>OY728137.1:366140482-367369925 GCA_963277665.1 Viscum album
GAAAGGGGATCTCTATCTCACATACTAGTTGTGAATGATGAGTCATCCTGCAACTCCAAAGGTCTATTTATAATGCCCAAAATTATGTGCAACTGTATAAGAAACTATGTGGAGGACCTGTGCCTCCCCACAGTGCTCTACAATTGTGGGGGAATAATCTCCAGCTGAGGACCTTCTCCCTACTGTATCTCAAATATGTGGGAGTACCACCCCATAGATATAGGACCTCTGACCTAAGTAGTAAGGAGGTTTCCAACCATACCTATGGAAAGAGTATAGGGTCCCATTCTATAGTGCAATGGGGGGGCTTCCAACACCAACATCTCGTTGATAATCTGGCCCAATAACTATTATCGCCCAAGTGTCGCTAAAAGGTGCATCATGCTCATATAAAAAATTTCATAACTCTAATTCCAGAAAAAGTCCACCACCATGATCTACATGGAAAATTACTCAGGATAGGATACTCACAAGCCCAAATCCAAGTTTAGAAGAATGAGATACACAAGGGGGAGGTTCCTATTGGAGGTACATGGCATGTACCTAAAGTCACATGGTGTGTGACCTCGCCTAGACACCTATCCATTTCCTCACCTACACATAGCTTGGTTGTCCATGTAGGACTACATAGAATGTAAAAGTGGTAAATGGTGTTTCTTGGACACCTGGGTCCTTACTTTATCCCCCCATCCTATTCTTGAGTACTTTGGACTATGATTGTGTAGACTAGTTGTGCTCGTGCAGACTGGTTGTGTTTAGGCACCCTAGCCAAGTCTGAGTACATGACCATGCTTGTATACTTGGTTGTTCCCATGTGTCTATATTTTTATGTTCCCATGAACCCCAGGGGTACATTTTGATCCTCTAGCACTAGGTTACACAGTTTTTATGGTCCATACATGGCATGTGATACTTTTCTTCACCATAAACCCTAGCAGTCATAGCTGGGGGACTGCACGGTGTGTGTTCTTATACTACACATTGTATATGTCACATTTTTCTAGAAAATAAAAAATCCTTAAAAACTCCCACCCACACTTCCACTGCCATCATTCACACCTTGATTCACACTAGGGGTTCAGATCTAGGTTTCACCATATCTAATCCATCACCTATGGCCAAATTCTAACCATCCAAACCCCATGTGGCTAGATCTTGTCACACTGCGCATCTCATATGGATGATGTACCATGAACCGGTCTCTGATTCATACCATCAACACCTGATACCCACATCACACTATAATTTTTCCACAAAACAATAATCTACACATCATGGATGAAATCACTACAAATTTAGGGGTTTAATCACACTCAAATCCAACCTGGAAATGCCAAAACACAACCTCATAGGCCAATGATGAATAATGCGAAGAATAGTGGTGGAAATGCACAAGAAAAAAGTGAATCCATCATTGGATGATGTGATATTTTCTAAAAATTACATAATTTCAATATCAATGGGTAAAGACAAGGTGACAAATATGAATAATCGGATCAAGAATACTAAAATATGATGGGGCTCATGTGAAGGATATAAATCACAGAGAAAAATAAATCAAATGAAAAAATACATGATTATCAAATCAAAATAGGGTGGAAATATATTAAATAATGTGATCTACCTCAATTATGGATCTATTATTAGTGAAGAACACATTTTCTAATGATGTAGAAGAATATCATCTATGTTCATAATCCGTCTCAAGGTTCACCTCGATCTGTTAGCCTTCATTCTTCAATCTAGATCTACCAATGAATAATTCTTCCTCCTATACTCTATAACACCCCAGGGTTATGTGGATACCCCTAGGGATTTTCTATAATCAATTATATAAAAAGTAAGTCTGGGTTTAGATCATTTAAAATAAAATAAATTACCAATTTTTTGTTTTACTTAACACACCTCTAACGTTCGTTTTCCATGAAACATCCAATTCAAACTAACCTTATATATTTCCTATGGTAAACCCCATGTTATGGAATCATTTGTGGTCTCAAATTTCTCATATGAGGTCCCAAATAATGGGAAACACATTTATTCTGAAAACATGAATGCATGTGTTATAATATATTGAATATTTTAATATATCAATATTGAGTCCCTCCGAGCCATGGAATATCATGATGACACATCACCTAGCTCTAAAAATATTATATAAAATATTCCAAAAATAAAAGTAAAAAATAGATTCATTAAAATATATATTTCATAAATCATTTAATCATATTCATAATCAATAATTTAATGTCTAGTTTATAATGATCATTTTTAAAAAAAAAATTGGTTTTTTTAGGATCTATATTGTGTATCGTATACGATATTGAATATGATATATTATTTTGAAATCTTGGGGTGTCCCATTCTCCCCTATCCACTTAAATAAATTAAATCCTTGTAATTTGAACATATGATTGGTAATCAAGGGTTTAACATTTAAAAATTCCTTTTTGGAAATCCCACATTTTAAAAAGGGTTAATAAAACATTCTCTTAAAAATATTGAAAGGGAAATATGATGGTCGTAACAAAACTAGGTTTCCAAAGAGGAGAACATTAGTGGAAGGTAAAAAATGGATGTGGAAGAGAAAACCAATGCCAATATATTAATAAATAATGACACATAACATGGTTGTGAGGAAGTTAAGCACCATAAAACCATAAATCTATAATGGTTTAAAAGACCATAGATTTGTTATAAATGAAGGTAATAGGATAAATTTTTTGTTTCAAAATCCTTTTCATAGAGTTAAATAATTACTTTACCATTTAGGCTAAGAATAGAAAGAAATATACAAACTTGACAAGTATAATTTAATTATTTAGTCTATTTCCACTATAGTCTCATATGTTTCTCTAAAGGATGAGTATTCAAGATAAATTTTTCAAACCTAAAGTACTAAAATCAACTTCTAATGGATTGAAAAATCCAAAAAAAAGGATAAAAATTTACTCCTCCTATCTTTTGATATCTACCAAAACTAAAATGGTTAGAATAAGGTAAGAGAATTCCAAAAATGAATAAAACTTTATATAAATGAATACAAAATTAATCTCCAAATAATCAATAGTAATACCAAAATATCAACATAGATCATTTGATAAAAAAATAACCTCAAAAATCTTAAAAATATTCCCAACCATGTTTAAAGCCCAAAAATAAAAAATATTTGATCACATATTTTTTTGAGATTAATTTAACATTTATCTATAATAGACATTAGTCATTAATAAAGTCATATACCCAAAAATGTGTATACCCTAATCATATAATCTCAAAAATATGCTAACTTGAATCACTAAAAAGTCACATTAAAATAATATATGATTCTAGAAGATAATTTAACCTTTATTACTCAAATAAAATCTCATATACTATAATAATATTCTATTTACCTTAACCATATAATGTTCCCCAAAAATATAGTGATCTTATTTTAATATAACATTAATCATAAAATCATTTTCCAATACCATGGTTATCTATAAAATAAAATATATTTTCCCAAATTGTAATAACACATTATTACCTCAACCTCAAGGATCATATAATCCCTAAAAGTTACCAGTACCTTTAAACTTATATCCATAAAATAAAATTCATTATTTCTCAAATAAACCTTTCACATAATAAACCTAAGGATTTTATTACCATAAATTTCTCCCAAAATATTCTTAATCATCTTAATCTTCCATAACATAAAACACCAAAAGGGGTACTTATACCTTTAAACTTCTTTAACATATCAACCAATGAAGCTTTAGGTTTATCCCATATAATTATGACATATTATAAGTTTCCATAGGTTATATCCTATAATTCATTATAATATTTCATAAAGAAAATATGAACTAACCCAAGCATATCACCCAGGAGTGTCAAACTTGGTTCACAATAAGGGTACAATCACCATGCACCATAATGATGGATAAAATATAACTCTTTTTAAGGTTATTACCCCTTTATGCATATATTCCAAAACCAAGTCCATAGTTCATATCCCAAGAGGAATGTATTTCTAGAAAAACCAAAAAATCTTTACCTTTCCAAAATTTTAGGATTTTATCCTACACTTATACTTATCCTCAAAATCACTCATAGGGTTGTGTTCCTTGATCTATGCTTTCCTAAATCTAGTTCCCAAGGTTTTTACTAAACTTTATCTGATACCAAATCTAATAACCAGAACCTTAGTAAAACAAATATGGCATCAAATTTATTATATTTTCATAGATAAGAAGGATCTCACTACATAGGATCAATCAGTTTAGTATTCTTGTAAAACTAGATACATACATGATTCCCGTATTAAATTGGAAATATAAAATACATATCATGAAAAAATTATTTCAACTTTGATATTATTTATTATATCCTTCTCATATCCTAGGGAAAAGAAAACAAATAAAGTTTGAACTCATATGTTCAGTAAGAGTTACTTAAAGTATAATCTATCATGAATCAATAAGAAATAACCTATATGGAAGGGAAAATAATTGAAAACACTTTTCATTTAATAAATAACTTGAGTATTAAATGCATCCATGGATAATATAATTATAGTAATATCATAGATAATAATAACTAAATTAAAAATGAATGAAATGATTAATATTGGACACCATGATTTTAGATATCATGGTATCTGTATCATTAAAGCAATGATCTAAGATAGTTTAATTCATGGGTATGTTTACACTATAAACCCATTTAACGCCATCTTATTAATTTGTATCATGACACCTCTTGATGCATCAAGAGGATACTTAATTCTAAGCCTCTCCCTTCACTACATGTCCAATTATTTTCTCATGTGTTAAATGATCAACTTAAATTCATACACAGTATTCCTGATCAATAATTTTCCATATGTAGTGAAGGATATGAATTATCAATAATTACTCAGTCAATCAAATAACATTGAAATTAAAGAACCGTATTTAGAAATAGTATAAAATTTAAGAAATAATTATATCTATGATGAAAATAATATGGATATTTAAGGTAAATGTAACTTCCAACGATCATAAGAAAGTAAATGTTTCAATATAAAGTTAATGTCCATGAGATTAATCAAGTGATGATATATAACTATCAAAAAAGTATATTTTTATAGTAAAATTGGTTCTTTTAAATAATTGATAAGAATGGGAATGAAATTTTAAAATAAATATTCATTAAAGAGTATTTTTAAACCATTAAAAACATATAGAAGAAGCTAAAGGGTGTAAAATATTTATGGTCATAGGAAATTCTATTAATGTTGTATACCTTAAAAGAAAATATTTTTTTGGATTTTTATAAAAAAGTTGAAAATGACCCTTTTAGGAAAAAATTAGAAATATTCCTTTAATACAATGTAAAAAAGTCAATTATAACTTAAAATTACTTTAATAAATAATTTTAGTAATAAAAATGTACTTTTTTAAAATAATTTTTATAAATATGGGAATGGAAGAAAAATATACTCGATCAAAAAGAGAAATAAGAACAAATTTTATTTAAAACATTCCTATTGAAAGTGAAAATTGAATTGAATCAAAAATATTCATTAATTAATGTATATTCATGATAAATACCTCAAAAGTTTAGTATATACATTGCATAAAAGTAAAGAGTTTCATAATACCGAATACATCTCAATGGAGTGAAAGTTCAGATGAAAATCTCTTACCTTGGGTCTGACTTGTCACGTAAATTATTTATCTTCCTGAATAATAAACATATGACAATTATTTAATTTATTAAGAACTTTTTCAAGTTTATTATTCCATTTATTTTATTTATTACCATGTTATATTAAATTACTTACTCAATTAATTTCACATCAGACGTTTTGATGATATTCTGCTCGTATATAAACAATGACTTTGGTAGGTTGAATATGGTCAAAGAGGTCATTAATTAATCATATAAAAAATAATAATCACGAAATAATTATAATTTTTATACATAAATTACACTTTTAAAACCAATCAATAAATATGGTTAAGAAAAATGAACTGCATTACAATCAAGGAGATAGTAGGTCGTACGTACGCATGAGTAACATTTTCCATTTTTCAATGTTCATGATGGAAATAAGGAAAGTATTATTTTATCCTTAAAAAATTATAATTATATCATAAATAACATCTTATTTATTTGAATAAACTTATATATACCTTTCATGTGATTTAGTGTTGAAAAATGAATCACATCGCTTCGTGGAGGTGGTGGTCCACACATACGCACAAACTGTAGGTTCTGGGATCAGTGAAAGTGTTGGATGGGTTGTGCCCAGATATTATTTGTGTCATGATTAATGATTAATCTGAGATTTACATGATCATGAATTACATGATCAAGAGAATTAAATAAAATAATATAGACAATGGATAAACACCGGAACTGAAGCACAGGATTGTTACTATTATTTATGATTAATTTAAGTAATTAAAGAATTACCGTAAATGAAACCATTTCTTTATTGATAGATATGAAAATATATCTACATCACACCATAATTTCAATATATTAATCAATATTATATTCCCTCTAGTGAGGATCTATAGATGTTTCACAAATATCTGAACGTTATCGTAGGAATCTGTGGGTGCTAGCACAGAAGATTATATCACTTATATCATTCATATTTGATCACTCTAAGAATCACTTCCAAAGGATTATAATTAATCCCTCTATAATCAATAGTGGTAGGTGGAGGGAGATCTCCCTTATTCCTTTAGGGTTTTCTTGGAGAATAGACCTCTTTAGGTCTTTGAGAGGATTCTCTGGATTTTGTTATGCATAATAAAATAACTGATTTGGCTATCTTGAAAAATAATATAATTGGATTTATATACCACTTTGGTTAGAAATAAATAATTAAATAAGTTCCCTTTATTATTTATTTAATACATATATAACCCCATATCTATTATAATATTATTATTATTATTTCTTGACATGTTCTAAACTCAAAAAATAAATTAAATATTATTTAATCAAATAATATTCAATATATATTATTTCTCACGAGACCTATGAACTTAGTCCTCTATTCCTCCATAATATTTATTTGCCCATGAATAATAATTGTTTATTCAATAAATAAATGTCACTTCATTATTCTCTAATAAATAAATAAATATTATATTCACTAAATAGAAAATATTTATTTATTAAATATTCCACTCATGTAATATTCACTCCAATAACTTGTGAGTCAATGTATGTGATCAAGAAAACCTGAATAATTATTAAACCACATGTCGGAATAATATTTATTCAACTTGTTAAATAATAAATAATAATATATTATTTAACTAAGATCCAGGATACACTTAGTGTGTGAACCTCTAGAGATATTTATTATGAGCATTAGGTGAAGCATCCTAAAGTAAAAGGTTAGCATCGAGAAACACACCAAGGCACCCATAGAGAAATAAGTTAATTATACAATGAAATAATACCTTATGCAGACACTTACTATGTAATATACTCCTTTTATCAATATAACTTTAATCAAACAGGTTGTTTGCTGGTGTCATCAACCTATGTGCTCGATATCTCTTTCTTTGACTTTCTGAAAATAAAACCTTCCTATAGAACACCATAAACATGGATTTATTTAGACTGTATAATTTTCATAAAAGGTCCTAATATATTAAATTCCATTAAATAATAGAAGTAAAAATCTTTTCCTACATTATTCATTAATAAAATATTACTTTTGAAGAACCCAACGTATCCTACCACACCATGGACATATGTCATCACAGTTTTAATCAACTCATCAAATTACATGACTTATAACACTTTTTAAAAATAATTTTAAATTCTAAGGATCAAGACACATATCCATAGATAATAACATATAATGATACATATAAATGTGGATTTCCTACTATAGGGTCTCATTCTCATAATATCCTACACTGGATATTATCAAGGGCGTACATCATAAGAAAATTCCTCAAGGAATTATGAGTCTCTACCCCTGATATCCTAAATAATTTTTCTACCTCAAATTATTTAATTTGGTTATATAAAATATATTTAAGAATAATATTGTGGCACTTATGGGTTCTACGCCCGGTTTTTTGTTGAGGTTGACTTGGGATCAACCCTGGTTGATAAGTTTATTCTTGCAATTGATGATGACATTATTGAGTTGAAGATCATTTATCAAAAAATACCAAAATTCTGAAAAGACTGTAACATTATAGGTCATGACCTGTCTACATGTAGGCGCTCAACAATTTGAACCTATTCCTCTTCATGTGGACATGACATGAATAACTGTCCTAAAAAAAATAAAAGTACACATGTTCGGAAGCCTGATTGTAAGGGTGGGGATGGACCTGCCATTTCTGGTGATAAGAAAAAAGTGCAGGGGGTTGTTCCTGAGGATGTTGTCAATCCTTCTGTTAATGAGAAGGCTGATCGGTCATGTACCACACCTAATATCTATGCCTCTACTTCTGAGAGTAAGGAAAAGTCTTGTGCTTCCATCTTTTTTGAAAAGGAGAATTTAAAAAATGTTGATACTATCAATAAAGGATAATGTACTGACCTACAGCAAATTCAAAGAGCTAACCAAGTGACTAAGGATAACATTCAGGAGGAAGTTTACCATCAACTTTATGATAGTATGGTTGCTACTAGTGTACAAAAGGGTAATCAAATTTTATAATATGACTCTACATTCATTTCTAAACCTTGTCCGGCTTCTTCAAAACTCATTGTAGATGATTAAGGCTTTCAGATTTTTTCTTACAAGAAGGAAAAGTCTACAGTTGTGATTGTTATAGGTAAGCACAATCCTTCCATTGGTTAACATATTGATGATGCCACTGAGATTCAGGTTACCACACAGGGCTCTCCTGATGAGACTCAAGAGATCCTCGCCCTGAATACTACAACAAAGGGAGATACTTCTCTTAGTAAAGGAAAAGAGAAAGATGACAGCTCTGATTCTGACAGCACTGATGCTGATACACTTTTAGAAAGATTTTAAGCCCTTTCTTCATGTCAAGGAAGGTTAAGAGTTCTGGGTTGAGGTTTCGGAAGAGCTGAATGGAAAGAAATTGAAGAAGAAGAGAGAAAGCTAAGTGCTAGATTGATGAAAAAGATAGGTAAATAGTCTTCTACCTTGGGTTTTTCCTTGTCTCCTGTACTCTTTTTGTTACTCTCTTTTGTTTTCTTTCTAATAAAAGAGGCATAGCCTCCACCTTTTATAAAAAATCAGTGAAAACTAGATACTTAAAACTCTTCCCACTCCCAACTCCATTGAGATAGAAAACATGTCCTCAATGTGACTTCAGATAATTTTGATCTATTGGAAAACTAGAATCAGTATAACCCTTGATGACCAGCTCATCATCTCCTCCATAAACTGGGAAAATATCCTTATTTTTTCTCGAATACATAAAAATATCCTTAATAGTATATCAATGTTCTTCTCCTAGATCTACTTGATATCTGACTACCAAGCTCAATGCATATGAAACATCAAGTTTATTACATTGCATGGCATACATGATTGATCCTATCACTAAATCATATGGGACCTTACACATTATATCTTTCTCATACTGGTTATATGGACACATTTTCTTAGAAAGATGTATACCATGATACACTAGAACCAATCCCCTCTTTTATTATTTCATACTAAATCTCTTTAGTATCTGGTCATTGTATGTACTTTGACTTAGTTCAAAAAACCTCTTGGATATATCAAGAATTATCTTGATCCCAAGAATATAGGTTGGTTCACCTAAGTCCTTCATGTATAAAAAAATTTTCAAACATCCTTTAATATACTATAATACTGGTATGTTATTTCCAATAATTAATATTTCATCAATATATACTACTAGGATAACTACCAAATTCCCAATAAACCTCTTGTAAACACGTGGCTCACATTCATTCTTAATGAAACCAAATTTTTTTATAGCTTCATCGAATCAAATTTTCCTTGACTTGGATGCTTTCTTTAATCTATAAATGGATCTATACAACTTTAGAATCCTTTTGGAATCACCTATAGTTCCAAACCCTTCAGGTTGTGTCATGTGGGAATCTTTCTAAAGGTTCCCACTAAGTAAAGTTATTTTGACATCCATCATCCAAATTTCATAGTCATGGTAAGCTTCTATAGAAAGTATAATTTTGATGGATTTAAACATGGAAATTGGTTAAAAGGTTTCATCCTAGTAAACTAATTGATGTTTTTTAAACTCTTTAGCTACTAGCCTTGTTTTATAGGTCTTTACTTAGTTTCTATGTCTAGTTTTTTCTTGAATACCCATTTTCTCCCTATAGTCTTTAAATAAACTGGCACATCAACCAGAACCCAAACTTTCTTATGATACATGGAATCCATTTTATAATTAATGGATTCCTTCCATCTTACAGATTCTGATCTCTCTACTATATCTTTATAGGATAGAGGTTCATCATTTTCAACCAATAATGATTCACTATCTTCGGTGACTAAAAAACCATATATATCTAGTAGTCTTACCTATCTAGTAATCCTATGTAGTACTTGTGTTTTAATAACTACTTCTTCCATAGGTACCTTTTTAATTTATTCATATACCAACTCTGGTGTATATTGAGTATCAAATTCATCAAATCCAATCATCCTCTCACTGTCCTTGTTGAGGATGTGATCCCTCTCAATAAATACAACTTGTATGGTGATAGTCACTTTCTTTTTTGAGTGATTATATAGGTGGTATCCCTTTTTCCCTAAGGATACCCTATGAAAATACACTCTGTGCCCTGGGTTTCTAGTTTGTTTCCTAATAAGGCCTTAACAAAAACCACACAACCCTATGAACATGTATGCAACAAAATGGGTTTCTTTCTACTCCATAAATCAAAGGGAATTCCATTTTCTACTTTTTTTGGTACTCTATTTAATGAATATGACACAATTTTTAATGCATATCCCTAAAAGGATAATGGATGATCTACATGACTCATCATTAACCTTACCATGTCTAATAAGGTATTGTTCCTCCTTTCACTTACATCATTCCACAATGGTGTGTAAGGTGGGGTTATTTTATATAGAATCCCAAACTCTCATATAATGTCGATGAAATCTTGGCTAAGATATTCACTACCTCAATCTGATTGAAGATTATTTATATTCTTTATAAGTTGATTCTCTACTTCATTATTGAATTATTTGAATTTCTAAAAGGACTTGAACTTATACCACATTAAGTAGACATATCCATATATACTCAAATCATTAGTAAAAATTATGAAGTAAGAATGAAAACCTCTAGCTTCTACTAAAAATGGTCCACAAACATTAGTGTGTACCAATCCTAAAATATCTATGGACCTTTCACCCTTTCCATTGAATGGTGGTTTGTTCATTTTTATTTATATATGAAAATGGCATATTTCAAGTGGTTTAATATTAAAAGAGTCTAAATAACCATCTTGATAGAGTTTTATTAAACATATTTCGTTTACATGACCAAGATGTTGATTTCATAGCTAGGTGTTATATGAGGCATTTGAACATGATTCGTTATCTATTTCCAACACTTTTTTTGGTATTTTAATACATAAATACCATTTTTTAAAAGTTTTATACCATAACATATGTTTTCTTTATAAAATAAACAAATTTTATTTCCAAAATTGGAAATAAAACCATATGCATCTAGATATGACACAGAAATTATGTTCTTGGTAACAGTTGGTACTTAATAAAAATACCTTAAAACCAATATCATTATTGATTACAATGAAAGGCGGTAGTCACCAATGGATAGAGCAGTCAGCCTCACACTATTGGAAGCACTAAAATCTACCTCTCCTCTAGAAATACTTCAGAATATACCTGGTTCCTACATTTGGATAAATATATGAGCACCAAAAATGGTATATAATACCCAATGTGTATATATTGAAAGATTACACTCAAAAACGATTTCACCTTTAGCTTCCCCTTACTTCTAGGTTTGATTTCTCTTCTAGAGGCCTATATTTACAAATGAAAAACATACTGCCTCCTTTTCCTTGTCCCTCCTTTAGATCTTTCTCTTTTTGTAAGGATGGTGCTTGGGATCTTTAGACATGTTATGATTCTTGTTCCCCTTCACCATGTTCTTACTTTTCTTATTCACTATAAGGACTGTGGGATTATCATGATACATGTCCTTATCCACTTTTAGAATCAGATTAAGAAGTTATGAAAGACTCTTCTCATTATTACTCATGTTATAATTAATAATAAAACTGGATAATGTACTGGGTAGTGATGAAATTATGAGATATATGCACTACTCATTTGGGAAGTCAATCCCTAAGATGTCTAATCATTAAATATAGCCAATAATCTTGACTACATGAGGCCTAGATGGTGGATAATCTATAATCTTAGTTCTAAATAGAGCATTGAAGATCTCATAAACCTCTTGTCTCTTCTTCTCCTAATATAGATCCTTAAGGTGAGACACCATACTATACACATCTATGTCCTCATATTTCTTCAAAAGATCATTAATCGTGGATGATATCATGAAATTCTGAACATTTTTAGAATCATTCAAATTTTTCTTATAGAGATACAACTTTTCCTCACTAACCTCATTACTAGGTACATCAGGAATAGGATCTTTCAACACATACAATTTCCTTTGATAGCGTATGATGACATGTAAGCACGTTTACCATTATTGGAAATTCATGTCAGTGAGAAGTTTATCCTTATCAAATATGAATTGTAGTGATATGTTTTAATTAATTTTTATTATTTTTTCTAAAAATAATATGAGAAGAGTTTTGGTAACTTATTAGATAAAATTTTAAAAAATAAATAAATATTATATTTATTAATCACCCACTATTTTATAAAAACCCAATATCCCTCACCATTGGCTTCATAATATCCGTCTACTTTGGAATTCTAGTGGCAAGGATCCATATTCCCCTTATCATCACCCAAAACTTGGTTTGTAAAGTAATTTGAAGGGTTTTTTGTAAGCATTCCAAATGCCAACTATATTAACTCACAATTATTTGATGTGTTGGGTGGACTTCCCAATCTTGAATTCCTTAAATTGGATTTACTTTACTATTGCTCTTAGTAACACCAAGTCTTACTTTGGAAATCAACCTTTGATGTGAAATAAGTAAATTGAACCAAAAACATCAAGTTATAATTCCCTGATAATTGAAAGCACCTCAACTTTGGAAAATTGCTCACGATGGGATACTCACAATCCCAAATCCAAGTTTAGAAGAATGAGATACACAAGGGGGGAGGTTCCTGATTCAGGTACATGGCATGTACCTAAAGTCAAATGGTGTGTGACCTCTCCTAGACACCTAGACATTTCCTCTCCTACACATAGCTTGGTTGGACATGTAGGACTAAATAGAATGTACAAGTGGTAAATTGTGTTTATTGGACACCTGGGTCCTTACTATATCCTCTCATCATATTCTTGAGTACTTTAGACTATGCTTGTGTAGACTGGTTGTGCTCTTACAGACTGGTTGTGTTCAGGCACCCTGGCCAAGTCTGAGTACATAACCAAGCTTGTATACTTGGTTATTCCCATGTGCCTAGATTTTTATGTTCCCATGAACCCCAGGGGTACATTTTGAGCCTCTAGAACTAGGTTACATAGTTTCTATGGTCCATACATGGAATGTGATACTTTTCTTCACCAGAAACCCTAGTTTTCGTACCTAGAGGAATACATGGTGTGTCTTCTTGGACTACACATTGTATATGTCACATTTTTCTAGAATGTAAAAAATCCTTAAAACCTCTCACCCACACTTCCACAACCATCATTCCCACCTTGATTCACACTAGGGGTTCAGATCTAGGTTTCTCCATATCTGATCCATCACCTATGGCCAAATTTTGACCATCCAAACCCCATGTGTCTAGATCTTAGCGCACCGCACATCTCATATGGATGAGGAACCATGAATCGGTCTCTGATTCATACCATCAACACCTGATACCCAAATCACACCATGATTTTCCCACAAAACAATGATCTACACATCATGCATGAAATCACTACAAATTTAGGGGTTTAATCACACTCAACTCTAACCTGAAAATGTCAAACCACAACCTCATAGGCCAATTAGGAATAACACGATGAATATTGGGGGAAATGCACAAGAATGAAGTGAATGCATCATTGGATGATGTGATATTGTACAAAAGTTACATAATTGCAATATCAATGGGTAAAAATAAGGTGACAAATATGAATAATTGGATCAAGAATACTAAAATATGATAGGGCTCATGTGAAGGATATAAATCACAGAGAAAAATAAATGAAATGAACAAATACATGATTATCAAATAAAAATACGGTGGAAATATATTAAATAGTGTGAGCTACCTCAATTATGGATATATTGTTAGTGAAGAACACATTTTCTAGTGATGTATAAGAATATCATCTATGTTCATCATCCGTCCCACAGTTCACCTCAATCTGTTAGTCTTCATTCTTAAATATGGATCTACCAATGAAGAATTCTTACTCATATACTCTCTGATATCCTAGGGTTATGTAGATAACCCAGGGGATTTTCTATAATGGATTATTTAAAGAGTAAGTCTGGGTTTAGGTCATTTAAAATAAAATAAATTACCTATTTATTTATTTTACTTAACACACCTCCAACATTCGTCTTCCATGAAACATCCAACTCCAACCAACCTTATACATTTCCTATTGTAAACCCCATGTTATGGAATCATCTGTGGTCTCAGATTTATTATATGAGGTCCCAAATAATGGGAAAACCATTTATTCTGAAAACATGATTTCAAGTGTTGTAATATATTGATTATTTTAATATATCAATACTTAGTCTCTTAGAGCCCCGGAATATCATGATGACACTGCACCTAGCGCTAAAAATATTCTATAAAATATTCCAAATCCATAAATTAAAAAAATAGAATAATTAAAATATATATTTCATAAATCATTTAATCATATTCATACTCAAAAATTTAATGGCTTGGTTATAATGATCATTTTTAAATAATAATATTTTTTGGTTTTTTAAGCTCCATATTGTGTATCATATACGCTATTGAATATGATATATTATTTTGAAATCTTGGGCTGTCACATTCTCCCCCATCCACTTAAAAAAATTGAATCCTTTAATTTGAACTTATGATTGGTAATCAAGGGTTTAACATTTAAAAATTCCTTTTTGGAAATCCCACATTGTAAAAAGGGTTAATAAAACTTTCCCTTAAAAAAATCGAAAGGGAAATATGAAGGTCGTCACAAAAATAGGTTTCTAGATAAGAGAACATTAGTAGAAATTGAAAAATGGATTTGGAAGATAAAAAAAATGCCAATATATTAATAAATAATGACAAAAAACATGGTTGTGAGGAAGTTAACCACCACAAAACCATAAATCTATAATAGTTTAAAAGACTATTTATTTGTTAAAAATGAAGGTAATAGGATAAAATTTTTGTTTTTAAATACTTTTCCTGGGGTTAAATGATTACTTTACCATCTAAGATAATAATAGAAAGAAATATACATACTTGACTAGTATAATTTCATTATTTAGTCTATTTCCACTACAGTCTCATATGTTTCTCCAAATGATGAGTATTCAATATAAATTTTTCATGCCTAAAGTACTAAAATCCACTTCTAATGGATTGAAAAATCCAAAAAAATGATAAAAAGTTAATCCTCCTATATTTTGATATCAACCAAAACCAAAATGGTTAGAATAAGGTAAGAGAATTCCAAAAATGAACAAACCTTCATACGAATAAATACAACATTAATCTCCAAATAATAAATGGTAATACCCAAATATCAACATAGATCATTTGATAAAAAACTAACCTTAAAAAGCTTAAGAATATTCCCAACCAATTTTAAAACCCAAAAATCAAAAATATTTGATCACATATTTTTTTGAGATTAATTTAACATTTATCTCTAATAAACATTAGTCATTTATAAAGTCATATACCCAAAAATGTATATACCCTAATCATATAATCTCCAAAATATGCTAACTTGAATCACAAAAAAGTCACATTAAAATAATATATGCTTCCAAAAGATAATTCAACCTTTATTACTCAAATAAAATCCCATATTATATAATAATATTCTATTTACCTTAACCATATAATGTTCCCCAAAAATATATTGATATTATTTTAATATAACGTTAATCACCAAATCATTTTTCAATACCATGGTTATCTATAAAATAAAACATATTTTCCCAAATTGTAATAACACATTATTACCTCAACCTCAAGGATCATATAATCCCTAAAAGATACCAGTACCTTTAAACTTATATCCATAAAATAAAATTCATTATTTCTCAAATAAACCTCTCACATAATAAACCTAAGGATTTTGTTACCATAAATGTCTCCCAAAATATTCTTAATCATCCTAATCTTCCATCACATAAAACATCAAAAAGGGTACCTATACCTTTAAACTTCTTAGACATATCAACCCATGACACTTTAGGTTTATCCCATATCATTATGACATATTATAAGTTTCCATAGGTTATATCCTATAATTAGTTATAATGTTTCACAAAGAAAATATGAATTAACCCAAGCATATCACCCAAGAGGGTCAAACTAGCTGCACAATAAGAGTACACTCACCAAGCACCATAATGAGGGATAAAATATAACTATTTTTAGGGATATTACCCCTTTATGTATATGTTCCAAAACCAAGTCCACATTTCGTATTCGAAGAGGAATGAATTTCTAGGAAAACCACAAAATCTCTACCTTTAAAAAAATTTAGGATTTTATCCTATACTTATACTTATCATCAAAATCATTCATAGGGTTGGGTTTCCTAATTTATGTTTTCCTAAATCTAGTTCCCAAGTTTTCTACTAAACTTTCTCTGATACCAACTCTAATTACCAAAACTTCAGTAAAACAGATATGGCATAAAATTTATTATATTGTCATAGATACCAAGGATCTCACTACATAGGATCAATCAGTTTAGTATTCTTGTAAAACTAGATACATACATGATTCCCATATTACATTGGAAATATAAAATACATAGCATGAAAAAATTATTTCATCTTTTATATTATTCATAATATACTTCTCATATCCTAGGGAAAAGAAAAAAAGGGTGAACTCATATGTTCATTAAGAGTTACGTACAGTATAATCTATCATGAATCAATAAGAAATAATCTCTATCGAAAGTCAAATAACTAAAAACACTTTTCATTAAATCAATAACTTGAGTATTAAATGCATCCATGGATAATATAAATATTGTAATATTATATATAATAATAACTTAATTAAAAATTAACGAAATTATTAATACTGGACACCATGATTTTAGATATCATGGTATTTGTATCGTCAAAGCCTTTCTCTAAGACAGTTTAATTGATGGGTAGGTTTACACTATAAACCCATTTAATGTCAACTTATTAATTTGTAACATGACACCTCTTGATGCATCAAGAGGATACATAATTCTAAGTATCACCCTTCACTACATGTCCAATGAATTTCTCATGTGTTAAATGATCAACTTAAATTCATACATGGTATTCCTGATCAATAAATCTCCATATTTAGTAAAGGATATGAATTATCAATAATTACTCAGTCAATCAAATAACATTGAAATTAAATCACTGTATATAGAAATGGTATAAAATTTAAGAAATAATAATATCTATGATGAAAATAATATGGATATTTAAGGGAAATGTAACTTCCAATGAACATAAGAAAGTGAATGTTTCAATAGAAAGTTAATTTCCATGAGATGAATCAGGTGATGATATATTACTATCAAAAAAGTATATTTTTATAGTAAAATTGATTCTTTTAAAGAATTGATAAGAATGGGAATAAAATTTTAAAATAAATATTAATTAAAGATTTTTTTTAAACCATTGAAAACATATAGAAGAATATAAATGGTGTAAAATAGTTATGGGGGTAGGAAATTCCATTAATGTTGTATACCTTAAAAGAAAATATTTTTTTGGATTTTTATAAAAAAGATGAAAATGACCCTTTTAGGAAACAATTAGAAATATTCCATTAATATAATGTAAAAAAGTCAATTATAACTTTAAATTACTGTAATAAATCATTTTAGTAATAAAAATGTACTTTTTTAAAATAATTTTTATCAATATGGGAATGGAAGAAAAATATACTCAATCAAAAAGAGAAATATGATCAAATTTTATTTAAAACATTCCTATTGAAAGAGAAAATTTAATTGAATCATTAATATTCATTAATAAATGGATATTAATGATAAATACCTCAAAAGGTTAGTATATACATCACATAAAAGTAAAGAGTTTTATAATACCAAATACGTCCCAATGGAGTGGAAATTGAGATGAAAATCTCTTACCTCGGGTCCGACTTGTCACGTACATTATTTATTTTTCTGAAAAATAAACATATGACAATTATTTACTTTATTAAGAACTTTTTCAAGTTTATTAATCCTTTTATTTTATTTATTATCATGTTATATTAAATTACTTACTCAATTAATTTCATATCATACGTTTTGATGATATTCTGCTCGTATATCAAAAATGACTACGATAGGTTGACTATGGTCAAAGAGGTCGTTAATTAATCATATAAATAATAATAATCATGAAACAATTATAATTTTTATACATAAATTACAATTTTAAATCCAATCAATAAATATGGTTAAGAAAAATGAATTTCATTACAATTAAGGAGATAGTAGCTCATTCTTACACATGAGTAACATTTTCCATTTTTCAATGATCATGATGGAAAAAAAGGAAAGTATTATTTTATCTTTCCAAAATTATAATTATATCATAAATACCATCTTATTTCTTTAAATAAACTTATATATACCTTTCATGTGATTTAGTGGTGAAAAATGAATCACATCGCTTCGTGGAGGTGGTGGTCCACACATACGAACAAAGTGTAGGTTTCGGGCTCAGAAAAAGTGTTGGATGGGTTGTGCCCAGCTATTATTTTTGTCATGATTAATGATTAATCTGAAATTTACATGATTATGAATTACATGATCAAGAAAATTAATCAAAGAATATAGACAATGGATAAACACCAGAACTGAAGTGCAAGATTGTCACGTATTATTTATGATTAATTTAAGTAATTAAATAATTATCTTACATGAAACCATTTATTCATTAATAGATATGAAAATTGATCTACATCACACCATAATTTAAATATAGTTATAAATATTAGATTCCCTCTAGTGGGGATCTACACATGTTCCACAAATCTCTGAACATCACCGTAGGAATCGGTGGGTGCTAGCATAGTAGATCCTATCGCTTATGTCATTCATCTTTGATCACTCTAAGAATAACTTCCAAAGGATTATCCTTAATCCCTCTATATTCGATAGTGGAAGGTGAAGGGAGATATCCCTTATTTCTTGAGAGTTTTTTTGGAGAAGGGACCTCTTTAGGTCTTTGAGAGGATTCTCTAGATTTTGTTGTGAATATTAAAATAAATGAATTGGTTATCTTGAAAAATAATATAATTGGATTTATTTACCACTTCAGATAGAAATAAATAATTTTAGAAGTTCCCATTATTATTTATTTAATCCATATAGAACCCAGTATCTATTATAATAATATTATTGTTATTTCTTGACATGCGCTAAACTCAAAAAATAAATTAAATATTATTTAATCAAATAATATTCAATATATATTATTTCTCACGAGACCTATGAACTCAGTACTCCATTACTCCAAAATATTTATTGGACCATGAATAATGATTGTTTATTCAATAAATAAATGTCACTTAATTATTCTTTAATAAATAAACAAATATTATATTCACTAAATAAAAAATAAGTATTTATTAAATATTCCACTCATGTAATATTCACTCCAATAACTTGTGAGGGAATATATGCGATCAAGAAAACATGAATAATTATTAAACCACATGTGGGAATACTATTTATTCAAATTGTTAAATAATAAATAATAATATATTATTTAACTAAGATTCAGGATACACTTAGTGTGTGAACCGCTAGGGATCTTTCTTAGGAGCATTAGGTAAAGCATCCTAAAGTAAAAGGTTAGCATCAAGAAACACACCAAGGCCCCCATAGAGAAAGAAGTTAATGATGCAATTACATAATACCTAATGAAAACACTTACTATGTAATATAATCATTTTATCAATATAACTCTAATCAAACTGGTTGTATGGTGGTGTCATCAATATGTGTGCTCAATATCTCTTTCTTTGACAATCTAAAAATAAAACTTTCATATAGAACATCATAGATATAGATTTATTTAGATTATATATTTCCCATAAAATGGCCTAAGATATTAACTTCCATTAAATAATACAAGGGAAAATCCTTTCCTACATTATTCATTAATAAAATATTACTTGTGAAGAACCCAACGTATCCTACCACACCATGAACATATGTCATCACAGTTTTGATCAAATAATAAAATTACATGACTTATAACACTTTTTAATAATAATATTAAATTCTAAGGATCAAGACACATATCCACATATAAGAACATATAATGGTACATATAAATGTGGATTTCCTACTAGCGAGTCTCATTCTCCAAATATCCTACACTGGATATTATCAAGGGTGTATATAATAAGAAAATGCCTCAAAGTCTTATGAGTCTCTACCCCTGATATCCTAAATCATTTTTCTACCAAAAATTATTTAATTTGGTTATATAAAATATATTTAAGAATACTATTGTGGAACTTATGGGTTCTCATTATAGAGGGGAACTACTATGACCTTGTCAGTGTGACAGCTACTCTTAGGACATTACCACATACTATGTAACACAAAATAACAATCATGATGTGATAAGGAGTTTATTAATATTCAAAAATAATAATAGATGTTATCATAAATTACATAGAAGTTGGTTCTAGGGTGCCAACTCCAATAGACTTCCACTTGCACTAAAGCCAACTTATAACAACCTTAAATTCACTAGCTCTCAAATGATACTCATCATTCTACTGATATAGGTCTTTATTCAAGGGATCCACCATGTTTTCTTATATAGGAATAATTATTACTAAAACTTCACCCATTTGATTAAAATACCTTAAGAGGTTATACTTTTGGAGTATGTTCTTTTTCCATTGCTGTGACCTTGACTCTTTTTCAAGAGTCACGACTATAGTATTATCACAATACAATGTGATAGGATTTTTAATAATAGGTACCGAAACAATCTCTTGGAAAAAAAATTTTATCAAAAATTATTCTTTGGTTATATTAGACGCGTCTATATACTTGGAATTCATTGTAGAATCAGTGAAAATTGGATACTTAAAACTCTTCTCGCTCCCAACTCCATTAAGATAGAAAACATGTCCTCACTGTGACATCAGATCATTTTGATCTATTGGAAAACTATCATCAGTATAACCCTTGATGACCAGCTCATAATATCCTCCATACACTAAGAACATATCCTTAGTTTTTCTCAAATACATAAGAATATCCTTAATATTATATCAATGTTATTCTCCTGGATCTACTTGATATCTGACTACCATGCTCAATACATATGAAACATCAAGTTTTTTACATTGCATGGAAAACATGATTAATCCTATCACTAAATCATATGGGACCTTACACATTCTATCATTATCATATTGGGTATATGGACACATTTTCTTAGAGAGATGTATACCATGAGACACTAGAACCAATCCCATATTTTATTATTCTATACTAAATCTCTTTAGTATCTTTTCAATGTACGTACTTTGACTTAGTTCAAGAAACCTCTTGGATCTATCAAGAATGATCTTTATCCCTAGGATATAGCTTGGTTCACCTAAGTCCTTCATGTATAAGAACATGTTCAACCATCCTTTAATATACTATAAGATTAGTTTTTCATTTCCAATAAGTAATATTTCATCAACATATACAACTAGGATAATGACCAAATTCCCAATAAACCTCTTGTAAACACATGGCTCACATTCATTATTAATGAAACCAAATTATTTTATAGATTCATTGAATCAAATTTTACATGACATGGATGCTTTAATTAATATATAAATGTATCTCAACAACTTTTAAATACTTTTGGAATCACCTAGAGTTTCAAACACTTTAGGTTGTGTCATGAGGGCATATTTCTAAAGGTTCCCACTAAGGAAATTTGTTTTGACATCCATCATCCAAATTTCATAGTCATGGTAAGATTCTATAGAAAGTATAATTTTT
This sequence comes from Viscum album, assembly GCA_963277665.1. NCBI lineage: Eukaryota > Viridiplantae > Streptophyta > Magnoliopsida > Santalales > Viscaceae > Viscum > Viscum album. The sequence goes on from OY728137.1 coordinate 366,162,817, forward strand.
AGGGATTTGAACATAGAAACTGGTTAAAAGGTTTAATCATAGTAAACTCATTGACGTTTTTAAACTCTTTAGCCACTAGCCTTATTTTATAGGTCTTTACTTAGCTTTAAAGTCTAGTTTTCTCTTGAATACCCATTTTCACCCTATAGTCTTTAAATAAACTGGAACATCAACCAGAACCCAAAATTTCTTATGATACATGGAATCTATTTTAGAATTAATGGCTTCCTTCCATATTATAGATTCTGATCTCTCTACTATATCGTTATAGGATAGAGGTTCATCATTTTCAACCAATAGTGATTCACCATCTTCGATGACTAAAAAAACATATATATCTAGTTTTCTTACCTCTCTAGTGATCCTATATAGTACTTGTGTTTCAAGAACTTCTTCTTCCATAGGTACCTTTGTAATTTATTCATATACCAACTCTTGCGTATATTGAGTATCAACTTCATCAAATCCAATCGTTCTATCACTGTACTTTTTGAGAATGCGCTCCCTCTCAATAAATACAACCATTATGGTGATACTCACTTTCTTTTTTGAGTGATTATATTGGTGGTATCCCTTTTTCCCTTAGGCTACCCTGTAAAAATACACTCTATGCCATGTGGTTCTTCTTTTTTTACTAATAAGGCCTTAACAAACACCACACAACCCTATACACATGTATGCAACAAAATGGGTTTCTTTCCACTCCATAAATAAAAGGAAATTCCATTTTCTACTTTATTTGGTACTCTATTTAATTTATATGACACAATTTTTAATGCATATTCTCAAAAGGATAATGGAAGATCTACATGACTCATCATTAACCTTACCATGTCTAACAAGGTACAGTTACTCCTTTCACTAACACCATTACTCAATGGTGTGTAAGGTGGAGTTATTTTATATAGAATCCCAAACTCCCATATAAAGTAGATGAACTCTTGGTTAAGATATTTCCCACCTCAATTCGATTGAAGATTATTTATCTTCTTTATAAGTTGATTCTCTACTTCATTATTGAATTATTTGATTTTATAAAAGGACTTGAACTTATACCTCATTAAGTAGACATATCCATATCTACTCAAATAATCAGTAAAAGTTATGAGGTAAGAATACCCATGTCTATCTTCTACTAAAAATGGTCCACACACATTAGTCTGTACCAATCCTAAAATATCTATGGACCTTTCACCCTTTCCATTTAATGGTGGTTTGTTCATTTTTCTTTATAAACAAACATTGAATATTTCAAGTGGTTTTATCTTAAAAGAGTCTAAATAACCATCTTGATGGAGTTTTATTAAACACATTTCATTTACATGACCAATATGTTGATTCCGTAGTTGGGTGTTTTATGAGTCGTTTGAAAATGATTTGTTATCTATTTCCAATACTTGGTTTTGGTAATTTAATACATAAATAACATTATTTAAAAGTTTTATACCATAACATATGTTTTCATTATAAAAGAAACAAATTTTATTTCCAAAATTGGAAATAAAACCACATGAATCTAGAAATGACACAGAAATTATGTTATTGGTAGCAGTTGGTAGCTAATAAAAATTATTTAAAACCAATATCATTATTGTTTACAATAAAAGGTGGTGGTCACCAATGGATAGAGCAGTCAGCCTCACACTATTTGTAGCTCTAAAATCTACCTATCCTCTAGAAATCCTTCAGAATATACCAGGTTCCTACATTTGGATACAGATGTGAGCCCCAAAAATAGTATCTAACACCCAATGTGTATATATTGAAAGATTACACTCAAAAATGATTTCACCTTTAGCTTCCCCTTACTTCTGGGTTCGATTTCTCTTCTAGAGTCCTATATTTCCAAATGAAAAACATATTGCCTCCTTTTCCTTGTCCCTCCTCTAGATAATTCTCTTTTTCTAAGGATGGTGCTTGGGATCTTTAGACATGTTATGATTCTTGGACCCCTTCACCATGTTCTTAGTTTTCTTATTCATTATAAGGACTATGGGATTATCATGATACATTTCCTTATCCCCTTTTAGAATCATAGTAAGAAGCTCTGAAAGACTCTTCTCATTATTTCTCATGTTATAATTAATAATAAAATTGGATAATGTACTGAGTAGTGCGGAAATTATGATATATATGCACAACTCATTCAGGAAATCAATCACTAAGATGTCTAATCAATAAATATAGACAATAATCTTGACTACATGAGGCCTATATGGTTCAGAATCTCTAATCTTAGTTCTAAATAGAGCATTGAATATCTCATATCCATCTTGTCTCTCTTTTTCTTAATAGAGATCCTTAAGGTGAGACATCATACTATACGCATCCATGTCCTCATGTTTCTTCAAAATATCATTAATCATGGATGATATCATGAAATTATGAACATATGTAGAATAATTCAAATTTTTCTCATAAAGAGACAACTTTTACTCACTAACCTCATTATGAAGTACATTACGAATAGGATCTTCTAGCACATACAATTTCCTTTCATGGCATATGATGACATGTAAGCATGTTTACCATTATTGGAAATTTATGTCAGTGAGAAGTTTATCCTTATCAAATTAGGATTGTAGTGATATGTTTGAATTCATTTTTATTATTTTTTCTACAAATAATATGATATGAGTTTTGGTAACTTATTAGATAAAATTTAGAAAAATAAATAAATATTATATTTATTAATAACCCACTATTTTATTAAAACCCAATATCCCACACCATTGGATTCAGAATATCCTTATTCTATAGAATTCAAGTGTCAAGGATCCATATTCCCATTATCATCACCCAAAATTTGGTTTTTCAAGCAATTTGAAGGGTTTTACATAGGCATTCCAAATTCCAACTATATTAACTCGCAATTCTTTGATATGTTGGGTGGACTTCCCAATATTCAAATCCTTAAATTGAATTTACTTAACAATTGCCTCTTAGTTACACCAAGTCCTACTTTGGAAATCAACTTTTAATGTGAAATAAGTAAATTAAACCCAAAACATCAAGTTATAATTCCCTGATAATTGAAAGCACCTCAACTTTGTTTGGTCAAGCAATTTGAACTATAGTTCAATTTTGACTGAAGTGGTGGAAGGCTATACTGACTTAATATATATAATTGTGATATTTTATATTTTATTCATAAATTACCAATTATTATATTTAATACATTATTGTTAATATTAAGTATATTTACTTAATTTATTAACCATGTCTTAGATAATATTTATACATAATCCACTTTACTTTAGTTCTATCTTACATGCTTTTTAATTCATTAATTCATTTGATCATGACAAAACATCCATAATAAAATTCTATGAAACTTGAAAGAAATAAAATAATAAAGTGGTATGATCATGAGCTTTTACTAATGGTTAGTTTATCTAGAAGATGATAAACTGAGCATTGACCTAAGTGGAAAATACCTTGAACTAATTAAGGTTTTTGTTGAAGCTTTCCACCAGTCCACCTATATATCTCTCTTGGATTGGATTTGTCTTAGTTCCAAACTTAAATTACCTCTACTAGCTTGGGAGATAAATCCATTAAATATTCTTTTACTTACAAGTAAGTGAGGGGAACCAAAAGATTGGTTAATGAGTTTACATAAAAGAAACCATGGGCACACATTCCCTTACATAATGAGATGAGAGATGACAATCAAACCAATAATTTAATTTAATAATAAATTAAATGAAACCAATCACATACAGTGGCTTGGTCTAGGCTCATGATCATCCACATGCATGAAAAAAATTATGCATTTAATAAAATTATCATTAAAGTATAATCATTCTTATTTAAGATAAATCGCACTCGAATTAAATAATGGTCTTCTTTAATTAATCAATTATTTTCTCATAATTCTAATCTGAATTTACCTGATATTATCATCCATCATAATTTTAAACAAATTAAATAAATTTATTTAAAATTAACTGTGTACAAAAATGTTCCTTGGAGGAAACATAGTGAGTACCCATATGAACTACCCAATACTCATATATTTGTTAATCTTGTGACATGTGGCAAACAAAAATTATTGAGTAATATCATTACATGTAATATAAACTTAATGATCACATAGTTTAAATGATTTTTTTTATTTTTATGTAGTGTGTAATGCTTTAATGCTCATAGAGTAATAACTATAATATGACTTATAATAGTATGTTGGTCTGAACATTATGTAGAAATTAATTAAACATTAATATATATATATATATATATAAACCCATCACATGGCATGTCCTATCAACTTAATGACTACACTCAAGTACATGACGATAAGGTTTGCATAGAATAATAAATTAATTTTAAATCTGTGTAATTTGGTAAAAACACAGGTCATATACATTTAAGATACATGGAGTGTATTATTCTCATTTTCTTTTCATAGCACACTCCTAGGGACTTGGTTTGTAACTGTGCCATGAAAAATTTGAGATTACATTTCATGTACATGGGATACATGGAATTTGGTCTCCAAGTTACATGGAAACTATCCATGTAGGATGTGTAAGAAGATACACGACCCATATATGACTAACGGATTGCACGATGTGTGTAGACGTTACAAAACATGTACTCCAGATGACAGTGCGTCATGATAGCCTGGTCAACATGCGGTTTATAATTAAATTCACCATGTGTAATAAATTTACATGACTTGAATTAATTTTGAATTAATTCTTGGTGCATTAAACACTAGTACACAACATGTACCTCTGAATTACATGGAGTGTAATCTTGTGTTATTAGAACAGACTTCTTGGCACCTCTGGATGATATCATTGAATTTATTTTGTTCATAAAATTAATTAATTTGATTCTATTTATGAGAAATAAAGAGTAAGAAAAAAATATCACAATTCAGATTAAAGAATGATTAAACTAGAATTTAAAACCAATAATAAATGAATAAATCAATCAATGATCTTTAAATAAATATAAATAATTATAAAATCATTATAATACCACTTGAAGGTTCTAGGAATAATGAAAGCATCGGATGGTTCAAGCCCAACTTTTCTTTTTCTCATAATTGATTATTAATACAAGATTTACATGATGATAAATTTCATGATCAATAGAATTGAATCAAATAATATATACAATAGATAAATGCTAGAACAGAAGCACGGGATCATCACATGTTATTTATAACTACTTTAAGAAATTAAATAATTTCCTTGTGTGAAATTATTTCTTTATTTATGGATCTAAAAATATATCTGCATCACACCAATATTTCATTATAGGAATAAATATCATATTCCCTTTAGTGGAGATCCACACGTGTTCCATAAATCTCTAAATATCACTATGGGAATCTTTAGGTGCTAGCATGGCAGATCATATTGATTACATTGTTCCCCTATAATCACTCTAAGAATCACTTACATAGGATTCTCCTTGATCTATCTAGACTTTAGAGTTAAAGGTGGAGGAATATCACTCTCTATTCTTGAGAGAGTTCATGGATAAGAAGATATCTAGGGCTTCGATAGGATTCTCTAGATTTTTTTGTGCACAACAAAAGAAATAAATTGGATCTCTTAAAAAATAATATAATTGTTTTTATATACCACTTGGGTTAGAAATAAATAATTGCACAAGTTACCTTTATTATTTATTTAATCCATGTGGAACCCCATGTCTATAATAATAATATTATTATTATTTCTTGACATGCACTAAACTCATAAATTAAATTAAATATTATTTAATCAAATAATATTCAATATATATTATTTCTCATGGGGTATATACACTTGGTATTTAATTCATCCTCAATATTTATTAGGCCTTGAATAACAACTATTTTTTTAATAAATAAATATCACTAAATTATTCACTAATAAATAAATATTATATTCATTAAATAGTAAAGAAATATTTATTAAGTATTCTGCTCACATAATATTCTCTTGAATGACTGGTTATAGAATATATGTGATCAAGAAAACATGAATAATTATTAAACCAAATGTGCGAATAATATTTATTCAACTTGTTAATTAATAAATAATAATATATTATTTAACTAAGATTTTGAATACAATTATTGTGTGACCCTCTATGCCTCTTTCTCAATGGAATTAGGTGAAATATCCTTAAGTCCAAGGTTATTATCTAGAAACACTTTAAGGAACCCATAGAGAAATAAGTTAATGTTGAAATGAAATAATACCTCATACAGATGCTTACTGTGTAATATAATCTCTTTACCATGATATCTCTAATCAAGTAGGTTGCATATTGGTGCCATCAACTTATGTGATCGATGTCTCTTTCTTTGAATTTCCATAAATTAAACTTACCTATATAACACCATAGGTATGGATTTATTAATTCTATATCATTTACATAAAAGGTATTGAGATATAAACTTCCATTAAATAATATAAAGGACAAATCATTTCTTTCATTATTCATTAATTAAATATTTTTTCATGATGCACCCAATGTATCCAACCTCTCTATAAACATATATCAGCATGGTTTTAATCAATACATAATATTACACAACTTATAACACTAATTAATAATAATATTAAAGTATAAGGATAAACACACACATCTGTAGATAGTAACATCCAATGACACATATAAATGTGGATTTTCTACTGGAAAGTCTCATTTTCATAATATCCTGCACTGGATATTACCAAGCTAATACACCATGAGAATGTGCCTCAAAGTCCTATGATTCTCCACCACTTATAGCCTAAATAATTTGTGTCCATAAAATTATTTCATTAGGCTATAGAACATATATATAAGAATACTTTCATGACACTTTTGGGTTCTCATCATAGTGGGGAGCTGCCATGACTTTTTCAGTGCGACAGTTACTCTTAGGACATTATCACATACTATTTCATGCATAAGAGATATCATTATGTAATAAGAAGTTTATTAATATTTAAAACAATGAATATAGGTTATCATAAAGTACACAGAAGTCGGTTCTAGGGCACTAACTCCAACAAAAATAATGTTATCATTTTTTAATTAATGGGAATGTAAGAAAGTATATGATATATTAATTTTATATAATTGTAAATATGTCATAAATATCATAATTATATATATATATATATACTAAATCTATTATTATAACCATCCATGAGAGGTGGTTATATAAAACAAATTACCTGAATTTGTGAGGCAGTAGTTCATCATACACATGAATAATGGTTTTTTTCAATTTGAAGGAAGATGAGGTGGATTTGGATTGTGAAATTAACATAATAACATTTTAGTATATGTGGGATATTAATTTTATTATATTGTAATGGTTTAATATGTAATTATTTATTCCTTTATTTCCTATTACATTATAGTTTTGTGTTGTTGTAGGTGTTTCAGAGGATTCTTAAGGTGGTTTCATGGTGGTTAGTAGTGCAGAAGAGCTACAAAAATAAATTCATGTCATGAAAGGTTTAAATGATGTGAATTGGTGTTTCATGGATTATGTTATCCAGATGGTTCTTGGACTTTATGTGTCTTAGCAGGAACCCATAAAATGAATTCAAATCATGAAATGTGGATTCAGGACTTGTAATAAAAATAAGTCGCGGTGACACAATTTTTGATAGAAGTTGGAATTTTAGGAAAACCCAAGGACATCACATTGTGAATGGTTTACACAATGTGAAATTTTAAGGATTATAAGTTTTAAATCATTCTATTTGGATGATCCATTCCTTATTTATTCATAACCTTCTTCCTCTCATTTTGGGAAAACCCTAGGTTTCCTGAGGAGACCTTCTAACCTATTCTCACTTTATTTGATCTATTGGTTTTAGTGGTTGTTGTGATCTATGGTGGGTTCTTCTCATTTTCCCATGGTTTTCCCTCATTCTTAAATTGGGGATTAATGTCTACAATGCTTATTTGGTTAGGGTTGTGATTTGGGATGCATTTTTGATAACCCTTAATGCAGTGTAGGTTGATCTGTGGGTTTTCATGCATTTGTGGTTTACGGGCATTTCTTCTTTTCCCTATAGTGAACAGTGAGTTAGAAAAGCCTATTTATGGTAGAGAATCCCTAATTTCTCACTTTTGTGTGTTATTAGGGGAGGTGTTTTCTTTTTTTATCTATGGGGGGGATGATTGTCCTGACTTAATTAAAGATAAATAATTGTCTTACTGAACTTGATGGGAAGGGGTAATGATTCACATGCTTTTACAAATTTGATATTTTTATGACATTTTGTTTGTATGGGATGAATAACCCCTATAAATCATGGTTTTTGGGATCCTTTTCTTACACTATAGTTGTTATGATATGTAAACCATGCTTTATGTTGTTGTGATTTCATCCCAAAATGGAAATTTTCTAACCACTTGTATTTTTCTAATGAAATTTTTTCACAAGGATTTATGTCTTGTGTGATAAATACCCTAAAGTAAAGTAAAATTTGATAAAATATCCTTTTTAGAATATATAAAAATGGTCTTTTATGTGTTTTTATGTTTGGTATTTCTTATGGGGCAGTGATGGGTGGTTGTGATTTGGTGTGGGGTGATGTGTGGTTTTTTGGGTAGTTATTTTAGGGCAGTATAGTGATGGTTTTTTGTCATGTTTTTGGGTAAGTGGAGGGATTTTTTGTTTTGTCATGCTTTTTTAGTGGTGAGGTGATGGTTTGTTTGGCCATGCTTTTAGGGAAGTGAGGTGATGGTTTGTTTGTCCATGCTTTTGAGGTGGTGAGGTGGTGGTTTTTTTATCCATGATTTTGTAGCGGTGAGGAAATGGTTCGATGGGAATGATGAGCTGCTTGTGATGTGTGGTTTCATTATTTAATAGGCCCTAGTAATAATGGAATAACTTGTTTAATAATGGTTGAAATGACTTGGGTTTGGTTTGGTCAATGGGATGGAAATGATTAATGAACAATTAAATTATTTTCTATGTGGTTAAATATAGTTTTTAGTAAATAATGAAATGAATGGGATGGATAGTGGTATTGGTTGTTAGTGTAAGATGGGGCTTGTGGTTTTGTGTTGTTATGTATTTAGAGGTGGTAGTGAAAGTGGGGATGTTGTGAGTTGGTTAGTGTTTTATTTTGAACCCATAGGTTGGTATTGTGTGTGGATATATGTATATACTTTTATATTCCTTATGAATTCTATATACACCCCATCTATGTCATGCACTATGTGATGATACCTATATTTTCACACGGGGGTGTTTTTTCCAATATCACAGTGATAAGGATGGATGGATGGTTATCTGCTCTTTCCTAATATCTCTTCTAGGTGAGTAGATATGTATAGGTTGTGATGGTAGGAGTTCTTTTAGTGTACTATGGGATGGCCTTGGTGTCTTTGGGACGGATGTGATATGATCGTGTTGTGGGGTGGTTGACCAGGTGTCTTCATGTGGGATGTGATATGATCATGTTGTGGGGAAGCTTATGGTGGGGGTCATTCATCGCAGGAGGAGGGCATGAGGTTGATTTCCTTCATGTTCATGATACCCTAGTACTCTATTATTGGTTGTTATGTGATGTATTGGGTTTCTATGGGTATGATGTGATGTGATCGTGCTTATGGGGAGGTGGTATATATTATTCGGCAGAGATGGGAGTTCCATGACATACGGCGTTGGGGTTTGAGAGTGGAAAATCAGTGATAAAGTGGTGTGGGATAGCCTTTATTGATATACTTTATATTATGTTATTATACTTGGATTGTGTTATTTGGTGTTCATTTTTTGGTGAGGTTGGGATGGATAGTTGACCTATTTAGGTGTTTTTGGTTTTTCTGTTTTCTTACAAATGCATTATTATTCTTCTTTCACATGTGCATGAGAGATTTTGGTTTTCTTAGTAAGTATACTTGTATGCTCACCCTACATAAATAAACTAATTTTCATGTTTCCAAGAGGATGCCATGAATCATGTTGGAAATTACTAGTTCAGACCTTTCAATAGTTGTTGTGTTTCTACTTTAACTTTACTTTTGGGTATTAACTTTTGGAGACTTTTATCTATATAAGTTTTATTTATAAATGCATATGGGATGGTTTTGGTTTCATTCTATTTTTATACCCTTGATTCTAGTCACCAACACGAGGCCTACTATAGGTAGGACTCAAGGGTCACTATCTCTCTCCCTCTTCATTGTGATATCTTTGGTGGGAGGGGTTCATGACAGAGTGATGTAATAGTGATGGTTAAGAGATAGGATGGAGTTTGAAGTTAGACACAGTCAAGATTGTAAGAGTTGGTATGGGAATAATTCACGTTGGGCTTAGTACATGATATAGTCTAGGGAGGCCTACTAGGATATGGGATTTTAGGGCCCCCTATAATTTAGTGCATAGACTCTGAACTTATTGAATGATTGAATGAGGTGGAACTATTTGTAGGGTAACGACCTAGGAGAGGTACATGCATCATGATGACTTGTGTTCCTATTTTAATTGGGTTGTTTTGGGAAGGTTAAAATTAATAAATTTAATTGAAATTATTCTGAACAAAATTTCATACTAATGGGATTAGGAAATTATTATTTTATTTTTATCTATGGATCATGGACATCATCCACATGTGTCTTAGGAAGTTGAGGTTCAGCAGTCTGATCTGGTTGATCATTTTAGGGTTAATCTAATAGAAGAGGATGAGGCTTAGAAGAGTGAATTTCTCACTTTTCATCATCATAATCTAGGGAAATATGATTTCAGTGTTTCAGATGTGGAGACAGAGAGCTGGATGGAGGAAATTGATATCTCTTTCAGTTTTATCTGAGGCCTAGTGGGATATCAGGTCCCTTTCGCATTTAGTCAAATGTGGGGATATATACATTTGTGGTGGATGTTTTATCTGGGTGAGTGGAAGGAGGTATGTGTTTTATGGGTTTACTTTTAGAAAGAGTTCTAGGAAGAGTTCCTTTCATCAACCATGAGGGTAGTAAAGAAGTGGGAACTACTTTCTCTTCAGTAGAGTAGTATGTCAACGCAGGAGTTTGGAATCATTTTCAAGGACCTTTTCTGTTTTCTCGAAATCTTTTTCTAGATGAGGATTCTTGTGAGAGACTTATTCAGGTGGTACTCCATCCTTCTATCCAGTGTGCAATTACTCCTTTTACATTTTCAACATATCTATAGGTTCAAAAGAAGGATAAGGTGATCAAGTGGATGTTCTCATGAGGATATTTATTGTGAGAGGGGAATAAATGGGGTTCCTTAATAAGAAAATTTGTTAGTGGTGGGTATTGGGAACTATGACCTTTGAGGTTTTGGCCAGTAGGGATTTGAGCTCAACAGCTTCCCTTCCAACCTTTTGGGGCTAGTGGTTTCTATTCTTTTCCTGAAGATATCAGTCCTGTGTTTTCTGTCTATGGGGTTTGTGGCCATTACCAAAATCAACACCTGGTGGTTGTTCAAACTCAGTTTTGTGGAGGTTTAAAAGTTCAGCACTTGCCTCAGTAGTAGTTTCTAGTGAGATTCTTTCAGTAGATGGGTAAGTAGGCTTATGCTCCATCATTGGGAGATTGAGTGAGTAGAGGTGGACCTTAGGATGTTCCTCATGTTCAAAGACCTTGACCCAAGCGTCATTATGGGGGGGCATTGGAAGAGATTTGTAGGAGATGAAGGTGGTCAGTTTTATGTAGTAGAGACAGCAGCGCTAAAGGGGCCAAAGATCATTCGAGGTACGCTCAGTTTGTCACCAACCCTTGTTTTTACCTTGCTTTATTTAAGAGATTCACACTCATTTTTTTCACCCACTCTAGTCTGTGAACTACAAAAAACTATCTTTCAGCAGTTCTTAGATTTATCATCACTAATTAAAATCATTGATAAAGTCCCCCTTTATCAGTGCTAAAAACAGCATTGATAAAGGGGGGGGTCTTTATCAGTACTAAAAAGGCGCTGATAAAGGGGTTTATTTATCAATTCTAATAAAAAAAGAACTGATAAAGGGATCCCTTTATCAGTGCTAGAAAAAAAACATTTATAAAGACCCCCCCCCCCCATAAGCGCTACCAAAAAAGAACTGATAGAGGGGGTCATTATCAGCGCTAGTAAAAAAATACTGATAAAGGGGGATCTTTATGAGTTCTTTCTTTCTAGCACTGATAAAGGGTAAATTTCATAAAAAAATTATAAATCATTAAAAATAATATATTAATATAAAAATATATTTATATTGATATATATAATATATTTTATTAAATATGATTTATATAAGGCCAAATATGTATTTACACAAAATATATAATATATTTAGTTAAAATTTGATTATAAAATAATTAAAAAATAATATTAATTAATAATTTTCTAATTATTATTGATTAATAGTCTTTTAATAATAGTTTGAAGATAGAAAAAATCAAAAAAAATTAATAAATGCTCTAAAATAAGTTGAAAATGTGACTTAAACTCCAAACAGCCATAACTTTTGATCTGGGTGTCTATTTGAGCTCTACCATAAATAAAATTAAAGCCTGCGATGAGATATACGCACTAATGGTAGGGGGACCTTGGGTTACATGTTTCAATGACAAAAAGGCCAATAATTCCTTCAAAATTGAGTTTTTAGTTGGGGTATCCTAATTATTTAACATTCAATGGAATTTCAACCATGTTTAAGGGGGTATTATTGTATTTTTAAATAGATACTGAATTTATTCCCAAGGCTTACATTAATATTGATATTATGGTTTTGAAGTTTTATCTTTTCTCATAGTGTACTGTTATTTATAATCAAATATAAAAAAATATATACATATTTTGTGTATATTTACACATAAAATTTAAATTTTATAAATAAATATATAAATATATTTACATATAAAATATATTTCTAAATATATAAACCTTATATAAATAAAAAATAATATTCATTTTATTTAAAATAAAAATTTATAAATATATATACCTATGAAATTAATGTATATATAATATATATATATATTATATATATATATATATATATTTGTGTGTGTGTGTTTTGAAAAAAAGAAATATATTTATCTATATATTATAATATATGTATATAAATATTAATGAATAATATATGTAAATAAATATAATTTGAATAATTATATTTATAAATGCACACATATATATATATAAATATATATATATATATGTATGTATATATGTATTTATAAACGCACACATACACATACATACACACAAAAAAACATATTTTATATATGTATTTAAATATATATATATATATATGGATAAAAAATTTAATCGAATATATATAAATATATATATATATATATCATAAAATAAAGAATAAAAAAATATAGGGTAGTAGAAAAGTTGCGGGCATATGAGGGAGAGGTCTCAAGTTAAAAACTCGCTGGAGGCAGAGGCACGCGCAGGAGGATAGAATTATGTAAAGTGCTGGTAAAGGTGGGGAGTGTCTAGGAGAGTGGGTAAAAGCACTGATAAAGGGGGTGAGAATCATTGATAAAAGGTGGGGTAGGAAGAGGTTCGAACAAAAAAATTCCACCTTTATTAGGGCTTATAAAAGACACTGATAAATGGAGATTTTAATAGCACTAAAAAAGCAATGATAAAGGCGGCCTTTAATAGTTCTGAAAAAAGAGCTGATAAAGGCCCCCTTTATCAGTGATAAAAAGTGATAATAAAGGCCCTATTTATCAATGATTTTTAGCACTGTTAAAGGGGGCCTTTATTGGAACTTTTTATGATCGTTGTTAAATCCAACCCTTTAACATCACTCATGTTATCATCACTTCTATAACACTGATAAATATATTTTACTATCACTATTAAAGTCTATATTTTTACTAGTGGTTCTCTAGGACTAGACCTATAGAGGCTTCCCATGCCCCTAGTGTTAACTATGCCAGCCAGAGGCCAGACCAGCTTGTTTGATGTGTGTCGAGGTGTAGAATAGTGATGGGTCCACATAAATCCTATGGGGATATTTTATTACTTTAAATGAATCCATAAGATAACATCTTAGTCATCTATTGGTTGTATTTTTTGTGTTCCTTTATTGACTGATTTTGGAGGAGATTCGTGTTTTGAGGTGTGGATTCCTAGGGTGTAGTTTTTGTTAGAGAACGAGGTTATCAGGTGGGTAGTCAGAATTTGAAGCCCCTTATTTCTTTTATGGATGAGTTTTCAATGTAATTAGTGGATACTGGGATAGTGGGGATCCCTATGATCATTGAAAAGTTTCATGATGTTTTCCCTGAGGATGATGTGATGCTACCCCCTCGAGGTGATGTTGAGTTCAAGATAAACTTACAACCTAGTGCTTCTCTGATTTCAATGGATCCCTATTGAATAATGCTTATGGAGTTGCTTGAGTTAAGTATGCATGTGGATGATATGATATAGAGGTGTTTCATATCTGAACCAGTGTGTCTCCATAGGGTGCTCCAGTGTTATTCTCCAAGAAGGAAGATAGTAGTCTATGGTTGTGTATAGAATATAGGAGGTTGAATCAGGTGATGTTCAAGATCCATTACCCTCTTTCAATGATATATTATCTTTTTAACCAGTTGAGATGGGGGATTTGGTTTTTTAAAATTAATATGTGATATCCATATCACCAGTTAAGGTTGAAAGAACATGATATCCCGAATGCTTCCTTCAAATTCAAGTATGGGAAATTTGAGTTTGTAGCCATGTTTTATGGTATTTGTGTTCATGTGGGTTATTAATTCTATGTTTCATTAGTTCTTAGACCATTTCATCATCATATTCATTGATGATGTCTTAATCTAATCGAAGTCAAAGTTTGTGCATGTCGAGCATCTTAGATCTATTTTATAGGTCCTTTAACACCACCAAATTTATGGAAAGTTATCTGAGTGTTAGTTCTGAAAGCCATAGTTGTATTTCCTTGGGCATTTGGTATCTTATTAGGGTGTTTCAGTGGACCTGTTGAATGTATAAGTATTTTTTTGGGAATAACTCAATAATGTGGCATAGGTTTGTAGTCTTCTTGGTCTTATAGGCTTTTATTAGAGGTTTGTACCTGATTTCTATCGAGTTACAAACCCTTTAATAGAATTTACCAATAAGGATGAGGCTTTTTCTGGAATGATTAATTTTAGTTAGTGTTCGGTTACCTAAAGGGAAAGTTGACTAGTGTTTTAGTGATTCGGTTTTCTAAGGAGGGTGTGATGTTTAAGGTGTTTAGTGTTGCTTCATGTCTAGTATTGGGATGAATATTGATGCAATAGAAGGAATTTATCTCTTATGGGTCTAGGTATTTGCATACCCACAAGAGTAATTATTACACCCACGATCTGGAGCTAGTAGTGCTAGTGTTTGCACTGATTTTTTGGTATCATTACCTTATTGAGGAGTGCTTTTTGGTCTTTATAGATCATAATATTTTGAGGTATATCTTTTCTCAGTATGATCTGAATATTTTAAAATTTAGGAGGATTAATTTTCTTTAATATTATGATTTTTATATCTCCTACACCTTCATAAAATGGAATTTTTTTGCCATTTCTTTGAGCATAAATTCATGTAATTGTGTTTTTCAGTAGTCTGGGGATGCTTGGAGAGAAATGGAGGAGTTGTAAGCCTTGAAATTAGATGTAAGGGTGGATGTTGGTATCAGCTATTTTTTAGATGGATATTTATTATTCTATAATGATATAGGTGGAGGATTATTATTGGGGAGGCTTAGAGGCAGAGGTTATGTATGATCATGTTGTCCATGGTTATGCTTCAAGGGGATGGTCGAAGGATGGTCAGAATCAAATATTCTTTCATGGGTGGTTGTTTGTTCTTATAGTGATTCACAATAGATTACTTCATGAATTTAATAGATCACATTTTGTGGTGCACCCTAGAGTATCCAATATGTATTGTGGCTTGAGGATTCAATTTTTTTGTCAAGGATGAAACAAGTAGTGGTGGATTTTGTGGTAAGGTTTTTGGTTTTCCAGTAGTTAAAGGTTGAGCTTCATGTTCCTAGTAGTTTGTTGCATCCTTTGAATATTCTTGAGTGGAAATGGGATAACAAATCTATGTATTTCATCATATTTTTAGCCTAATATTAGGGATTTTAAGATTTTATTTGGGTTATCTTGGATCGGTTGATGAAATTAGCCCACTAATTAGTGATTTAGGACTTGTGTGTAGTGGATGTTTTGGATAAGAGATATGTGGATGAGGTGGAGTGTTTTTATATAGTTTCAAGTTCCATTGTCTCATATCAAAATAAATTTTTTACCTTGTGAGTCTAAAGGGGTTACAATATACTTTTTTCACTCATCTACATCTCAGCACTACTTTCCACCCTTAGACAGATGGGCAGATGGAGCAAACCATCTAGACATTGGAGGACTTGTTGTGGGCATGAATCTTCAACTTTAGTGGATCTTGGGTATTAAAATTTCCCTTGGTAGAGTTTTTTTATAATAATAGGTATCACTTATCCATCAACATGGACATATTTTAGGCTTTATATGGGTGACCGTGTCATTCTCCGATGTGGTTGAGAGCACGATAGAAAAGGTTCAGCTTGTTCACAAGAGGATAAAAGTAGCACAGGATGGGTAGAAGTATTATGCTGATCACAAGAGGAATCCCTTGTATTTCAAGGTTGGGTACCATGTTCTCTTAAATGTTTACCCTTTATGTGGGTGGTGAAGGTTTGGCAGGTGGAGTAATCTTTCTCCCATGTTTGTTAGGCCCTTTGAGGTTTTGGGGAGAGTTGGTGAGGTGGTGTATCATCTGGAGTTACCACCACGGCTAGATAAGATCCAAGATGTCCTCCACAACTCTCAGCTTCATCAGTATCTTCATAATGACTCCCATTTCATTAACTTTGGAGATTTTGATATCATAGATTATGTGACATTCACGGAGGGACCAGTAGAGATTCAGGATTGTCGGAAGAAAGTGTTGTGAAGAAGAACCATCCCTTTGATCTGTGTGATGTAGATTTATGGTGTAATAGAAAATAATACTTTGGAATATGAAGCATAAAAGTGTTCCCAATACCTAGAGTTGTTTTGAGTTTTTATTTTCTCTATTTTTCTTGAGATGTGATTTTTGGATCTTGTTGTGTTATGATATTCATTGTCTTCTTGATGTATGATGTGTAAAGAAGTTCCAATATATGAAAATTTGATGAATTGATTCCTAATTGAGATGTGTTATACTAAGATAAGATTAAATTTATGTAGATGAGTCAATTCCACCCAGAGAAGATAGTATCTTGACATGGAGGATGGAATTTCCTAATTTGTGTGTTTGGGGAGGTGTGGTTTGTTGGTTTTAGTGGTTGTTGGTTTGGTCTGCATTGAGTATGATATGGTTGTTCAGTTTGTTTTGTGTACATTTTATTTTTCATGTTTGGCTGGTGGTAGAATTTTAGGTATGATAGGATCCTTGAGAGGTATCTTGTGAGGTAGTTATTCATACCCCATTCCTTATGGGATTGGTTTTGGATTCTTGAGGTCAATAATCATTTGAGTGGTATCAGATGTAATGGAATGTTCCTTCTTGGCCCATTACTTTGTCAGTTAGGGGTGTTAGAGGTGTTCTGGAATAGTCTTGAGGAGGTTCCATGGTGGTTGGAGGTGCAGTAGAGCTGTTACAGAAAATTCACATCATGAAAGGTTTACACAGTGTGAATTGGTATTTCATGGATAGTTTATACGGTTTGTTCATAGTTTTTATGCGGCTGAGTGGGAACCTATGAAATGAATTCATGTCATAAAAGTTTGATTCATGACATAAAATTAAATCAGGTCTAGGTGATGTGATTTTTTTGGTGGAATTTTAAATTTTTAGAAAACCTAAGTATTTCATGTCATGAATGGGTTACACGATGTAAAATTCTCAGGATTGCAGGTTTTAAATCCTTATGTTCAATCAAATATCTACTCATTCAGTCAAACCCTTCTTCCTCCCATTTTTAAAAAACCCTAGGCACCTTGAGGAGACCTTCTAGAAATATTCTCACTTGCTTCAGTCTATTGGTTCAGGTGGTTGTTTGTTTGTGATCTATATTGAGTGATTCACTTTTTCCCCATGGTTTTATTTCATTCTTATCTTGGGGATTCACTATGGTGATGTTACTTTGGTTTGGGTTGTGATTTGGGATGAATTTTGGACAACCCTTTATATATTTTAATTTTATTAATGGTTTTTTCATGCGATTGTGGTTTGTGTCCATTTCATCTTTTCCCTACAGTGCGCAGTGAGTTGGCAAAGCTTCTTTGAGGTATGTGACCCCTTGTTTCTTTCTTTTGTGTTTCATGTGGGTGGGGTTTTCTTTTTTTATCTATATATTATGTTTTTTATTTCTTAATTAAATATAAATAATTGTATAATTTAAATTTAAGGTAAGGGGGAATGATTTTCATACATTTATAGATTTGATATTTTTATGATTTTGTATTTGTATGGGCTGAATACCCCCATTGAAAATCATGACTATTGGAAGCCTTTTCTTTCACTATAGTTGTTGTGATATGGAAACCTTGTTTCATCTTGTTTTTATATCACCCCAAAATAAAATTTATCTAACCACTTATATTTGGATAATGAAATAGTTTCCCTTAGATTTATGGATTGTCTGATAACACCACTAAAATAAAGTAAAATGTGATAAAATTCCCTTTTTTAAATATATAAAATGGTCTTTGATGTGTTTTGATGTGTTTTCATGCTTGTGGGAAGGAAATTGGTGGTTTTGATGTGGTGTGGGGTGATATGTGGTTTGTTGGTCCATGCTTTTGGGGTGGTGGAGTGATGGTTTGTTTGTCCATTCTTTTGGGGTGGCAGAGTGATAGTTTGTTTGGTCGTGCTTTTAGGGCGGTGAAGTGATTGTTTTTTTATGTGATTTTGGGGTTTTGATGTGATGGTTTGTTTTTCTATGCTTCTTAGGTGGTGATATGGTGGTTTTTTGTTGTTCTTGTAGGGAAATAAGGAAATGGTTCGATGGTAATGATGAGTTTCTTGTGATGTGTGGCTGTGTTGTGCTAGAATCCTGGGTAATGATGGAATAACTTATTTAATAATGGTAGAAATGACTGGGGTTTGGTTTGGTTAATGGGATTGAAATGATTAATAGTAAATTAAATTATAGTTTGTGTAGTTAAATTAGGTTTTTGTTAAGTAATGAAATTAATGGGTTAGATAAAGGGATTGGTTGGTGGTGTGATATATAGCTTGTGGTTTTTGTGGTGTTATGCATTTAAAGGTGGCGGTGAAAGTGGGGATGTTATGAGTTTGTTAGTGTTTTTTTGTGAACCCATAGGTATGTATTGTGTGTGGATATATGTAAATACTTATATATTTCTTTCAATTTTTATACGCACCTCACCCACATCAAGAATTATGTGTTGACACCTATATTTTTACATGGGGGTGTTTTTTCCAACATCACATTGATGAGGGTAGATGGTTGGCTAGCTTCTCTTTCCCTCTATCTCTTTTAGGAGAGTAGATATGAACAAGCTATGATGGAAGGAGGTATGTTAGTAAATTAGGTGATGACCCATGTGTCTTCAGGCAGGGTGTGATATGACCGTGTTGTGAGGTGGTGTCATAAGTATCTTCAGGTGGGATGTGATATGATTGTGTTATGGGTCGACTTATGGTAGGGGTCGTGCATAGTAGGAGGAGAGAACACGGTTTATGTAATTCATGTTCATGATATCCTAATACTCTGGTTATGGTTTTGATGTGATAGAATAGGTGTCTATAGGCATGATATGATTTGATCATGCTTATGGGGTGATGGTATATGTTATTTACAAGAGATGGGAGTGCCAGGACGTGCGATGTTGGGGTGTGAGAGTAGAAAATTAGTGGTAAAGTGGTACGGGGTACCCATTATATATATGATTCATATTATTTTATTATAATTGTCTTGGGATATTTTTTGGGCATGCCTTGGTGAGGTTGGGATGGATAGTTGATCTGTTTAGGTGTTTTTGGTTATGTTGTTTTCTCATAGGCGCATTAGTACGATTCTTTCGCATGTGAATGAGAGAATTTGGTTTTCCTACTGAGTATACTTGTATTATCACCCTATGTATATAAATTGATTTTCATGTTTTGAGGACTATGTGTATCATGTTTTATATTACTTGCTCGTCCCATTGGATAGTTGTTTCATTGCTTAGTTATCTTTTCTTTTGGGTATTTACTTTTAGAGAATTTTATTTATATAATTTCTATTTATAACTGCATGTGGGATGATTTTGGTTTCCTTTTATATTATATCATGGATTTTCTTGTGGATAATTCATCTTATATTTGGATCATATATTATTATAGGGGGTAATGCCTCCCATTTCATGAGATTTTTATACCCTTGGTGATAGTCATCAACCTAGGACCTACTGGAGGTGGGACTTGGGGGTCATTAACAATCTCCCCACATTGTGGTATCTTTGGGGGGATGGGGTCATGACATAGTGGTATTAGAGGTATGGTTTAGAGATAGAATGGAGTTTAGAGTTAGGAACAGTGAGTATTACATGGTTTGGTATGGAAATGTTTTCAGTTGACCTTTTTGTGTAACATAGGCTAAGGATACCAGCTAGGACATGGGATTTTAGGGCCCCCCGTGATCCAGTGCATGGACTCTAAGATTATTGAACAACCATGTGATGTGGACCTATTTTAAAGGTATAAACCTAAGAGAGGTACATGAATCATGATGACTTTTGTTCCAATTTTAATTGGGTTATTTTGGTAAGGTTAAAATGAATAAAGTGAAATGAAATGAACCTAAATAAAATTCCATACTGCTAGGATTAATAAATTCTTGTTTTTTTAATCTATGTCTCATGAACATCGTATTCATGTAGCTTAGGAAGTTGAGGTTTAGTGGGCTGATCCAAATTATCATTGTATGGTCGATCTAGCAAAGGAGGAAGAGTCTTGAAAGAGGGCTTTGTGGGATTTTTAGCATCAATATTTGGGGAAGTATGAGGGAAGTTTTTCAAATGTGGATATGGATATCTAGCTGGAGGATCTTAAGATTGTTTTTTAGTTTTATCTGGGCCTTGGTGTGATATTGGGTCCCTTTGGTAGTTAGTCAGATGTGGGTAGTTGTGCGTCAGTGGTGGCCATTGTATCTGGGTGAGTAGAAGGGGGAAAATGTTTCATGGGTTGAATTTCAAAAAGAGTTTCAGGTAGACTTCCTTTCTTTGATATGAGGGTAGTGAAGAGGTAGGAGATAATTTCTCCTAATCAGGGGAGTATTTCAATGCATGAGTTGGGAATCAAGTTTATGGACCTTCTATGTTTTTCTTCATATCTTTTTCTAGATGAGGAGTCTCATGAGAGACATCTTGAGGAGGCACTTCATCCTTCTATCTAGTATGAAGTAACTCCTTTTACATTACCAATTTATCTAGAGGTTTAGAAAAAGTTAAATGTGATCAATTAGAGGCACTCATGATTAGTTTTACCATGAGAGGAGAATTAGTATGGTTCCTTTAAGAGAAAATTTGTTAGAGGTAGTTTTCAATCACCATGACCTTTGAGGTTTCGACCAATGGGGATGCGACCTCAACAACTTCCCTTACCACCTTTTGGGGCTAGGGGATTCTATGATTTTCCTAGAGATATCATGCTAGTGTATTTTTTCTATGGGGTTTGTGTTCATTTCCAGAATCAGTTCCCATTTGTTCTTTAAGATCAGTTTGGTGGAGGCTGACAGGTTTATCACCAGCCTCTACAGCAGTTGACAGTGAGACTATTTCAATAGCAAGGGTAGTAGGATTATAATTCACTGAGAGGATATGGAGCGGGTAGAGGATGACCGCAGTAAGTTCCTCGTGTTTAGGGACCTCAGCTGTAGTGTGTTCATGGAGGTTTACATAAGTAGATAGGTATAGGATCTGAACATGATAAGTTGCATGCAGTGGAGGCAACAACACTAGATGGTTCAGATATCATTCAAGATACACTCAGTTTTTCATATACCCATTTTTTATTTTTATTTTTTTAATTAGGAGTTTTAAACTCCATTGTTTCGCCCACTCTATTCCATGATCTAATACTATATGTGGAGAATTTTTTTTATTCCCTTGGTGTTGACTACACCAAATAGATTCTAGACTAGCTTGTTTGATGTGTGTCGGGGGTGTAGAGTGATGATGGGGCCACATTAGTCTCATGGGAATATTTTCTTACTATATATGCATCCATATGATGTCATATTAGAAATATACTAGTTGTATTACATACATTTCATTATAGGATTCTTTCAAAGGAAATTTGTGTTCTCATATGTGGATGTCTAGCATGTGGTTTTTTTTTGGAAAATGGGGTTATCAGGTGGAAAGTCAGTATGTGGAGCCCCTTATTTATTTAATAGTTGAGTTGTTAGTGGAATCTGTGTATTCTATGATAGTGGGGATCCCAAGGTTCATTGATTATTTTTAATATTGTTTCCCTAAGGAGGTTTTTAAACTACCTTCTCAATGTGATGTT
Source organism: Viscum album (assembly GCA_963277665.1). Classification (NCBI taxonomy): domain Eukaryota; kingdom Viridiplantae; phylum Streptophyta; class Magnoliopsida; order Santalales; family Viscaceae; genus Viscum; species Viscum album. The sequence goes on from OY728137.1 coordinate 366,185,261, forward strand.
GAGTTTGAGATAGACTTGAAGCATGGTGCTTCTCTGGTTTTGATGGATCCCAGTCGAATAGAGCCTATGGAGTTGGGTGAGTTGAGACTAAAGGTGGATGATATGATGTAGATGGGTTTAATCTAACCCAATGTGTCATCATGGGGTTCTTTGGTGTTATTCACCAAGAAGGTGGATGGTAGTATGAGGTTGTGTATAGACTACTAGAGGTTGAATTAGGTAATAGTCAAGAACCATTACTCTCTTATGAGGATAGATGATATTTTCAACTAGCTAATAGGGTTGAGTTGGTTTTATAAGATTGATTTATTGTTTGAATATCACAAGTTGAGGGTGAATGAGGGATATATCCCAAATACTTGCTTCAGATGTATTTATGGGAACATAGAGTTTGTAGTCATGTCATTCAGTGTTGTGAATGCACTAAATGGGTTCATGAGGATTATAAACTACATATTTAGTGAGTTCCTATACCATTTCATTATCATATTAATTGATGATATCTTGATCCACTCAAAGTCATAGGTTGAGCATGTTAAGCATCTCAGAGATATTTTATATGTCCTTCGACACCAACAGCTTTATGAAAATTTATCTAAGTGTGAGTTCTGGAAGGAAAAGGTGAATTTCCTTGGGAATTTTTTATCTTAGTAGGGTGTGGTAGTGGACCTGTCAAAGGTTTAAGTGGTTGTTTCTTAGGTAAAACCCAAAAACATGATAGAGTTTTATATTTTTCTTGTTCTTAAAAGATATTATCAAATATTTTTTAATGATTTATCTCAAGTTTCAGCCCCATTGATATTATTGACTAGGAAGGACCAGGATTTTGTATGGATTGATCAGTTCTCAGAATCATTTAGTTACCTATAAGGTAAGTTTGTAAGTGCTCAAGTGATTTAGTTTCCTAAATAGGGTGTGATGTTTGAGGTGTTTTTGATGCTTCTCATCTAGGGTTAGGATACGTGTTGATACAGTAGAGGGTAGTGATCTCTTAGGGGTTTAGGAAGTTGAATCCCTATGAGAATAACTATGAACCCCATTATATGGAGCTAACATTGGTGGTATTTTCAATGGAGTTTTGGTAGCATTACCACTTTGGGGAGTGCTTTGTAGTCTTCACAGATCACAAGAGTTTTAGGTATATCTTTTATCACCGTGATCTGAATCTGTGATAATGAAGGTGGATGGTGTTTCTTCAAGATTGTGATTTTTATTTCTCCTTCACATCAGGAAAAGGTAATTTTGTGGATGACACTTTGAGAAAAAATTCATGGAAAGATGTTGTTTAGGAGTCTGGGGATGCTTAGAGATGAATGGATGAGTTTTTATCCTTGAACTTAGATACAAGGGTGGATGATGGTGGAGTATGTTTTTTCAAATGATGGTGTAGTAGTATTCTCTGATGCAGAAGGTGGAGTAGTCTCAGTGGGGAGACTCATATTGAGAGGTGATTCATGATCATGTTGATCATAGTGATTCTCTAAGGGGGTGGTCATATCATGGTCAGACCTGGATTTTGTTTCATGGTAGGTTTTTTGTTCTGGTAGAAATTCATGAGGTATTCCTTCATGAGTTTCATATCTCACCTTTGGTGGTACACTTAGGATTATCTAAGATTCATTGGGGCTTTAGGATGTAGTTTTGGTGGCTCGTGATGAAATGGGAGGTGGTGAAGTCTATAGAGAGGTGTTTGGTTATCAAGTAGGTAAAGTATGAGAATCATGTTCCTTACGGTTTTTTGTAGCCTTTGGATGTTCTTTAGTGTAAATGAGATGAAATCGCAATGGATTTAATCATGGGGTTACCCCAACCACAGGTAGGTTGTGATGGATAGTTGACTTATTTAAGTGTTGTTTGTTTGTTTTTTGCTCACGGATGCATTAGTATTATTTTTTCACATGTGCATGAGAGACTTTGGTTTTCCTAATAAGTATAATTGTATGCTCACCCCATGTATATAAACTTATTTTCAAGTTTCTAGGAGGACTTCGTGGATCATGATAGACATTACTAGCTTAGACCTTTAGACAGTTGTTGCATCACTATTATAGTTTTGCTTCTGGATATTTACTTTTAGAGAATTTTATATGTATTAGTTTTATTCATACATGTGTGTGGGATGGTTTTGGTTTATTTTTATATCATTTCATGGAGTTTCTTGTGGATGGTTCATCTTATCTCCTAATCCTATATTATTATAGAGGGTAATGCTTCCCATTTCATAAGATTTGTATACCCTCGGTGTTAGTCGCCAACCTGGGGCCTAATGGAGGTGGGACTGAGGGGGTCATTATATATCTACTCTCATTATAGTATCTTTGGTAGGATGGGGTTATGATAGGGTATTATTTTAAGGATGTGGAAGAACAAAATAAAATAAAAACACTCGATTATGAAGGATACCTATTCTTTGGAAAACTTCTATAGGATTATACCTAAAGCCTTCCAAGATTGGATTTCTAATCAAAAAAAGGACTCTATGATGTGGTAAGATGTGTAAGGAAGGTATTTGGGAAGTTATTTTCTTATCCAAAATGTTTTTTAAGTGTGAAGAAATGAGGAGAGGGGGTGCCCTTTTATAAGTGAGGGGAGGAGCACTTTTGGAATTTCTTAAATTATATCCACTGTTTATCCCTATATTAAATAATTGAAGACAATAAAACATAGAGAATGACGTTTTTTTACTTTTCTTTAAATGAAATAATATAAGGGTAAAAATCATATCCAAATGGAGAAAAGGATCATATATTTGAATATTATATGATTATGTATGAAATAGGTTCATCCAATGAAATTAATTCAAGTGTTAGGGTTATTTTATAGTCCTTATCATATTATTTTTAACCTTAATTTCTTGATTTACCCTTACTGTGTGGACAATTATTTACTATAGTTAATATTCATAATGACCAAAAATAAAAAGGGTAATATTTAAAAAAAAATTGGACCTATTGATTCCAAATATGTAATCCATTTTTCAAGATTCATTTTCTATAAGTGGCTGTAATTAATTTAAAATAAAAACGTAAAACGCAATGAAAAATGGTTTTTCAGAAAAAATGCTTTTTTGTATACAAATGTGTATAAAAAATTCAATCATAAAATCAATTATAAGGAAATTAATTAAATTATTAATAATATAATAAAACTAATTTTAGTTATAAATCATTTTAAAATTAAATGTAACTTTATAAAGGCTTGAAACAAAAATATAGTTTTCAATAAATATCTGTATTTTTCATTATTCAATGAAAAATCAATCTTTTGAAAAAAAATAAAAAAATTATCCCTAAGATAATTTAGATATTATTATTTCATAAATTATATTATTTTTATAAAATACAATTTATATAAGTTCAAGAAATTAATTATATTATTTTCTCACAAAAAGAAAAAAAAGTCATTTTTGAAGAAAATTTATTTTTGAAGAATAAAATGACTTTATTAAAAATTGAGTGATTGTTTACTACGAATTTATCAATAAATTTATATTTAGTATAACCTTTATATATATTTAATAAATTAATTAATATTATTCATACCCTTTAATTTGATGTCTTGGTTATAATAGTCATTTTTAAATAATAATATTTCGTGGTTCGTTTAAGCTCGGTATTGGGTGTCGTATACGCCATCGAACATAATATTATTATTTTAAAATATTTGGGTGTTGTAGTAACTTTAAAATATACCTACCCAATTTTGAACCTAGGTATCTTTTGATTCCGGATCACAAGGGATTACCACTCGACAACGCCCCCAATTGCATCAATAAACAATTTTTTTTAATAGGTAGAGGCAATGCCATCTTTTATTAAGGAAAGAAAGAATGTTTTTGAACTAGATGAAGTACCCCTTACATGACCTGAAGGTCCATTGGATCAAATACCCATTACAATTTGATATCTTGAAGGCCCTGTGACATGAAAACCAAAGTATATGACCCAAAGGCCCAAGTTGAGTAGCCAAACTTCATATCCTGATATGAGACTTCTCACTCCCCCCCAACCATAATTTGTTGCATTGTACTATCACATTGTGAAGTCATGGAAGATAACCCCTCTTGAACTCATTTCTAGGTAGAAGTTAGGATGATAGGTGTTAGTGCACTCATCACTCTTTCGAATTTCCCACCCAACAACGCCTGCATGTCGCCATGTCACACTGTCTGCCAAGAAGTGTTACTTCACTTGTCTGGTCGTCACCATTCACACGATGCATCACCCCCTCTACCAAGAACCATCACGCTATTTTTTTCCTTTAGAATGTCCTGGAAGAACACCCCTCAGATGTGGTTAGAGGTCCAATTGACAGGTTCTAGCACACCTATCGCTCTTTCAAGTTACCCACCCAACAATGCTGCCTGAAGCCAAGCTACACTGCAAACTTGATGCGCTACAATGATATGATGGTCACTTTACATCACCTATTACTCTATGGTGGCTTGGAGGCCCTATGAACTGAATGTCAATGGTGGCCCGAAGAACCTATGGCCCAAAGGCCCAATTTTATGTCTTGTGGGCCCAATTTGGGTGAATAGTTCTATTGATACAATAACAGCTATAATAACCGCTACAATAACTCGGAAATCCACCCCTACCCAGTTTCAAACTTGGGACTTTTGGATGCCAAGTAAGAGCTTGTACCACTCAACTACAGGCTCATTAGAACATCAATAAACAATATTATTTATATTAAATGTATTAATAAATTTAATAATATCGTGTTAAATGTATTATATTATAATAAATGTATTGATATTATGATAAATGAATGAATAATATTAATTATGTAAGTCATAAATTTATTAAAAACAAATAAATAATATAAATTTTATACATTACAAAAACACTATAAATGAATAAATATTAAAATAAAAATAAATAAATACTAAAAATTGCATTTAAAAAAATTAAAATAAATTACTAATTAAAAATAAATAGATAATAAGTGTATACATATTTGAATAAAAATATTAAAATAACAATGAAAAAAATATTATTTATGTAAATTAAAAATATCATACAAATATTAAAAATGAATAAATTACAAAGATATTAAAAGTGAATAAGTATTAAAAATTAATAGATAATAATAAATGAATAATATTAAAAATGAATAAAATTTAATAATTAAAAATGAATAAATTGTAAAAATTATTAAAAAAATCTATTAATTTTAACTATATAGTTTAACAAAAAAAATAAATGAATAAATATTAAAGAAATATATATTTAAAAAATTAAAAAATAGATTTATAATAAAGTAGAGGTTATTAATGAATAAATAATTATTATATAAATATTGAAATACAAATATATTAAAATAAAAATGAATAAATATTAATTATGTAGATTACATACATATTAAATGTAATGAATATTAATGTTTAAAAATGTATACATAACTATAAAAATAAATTCATTAAAAATATTAAATCAAAAAATATTAAAAATGAATAAATTATAGAAAATATTAAAAATTGATAAATAATTAAAATGAATAAATAATATAAAATGAGTAAATGTAAAAAATGAATAAGATTGAATAATTAAAATAGAATAAATTACAAAAAAATAGTAAAAATGAATGAATAATTTTAATTATATCGGTTACAAAAATATTAAAAATGAATAAATATTTAAAATTACATTTCAATATAAGAGATTCACAATAAATTACTAATTAAAAATAAATAAAAATAATTGTATAAAAAATAAATATAAAATGTATAAAAATAAAAATGAACAAATATTAATAATATTAATTAAAATCATATTAAAAATATTAAATATTACCAATTAAAAATGTATAAATAAATATTAAAAATTAAAAAATTATGAAAATATTAAATGTGTGTGTGAGAGTGTTTTTATATAAAATTTTCTTAATTACATTTGAAAAACTAAATGACTTTTCCTGTGATTATGTGTATGTATATGTGTGTGTGTGTACATATACTATAACGAGATATCTCAAATTGAAACAACAGATGACTTTTCTTATCATATAATGATATACTCATATACACATTACATACATACGCATGGGCATACACATACACTTACATACACATACACAAACACATACACATACGCATACGCATACACATACACATACACATACACATACACATACACATACACATACACATACACATACACATACACATACATATACACATACATATGCATACATACACATACATACAAATACATGCATATACACATGTACACACACATATACACATACACATACACATACATACAATCACATACACATACATACACAAGCATACACATACTACATAAACATATGCATACTACATAAACATACACGTTTATACATACACATCAATAGACACACACACACATACATACACATACATGCACATACACACATGCACACATATATATATACACCTAAAACATACACATACACAACACATACATCTATATACATACACATAAACACGTACACACACAACACATATATGCACATACATACACATACATAAACATACATACAAATACATACACATATGTACACATACATACATAGACATACAGACGTACACATACAACCAAATAATTACACATCCATACACATACATATAAATATATGTGCATATTTTAAATTATTTAATATGAATATTAAATATATATAAATTCAAACATTATATTTAACTAAATATATATTTATTTATATATTTATATAATTTTTTAATACAATATTAATATATTATATTTATATATACATTTTTTAATTAGTGTATATAAATATATCATTAAGCATTATTATTGATTAATATAAATTTACTAATTGTTAATATATATAAATATGAAAATAAGATTAATAATAATTTTATCATTTTCGTATAGTCATATAAATCATATTATATATATATATACATATTGTTATTTAAATCATATTTTAAAATATATAAATATGTATATATAAATTATATTATTCATGGTGCACTTTTATAAGTGCTAATTAAAGTGCTTACAAAGGTTCAATTCATCAGTACTTTAAGTTAGCATTGAAAAATCCCCCCCCCATTAGTGTTTTTTAGCACTAATAAAGGGAAGCAAAGAATAAAGCGGAATATTTAGTAGTTATCATTATATACTATAATCCATTTGTCTTAATGTCTCATTAAAAAAGTTTCATACTTTAAGTCATCAACATACATGCTTGATTTATGTTTCTTTGACTTCCAAAAATAAACACATCGATATCCTATCATATCCATGGATTTATCAGACAAATGCATTTTAATTTAAGTGCTAGATATATTTATTTCCATTAACTCAGGAGGAAAAAATCATTTTTTTACTTATTCATTAATTTCATACCATTTTTGATTCACTCAAAGTATCCTACTTCTCTACGAGCATATGTCAACATAGTTTTAATCAATACATAAAAGTATGGGAATTTTGATATACATTAATGATAATTTAAAGTATAAGGACCTATACATACATCTTTATATATGAATATCCAATTACACATATAACATGTGAAATTCCAATTGGCTGGTCTTCTCTTAAAATGAGGAGACTCAAGCATTTCATACATATATATTACATCATTTTATATGAATATTCAATACATAAAACAATTATAAACACCCCATAACTATAAAGGTTTAGTGTATTTGGATACTATACATAAAAACATCTTATTTCATAAAGTATCTTCAACATCTCCCACAAAGTTCTTCATATTATTACCCTTCAAGACATATGGTACTTATAACCTTTCATTAAAACCTGGGGAAGGAAAAAAAGAGTGATCTCATATGATTGGTAAGGGTAAACAAAGGAGATATTAATCAATAATCATACATGAACATAAGGGTATGAGAACATAATCATAACATAAAAATTACCACCCAATCAATTAAAAATATTTAATCATCAGTCATGGAATAAGGATTTTCCATAACAAAATACAAAATTCATAAGAGTGAGGAATCATCAATAATCAATCATGTGCCATGAGAGCATATCATAAACATAGGAATGTGGAAAAACATAAGTTTATAACATTGTGAACATGTATAAATAGAAATGGGTTCACTCATTTAATTAAGGACATGAAATTAGTTCCTTGCATAAGCTTATGGACATGAAACTAGGTCTATGCATAAACTTGTGGACATGAAACCAGGTTCATGCATAAACTTATGGACATGAAATTAGGTCCACACATAAACATATGTACATGAAACCATGTCCACACATCTGGTTGTAAACATGAAATAAAGTTTACACATAACATAATTATCTCATGATTTATCCATCTTTACCCAATAAATTGAAGGGCTATAATGAACCCACCAGTAACACAATCATAATCCATTCATATATATGACACAAGATCATATAAACATTTATCATTTCATTATATCTTAACATATTGAAAATAAAATGGGTTTTATTGAGATTTTATCATTATAATAAATAATCATCCAAAGAAAGAATAGGGATTATATCATAGAATCATATATACCTAGTGATTCATAAGAAACATCAAAGTATATTATCATATATGAAAATTTTCATTAAAAATAATTCAAATTTTTCTTGAGGAAAATACTCTTTTTATTCTGAAATCACTCAATCCAAAATATTAAAAAATAATAAGGAAGAAATTTTATTTTAAAATAAAAATGTAAATTTTTGAAGGAATATTTAAATCATTGAGCGGTCATTCCAGTAAGAAATGTTTTTCAAGATGTAATTGTTAAAACAAATATTTTTTTCACACCTTTGATAAAAATTACCCTGTTCATAAAATGATAAGAATATTTTTTTCAAAAAAATTATAATAAGTAAAACATGGGTAAAAATTACTATAAAAATCATTAAATATTAGTTAAGAAATCATTTAAATCATTTTATAAAACATGGATATGGAAGAAAAATATTTCTGATCAAAATATGAGAAATAAGTTCATATTTTCTTAGAAGCATTTTTTGAACCATTTTGATTACCAAAGAGAAGAAAATGGTACTAAAACTTAAAAATTATAGAAATAACTAGATGATAAAAACTTAATGGGGTTTATTAGATAAATATCACATAATTTCTCTTAATTTAAATTCAAGCATAAATAATTCCCTTTGAAATAAAATTGAAACATAAATCCCTTACTTCAAGTCTTATCTTGCTTTGTCTTCATTTAAACCTCCTGTATAATAAATATAGATTTATTATATATCTATTATATAAATACATTCATAAATATCATACCATATATTATTTAATTATAAAATCTTATCACTCACTCATTAACAAGTCCTTATTAAAATCATTGTTTCAAGTGATAATTGTTTCATTTTCCATACATGTGTCGATTTGGAAATTTCGATCCTTGTACTTTGATCATGGTTACATAATATATATATAATATTAATAATGTAATAATTATCATATTTAATCATTATATACACTTTTATAGCTATTCATATAAATTGGTGATGAAAAATGAATTACATCACTTTGTGAAGACAGTAATATATACGTACACACCAGTGGTGTTTCTATTTTTCAATGGCAGGAATGAAAGAAAGGTAAATAATAATTCTCCTTTAAAAAAATTATTATATCATAAATATAATATAAATTAATAAAAACCATCCTTATTATCATCCATGTAAATTGTAAATGAAAAATGAATTGTATCGCTTCGTGGTGCTGGTGGACCACACGAACATACGAGTGATGTTATCATTTTCCAAAAGATAGAAGGGTAAGAAGGTATATAATATATTATAATTATATATGCATAATTATTTCATAAATAACGTATATAAATATTAAATCCATCATAATAACCATGAATTATGGTTATGGAAAATAAATCATATCATTGCGTGAAAGCGATAGTCCACACATACGCACTAGCGATACTTTCTATATCCAATTTTATGGAAAGGAGGTGTTAAATGTTTGAATCATCATCATAATAAAAATTTGTTATATTTAATATAATTGCTTCATTATTTTATAATGGATACCATATATTTATATGAGGTGTAAGAATAAATAAAATTGAAAGTACTCGGTTAAGAGTTATACCTCTTCGTTGAGAAACCTCCTTTGGATTACACATTAAGACTTTAAAGGATAATATTATAAACAAAAAAATACATATTGGATGTAAGGAGATATTTTAGGAATGTATTAGTGCATGCCTTGGATGATCAATAAGTCTCATGAATTGTGAGGAAGAGAGAAGATATAAGAACTCGACCTTAAACAATAAGTAAACTGTATCTTTAAATAAGAATTCATTTTTATGCATTCTTGAAGATCTTTTAAATTTGAAGTTTTATAGAATTAAATATTCACCTTTACATAAATAAATACAACATCACTAATTTAACACTTCCACTCAACATCCATTTTTTCCACAATAAATTTTTTTTAATATATAACAATTTTTCTATTCATTGTATATCTTTACAATTTTCATCTTGATATCATCCATGTCTCCAATAATCCTTAAAACACATATGAAAAACATTTGAAAATGTGTTATGAACACAAATATATTATTAAGGGACATATAAAAATAAATAAACTCATTATTCCATGAATACTCATAATAATTTTCCTTTATCAAAATAATATTTGAACTCAAAATAAACATTTTATAACCCAATAAATCAAATTCTCTACCCAAATATTTTCATAAAACATTTAATAATAAATCTAAAAGGAAAAAATAAAAAACATAAAGGTTTATTTACAATTATTAAAAACTCATGAAAACTTTTTCAAAAAGTTATAAATTTTACCCTTAAGAAGTAGAATATACTTTCATTTAAACATAAACTCAATAACTTACCATGTAAAATAATAATATTTCCATAAAAACCTATATATAACATAGATAAATCATGTAGGTAACTTTGTACATCATTTTCCTATCAATCCTACAAATAAAATACCATACCTGGTAAATTTCAATAAATCTCTTAAGATAACCCTAATCGATTAACTTTATCCCTTTTCCCAATGCATTAGAGAGATATATTGGGCTCACCCATTCTTGGTTTATAAAGGAACCACCCATCCTTGGTTTATAATGGATTCACACATCCTTGGTTTATAATGCAACTACCCTTACTTAGTTTATAATGAACCCGACCATACTTGGTTTATAAAAAACCACAAATTATCATAAAAATTCCCAATAACCATAAATTAATCATAACACATTAAATTGTGCATAAAAAATATTCTTTACACCCATAATAAAATCATTTCCATAATATCAAAATATTCATTCCATTTAAAACCCTTTTTGAAAATACCCAAAAACGGGGATATATGATTTTTATTTGAATAAAAAATTAAATATTTTAAAGGAGTCCAAACATTAAATAAATGTTTTAGTGGTGAGAAAAACCGTTGATGTCATATACGTTAAAATAGAACATTTATTTTCCTTTTTCTTAGAATAATCTATATAAAATACAAAAAAAATATTCATTTTAAAAACCTTTGAAAGAAAGTAAAAACTAATATAAAAGTTCCTTTATAATTTATTCATGTCTATATAAATACATAAATATAACAATTTTAAGAATAAATACATGGAATACAAATATTTATAAAATAAAAATTTATGATTTTTAAAATGGGGTTTTTAAAGTAAAGTGTCTCCGACCTCAAGTCTGACACGTCACATGCATTCCTTATCTTCCTGGATTATAAAATATTGTTAATTATATACTTTATTAAGAAAAATTTTCAAGTTTATTATTCCTTTTGTTTTATCAATTAACATGTTATATATAATTACTCAATAAATTAAGTTCATGTCGGATGTTTTGACGATATTCGACTCATATGTTCAAAATGACTTTGGTAAGTTGACTATAGTCAAATAGTTAATTATTACATTATCTCTAAAATAATAATCATGAAATAATTATAATTTTATACATCAATTATACATTTAAAACTTTAACGCCCCGACCCTAGTTACCTTGAGTCAGTGCATTATTACATAACATTGGCATGATCACAAGGGATCAAGTCCCAAAAGACCAGTCAGTTTAGTAGCCTTAGAAGTACTAGATACAAACATAAGTTTTACATTACATCATGAGATAAAAACAAAAACAACATTTTGTCCCCTTCTAATACACTTATATCCCTTATCCTATCCCTAGAGGTAACCATAAAATACTTCTTCACGTCCTGTGAAAAATAAAACATATAAAGGGGTGAGCTCAGATACTCAGTAAGGATAAAAATATAGCAAAAAATTTCATAAATTAGCATAAACATTTAAGGAAATGTATAAGATTAAAACATAATCCTTTTAAATTTAAACTTTATAATAATATGGAAAATATAAATCAAATAATTTCATTTACTTACTCACATGGATATTCTACTAGTCAAATAATCACATGCAATATCAATAGCCAATTTAATAATGATCGATTGCATAATGTCATACTTCATAAGCACATAGTCAAGGCCTTGTGCCAAGACTACAAATAAGATTTTTTCAAGGCCTTGTGCCAAGAAACTAGTTTGTCTCATTAGACCTACTGATGCATCGAGGATCTATAGCGGGCTCCACCCATCACTTACTAAGTCCAATGCATTCCTCATATGAAAAGGTTTAAATATAACATAAACATTCATATTAAAACTAGCATATGAAATGTAAATACTTTAACGATAAACCATGAATGGTATAAAAATAACGTATCCACAATAAAACATATCCCAAACCCCTAAATACAATATGGAATATTGTATCATAATAAATCAACTTCAACAAGTGTAAAATCCATCAAAGGATGTTAACATAGATGAAATCAAAAATATTTGAGAGAAATATCTCTTTATGTTTTTAAATAATTTAAAAGTAACATAATTATAAAAGAAATCATTTATTTTTAAAATGTTATTATAATATTTTAAGGTAAGCTTTTAAGATGTTATAACGATGAAAAATAGCCACACTTGCTGTATAAGTTAAAAAAACATTCTTTCCTTAATTTTGTCGAAAAGGTCGTGAAGGGACTTGTTTGGAAAATGACGGAAAGATTCCTTTATAAAAATTTTATAAAAATTCAAACAATATTATAAATGACTTTAACCCATAGTTTAAGAAATAGTTAAAATGTTTTGAAATACATTTTTATGAAACACGGATGTGGATGATAAAGAGGTCCTAGTAGATACTCATGTATAAACAACCTCAGAAAATGAAGAGATTGTAGAATTAACCATTACCTTGTAATTTTCCTTGGTCGAGGGTATGTTAACCACTTGTATAATAGTTAAATAATTGTTATTAAATTATAAAATAACCACATACATAAATATGATATCATATATGATCTTCTAATATTGCTTTGTTAATAATATTTCAGTAGTATCATCGTTTCGAGTGTTAACTGATTCATTTTCCTTTATATGTTTTGTTATGTAAGTCATGTTTGATATGAATAAGATGTATTTTATTCATATCCAGAATTATATTAGGTTCTTAAACATTATTTTTTAATCATAAAATGATATTTATTCTTGAATGGTTATGATGGGGAATGAATCTCATCGCGTTTGTGGAGATGGTAATCCGTACATATGCACAAGTGACAATACCATTATATTGATGGTGGAATCATATGTAATTAGATTTTATATCATATATATATAATAATTAACATGTTATATTTATTATTTACATCAATTATACTCATTACTATACACATCCAAATAATTAAGTGTTTGAATAACAAACTACACCACAGCGTGGAGACGGTAAGTTGTACGTACGCATGTATGGTGAATTGTCATTCATAGGATGGATAGAATAATTAATATGGTTGTTCCATATTTATAATAACATCATAGTATGTATAAGGTATTGGAGTTATTATTTTGGTATGAAAACAACAAATAAATAAGGAGTGGAAAAAAGAAAAGAACTTCGAAAGAGGTGGTGAAATTATTACCTCTTCTTCGGGTGTTTCCTTTTGAGTTGATCAAAATGGATCTTTAGGTTGGCTTTCTGATCAAAGTATGTCTTCTAGGTAGAAGTGAGGGTAGTTTGGAGGATATTTGAGCAGGATTTGGCCGAGCCAAATGGCTTTGGAGGTGTAAAATTAAGGGAAGGGAAAGTACCCTTTTATAAGAGAAGTGAGGGTTACTTTAGGAAAAGCTTGACATATTATTTTATTATACAATCATATTCGGTTTATAATGGATAAAAACTGATTTATTTCTAGGATAAGGTGGGTATGGTTCAAAAACATCTCAACCAATAGGTTTTAGATAGGTTTAGTTCACCATATTAACTATATCTTTTAGATTTAACTCTTAGTTAAATAGTTTATCTTTTACCATGCATTCTTGTATTATTATATTATATGGTAATAATATTACTATAAAATGAAAAGTGAATCCCAAGTGGTTCATTAATGATATATATATTATTATATAAGTCCCTTGGATGAAAGTTATAGTTTTAATATTATTATATCATTTAATAATATAGTATTTGTTTTAAAAACTCATTTATGTCAATTTTGACACTATTTAGTAATTGATTTTCTTAGAAGTCATAACAGCATGATTAATTCAAAAAAAATTAATTTAATCAACCCTAACATGTCTTATTAATATATAAAATTATTTTAATGCATAAAAAGTGTCAATTTACATTTATTTGTATATTTATAACATCAATTATTTTAACATTACATTAAAAAGGTAATTAATACATTATCATTGTGTCATAAATAAATTTAATTATTTAATGTCAAAAAATTATAAATAAAATACCATTATTTAGTAAATACTTTTATACTTCTAATGAATATTTATTTTCTAATTTATCTTATGTATAACCCTATATTAAAAATGTTTTAGTTTTGAAATTTTGAATTTAAAACTTTTAACTCTTCTTTAATAAAATAATAATAAATGACCTAATCTAATCCAAGTGGACCAAAAGGATAATATTTTATTCCTAAGGTTTATTTTGGTCTAAATACACTTATCTGATAGAATTATGACATGTGTTAGGGTAAAAATAATATCATTTTTACCATTAATTAGCCTATTTACTTTTAACCGTGGTAAATAAAAGTCAAAAGTTACTATTCACCAAAAATTATTTTCATCTTATTGAACCACGTTTTACTTACTAATATCAACTGTGTCTCTCAGAATTTTGAAATTCAATTCACATAAGTGGTAAAATTGCGTTTTATGCAAATTTGCAAAAGTGCATAGAAGGTGGGTAAAAGACGGTAAAAAGTTAAATAAGATTTTATATATCTAATATTATTATAAAATGACTCCAATGAATTACATTGAAAAATTATAGGTATTATGTATCTATTTTTACCAAATATAAATTTCAATAAAATAACTAATTATTTAAATAAAAAGTTAGTTTTAACCAATAACGCTGTGTTTTTCACTATTCATCAAAAATTGAAAGTTTTCAGAAAAATACCAAAAATTCACCCAAAGCTATTTTTGATATTTCAAATCCAAAAATGAATTCCATTTTAAAAAATAAAATTTATAAAATTTCAAAAAGTGGGTATTACTATTCATAACGGCTAGTGATTTGTCGTGGTGTGTTAAAACACTAAGTTGCGTACAATGCAACCTATTGCATTATTCAAAGGGAAACGTATTTTGGAAGCTTGGGGTGTTACATTCTCCCCTACTTTAAATAATTTCATCCCCGAAATTTCTAGAATATTACTGCATAAAAATATTCAGGTGCTTCATCATCATAAGTTCCTCGGGTTCCCATGTAGCCTCTTCCATCTTATGATTTCTCTATAGAACTTTCACCAGATGATTCATCTGATTTCTCAGCACTTG
Source organism: Viscum album (assembly GCA_963277665.1). Classification (NCBI taxonomy): domain Eukaryota; kingdom Viridiplantae; phylum Streptophyta; class Magnoliopsida; order Santalales; family Viscaceae; genus Viscum; species Viscum album. The sequence continues at coordinate 366,201,152 of OY728137.1, forward strand.
TTCTCTTGTATCAAGAATCTTGATAGGATCTTCATAATAAGATAGATTAGGTTCCAGTTCAATTTCCTCATAGGTGAGTACATGTGTTGGGTCCGGCATGTATTTTTTCAACAGTGATACATGGAACACATCATGAACTTTGGAGAGACTTGGCGGCATTGCCAAACGATAAGCTACAACTCAAATTCAATATAGAATTTAGAAAGGTCTGATGTACCTAGAACTCAATTTACCATTCTTACCGAAACATATAACACCCTTCCATGGATATACCTTCAAGAAAACATGGTCACCTACTTTAAATTCCAAATCCTTTCTTCGGTTATCGGCATAGATCTTTTTGTTACTTTGAGATTCTTTTATGTGGGTTTGGATAATCTTCACCATTTCTATTGTTTCCTCAACAAGTTTTGGTCCTATGAGTTTTCTTTCACCAACATCATCCCAACAAGTTGGTGTGTGACATCTCTTTCCATATAACTCTTCATATGGTGTTATCTGAATACTTGAATGGAAGTTATTTTTAAAAGAAAATTCTACCATAGGTAAATATTGATCCCACGAGGAAGATATCAACATGTCTTCTAAGGTTTGAATAGTCTATTCTAATTTTACATCAGTTTGAGGGTGGTAGGTAGTACTCAAGTGAAGTTTAGTATCCAAGGCCTTCTAAAGACTTTTCCAGAATCTTGATTTAAAATGGGGATCATGATCAGAAACAATCGATAGGGGTACTCCATGAAGTATTACAACTTCATTAATATATAGTCTTGTAAAACGTTCAAGTGGTAAATCTTCTCTTATAGTAAGAAAATGTGATGACTTGGTAAGGCGATAAACAATGACCCATATTGCATCATTCCTTCTATGAGTCTTTGGTAGCCCCATGACAAATTCTATTGTAATATCATCCCATTTTCACTCAGGTATGGGAAGAGGTTGCATGAATCCTCTAGGATGTAGTCTTCCAGCCTTAACATGTTGATAAACCATACCTATTGACACATAATCAGCAATATCCCTCTTCATTTTGTCCCACCAAAAATGTTCCTTCAAATCTCTATACATGTTAGTACTACTAGGGTGTATTGAGAAATTGGAGCTATGATAATCATCCAACAATTCCCTTTTTAGATCAGGTATGTCAGGAACACAAAGTCTCTTCCCAAATTTCAAAATTCAATCTTCATATAAGAATTCAATCAATATCCCATCATTCATATATTTAATTTTATTTTTAAACTCCTCATCATCAATTTGATAACTTTTTGTCCTTTCTTGTAAATATGGTTTAGAAACCATTTGAAAAAGTATTGATGTTTCACCTTCCATGATTATTTCCATATCCATATTTACTAGATCCATGAACATAGGATCCCTTTTAACTCTCATCTTGTTCAAAACTCTATTATTATTTATGCTCAAAGCATTTTCCACCTTATTTTCCTTCCTCGAGTGGTAGTATATAGTCCAATCATAATCCTTGAGTAGCTCGAGCCATTTCCTTTACCTCATGTTGAGTTCTTTTTGTGAGAAAATATACTTCAATCTCTTGTGATCGGTATATATCTCACATTTTTTACCATATATATAGTGTCTCAATATTTTCATAGCAAAGATTACAGCTAATAACTCAAGATCATGAGTGGGATAGTTTTTCTCATGAAATTTTAGTTTTCGTAATGCCTAATCAATAACTCTATCATTCTATATGAGGACACAACCAAGTCATTTCTTTGAAGCATCACTATAAATAACAAACCCATCATTCCCAAATGGTAGATTCAATATAGGATCATTGATTAATCTTCTCCTCGGTTCTTCAAAACATTATTCACACTCTTTTTTCCAAACAAATTTAACCCCTTTACGTGTGAGCTTGGTTAATGGGTTAGCCAATTGGGCGAAATTCTGGACGAAATGCTGATAATAACTTGATAAACCAATAAAACTGTGTACCTCAGTTATACTTGTCGGTGTTGGACATTCTTGGATTGCCTTGGTCTTTGAAGGATCAACAGAGATTCCAACCTTATAGATAATATTTCCAAGAAAAGAAATCTCCTGAAGCCAAAATTCACAGTTGCTAAACTTCCCATATAATTCATTTCTTATAAGGGTTTTCAGAATAGTGTGTGAGTGATTTTGATGATCTTCATATATTTTTGAGTAAACCAAGATATAATCTATAAATAACACTAAAAAGTCATAAAGATATTACTTTAAAACTCTATTCATTATATCCATGAAAACATAGGGTTTATTAGTCAGTCCAAAAGGTATTACTATAAACTCATAATGCTCGTACCTGGTTTGAAATGTTGTTTTTGGAAAGTATTCCTTCTTCACACACAACTGATTATATTCAGATGGAAGGTCAGTAATTGAAAAATATTGATCTCTATGAAGTTGGATAAATAAATCATCAATGCGAGGTAGTAGATAATTTTTATTTATTATTATAGCACTGATCTCCTTGTAGTCAATGCACAACCTCATATATCCATATTTCTTCTTAACAAAAATAATAGGGGCTCCCCATAGAGAAACACTAGGGAGAATAAATATTTTATTACAAAATTCCTCTAGTTGTTTCTTTAGTTCCACTAATTCCACAGTGGCCATTCTATAAGGGGTCTTTGATATGGGCCTTGAACCAAGAATTAAATCAATGGAAAACTCAATTTCTCATTCTGGAGTATGTCCAAGTAAATCCTCTGGAAACACATCAACATATTCTTGCACAATAGGTACATAATCTATTTAAACATTCTTTTCCTCACCCATAGTTATTTAATTCTCTTCCTTCCCAATAATTTAATTTAGTAGAGCTACTAGGGGTGGATCTAGATAAGAATCATATGGTGACGTTTCTTCTCTAGATATAAGGTACTCTTTATCATCATCGAAAATTGTAACCTCCTTCTTATTACAATAAATTTTTTCATCATGGTCTGAAATCCAATCCATACCAAGGATTCTATAAAATTAAATCATGGGTATGACAATGAGATCAGAAAACAAATAACGTTTATATGCCTTAATGGGAACTAATTCACAAAACATTATTACAATGATACTTTCCTTAGTAGTTTTGACTGACAACTCTCTTTTTAAATAAAATTGGAAATATCTAATTTTCTTAGAAAACTAGGAAGATATGAAACAATGCGATGATCCAGAATCAAATAAAGCATTGGCTAAATTTGAGGAAACCATTAAATTACCTGCCACTACGTCTTTCAGAGCTTCAACCTCAACATTAGTGATCTCATAAGCTTAGCCTTTCTCCCTTGGCATTTTTTTAGCAAAGTTTCCTTTGAGATTAGGACATTCATTTGCATAATGACCCTTTTCTCTACAATTTTATCATTCAACATTGACAGCCTCTTTCTTTCCCTTGAAATCATGAGCTTGGTGGACTTTTTCACCACACTTGTAACAGACTCCCATTCCCTTCAGAAAAGTCCCGGGGTGTTTCTTCCAACATTTACCACAGGATGGATATTCAACTTTTCCCTCCTTCCCATTATTTCCATTTCTAGATTGTTCAGCAGATCTATTCTTCTCTTTCTTTGATTTAAAGTCATAAGACTTAGAGAATTCCCTTTCTGTCTTGATAGCATATATGACAATATATTCATATGATGAGAAGGATTGTGAGACTAATTATCGAACTACTGGAAATGGGGTTTATCCCCACGTATCTATCCCCACGATTCTTTAAACCGTGGGGATAGATTGGTTTTAGTTGTCTATACCCATGGTTTTATTAAAACTGTGGGTATTCGAACTTCCATTGCACCTAACTATCAGGCTCCTCCTCCTCAAACTTCCATCGCGCTCCCCGGTTCAACCCTACCTCCCTGACCCTCGACTCTCAGCCATGTCTTCCCCTCCCCGACCACCGCCTCCCGGCCCTCTCCTCCCCTCTCCAACTCCCCTCTCCGGCCTCCGACTCCCAGCTCCGACTCCCGGCTCCGCCTCCCGGCTCTGACTCCCTAATCTGACTCCCAGCTCCGCCTCCCGGCTCTGCCTCCCAGCTCCAACTCCTTGCTCCGAGTACCGGCTCCCGACCTGGTCCTCCCAACCTTCGCCTCTGCCTCAACATCCCGGCCATCTCCTATTAAACAAGGTAATATTGTACATCTTACTGTGAATCAGGATGTAATTTTTAAATTATTCAAGATCTATTAGTATTTTTTAAACTGCCATCTAGTTCATCCTTTTGGAAATAAGTTCTGGAATACACAAAAATTAGTCAATCAATTATCTAACTTTTAGGGTTTTAGAAACTTAAAATTTATCCCTATGGGGCGTGGATACTTTCACATACTATTTTCTTCTCAGGAGATAAATAAAAATGCATGAGTAATTGGATATATTGTGTTAATTCTGAGAATAGTTTTCTTGTAAGAGTGGGATCATAGATTTAATCCTTTTGAGGTGATGAACTCGAGGAATTAGGTTTGTTTGAAAATATTTGGTATTTATTGGATTTTATGTCTTAAAAAAATCTCTATGAAATTGATGCTACTATGGGTGTTTCCATTAAAATGGACCAAGAAACAGAGGAATCCAAGTTTGGATTCTTTGCTTGTATCTTGGTCGAAGTGAACCTAATCCCCCTTTACATTGAGAAGGTAGCATTCTGTATGCTGGATACTAATTTTGGTTTGAAAATTGAATATGAGGATACCCCACTTTGTTTTCAGGGTGTCAAGCCATTGGGATTGTTAAGGATGAACGTCGTAATGATTTATCATGATATTTTTATTCTAATAAGAGGAAAGATATAAAATTATATTTCAAGAATAAGAATGGTGTTGAGTCTCTAATAGTTGCTGATTCGAATTAGATAATTGACATAGGTTGTGACTTAAGGTCAGATGGTACCTCATCTAAGGATGCTCAGGACTACCCAGGTCAGGGACAAAAGATTTCCTTGTGGGGCCAATCTTTTTGAATAGGTGTGGTTTAAGATATGGCCAATATTGGTGATGATATGGTTAGGTTATGGGTAGTTGTAAACTCTTCCATTTCAAGATGGACATGTTTGTGGTGAGAAAGATGGTAATTGAAACTAGTATTATAAGGATATTTTGGTCCTAGATTCATAGGGAATGGATCAAAAAACATGGTATGAAGTAATGGAGGGGGATTATAATGATGTATAGTATTGATATAGTAATATGGTTAGGTTACTAAATTTTCATTTTCTCCAGTATTTTTAGGTTCTACTTAAGAAAATAATGATGTATGATTTTTTATCCTTAAAGTTCTCTTACTCTGTACTTATTGTATTTGGTCTTTAATGATATTTTGGAGCTTCACTTATATTCTCTTCCTTGTATAAGATGAATGATATTGTTCCTCATCACTTGAAATTGATGAATCTTCTTCTCCAACATGTATACTCTCAACACCTTCATCTCATCACTTGATTGTTATGATCAAGTCTCACTTCTTAATGTTATTCTTGTAATTTTTCAAGGTAAAACCCCATTTATGAAACTTCACTCCCAAGATCAGATTACTGTGTTTCGAAAATGTTATTCCTACTAGTTGAGGTCATAATTTACCCCTATATATAAATTATCTCTCATCATTACCCTTAATATCCACCAATTCTAATTATCACATTATAACAACTTCATCTCTAATGTCTATAATGGCCAATGATCATATTGTGGACATGTAAAGTTCAGAATTTATAGTAATCTTTTGTTTATTTTTTATGAAATATCACACATATAATTTATTCAATGGTAAATTCCCATATAAAAAGTAGGGGTCGTTACAACCATGATGGAGACATGGAATTTGATGGATTTTCTTTATTAATTTTTCTTAAACTTATCTCGAATTCACTTATTACCCATCAATGAGTATGATTCCAGTAAATAAAACATAAAAATTTCATTCAATATCCCTTAATGGATTTTATTCATTTACAATTTCATAGTAATCAAACACTAAAATGTTTTTTAAACACTGAACTATTATAATGAATAATGGTTTTCCTAATTATCTAACCCTCAGAGTAAAGATCAACACTATACTAGAAATGTCTTAATTAAGATTTAATCACCACCCCTTAATCAATTAACTTAATGAAGGATCTTAGACTCTAAGAAATGTTTAGTTTTCTGATCATCAAGGGCTCTTCAATTTCCTCCTTTTTATTTGTCAAAAACATGGGGAACAACACATGAACTCTTCTCTAAGTTTCAACTACTAACTCCCTAAGTCTCCCCAATAAGGAACACTCTCTATATATTCTCTACTTATCATCTATTATAAAAATAAAAAAGAGAGTCCATATCCTTTTTAAGAAATAGAACATTTATATTCTCCAATCCTATGGTACTATAATTCATTCTCTTCATTCATGATTAGATAACATGAATTTTCAACATCACCACTTGGAATAAATTGCCTCTAGAACTCTTATCCTATTTTAACCACTCTTCCATCCTCAATGTTGTCAACCAATAACCCATAATTCCTAAAAGAAATATATTTCCTTTATCATGAAGTTGAGAAACACTTAAAAGATTGTGTTTTAATCCATCAACATAAAGAGAGTTTTTTTATTTAAGGTTCGCTTTCCCAATAACAATTAAACCAACTCCTTTAACCTTTAGTGACCCATAATTTATGAAGGTAACTAAACATCCATTTCATTTTTCAATAGATTTCAATGATTTTAAATCTTTTATCATGTGAGCAGAACATCCACTATCCAAGATCCATGTACTTTCCCCTTTGGATACTTTGGGTGAAACTTCAACAACTAAATCTTTCTCCTTCACTTTTCTATTCTTATTTTGAGGATTTTGAGTATTAAAACTCAAAAAAATTTCAGGATGGTATAATGATGAAGCATTCATTTTTATCATGAATAGGATGGTCACACCTTCCATAGACTTATTCAAGAATATCAAACGTGTTCTATGATTTATATATAGAATTTACAATACGTTTCTAACTTTTATTCCTTTAAAGGGGTTGAAACCCCCAAACATTGATTCTCAATACTCCCAAGTATATCATGATGTCTATTTTAAAAAACATATCTTTTACATATGAACAAATATTCCAAAGTTCCAATATAATCTATAAAAAGTATATCTTTTAAGCATCATGTTGTACAAAATTTGTAGGATACCTTGAAACATTTTTTCAATATTAATTCCAAAACATTAAAGTTATAACTACTCTATTATAATTGAATGTTTTATTCCACATCAAATAACCCCTACCAAATAATATATAAAATTATAAATTCATATTATTAAAATAAAATTTTCTTCCCATGTGTATAATGCCTCTATATCTATAAAGGAGCATTTTACATTGAAATTTTCTTTTTTATTCCCCATCAATAACCACTTGGGAGTGTATTTTAAAACTTTTTTCTTTAGTTTACATCTTATGGTAGACCTTTTTACCTTTTTTCCTACTTATTCAATCATGGACTCCTCTTGTCATTAAATATGTTTTGATATCTACTAATATGCTTTGATTAATTTAATAATTAAATTGATTGTAATGAATTTTTTAAATATGATTTTCATTGTTGATTGAATGATAATTTTTTTTCTTATTATAGAATGGATAGAAGCTGGATGTATCATACCGATCGGATTTCAACCGAGTTTCAAAATAATTTATAGAATTTTTTAGATTTTACATTTATCAATGCGTCATATGGAGTTTGTATACAGTGTCACTGCTATAATTGTGTTGTAATACCATGGTTAAGACGAGAAGAAGTTAGTTACCATTTAACGAAATTTGGATTTCATGAAAACTATAATGTTTGGTTTCACCATGGAGAGATGAGTCAATCTTCGACTGTTCATAAATTAAATGAACGAAGTGACATAGAGAATTTTATATTTGATCGGTTTCCATATGTGCATCATTCCGAGAGAGATAGAATACCGGTGCAAGAAGACAATGATATCAGTACACATGAGGAAAATGTTGAATATGATGATGTTGACAAAGTGAAAAATTTATTGGATGATTCCATAACTCCAGTATATCAAGAATGTACTAAAATGACCAAGTTGTAATTTTTAATGTGTTTCTATCATGGTAAAACCATGTATGGGATTTCTAATACCACCATTGATTATATTCTTACATTTTTTAAGGACTTGCTTCCTGATGGTGCAGGTATTCCCTCAAATCATTATATGGTATGGAATTTAATTAAGCAGCTTGGATTTTCTACTAATAAAGTCCATGCTTGTTTGAAAGATTGTAGTTTATTTTTGGAGGAAACAGCTGACCGTAATGACTATAAAGAATATGGTACATATCGATGGAAGACAAATGCAGATGGAACACCATCTCATGTGCCACAGAAAGTCATGTGGCACTTTCCATTGATTCCCAAACTTCAATATCTATTCATGTCTCCAGAAATATCAGTCAATATGTGATAGCACGATTTTGAGAGAATTAAAGGTAATGATGAGATGGTCCATTTTGAATATGGATTATCATAGAGTACATTTGATGCACAACATCCTGATTTTGCAGCTGAGGTGTGTAATGACAGATTGGGCCTATCATGTGATGGTTTTAATCTGTTTGGTCGGATGCTTACTGCTCATAGCATGTGGCTGATTTTTATTCATGTTTATAATCTTCCTCCGTGGATGTGTATGAAAAAATATTTCACTTTCTTGAGTATAATGATATTTGGACCTTCGTATCTTGGTAATGATATATATATCTACTTGTAGCCTTTAATAAAAGAGTTGAAACAACTTTGGGATTTAGGTGTAAAGACATTTGATGCTTCTTCAAAGAATAAGTTTCAGATGCGTGATGCCCTTCTGTGGACCATAAATTATTTCCCTGCCTATGAAATGATGTCTGGGTGGAGCACTAAGGGAAAACTATCATGTCCCATTTGTATGAAGAATACATGATCGAGAAGGATTAAATATCATCGTAGTTTTAGATTCATGGGGCATCGCCGATTCTTGCCAATGGATCATCAATATAGGAAGAATCGTCGGAGGTTTGATAATAATGTTGACACTGAAGAACCACCTCAACGTATGTCAGGAAGTGATGTGCTTGATGAATTGAAAGATTTCATCTTTTCATTAGGGAAAGGTCAGTTTAAATCTCGAAAGAGGAAGAATGTTGATACTGAAGTTACTTACAATTGGAAAAAGAGAAGTATTTTTTTTGTGTTTCCATATTGGTCTACTAATTTGTTACGTAATTGTTTAGATGTAATGAATATTGAGAAAAATATATGTGAAATTTTGCTTTCAATTCTTTTTAATATTAAGGGGAAGACCAAAGATGACTTCCGATCTTGCCGGGATTTATTGGATTGGGGTATTCGACCAGAACTACATCCTGTTTGTATCAGTGAAAACAAATGGAAAGTTCCTTATGCTTCTTAGGTGATGACACTGGCAGAGAAAGATCAATTTCTGGCAGTATTGGAGAATATCAAGGTTCCATATGGCTATTCCAACAACATATCTGAACGAGTCAACAGAAGACATTTGAAATTGAAATCCCTAAAAACTCATGATTATCACATCCTTATTCATGAATTGATTCCAATAGAAATTAGGCATTTAATATCCAATAATGTAAGGGTGGTAGTGATTCGGTTGTGTCATTTTTTTAGAGAACTTTCTTCTAAAAGGTTATCCAAATCATTGTTGATAAAAATGCAGCAAGAGGCACTGTTAATTCTATGTGAGTTAGAAAAAAAATCCTCCATCCTTTTTCACTTTCATGTTGCATTTAATAGTTCATCTTCCAACTGAGACACTTCTTGGGGGACCAGTCGCTTTTCGGTGGATGTATCCCACTGAAATAAATATGTGCACAATGAAATCATATGTCCGAAATAAGAATTATCCTGAAGGTTCCATTGTGAGCAGTTATCTGGCCCAAGAATGTATGGATTTTTGTTAAATGTATTTGTCTGATGTGAGCACAAGACATAATCTACCAATGAGAAATGAAGATGAGCAATATGAGTAAATTCATCCCCCATTTCCATCTCTTCCCCAAACAGGTGGAATTGTCGGGTCATATTCATTTGTTACATTGAGATTTGAAGAGCAGAATATGGCACATCGTACAGTCTTGTTTAATTGTGGTTTGTTCGATGCCTATATCAAGTAATTAATTTGAATATATATATGTTATATCATACGATATCATATCACATATACCTTATACATTTATTCTAATTTTATGTAGATAAAATAAACAAATTATAAGTAGAGTTCATCAGTCTTTGCCGTTGAGAAGGAGAGAGGCTATGCATAGCCAAGACTTCCCAACTTGGTTGAAATCAAGGGTATGACCATTACATTAAATACCTTAAAATATAGATATATATTTAATTATATTACTCATATGTATTCCAGGTATTGAGTTTACCTGCTGACTTCATTTCTCAAGAATTAAGAGCGTTGGATTTTAGTCCCAATTCATTGGTTCATGACTGAAAATATTTAATAATCAATGGATATAAATTTGTTACAACTGATAAAGCGGTGAAAATGATAACACAGCATGATGGTGTTTTGTTAACTGCTAGAATGGATTATTATGCCAGTGCATGAGATAGTCGACCTCGATATGAAGATGTGTATTATTATGGACTGGTTGAGAAAATATTTTTATTGGATTACTACTCTCAAGGTCAAGTCACTATAATGAAATGTAAATGGTTTGATTCAATGAAGGTTCATGGTACATTTATTGATGATAGCGGATTTAGAGTTATTGACATGATTCAATTTCTGTATACCGATAAACCAAACATTTTGGCATCAATGGAAAAACATGTGTTTTATGTGAAAGATCGTCTGAAACCTGATTACGGTTTCATTAATGAAGTAATCCCAAGACATATTTTCCATGATGCTGGGGATGAAATTGTCACCATTGACTCCCCCATCGGTGTTAGCCAAAATATTGTATTTGATGACACAAATTGTCCCATTGTGAGAGATTATGTTGAACCTGAGGTATTGGAGGGTAATATATAAAAGCAACCATATATATTTAGAGTTCATTCAGTTTACCTTGACGTGAGTTTCTCAAGTTGGTACTAATGTAATTACTTTAATTTAGTTTTAGTTTGGAATGATATGTCTGTTTTAGTATTGTTTGGTTTCGTTTCATTTAATTATATTTATTTCAATTCAGAAAACTGGGTTTAAAATGTGGTTTTAAAAATTGTATAACTTGGTTGTAAATTATCATTACTGAAAGATGTTATAACATTTTTTAAGTTGTATGTATGATTTGTAAAAATTGTCGCTAAAAAATATTTATTTAATTCTTATGTAGATTATAAAGAAAACTACAGAAGCTCGCAAGAAGAGATTATTTGATGTTGATCCTATTAGACGTGAGTGTGAGTTGTCTTCAGTGAGTATATTAATTCTAATATTTATCTTCTGCATTACATATAATATCAAGTTCATATTTTTGATCAAATTTTTTTAGGAACATATAACTCCAGAGTTTCCTCTTCCCAGTACAGGACCGAGCAGGGATCCTCCTAGACCTAGGCGGAGCTCCCATCTTAGCACTCCCCACACTGACCCATTAGTGGACATCCCATCTACCACACATGTTCTCCCTCCACTTAAGACCCCTGGGATTTTCCCATACATGCCTCCATCATCATCCCATTTACCCTCTTTTTCCCATTCCATGTCCATGCCGACTCGACCGATGTTCTCACCTGCAGAATTTCCATATCCATTCATGTATCCCCAGACCTACTATGCATATTCTGATATGTCTACGCCACCTCCTTTTCCTACCATCCATCCTACACATATTGAGTCTGTTCCTTCAGTTTCCACTCATGTTCATGAAGATCATCCAGAGCATGCTTTGGAACAGATACTTCCTTCAGAGGATGCTGATCCAGCACAGTCCACAGATGCCTCACAGCCTATTCAGGAGCCTACATCAGGTTTTTTATTATAAATGTTTCAAATTATATAATTTCACTTTTTTCCTATTTCATTGTCACTTAACTCTTCTATTTTCACCTTTTATATTATTTTGTGGGATCTTCTAGTAGGTGACGTGGGCGCACTCAAATGCGGGATGCCTGGAATCGTGAAACTCAAATTATGGTGGATTACAATTCTCAAAATCAAATGGTAGGTAAAAATACTAAGGAGTGTAATATTTTCATGGCTAATTTAGCCAAATATCATGATATCATTCCGTTGGAACTGATCTCATGGAGACATATCAGTTCTGGCATCAAGGATAGGGCATGGGCGCAGATATGGGTACGGAAAATTTATAAATTTATATTTATATTAGTAATGTATTTATATGACTTAACATGTTCGTTCCAGAGTCGATTTAACTTTACTAAAGGTGAAGCTGCCAAAGCTTCTAGGTTGAGTGATCTTGGAGAGTATTGGCGGTCATACAAGTATGAGTTACATATTGGTTGGAGGAGCAGAGTGGGTACTGAGTTAGAGGGTGTACCCACAAACCCTGACTGTCTAAAAAGTCAATATCAAAAAATGATCGCACATTGGAAGATTGAATAGTATAAGGTACTACCCATATTTAATGGTTTTTATATAAAATTTAATTTTTATTACTTGTATTGTTTTTTTTCTTAGGAACTGTCAGTGAAAAACAAAAAAAACAAAGATGAAATGATATATCTACACACATTGGTGCGCACTACAATGCCCGACAAAGAGAAGTGGCTGGTACGTTCATCTGAATTAAAGTAATGTCCTTATTTATAACATATAATCATAACTTATTCATGCCTTCCCTTGGTTACTCCATGTATCCTTGAAATCGAATCTTATACTAGGAGAAAGCTTGTCTATTTTTCCTAAACAAGTAGTATATTTCTTTGAAACCCACTACAGAAAAACATTTCTAAAAACCATTTCAGAAAACCACCAATCGGTTATGACTGTCATTTACATCAATGTTTTTAGGACTTTGTTGCAACTCACTTCAATCCAATTTTTTTAATTTATCATATATGGTTGTAATAAAAAAAATTTCACTTCTCATATGCAGCAAGCTGAATTGGGCATTGAAGGTCCTATACCTTGTGCCAAATTATTCTGCTTTAGTAGGAAAAAAAATATAGAACTGCAGTTAATTCACAAACACAAGATAAAATTGTAAGTTTTTTTATTTATATTTCAAAAATTTATACGAAATTCATAATTTAATATGTTTATAATTTCAATAGTCTTCCTTGGAGGCCATGGATGAGAAGGAATCTGAAAACTTAAGGCCAAATGATCATTTGAGTCAGGTGTTAGGTGTGGAGCATCCAGGAAGAGTCCGTTGTAGACCAGGAAAAAACATTGTCCCCTATAGGTATTGGTCATCATCGGACTCCTCTAAGGCCTCTGAGTTGGAAAGTGTATGTGCTGAATTAGCTGCAACAAAGAAAATAGTATTAGAGGAGCGTGAAAAAAGTAATCTAATGAATGAAAATTTCATAAAAGCTCTGTCAGTTTTGAGTCAGTCACTACCATCAGAGGTTTCTGCCACTTTTTATTCATGTATGGAATCAATGAACTCTTTAAATAATGCCTTGGGTGATTCCCATGAGGGTCCTAGTGGAGATGATGGTGGTGGCGATAGAGCTGGCGAGGATGTTGTTGATGATGTTGTTGGTGATGAGATTGTTGATGATGATGCTAACGGTGCAGTTGGTGATGATGTTTCTGATGATGTTGCTACCGATGTTGCTGCTGATGACGATGATGTTGGACATGGGTATGATGATGATGGCGATGGGGGGATATTAATCCCCTCCATTTTTGACTTAGCAGAGAGATTTGTGTTGGAGTTTAATGTTTTTTTTGTATTGGTGGACTGCTTGTATGTGAATTTCTTTATGCAATGAAATGAATTTTGGATTATGTTTTCATCAGGGGTGTTATTTGTCAATTATTTAGGTAATTTTCACATTCCATGTATTTTTTTATGGTTTGGTGTGTTTATTATTATCTCGCCATCTAATCTTGGCCTTAGCGGTGGAGGGGAGGCCTGGGCTGGGGGGGCTACAGTGGAGGGCTGGGGGGATGGGAGGGGAAGGTTGGGAGGGGGGCTGGGGGGGATGCAATGGAGGGCTGGGGGGATACAATGGAGGGCTGGGAGGAGAAGGTTGGGAGGGGGGCTGTAGTAGAGGGCTGGGGGGCTGCAGTGGATGGCTGGGGGGGCTGGGGGCTGGGAGGGCTGGGAGGGCTGGGGGGCTGCAGTAGAGGGATGGGAGGGGGCTGGGAGGGGAAGGTTGGGAGGGATGGGGGCTGCAGTGGAGAGTTGGGGGGGCTGTAGTGGAGGGTTGGGGGGCTGCAGTGGAGGGCTGGGAGGGGGGGTTGGTAGGGGAAGGTTGGGAGGGATGGGGGCTGCAGTGGAAGGGTGGGGGGCTGTAGTGGAGGGTTGGGAGAGGGGATGAGAGGGGTGGCTGGGAGGGGAAGGTTGGGTGGGATGGGGGTCTGCAACAGGTATGTTTTCCTAAAAATGTGGAATTATCCTCCCTACCATGCATCATTTTTCATTTTCATTTAAACACTATATGAATGCAGGTTATTGGTCCGGCTACAGCTCCGTTACCCCATCCATCCACATCTCAGTCTCCTGATTCCACCTACCTCACCATCTCCCCTTCTACCTATCACCAACGTTATTCGTTGATGCACAAAACAGTTTCACTAAAATGCTATTCCTAAACCTAGAAATGTGACATTGGGGTTAGATCCATGCACGGGTGGAACTCCAAACGACGAAGGCTCATCTTTATCCTTCTGCTACATCAACCTACAATCTACGTTCAATTTCAAAGACACCAGTATGATTTATTAACTCATTTTTTTACATTTTCATCTACTTCTCTTGAAATATTTACAAATTAATCATATCTTTAACAAAAAAAATGTGTTCTAATATTTCCATAAAAGCTTCATTTTCACTTTTCATACACAATTAATGACTCATAACATTTACATCTGCTTTGAACCGTAGTATTATCACAATTACACAGCATCATATACTATAACATAGTTAACCTAACCTTAGTTTATTACACAGAAGTATTTCGTGGCTTCAATGTTCAATATTTCATTTGTATGTTGTTACTGTTACTATAAACCTGAGCATATAACATTTGGGAGAATTTCAGTGTTTTCCAAAGTAAATTATATTACTTTAACTTCACTTTCTCATCTTACATGCTACTCTATTTCATGGCTTCACTGTTTTTTTTTTTACAATTCATGTCTATGTCATTACTATCACTATACACCTATGCAGTTAACAATTTAGAAAATTTAGTGTCTGTCCATGCAATGCACATTACATTAACAATACATTCCACCATGTATGATTTTCATTGATTGCACACATTGATAATTACATTTCTTTCCCAGAAATCTCTACAGATGCAATGACACGGTGGCCAAAATATATGAATGAACAACAAAAAGTTTGTGACTGCTCTATTATCTTCAGTTTAAAAAATCTAGCTTAATGTCATTTGTTCAATAATAGTAACCATTACTATTGACAATATAATAGTTTCGACATATACTGTATATTCTTCAATGATGTATAATGATATGTCTGGTACTCCATTAACTAAACCAGTATTAATTGCTGGCATCACACATGGAGTCACACGCATGCCATTGTCATCTCTGCCTCTTTTCATGTAGGGTTTTGGAGGTTTGTGAAGTAGATTTTAGTTGCACCCTATCTTAATGCTGGTAATTCTATTCAAATGCATTACTGTCTTCCTGACTCTTCTCATGCAGTTATAGGTGGCCTATTTGAAACTCATTGTTCCATCTTCTATGACCATATGATGATGCATGTGAGGAAATGAAATAGTGAGGTAATTCTAAAGATAGTATTTGGAATGATATGTGAATTCTGTATGTTATAAATTATACATAATAATGTTGTTCTGGCCCATATTTTTCTTATTGTATCATTCATTAGGGAGTTAGAGGTACCATGCAGGTATAGGTGGCATATTCGAAACTCATGATGCCATGTCCTTGGACCATATGATGATGCATACAAGGGAGGGAAATGATTAGTTATTTAATTTCAATTCTTATTAATTTCTTTGTTCCATTACAGGATACCTTGGAACAACAAGCAGAATATTTTTATTGATAGTTGTACTGCCCAATTTGGAGGATTTCCTACTAACTGTGTTTATGTTAAATGTTTATTCACATTTGACAGGTTCAGTTTCTCCCTCCCTTCGTCCGAACTGTCTAAAAAATTTATAAAACCCATTGGATGTTTCTTTTTGTCGTTTCACTTTATGATCTACAAATCTATAATGCAGTAGGTGAATTGGGTACCTACCTGAAAATCTAATATAAATTTCAATAGTACTAATTAGTTGTTCTTCTTGACTGATAGTGGTTGTGTGGTTTCATACGGTTTGGGTCACCTCATTATTTGTGTTGTAGTTTCATAGCTAAACCAGATTGAAAAGAACATCCCCCCTCAACTTACGGATCAAATTTAGAGCTACCTTTGGATCATGGAAAGAATTGGAGACCATCATTATGCTCCTTCATGTTCAGAGCTACCTTTGGATCATGGAAATAATTGGTAACTATCTTTATGCACCTTCATGCCTACTTGTGTAGCTTATCTGATTTGACTCATAAGTGGATTTTTAATTTTAAGATTAGTTTTATTCTTCCCTTAAGTAATATCCTCCTTTGGAAGGTTTGGCATAATCAAATTCTTACTGATGATCAGGTATATAATTTCCTTCAATTGTACTCCTCCGTATGATGCGACCAGAATGTTTTGAGCATATTTTCCTTCATTGTGAATTTTCTAAAAAGGTATGGAGTTTTATTTTTATCCTCTTCTTATAGGAACCTATTTTGGGTGATGACATTAATACCTTCATGTGTGTGGTTTCCAATTTGTTTTAGACTCAGTAAATTCATAACCTATTCATGGTCATAGTACCTGTGATATTTTTCTATATTTGGAAGGCTTGGATTTAAATCTGCTTTGATGATTAGTATATGAATTTTTTGGGAATTCATGAACTTATTTGTATATATTCATACCAAATCATGTAGTTGTTCATACCAACTAATTTCTACTATAGTGTAGTTGTTCATACCTACTCATCTCTAGTATATTTATGATATATACTAATTTTTTAGCAGTGGATCAATTTTTGATTAACAGATTTTTGTTATGTGGCTTGATTCAGTTACATGCAACCACCATGGTCATAAAGAAAGACTTCCTTGGTACCACCTCATGGTATTGAATTCAAATCACTCCAAAACTTTCTATAATAAACAATATTACTAGCATAGGAACATACGATATTTTCTTATCTAATGGAAACTTTCTAACCTGTTCATATTCATTTCGAACATTCATGTTATTGATAAGTACAGATTTTATATGCACTTATTATTTATATTGCTTCAAATTTTTATACAATTGTGATACTAATTCTCTTAATACATCAATATTCAATCTCTATCTATTTTTTATTCAATTTCATGTTGTCTGGCCTTCTATAGTGGTTAATGACTCTCTTTTGAAGTCGCTTAGCATGGGTGAATGACTCCACCAGGGAGCAGAAATTTGGGTGCCCCCCACTTACCCAGGAAAGGTCATTATTCAACATATCTTTTAAAAACAAAAATGGATTAAATTTGTCTTAATCTATTATTTTGATTCAATTTCATGTTGTTATGTATTATCAAGTGGTTGTTGGATCTTTGTCCTCATCTATTTTTTTGATTCAATTGCATAATTTGTTTCATCATTTTCTCTGATCTCTGTCTCCCTCATTTCATATTATTATTTATAAATCATGAATAGTTTCTTTCCATTTTCATTATTCAAAAACATCCCAGTCATACAATTAATTTTTTATTCAATCATCTTCACATGTCTCATTTTTATTATTACAATCATTGTCTTATCTTTGATTCATCTTTCAATTTTTATTTTAGTGCACACATTACTATTATTGTGGTTGTTAAAGTTGAAAATGATTTCAAATTCTTATCAACAAAATTTAGAAAATAAAATTATTTTAATCTATCTGTTTTCTTTGTCACCCATTTAAATGTTGTCTTTATATTCTATGAACTTCTATTCCATTTTCATACACCATTACCCTCTCAACATTATTGTTTTTATGAAGTTTTATAAATACTAATCTATTAATAAAAGAAAAAACAGTAGTTGAATATGTCGTGCAATAGCATGGGCGTATACTAGTTACCTTAAATAAACATACCTTAAGGGAACATATTTAGTTGGACACCCGATTTTAGATTTGTTTTCTATTATAATTTGTTCTGTAATACAGTGAGTTGTAGTACCTTATCAAATTTTTAGGATGTTTTCTAACAGGTTGCAGTACCTTACCTAGTTGGGTCTATATCAAAATAAAACATGTCATGCATCTACATATTTCATGCAGGGAGATTCAGGATTTGAAGCAGATTTCAGTGGCACACTCTGTTACTGTAACTAAACCTGAACAACTACAATACTCTATTCCGGCCTCTAAATGAGTTGAACAACATTATATGGGTTTTTGATGATTTTATACACATGCATCATATTACAATGAATCTTAAATCTTCAAAAAATTATTTCTATGATTTCAGGTATGATTATTTTATATCTAAAATACTGAATACTAAATGATTGTCCATTCTTATTACAAGAGTAAGAAAAAATCAAATCTGTTTTGAGAAACATATCTTATGACGGCACCAAGGATCGGGTCAACAAATATATCTTAAGGGAATTAATCTGGTATGTTTTGTGTTCTAATCTGTTCTTTATTACAGTGAGTTGTAGTACCTTACAAAAAACATATCTTAAGGGAACTTATTCAGTTTTAGAGTCGAATTCATATTTTTAAATTCCTATTATAATCTGTTATAATCTATTTTGTATTATAATGAGTTGTAGTACCTTATCAAATCTATTATACTATTTTCTAACAGGTTTCAGTATGCTACCCGAATTAGGTATTCAACCAAGAGCTGGGCAGTGGGTAGGGGCTGGGTAGTGGGGAGGGAGGGGGAGGGGCTGGGCAGGGGGAGGGAGGGGGAGGGGCTGGGCAGGGGGAGGTTTGGGCAGTAGGGAGGGAGGGGTAGGGGCTGGGCAGGGGTAGGGGTGAGTAGTAGGGAGGGAGGGGGAGTGGAGGGGAAGGGGAGGGTTGGGCCGAGGGCTGGGCAGTGGGGATGGAGGGGGAGGGGTTGGGTAGTGGGGAGGAAGGGGGAGGGGCTGGTCAGTGGGGAGAGAGGGGGAGGGGCTAGGCAGGGGGAGGTAAAGGGTGTGAGCTCATTATTTAGAAATGGCTTGTGGATTCCAACTAGTTTTGTTTAATGTTCAATTGGATGGATCATTTTAGGATAGATCAAGTAGTTTCTATGAGGAGATCGTTGTTTTACTTTGTGTATTGGGACCGTTTGAGGAATACCATTTAAAGAAGTCTATTTTTCTATACTGGATCAACTCTAAAAAGAAGATTGTGGATGGGGTATATAAACAGTTGTAGGAGGCTTTTAGATGGGGTATATAACCAATCACTGAAGGAGTTTTAAATTGTGGTGTATAACCAATTTTTGAATAAAGGATAGGGTGTATAACCATTTGATGGATTTTTATAGTCTCGGTGTATAACCAATTAGTATTGATATTATTAGAGTATCCATGTTGTCTCGTATAACAAACATGAAAAGTAGGATTTTGACTAAACTTTGTAACTCATCTTGTTCTGGTATTGTGCTTTCATTTTCATATGTATGAGGTAAGGGTGATATTTATATAAAAAGAGGATCATGTATTTAACCATCCATAGAATGGATTGACAGTTCTAGTTTAGCTATTTAGATGTTGGGGATTAGGTTGGATTATTGAAGAGCTAGTTTGACATGCCATGTATGTATGCTATTGCAGCTGCAGAATATAGGTGCAGAATGGTGGGAGGTGCAGCTACTGCCTGGGGAACCTGTCTATACCCACGGTTTGGTAAACTGTGGGTAAAATGGGGCATTGTAATTCTGCAGGTGCAGGAACCTGTCTATACCCATGGTTTGGTAAACCGTTGGTAAAATGGGGCGTTGTAATTCTACAGGTACAGGAAGCTGTCTATACCCATGGCTTGGTAAATAGTGGGTAAATGTGGGTTGTTATCAATCAGTATACCCATGGTTTGAAAACCATGGGTATACATCAATACCTATGGTTTTCAAACTGTCAGTATACATCAATACCCACGGTTTATAAAACCGTGGGTAATAAGAATTTTTCATGGTCTATACCCGTGGTTTTCAGAGAACCGTGGGTATAGTCCTATTGCGACAACACTACATCCCACGGTTACTGAAACCATGGGTATAGGGTATACCCACGGTTTCAAGGGATATACCCACGGTTTAAAACTGTGGGTATAGGTGTTATTTCCAGTAGTGTCGATTGAGAAATGGTTTTAACCCATCAAATAATGGATCAATCTTACTCCTTAGGTTACGTATATAATTTGCTTCATAACTTGCTAACCTTGTAAAGTTAGCCTCATACTTTTCGACATGCTTATCCCCCTTTTTCCTTAGACTTAGAAATTGTCTTTCCATATCCACTCGATGGTCATGAGGAAAGTATTTTTCTATGAAAATCTATTTAGCTCCCTCTATTCCATACTTGATACTTCTTCATCCTCCTTTGTGTTTTGAATTAATGACCACCATTGATCTTCATCTCCCGTGAGGTGATAAACTACCATGAAAACTTTTTCCCTTTCACTACTCCCCAAAGCATGAAATATTTTCTCTAATGAACTTATCCATTGTTCAACAACAAATGGATTTGAAGTCCCATTGAATGTTGGTGGTTTTTACCTTATGAAGCGGTCTAACATTGATCCTCTATGTTGTGGATCTGGGTACTCCATATGGGTAAGGTTATTATTCATAACCTGAGTGAGTTGTCCCAGTATGGTGATAGGCTAATCAGCACCAGTTGCATCACCAACTCTACTATAATTATCTTGAGTAGGAAGGAAATCTCCAAATAGATTATGTACATTGATACAGTTTTCATTCCTTCCACAAGGCTCCATTTTCTAAACAATGGCATACACTAGATTAGTTTATGAATCACAATAAATAATTCAAAACTTGTAAAACACTTACCATAAATTGAAAAATTTATGGATATAATACATAATCATAAAAATGTTTTCTTTGAGGAGGTATATACTCATAAATCCTTCATAATGGTTTTTAAATAAAATTTGAATTATCCTAAGCATATCCCTCGAGAGTGTCGTAACTAAGAGTGCAGCAAGGCCCGTTGTCGTGTACCAGGATACCCCGGGTCAAGCCTAAAACTCCTTGTCAGAATTTTCACTCCTAGGTACATCTGTGCTAGAGCCGACTCTACCTACTCATATCCAAATAGGGATTTATTGCTTGGAAAACTCACAAAATATCTACATTAGAAAAATTCTAGGAATTTTTTCTATACTAATCCTCAAATTCTATATTAGGGTAATGTTCTCTACTCAGAGTTTTTCTAAATATATCTTTCAAGGTTTGTACTAAACTTCCTCTGATACTAACTATAATGCCCTGACCCTAGCTACCCATATTTGGTGCATTATTACATAACATTGGTATGATCACAAGGGATCAATTCCCAAAAGACCGATCAGTTTAGTAGCCTTGGAAGTACTAGATACAAATATAAGTTTTACATTACATCATGAGATAAAAACAATAACAAAATTTTGTCCCCTTTGAACACACTTATATCCTTCAGCCTATCCCTATAGGTCAGCCATAAAATACTTCTTCACATCCTGGGAAAAATAAAACACATAAAGGGGTGAGCTCAGATGCTCAGTAAGGATAACAATATAGCAGAAACTTTCATAAATATGCATAAACATTTAAGTCAGTATATATGACTAAAATATAAGCCTTTTAAACTTAAACATCAGTATAATATGGAAAATATAAATCAAATAATTTCATCTACTTATTCACATGGATATTCTACTAGTTGAATAATCTCATGCAATATCAATAGCCAATTTAATAATGATGGAATGCATAATGTCAGACTTCATAACCACATAGTCAAGGCCTTGTGCCAAGACTACAAATAAGATTTTGTCAATGACTTCTTATAAGACACTATTTTGTCTCATGAGACCTACCGATGCATCTAGGAGTTATATTGGGCACCACCCATCACTTACTAAGTCCAATGCATTCCTCATATGAAAAGTTTTAAACATAACATAAACATTTGTATTAAAACTAGCATACGAAATATCTATAATTTAACCATAAACCATGAATGGTATAGAAATAACACATCCACAGTCAAAAATATCCCAAAACCTTCAATAAAATATAGAATAGTTAACCATAATAAATCAACTTCAACAAGTGAAAAATCCATCAAAGGATGTTGACATAGATGAAATCAAAACTATTTGAGGCAAATATCTCTTTATATTTTAAAATCATTTAAAAGTCGCATAATTATAAAAGAAATCATTTATTTTGAAAATGTTCTTATAATCTTGTAAGGTAATCTTCAAAGATGTTATAATGATGGAAAATATCCACACTCGCTGTATACGTTAAAAAACATTCTTTCCTTAATTTTGTTGAAAAGGTCGTAAAGGACCTTGTTTGGAAAATGATGGAAAAATTACTTTATAAAAATTTTATAAAAAGTCAAATAATGGTATATATGACATTAACCCATATTTTAGGAAATAGTTAAAAAAATTGAAATACATTTTTATGAAACATATATGTTGATGATAAAGAGGTCTCAATAGATACTCATGTATAAACTACCTCAGATAATGAAAAGATTGTAGAATTAACCCTAAACTTGTACTTTTCCTTGGTTTAGGGTATGTTAACCATCTGTATAATAGTTAAATAATTCTTATTAAATTATACAAGAATCACATACATAAATATGATATCATATATGATCTTCTAATATTGCTTTGTTAATAATATTTCAGTAGTATCATCATTTCGGGTGTTAACTGATTCATTTTCATTTATATATTTTGTTATGTAAGTAATGTTTGTTATGAATAAGATTTATTTTATTTATATCCATAATGATATTAAGTTCTTAAAAATTATTTTTTAATCATAAAATTATATTTATTCTTGAATGGTTACGATGGGGAATGAATCTCATAGCGTTTGTGGAGACGGTAATCCGTACGCATGCACGAGAGACAATTCCATTATATTGATGGTGGAATCATATGTAATTGGATGGTATATCATATATAAATAATCATTAACATGTTATATTTATAATTTACATCAATTATACTCATTATTATACTCATCCAAATAATGAAGTGTTTGAATAACAAACTACACCACGACAAGGAGATGGTAAGTTGTACGTACGCACGTATGGTGACTTGTCATTCATAGGATGGATATAATAATGAATATGGTTTTACCATATTTATAATAACATCACAGTATTTATAAGGTATTGGAGTTATTATTTTGTTATGGAAATAACAAATAAAGAGGAAGTGGAAGAAGAAAAGAACTTTGAAAGAGGTGGTGAAATTATTACCTCTTCTTCAGGTGTTTCCTTTTGAGTTGATAAAAATGGCTCCTTATGTTGGATTTATGATCAAAGTAGGACCTCTGGGTAGAATTTAGGGTAGTTGGGAGGATATTTGAGCAGGTTTTGTCCAAGACAAATGTATTTTGAGGTGTGAAATTAAGAGAAGGGTAAGTACCCTTTTATAAGAGAGGTGAGGGTCACTTTAGAAAAAGATTGAAATATTATTTTATTATACAATCATATTCTGTTTATAATGGATCCAAAATGATTTATTTCTGGGATAAGGTGAGTATGAGTCGAAAACCTCTCAACCAATAGGTTTTATATAGGTTTTGGTCACCATATTAACCTTATCTTTTATATTTAACTCTTAGTTAAATAGTTTAACTTTTACCATGTATTCTTGTATTATTATATTATATGGTTAATAATATTACTATAAAATTCCAAGAAACCCCCAAGTGGTTCATTAATGATATATATATTATTATATAAGTCATTTTTATGAACCTTAGATTTTTAAGATTATTATATCATTTAATAATATAGTATTTGTTTTAAAAATTCATTTATGTCAATTTTGACACTATTTAGTAATTGATTTTTGTGGAAGTCATAACAGCATGATTACTTCAAAAAACAATTAATTGAATCAACCCTAACATGTCATATTAATATATAAATTTATTTTAATGAATCAAGCGCCTCAATTTACATTTATTTAGATATTTATAACATCAATTATTTTAATCTTTCATTAAAAAGGTAATTACTGCATCATCATTGTGTCATAAATAAATTTAACTATTTAATTTCTAAAAATTATAAATAAAATAACATTATGTAGTAAATCTTTTTATATTTATAATTAATATTTATAGTCAAATTTATCTTATGTATAATTCTATATTAAAAATGTTTTAGTTATGAAAATTTAAATTTAACACTTTTAACTCACCTTTAAATAAAATAATAATAAAATGTCCTAATCTAATCCAAGTGGACCAAAAGGATCATATTTTCTTCCTAAGGTATATTTTGGTCAAAATAAACTTATCCAGTAGAATTAGGACATGTTTTAGGGTAAAAATAATATCATTTTTACCTTTAATTACTCTTTTATCTTTTAACTATGGTAAATAAAAGTCAAAAGTTACGATTCACCAAAAATTATTTTCATCTTATTGAACAAAATTTCACTTAATAATATTAACCGTGTCTCTCAGATTTTTCAAATTCATTTCATAGAAGCAGAAAAATTAAATTTTATGCACAATTGTAAAAGCGCCTAGAAGATGGGTAAATGACGGTAAAAAGTTCAATAAGATTTTATATATCTAATATTATTATAAAATGAATTCAATGAATTAAATTGAACATTTATAGTTATTATGTATCTATTTTTACCTAATATAAATTTAAATAAAATAAATGATTATTTAAATAAAAAGCTAGTTTTAACCAATAACGCAATGTTTTTCACTATTTATCAAAAATAGAAAGTTTTCAGAAAAATGCCAAATATTCACCCTAATCTATTTTTGATATTCCGATTCCAAAAATGAAGTCCATTTTGAAAAATAAAATTTATAAAATTTTAAAAAGTGGGTATTACTATTCATAACGGCTAGTTTGATTGGTCGTGGTGTGTTAAAACTTTAAGTTGCATACAATGTAATCTATTGCATTATTTAAAGAGAAATGTACCTTGGAAGCTTGGGGTGTTACAAAAACCAAACATGAAATATCGATATGAAAAATTAATTATGTTACAATCATGGAGACGGTGGGTCATACGTACGCATGAGTAACATTTCCATTTTTCAATGATCATGATGGAAAGAAGATAAATATAATCTTATCTTTATATAATTATTATTATATCATAAATATAATATTATTTATTTAAACGCACTTATATATAGTATCCATGTTATTTTTTTATGAAAATAAAATCACATCGCTTCGTGAAGGTGGTAATCCACATGTACGCACGAATGACGTTATCATTTTTTAATGGATGGAAAGGTAAGAAATTATATTATATATTATCTTTTTATAATAATAAATATGTTAAGAATATTATATATATATATACATTAAATACATCATTATAATTATTTGTGAGAGACTGTGATGGAGAATGAATTACATCAGTTCACGAGGCAGTAGTTCGCCATACACATGAACGATGGTTTCATTTCCCATTTGATTGAAGAAGAGATGGATATTGGTTATTAGATTAAAATAATAACATATTATTATATTTAAGATACTTATGTTATTATTTCATCAAGTTTTAAGAATATTTGGAGTTATAAGAAGAAATAAAATGAAAATGATAGCTTAATAATAATTCCTATTCTTCTAAAAACCTCTTTAGGTTTATACCTAAATCCATAATAGGTTGGTTTTAGAATAAAAAAATAGACTTTATGAAATACATAATGAATTTTTTTAGAGATTTGGGTAGGGTTTTTTCGAACTAAATTGCCCAAAATTTGTGTGGAATATAGGATAGGAGGTTCCCTTTTATCAGTGAGGGGATGGGAACTCTTGGAATTTATTAAAGTATTAAATTAATATAACTTAGTTTTCATAGAAAATATTAGGACCCGGCCTTAATTCTTGAGGTAAGTCAAAAATTTGACTTTTAAACACATTTAGGATCTTTATAGGTTTATATATTTAGATAATTAGGCCATAAATTATACATAACAACTTGATTATTATAAAGTAGACACTTCTACTCATTATCCATTTTTTTCAAAAACAAAAACAAACTTTAAAAAATAGCATGATTTTGTTTCAAGACTAATATTAAAATTCTTTCATCACAGCATCTCTTTTTTACTTAAAAATCTTAAGACATGTGGAAAACATTTAAAAACTTATGATGAGCACAAATAATTTATTAATGGAAAGCAAGGGAAAACAGTTTACATGTGATCTTGAGAGATATAAATAAAAGCATGAGGACTTTCATAAAGGCATGAGCAAGAGGAATACCATAACAATAAGAACTTGGATTATATATTGAAAATTTGGAAACAAAATTTAATTTATACATTCATAATAATATCACCATGTTACATCCCCATGGTTTCATATCACCAAGGTCCATCCCAAGGTGTTATAAAAATTACTAAGGTTATTCACCAAAGTATCGTAAAAATTTTCATCTCTAGTGATTAATTTATTTACCCAGAGCATTGGAGCTCTATAAGGGTGAACCTTAATATGTATTTATTTTCATGTGATATAAATATATCATAATCAAAAATTTCATAAACAACCCCTAGAGATCAAAATAAATTGGTTTCATATCAAAATCATGGCATTTTAAAAAGTGCTTAAAAACATGATCATTATGTCATTTATAACCCATGAAAAGGAAAATTCGGTTTTATTTATGTAAATTATATAATAAAATAAAACATTTTTATGTATTTCTTAATACCCCAATAAATTAAATAGGTTTGGTTAATCACATAAACAAAATAAAAGAAGTTATTAAGAAAAAGAGAGAGATTTTGATACGAAAATTATGCAGCATAACAGCTATGAAACAAGGTTTTAGAAAATATTAAAAAGAGAGTGTACAAGGGTATACCATCCATAAATGAATCATAATACATTGTAGATACTGAATAAAATTTAAATAATAACATGGTATGGAAATTTGAAAGATATACCACATAAATAGTGAACTTGAAAGGAAAGAGAAGTTGAGAATTCCCTTACCACATAAGAAACACTTGAATACATATCATTAAGTAATTAAGTTATAAAAAAATTTAAATATCATGATAATATAATAATTAATTATATAATGATTCAATGTTTTGTTTATACACCTTATATGAAAATAAAGGTGCATAACATCAAGATATACCCCAAATAAATGAGATTGAGACGAAGTCCCTTACCTTGAGTCTGACTTGTCTCGTTCATTATTTATATTTAAAAAGAATAAAATTAAGTTCATTTATAATTTTTTGATAAAATTTTTCCTTTTTTTATTCCTTTTATATCACTTATTACCATGTTATAATAATTACTTAATGATTTAAGTTCATATCGGATATTTAGTTGATATTCAGTACCTCAGTCAAAAATGAACTTGTTATGATTACAAATTGCCCATATGATCATAATTAAATCATATAAATAATTATATTCATTATTTAAATATCATATATATCCATTATATATTTATTTATAATAGTCCATAACATTTGGACATAAGAA
This sequence comes from Viscum album, assembly GCA_963277665.1. Lineage (NCBI taxonomy): Eukaryota > Viridiplantae > Streptophyta > Magnoliopsida > Santalales > Viscaceae > Viscum > Viscum album. The sequence continues at coordinate 366,229,082 of OY728137.1, forward strand.
ATGAAATGCACTATTCATGGAGACGGTAGGTCATACTTATACATGAACGCTGATTTTATTTCTTTATCATATTAAAGGAATGAAAAATAAATTATAAATAGGTATATTATAATTAAATTATAATATCTATTTTATATATGTTAAATTATTTCATTAACTTCATCCTTTCTATATTATATGTATGGGATAAATGAGTCATATCACTTTGAGGGGTGGTAGTCCACACTTCCTCAAATGAAATTATCATAGTTACACATTATGAAAAGAATAAATGTATATCATAAATAAAAATTAAAAAAACATAGATAAAATATAAATAATATATATATATATATATAATACTTAAATATAGTTCCATAATAATGGCCACCATGAGAAGTGGTAGGAGAAAATTGACCAATCATCATTTCGTGAGGCAGTAGTTCACCATAAACAGAAATAGTATGTTCTATATCCATTAGATGGAGGTGTGTGTAAGTTTAGGTATAAAAATTAGCATAAAAACATCCTATTATATTTAGGATACTGGTTTTTTATAAAATAATGTAAAAATAGTGGTTAGGGGGTTGGAGAAGCAAGATAAAGGAAAGAAGCTTGACAGGTGACATTACTTCTAAATCTGGTAACTCCTTTTGATTTGAGCCAAAATGATTTATTTAATTTCCTCCTATCCAAGTTAAGGATTCTAAGTAGAATTTATGAATTTTGGAAGCTTATATGAGCAGATTTTGGATGATAAAAGAGTCTTGAAATGTGTGAGTAAGTTGGTAGAAGTGGTGGCCTTTTATAAGAGGGAGGATGGACACTTTAAAAAAGTTTTGAAATATTATTTTATTATAAATTTATTTTCGAATTATAATAGTTTAAAAGTGATAAATTTTGAGTATAAGATTATTTTTTGTCTAAATACTCTCAAAAATAGGTTTTAGACAAGTTTAGGTCAAAAAATTAACCTTATCTTTTAGCTTTAACCCTTTGTTAAAAACATTAACCGTTACCATGTCTTCTTTTATTTTCATAATATATCCATTCTATAGTTACTATAAAATGTAAATAGAACAAAAAGTGGATAATTAATTATATTTTTAATATTATATAATTCATTTAACCTAATCTTATATTTTTATGACCACTATATCATTTAATAAAATAGTATTTGTTTTAAACTCACTTATGTCAATTTAGACACTATTTAGTAATTGATTTTAATAACAACTTGATTCCTTCAAACCAAAGGCATTAATTCATAATTAAAATGTAAATTTCATCCAAAAAATTATTTAATGTCATAAAAATATTCAAATTTTATTTATTTTAATATTTATAATATCATTTATTTGAATCTTTCATTAATAAGGTAATCATTGCATCATCATTGTGTCATAAATAAATTTATTTATTTAATGTCAAAAATTATAAATAAAATACCATAATGTAGGGAGAATTTTTATATTTATAATAACTATTTATAATCAAATATATAATCTATATAAACTAAATTAAAAAAATAGTTAGGAGATGCATATTTACGTTATATTTCCCTTTTCTTTAAAATAAATATTATAAAAGGTCATTATCACACTGAGGTGGCTCCATGGGGTCCTAAAATCTATCCAAGGATGACTATGGTCGGACATATCTCATACAATAGGATTATAACACGTTTTAGGGTAGTTTTAAATTATTATAATATTATTTTTTTACCCTTATTTACCTAATTTACCCTTTAACCATGGTAAATAAAAATATTTACTGAAGTTACTATTCATAATGTCCAAAAATAAAATCTACCTATTTATAAAATTTGGACCTTATGATTAAAAATATGGAATCTATTTTTCCAAATTCAAAACATATAATTTTTAGTAATTAATTTAAAATTAATTCATGTTGTGAAAACCAGAAAGCGGATTTTTAATAAGTAAAAACTATCAAATGATTGACATGTGTTTATGTCCAATTTAAATGTGAAATTACTTACAATGTCCATAATTGTATTAAATTATAAAAATTTAATCTAATTACACTTTAAAACCAATTAAAATTACAATCTAACTATAAAAATAAATTAGATGAAAAGACAGTTTTGAATTAAAATGCAGTGTTTTTCACTATTCTTAAAAATATGGATTTTATAAGAAAAATACCAAAATTTCAAATAAATTAAATTTTGATATCCTTATTCTAAATAAGAAGTTTATTTTATAAAATATAACATAAAAATTTTACAAAAAACAATTTTTAGAAAGGTTCCTCCATCAAAAGGTGGTAAAACGATCTTTTAAAAATATGAGTATTTTATGCTTAACATTGGATTCATTCTCATTTTAAGCCTCTAAAATTCATTGGATAAATGTAAATATATTTAACAAATATGTAAAAACATAATATATTTAATTTTGTTCATTCTTTCCAATACAATGACTAGGTGTTAACTACCATTTAAAATAATAATATTATTGTTGTATTATTTTTTAGTATAATTCAGTGTTGTGTACAATGTAAGATTTAAGATAAACTCGTTGTTATATGTTGGGTATGCTATAATACATAGTATCCCCTTTAAACTAAAATTAATATTAAATTCAAAAATATTAATATATATATAAATATATTATTCTATAAATACCTGGGATGTTACACCATTCCCTCATTTTTGAAATTGTGTCCTCGCTATTTTAAAATTGGGCTTGGAAACATCATTGAAAATCCCACATCAGAAAAAGAGTCAAGAGAAATATCACTTAAAAAGAAATAAATATATCTACAAATGTCACCTGAGATAACTCATACTAGGATTCCATGTAGGAAAACATCAATATGGAAGAAAAACTAACCATCTTATTCTGATGGAGAGTGATATAAAACATGATCAGAAGGAAGTTAAAACCAGAAAACAATAAACCTATGATGGGTTAAACATTATTTGATTTCCCAATAGGAAAAGTAAATGGAACACTTTTTTGTTTTAATATCTTTTTCATAAATTTGAGGAATTTATTTATGATATTGACTAAGAACATAAGTAATCATACTTACTCATCAAGTAGAGTTTCATCCTTTAATAAATATCTACCACCAACTCATATTTTCTCCAAAAAATGAGTATTCAAGATGACTTGGTCACACCTGAAGTATAAGAATCAACTTCTAGAGAATCAAATAATCCATTTAATATGAACTATATATTTCCCCTATCTTTAGACATTAACCAAAACCAAAATGGTTAGTATAAGATTAGATAATCTCTAAAAAGAATAATCCTTTATAAAAAATAAATATTATTCTTAATCTCAAAAATTCAACAAACAAAACCCAAAGTTAAACAAAGACCGTTGAATAAAAAAATTTCCTTAAAATTCCTCAAAATAATCAAAACTAAAATTGAAACCCAAAATTCAAAAGGATTTGATCACATAGTATTCCATATTAAATCTAAACATTTATCTCAAAATAACATCAACTACTCTTAAAGTATTACACTAAAAAGTAACTAACATAATCACATAGTCTCCATGATAGGTTAATAATTTTCATAAAATTTTTTCATAATAGAATCTTATTTTTACTTAAAAATCTTAATACATGTGGAAAACATTTAAAAACTTATGATAATCACAAAAAATTGATTAAGGGATAGCAATGCAAACAGTTTACATGTGATCTTGAGAGATATAAATAAGAACATGAGGACTTTCATAAAGGCATGAGAAAAAGGAATACCATAACAATAAGAACTTGGATCATATATTGAAAATTTGGATACAACATTTAATTTATACATTCATAATAATATCACCATGTTTCATCCTCGTGGTTTAATATCACCAAGGTCCATCCCAAGGTGTTATAAAAATTACTAAGGTTATTCACCAAGGTATCGTAAAACTTTTCATCTCTATTGATTAATTTATTTACCCAGTTCATTGGAGCGCTATTAGGGTGAACCTTAATATGTATTTATTTTCATGTGATATAAATATATCATAATAAAAAATTTCATAAACAACCCCTAGAGATCAAAATAAATTGGTTTCATATCAAAATCATGGCGTTTTAAAAAGTGCTTAAAAACATGATCATTATGTCATTTATAACCCATGAAAAGGAAAAGCCGGTTTTATTTATGTAAATTATAGAATAAAATACAACATTTTTATGTATTTTTTAATACCCCTATAAATTAAATAGGTTTGGTTAATCACATAAACAAAATAAAATAAGTTATTAAGAAAAAGAGATAGATTTTGATACGAAAATTATGCAGCATAACGGCTATGAAAAAAGGTTTTAGAAAATATTAAAAAGAGAGGGTACAAGGTTATACCATCCATAAATGAATCGTAATACATTATATATACTGAATAAAATTTAAATAATAACATGGTATGGAAATTTGAAAGATATACCACATAAATAGTGAACTTGAAATGAAAGAGAAGTTGAGAATTCCCTTACCACATAAGAAACACTTGAATACATATCATTAAGTAATTAAGTTATACAAAACTTTAAATATCATGATAATATAATAATTAATTATATAATGATTCAAAGTTTTGTTTATACACATTATATGAAAATAAAGGTGCATAACATCAAGATATACCCCAAAGAAAAGAGATTGAGACGAAGTCCCTTACCTTGAGTCTGACTTGTCTCGTTCATTATTTATCTTTCAGAAGAATAAACTTAAGTTAATTTATAATTTTTTGATAAAATTTTTACTTTTTTTATTCCTTTTATATCACTTATTTCCATGTTATAACAATTATTAATGATTTAAGTTCATATCAATTATTTAGTCAATATTCAGTACCTCAGTCAAAAATGAACTTGTTATGATTACAAATTGTCCATATGATCATAATTAAATCATATAAATAATGATGTTCATGATTTAAATATAATATATATCCATTATATATTTATTTATAACATTCCATAACATTTGTACATAAGAAATGAAATGCACTGTTCATGGAGACGGTAGGCCATACATATACATGAACGTTGATTTTATTTCTTTATCATATTAAAGGAATGAAAAATAAATTATACATAGGTATATTATAATTAAATTATAATATCTATGTTATATATGTTAAATTAGTTCATTTACTTCATCCTTTGTATATTCTATGTATGGGATAAACGAGTCATATCACTTTAAGGGGGGGTAGTCCACACTTCCTCAAATGAAATTATCGTACTTACACATTATGAAAAGCATAAAGGTATGTTGTAAATAAAAATTAAAAAAACATAGATAAAATATAAATAATATATATATATATATAATATTTAAATATATTTCCACCATAATGGTCACCATGAGAAGTGGTAGGAGAAAATTGACCAATCATCGTTTCGTGAGGTAGTAGTTCACCATAAACAGAAATAGTATATTCTATATCCATTAGATGGAGGTTTGTGTAAGTTTAGGTATAAAACTTATCATAAAAACATCCTATTATATTTAGGATACAGGTTTTTTTATAAAATAGTGTAAAAAGAGTGGTTAGGGGGTTGTAGAAGGAAGATAAAGGAAAGAAGCTTGACAGGTGACGTTACCTCTAAATTGGGTAACTCCTTTTGATTTGAGCCAAAATGATTTATTTAATTTCATCTTGTCCAAGTTAAGGATTCTAAGAGGAATTTATGAATTTTGGAAGATTATATGAGCAGATTTTGGATGATAAAAGAGGCTTGAAATGTGTGAGTAAGTGGGTAGAAATGGTGGCCTTTTATAAGAGGGAGGATGGACACTTTAAAAAAGTTTTGAAATATTATTTTATTATAAATTAATTTTCGAATTATAATAGTTTAAAAGTGATAAATTTTCAGTATAAGATTATTATTGGTCTAAATAATCTCAAAAAATAGGTTTTAATCAAGTTTAGGTCACAAAATTAACCTTATCTTTTCGCTTTAACCCTTAGTTAAAAACATTAACTGTTACCATGTCTTCTTGTATTTTCATAATATATGCATTCTATAGTTACTATAAAATGTAAATAGAACCAAAAGGGGATCATTAATTATATTTTTAATATTATATAATGCAGTTAACCTAATATTATATTTTTATGACTACTATATCATTTAATAAAATAGTATTTGTTTTAAAAACTCACTTATGTCAATTTGGACACTATTTAGTAATTGATTTTAATAACAACTTGATTCCTTCAAACCAAAGGCATTAATTCATAATTAAAATGTAAATGTAATCCAAAAAATAATATAATGGCATAAAAATATTCAAATTACATTTATTTTAATATTTATAATATCATTTATTTGAATATTTCATTAATAAGGTAATCATTGCATCATCATTGTGTCATAAATAAATTTATTTATTTAATGTCAAAAATTATAAATAAAATACCATAATGTAGGGAGAAGTTTTATATTAATAATAACTATTTATAATCTAATATATAATTTATATAAACTAATTTAAAAAAAATAGTTAGGAGATGCATGTTTATGTTATATTTCCCTTTTCTTTAAAATAAATATTATAAAAGGTCATTATCACACTCAAGTGGCTCCATGGGGTCCTAAAATCGACCCAAGGATGACTATGATAGGAAATATCTCATACAATAGGATTATAACACGTGTTAGGGTAGTTTTAAATTATTATAATATTTTTTTTACCCTTATTTACCTAATTTACCCTTTAACCATGGTAAATAAAAATATTTACTGAAGTTACTATTCATAATGTCCAAAAATAAAATCTACCTATTTGTACAATTTGGACCTTATGATTAAAAATATGGAATCTATTTTTCCAAATTCAAAACATATAATTTTTAGTAATTAATTTAAAATTAATTCATGTTGTGAAAACCAAAAAGCGGATTTTTAAGAAGTAAAAACTATCAAAAGATTGACATGTTTTTATGTCCAATTTAAATGTGAAATTAATTCCAATGTATATAATTGGATTAAATTATAAAAATTTAATCTAATTACACTTTAAAACCAATTAAAATTACAATCTAACTATAAAAATAAATTATATGAAAAGGCAGTTTTGAATTAAAATGCAGTGTTTTTCACTATTCTTAAAAATATGGATTTTATCAGAAAAATACCAAAATTTCAAATAAATTAAATTTTCATATCCTTATTCTAAATAAGAAGTTTATTTTATAAAATATAACATATAAAATTGACAAAAAAATATTTTTAGAAAGGGTCCTCCATCAAAAGGTGGTAAAACGATCTTTTAAAAATATGAGTATTTTATGCTTAACATTGGATTCATTCTCATTTTAAACCTCTAAAATTCATTGGATAAATGTAAATACATTTAAAAAATATTTAAAAACATAATATATTTAATTTTTTTCATTCTTTCCAATACAACGACTAGGTGTTAACTACCATTTAAAATAATAATATTATTGTTGTATTATTTTTTAGTATAATTCAGTGTTGTGTACAATGTAAGATTTAAGATAAACTCGTTGTTATTTTTTGGGTATGCTATAATACATAGTATCCCCTTTAAACTAAAATTAATATTAAATTAAAAAATATTAATAGATATAAAAATATATTATTCTATAAATACCTGGGATGTTACACCATTCCATCATTTTTGAAATTGTGTCCTCGCTATTTTAAAATTGGGCTTGGAAACATCATTGAAAATTCCACATCAGAAAAATAGTCAATAGAAATATCACTTAAAAAGAAATAAATATATCTACAAATGTCACCTGATATAACTCATACTAGTATTCCATATAGGAAAACATCAATATGGAATAAAAACTAACCATCTTATTCAGATGGAGAGTAATATAAAACATGATCAGAAGGAAGTTAAAACCAAAAAACAATAAACCTATGATGGGTTAAACATTATTTGATTTTCCAATAGGAAAAGTAAATGGAAAACTTTTTTGTTTTAATATCTTCTTCATAAATTTGAGGAATTTATTTATGATCTTGACTAAGAACATAAGGAATCATACTTACTCATCAAGTAGAGTTTCATCCTTTAATAAATATCTACCACCAACTCATATTTTCTCCAAAAAATGAGTATTCAAGATGACTTGGTCACACCTGAAGCACAAGAATCAACTTCTAGAGAATCACATAATACATAAAATATGAACTATATATTTCCCCTATCTTTAGACATTAACCAAAACCAAAATAGTTAGTATAAGATTAGATAATCTCTAAAAAGAATAATCCTTTATAAAAAATAAATACTATTCTTAATCTCAAAAATTCAACAAACAATACCAAAAGTTCAACAAATACCATTCAATAAAAAATTGTCTTTAAAATTCCTCAAAATAATCCAAACTAAAATTGAAACCCAAAATTCAAAAGGATCTGATCACATAGTCTTCTGTAATAAATCTAAAAATTTATCTCCAAATAACTCCAACTACTCTTAAAGTCTCACACTAAAAAGTAATTAACATAATCACATAGTCTCCATGATAGGTTAATCATTTTCATAAATAACCCAAATCATCATATGTTTATAATAAAATCATATATTCTTACAAAATAAAAATTCAACCATTACTCCTTAAATGAAATCCCATAGTATTTTATTTTACTTAGGAATATAGTGTTTCCAAAAGAGAAAATGTCTTCCAAAATAACATTATCACTTAATCACTAAATCATTTTCCTATAATAAGGATATCCATTTGATAAAACATAAGTCCCAAAAATCAACTTATTCTTGATCCATAAAAAAATTTAACTAAAAATAATAATCTATACTAACTAGGGACTTCATGCGGGCCTGTGGTAGGCAATGCGACCTTTTCACCCTTTGGTTTTGGGTTTGATTCCCATATTCTTTCCAGACATGACGGGTTGTCACTCATCTTGCGGGTTGTCCCTTTTTATAAAACTCAAAAATAAATCTAACTTGTTTTAACCTAAATGGTTATCTTATACCTCTAATTTTCATCCCAACTCATAATAACCTCAACAATTAATTCATGAGGTCTTATATATATTTAAATTTTTTTATTTTACCTCCATAGGAAAAAATAAAACTATTCCCAATAGAAATAACATCACACCTTGATCATGGTGTCCAACTGGTTTCAACATCATCTTGTTCACGTAGATAGAAGGTCCATGCATTGAAAAAATGATTTAGATATTCTTAAAAATCATTTGATTCATTTATCAAAATATACCCTGTACAACTTGGGTCATATGGGTGTTCGCATAAAAATAGTTTCGTAAAATAATCATGGATGACATATAATTTCAAAACATCTGATAAAAGTTGATTTTTATAAAACAGACGGACTGAGTTTGAGTTGAAACTTTCAATCAATGGTCTTTTTAAAATACCATAAGTATGTGCTGAGAGATTATATTTTAAAAGCAAATATAAATAGGTTTTGCAAGAGTCTCCTTCTTTAGTTCCTTTTTTAAAATCATAATATGCTTCAAAATCTTGTGATAAGGTAAAATATTTAAAAATTAATTCATAATATTTACCTTTATTTAAAATATTATAATATTGAGAAAATAGGATTTGATTAAATACAAACCGCGATCCAAGATGGTATCAAGGTATAGTGGAGGTGTTTGATATCTCAAACAACTACTTGTAAGTGAGTTTTATGTCATAAAAAGTTTCACAATCATCCAGACATGACTTTGCAATAATTATTGCAAACAAGTCATCAAGAAGAGATAGGGATGTTATTTGAGATCATCCTCCTTCCATTTGTAACCTACTTTCATTGATCTAAAAAAGTTTTGAAACAATGATTTAACAAAAATAATACACATAGAGACTTACCATGTGGTTATCCAAAACTTCTAATCCCTAAAGTTGTCTAAACCTTTCCTTCGATACCAACTATAAGGACTCAGTCTTAATTCTTGAGTTAAGACAATAATTTGACTTTAAATCACATTGAGGATCTTTTTAGATTTATATATTTAGATAATTAGGCTATAAATTATACATAATAACTTGATTATTACAAAGTATACACTTCTACTAATTATCCATTTTTTCAAAAACAAAAAAAAAACTTTTAAAAAGAACATGGTTTTGTTTCCAGACTAATATTCAAATACTTTCATCGTAGTATTTTCTTTGTCCTCATCAATATTAAGACCCATGAAAAATATTTAAAAACATGGTATAAGCACAAAAATCTCAATAAGTGAAAACAAGGGAAATAGTTTACATGCGATCTTGAGAGATATAAATAGAAACATGAGGAATTTCATAAAGGCATGAGAAAGAGGAATATAATAATAATAAGAAATCAGATCATATATTGAAAATGTGGATACAAAATTTAATTTATACATTAATAATCATATCACCAAGGTATATCCCCAAGGTTTCATATCACCAAGGTACTGTTGGGTCGGAACAAACGGGGGATGATGGCAAGAGGGGGGTGAATTGCCTTTTAAAAAATGATAAACAAATTAAAATCAAAGTAAAAATGCAGCGGAAATAAAGAAGGCAAGACACACAAGAAATTGATAACGGAGTTCGGCCAAAACCCGGCCTACGTCTCCGCTCCCAACTCAACCGTTGAGAGATTCCTACCGCTTGCTTTTCAATGGTTTTAGCAAGAAACCCACTAGGCTTTGAGGTAGCACTAGGACCTATTACAGCTTTCTTTTTGTGGTTTAGCAAGAACCCACTTGCTTTTGATGGTTAAGCAAGAACCCACTAGCCTTTTTAACGGGTGAAGGCTAGCTCACCGAAACACAAGCCTTTTAAAAGGAAAGGCTTGAAGAAACCTCTTCACACCTTAATGGTGGTGTGAGAACCCAAGAGAAAGAGGGGATGAGAAAAGGTTGGGGTTTGTAGGCACAAACCCAATTTTATGCTCAAAATGAAATAAAAAATAAAACCGTATTGGAGGAAGACTTGGGCGCCAATTGGATGATGGAGTTGATGTAGCGTGCTCTCCCAAGCTTCTTGAGGTGCTCCTTGGATTGGAAATTGGTTGGAGCACTTGAGGATCCTTGAAGGTGGAGCGCCGGAGGTTCGCCAAATGTGCAACAATATGTCCGGGCGCTTGGTATATGATCCGATTAGGTTCCGGGGCTTCCTTGGCCTTTATTTATAGGCATGGAACCCATTGGGGGCCTTCGGAGCCGTTGGAGAAGTCCTCGGAGCCGTTGGAGGCCAAAAGAGGGTTGACTGGTCAAACCCAACGGCTAGTTTGACTGGGATACCGGCTGGCCGGTACAGCTCCACCGGCTGGCCGGTGCCTTGGAAAGTGGAGAGAGCTTCTGCCCAGGTGCCACCGGCTGGCCGGTGCTGAGGCCACCGGCTGGCCGGTGGTGAGACAGTAGGTCTCACTGTTGGGGCTGGATGCCACCGGCTGGCCGGTGCTGAGGCCACCGGTTGGCCGGTGGTGAGGCAGTAGCCTCCTCTCCCAAGCTTCTTGAGGTGCTCCTTGGATTGGAAATTGGTTGGAGCACTTGAGGATCCTTGAAGGTGGAGCGCCGGAGGTTCGCCAAATGTGCAACAATATGTCCGGGCGCTTGGTATATGATCTGATTAGGTTCCGGGGCTTCCTTGGCCTTTATTTATAGGCATGGAACCCATTGGGGGCCTTCGGAGCCGTTGGAGAAGTCCTCGGAGCCATTGGAGGCCAAAAGAGGGTTGACTGGTCAAACCCAACGGCTAGTTTGACTGGGATACCGGCTGGCCGGTACAGCTCCACCGGCTGGCCGGTGCCTTGGAAAGTGGAGAGAGCTTCTGCCCAGGTGCCACCGGCTGGCCGGTGCTGAGGCCACCGGCGGGCCGGTGGTGAGACAGTAGGTCTCACTGTTGGGGCTGGATGCCACTGGCTGGCCGGTGCTGAGGCCACCGGTTGGCCGGTGGTGAGGCAGTAGCCTCCTCTGCTGTGCAGGTGCCACCGGCTGGCCGGTGCTGAGGCCACCGGTTGGCCGGTGGTGAGGCAGTAGCCTCCTCTGCTGTGCAGGTGCCACCGGCTGGCCGCTGGTGTGCCACCGGTTGGCCGGTGGTCTGGAATTCAGTCCATTTGCCAGCTTTCTTGGGCCATTCCTTTGGCAAGCTCTTGCCTATCATCCACAATACTTAAAACACAATATTAGATAAAAAAGAAGGTGATTGTGATCATGAAAATCAAACAACGAGGGGAACGAGATGTACAACAATCTCCCCCTATTTTGATGATCACAATCACCAAAACAATTAAAGTAAAAACATAAATGAAAGGCATGCTTTTAAATGATAAATTGAAAATAAATACTAAGCATGAGAGAAAAGATTCTCCCCCAATCAATCAAGAAATTTCTCCCCCTTTGTGATTATCAAAATAGAATGGGGCATAAAACTTGATTGAGGGAAAAATTGAAAATCAAGATTTTAAACCAATTGAATTTTGAAATTTGAAACCAAATGAAATTTGTTGAAATTGAGAGTTTTGAATCAAAAATGAATTGAAAGATTTGAATGAAAAATTCGAATTGAATATTTTGAAATGAAAATTTGATACCAAGAGTTGAAATTGAAGGTTTGAATTGAAAATTTTGAAAAAGAAATCAAAAGGGGTTAATCGATCCTAACTCCCCCTAAATAAAGACAAAAAGTCACCGGGGAGAGGGATTTTGAAAAGAGATGATTTTAGGCCCGGAGAGACTCGCTAGAAGGGATTTTTCAATCCAAACTTGTCTCATAGCGGGTCTTCTCCTATAAAATTCGTCCGAATAAAAAATGGATTTGGGTTGGCCGTACCGGGCATTTTTGCAATTACACTCATAAATGAGGTGCCCGGGTTTTTTGCAATAGTTACAAAATTTAAAACAAGAGCTCCCCCTTACAAAAACAGTGGGAGCAAGGGAGGAGGAGGCTTGGTTGGTGTAGCCAAGTCCATTGGTGGTTCTAGAAACACGTTGAGAACCAAGGAGATTGTTCAAATTTTGTTCACCTTGGGTGAACTTGGCTAGGGTCTCCCTTAGGTCTTTGATGGTTGATTCCATAGAATCAACATTTGGAAAATTTTGGATTTTAAGGGTCAACTCTTCCTTCTCTTTGAGAAGTTGGTCTTTTTCGGAGGAAAGCTTTTTGAAATTCTTTGTTAAAGCAACAAATTTTGATGAAAGCTCATGAAAACCATTTTCTAGTTGGTCTCTGGCGTATTGGAGATCCTCATAAGATAAATGATTTAAAGAATTTGAATTTGAAGAACAAGAGGATGAGGAGTCGGAAGATGTTACCTCATGACATGCCATTAGGCATTTCGTACCGTTGTCGCTCGAGGAGGAGGAGGAGGATGATGAGGAGTCACTCCATGTGGCCTTGAGGACCTTCTTCTTTCCTTTTTCCTTTTGCGTGGCCCGTTTTTTGTTGAGTGGGCAATCGGGCTTGTAATGGCCCTTTTCGCCGCACCCGTAGCATTTCACCTTGGGCTCGGATCTTGCGGTGGGTTCTTGCTTTCTCGCTTTGCGAGATTTCTTCTTCTTCTTGTGCTTCTTCATGAATTTTTGCATTTGGCGGGCGAGATTCTCCATTTCCGAGTCGCCGATTGATGATGAGGAAGATGAGGAAGGAGATGAGGAAGAAGATGAGGAGGAGCTTACTTGTTTTTGTACCTTGAGGGCGATGTTCTTTGGAGTTTTGATAGGGGTGCCCTCCTTTTGAGCTTGCCTCCTCATCGTAATCTCGTACGTCATAAGGGATCCGATGAGCTCCTCTACCGGCATATTTTTGACGTCCTTGGATTCTTGGATCGCCGTTACCTTAGGTGCCCATGAGCTCGGAAGGACCCATAGAATCTTCTTGACCATCGTCTCGGCTGAAACATCATCACCAAGAGATTTCCTTCCATTGCAAACGTCAGTGAAGCGAGTAAACATTTCAGAAATAGACTCATTTGGATGCATGGAAAAGCTTTCAAAGTCTTGTCTATACATATCTAATCTAGTATCTTTGACTTTATTAGTGCCTTCATGGGTCACTTCTAAAAGCTTCCAAATTTCATGTGAAGATGAGCAAGTAGATACACGATTAAATTCATTTCTATCTAACCCGCAATGAAGAGCATTCATGGCTTTGCCATCAAGCTCAAAATTCTTAATATCGGCGGGGGTCCATTTGGATTCGTCGGGGGTAGACAAAGTGTAACCTTGCATGACTATTTTGTAAATGGGATATCCTATACTTCTAAGAAAGGTAGTCATGCGGGTTTTCCAATAATTATAGTCGGACCCATCAAAAAATGGAGCCCGACCCAATGAGAGGCCCTCGGGGGCGAAAGAGGTTGATGCCATCTTAATGGATCTTGAATTTGAAACCGGGTTAGGGTATTACTCAAATTATCCCTTTGATACCAAATGTTGGGTCGGAACAAACGGGGGATGATGGCAAGAGGGGGGTGAATTGCCTTTTAAAAAATGATAAACAAATTAAAATCAAAGTAAAAATGCAGCGGAAATAAAGAAGGCAAGACACACAAGAAATTGATAACGGAGTTCGGCCAAAACCCGGCCTACGTCTCCACTCCCAACTCAACCGTTGAGAGATTCCTACCGCTTGCTTTTCAATGGTTTTAGCAAGAAACCCACTAGGCTTTGAGGTAGCACTAGGACCTATTACAGCTTGCTTTTTGTGGTTTAGCAAGAACCCACTTGCTTTTGATGGTTAAGCAAGAACCCACTAGCCTTTTTAACGGGTGAAGGCTAGCTCACCGAAACACAAGCCTTTTAAAAGGAAAGGCTTGAAGAAACATCTTCACACCTTAATGGTGGTTTGAGAACCCAAGAGAAAGAGGGGATGAGAAAAGGTTGGGGTTTGTAGGCACAAACCCAATTTTATGCTCAAAATGAAATAAACAATAAAACCATATTGGAGGAAGACTTGGGCGCCAATTGGATGATGGAGTTGATGTAGCGTGCTCTCCCAAGCTTCTTGAGGTGCTCCTTGGATTGGAAATTGGTTGGAGCACTTGAGGATCCTTGAAGGTGGAGCGCCGGAGGTTCGCCAAATGTGCAACAATATGTCCGGGCGCTTGGTATATGATCCGATTAGGTTCCGGGGCTTCCTTGGCCTTTATTTATAGGCATGGAACCCATTGGGGGCCTTCGGAGCCGTTGGATAAGTCCTCGGAGCCGTTGGAGGCCAAAAGAGGGTTGACTGGTCAAACCCAACGGCTAGTTTGACTGG
Source organism: Viscum album (assembly GCA_963277665.1). NCBI lineage: Eukaryota > Viridiplantae > Streptophyta > Magnoliopsida > Santalales > Viscaceae > Viscum > Viscum album. The sequence goes on from OY728137.1 coordinate 366,244,269, forward strand.
GATACCGGCTGGCCGGTACAGCTCCACCGGCTGGCCGGTGCCTTGGAAAGTGGAGAGAGCTTCTGCCCAGGTGCCACCGGCTGGCCGGTGCTGAGGCCACCGGCTGGCCGGTGGTGAGACAGTAGGTCTCACTGTTGGGGCTGGATGCCACCGGCTGGCCGGTGCTGAGGCCACCGGTTGGCCGGTGGTGAGGCAGTAGCCTCCTCTGCTGTGCAGGTGCCACCGGCTGGCCGCTGGTGTGCCACCGGTTGGCCGGTGGTCTGGAATTCAGTCCATTTGCCAGCTTTCTTGGGCCATTCCTTTGGCAAGCTCTTGCCTATCATCCACAATACTTAAAACACAATATTAGATAAAAAAGAAGGTGATTGTGATCATGAAAATCAAAAAACGAGGGGAACGAGATGTACAACAGGTACATCCCCAAGATGTCATAAAAATTACTGAGGTTATTCACCAAGTTATCGTAAAACTTTTCATCTCTAGATATTAATTTATTTACCCAATTAATTGGATAGATATCATGGTTAACCCTTAATATTTATTTATTTTCATGTTATACACATATATTATAATCAAAAATTTCATAAATAACCCCTAGAGATCAAAATAAATTGTTTTCATATCAAAATCATGGCGTTTTAAAAAGTGCTTAAAACATGATCATTATGTCGTTTATAACCCATGAAAAGGAAAATTAGGTTTTATATATTTCAATTAAAGAATAAAATAAATCATTTTTATATCTTTTTGAATACCCTTGGAAATTAAATAGTTTTGGGTAATCACATAAACAAAATAAAAATAAGTTCTTGAGAAAAAGAGAGAGATTTTGAGACGAAAATTCTACAGCATAACGTCTATGAAACAAGGTTTTATAAGATATTAAAAAGAGAGGTGAAAAGGGTATACCATCTATAAATGACTCATAATAAAGTATAGATACTTAATAAATTGTAAATAAGAACTTGGTATGGAAATTTGAAAGATATACCACATAAAAGTAAACTTGAAAGGAAAGAGAAGTTGAGAATTCCCTTACCACATAAGAAACACTAGAATACATATCATTAAGGAATTAAATTATAAAAAACTTTAAATATAATTATAATATATTAATTCATGATATAATGAGTCCAAGGGATGTATATACACCTTATAGAAAAATAATGGTGCATAACATTGAGATATGCCCCAAAGAAAGGAGATTGTGATGAAGTCTCTTACCCTGAGTCTGACTTGTCACGTTCGTTCTTTATCTTCTTGAATAATAAAATTAAGTTAATTTATACTTGTTTGATAAAAATTTACATTTTTTTTATTCCTTTTATATCATTTATTACCATGTTATATTAATTACTTAATAGTTTAAGTTTATATCATATGTTTAGTCAATATTCGGTACTTGAGTCAAAAATGAACTTGCTATGATAACAAATTGTTCATATGGTCATAAGTCCATCATCTCAAGAATTATATTAATGATTTAAATATCGTATATATCCAGTATATATTTATTTATAATAGTCCATAAAAATTGTAGATAATAAATGAAATTCACTGTTCCTGGAGATGGTAGGTCGTACGTACGGATGAACGCTACTTTCATTTCTTTATCATATTAAAGGAATGAAAACTAAATGATACATAGTTATATTATAATTCTAGTATAATATCCAAGTTATATATTTTACATAAGTTCATTAATTACATCCTTTATACATTCCATATATGGTATGAACGAGTCATATAACTTTGAGGGGGCGGTAGTCCACGCTTCCTTAAATGAAATTATCATATTTACACATTATGGAAAGCATAAAGGTATGTTGTAAATAAAAATTTCAGAAGAATAGATAAAATATAAATATAATATATATAAAATATATAAATTTAGTTTCATTGTAATGGCCACCATGAGAGTTGGTTGGATAAAATTGAACAATCATCGTTTCGTGAGGTAGTAGTTTGTCGTACACAGAAACGGTATGTTCTATATCTATTAGATGGAGGTGTGTGTATGTGTAGGTATAACCCTTATCATAAAAACTGTAGAGACCCTAAGCTTAACATACATGGACATTACATTACTTTTGCGGAATACTTAGTACATAACAAAAATACACACACAAGGACCGTATTATTTTAGTGTCTTTGGAAACTTGAAATATAATCTTCTAATCGAGGTGAAAGATCATCAACATCTCCCATAAAGATCTTCCCTTTTTTTACCTAAAACCTTTATTTATATCCTGGAGAAAAGAAAACATAAAAGTGTGAGCTCAAATGCTCAGTAAGGGTAAACAAAAGAAATATCAATCACATCATATTCATAAGAACATAACATTTTGGAAATCTTAACCTGCAAAAGAGATCATAATATCATAACATGGTATAAATCATAGTAGTGAAATGTAATCCCAATAATCATAACTTAAAAAATGAAACTTTTTTTCATACACACATATTCATAGAGAATCATTTCTTATTAGTCAAGACTCATTGCCAAGACTATCTTAGTGGACAAAGTCCATTTCTGAACCGAGTTCACTCCTCGTTTTAGTCCTGTTTCACTGAACCGGTTTAACCTGCCGTTCCAGCCATGTCTATCTCATGAGATATAAAATCATTACCCAATGAATTGTAGGGAGATATAGGTCCCACCCATCTCATAATTATACAATTCTTATGTGTGCCACAAAATCATAAACCATACATCATAGCATAACCCATGTAATAAAAATGGGATTCTTAAACATCGTGACATCATAAAACAATTCATAAAAGATAAAGGAATTCATAAAAATAATTCCATCACAACATAATCAAATAAATGTAATAATAGGGATAAAAACAGAACTCTTTATTATCTTAGATGGAAAATAATTTTGATAAAACACTTGAACTCCATTCTTGATGAAAATATCCTTTCTACTTCAAAAACGCTTTTCCTTTCTTAACATGTCACACAATTATAAACTAAAATAAGTTGATTAAAAATAAACTTGAAAACTTGTAAAGGAAGCTTCTTGGAAATAATGTTTTAAAAATCCATTCATGTCGTATAAGTTAAAAAAACATTCTTCTCGTACTTTTGTCAGAAAAGTCAAAAAGTACCTCGTACGAAAAACGACAAAAGATTCATTTCATATCTTTTACTAAAAACTCACCAAAGGGTAAAATTGGATATAAACTATTTTATAAGGATATAAATATTACATATTGAGGAAACATGGATGTGGATGATAAAATACACCCCAGTAAATACCAAAGTATAAACAATCTCGGATAAAAATTTGATTGTGATATTTTCCCTTACCTTAGGTCCGATTTTCTTTGTAAGTGTCCAAACCTCCTGTATAATGATTTAAATAATGTCATTGACTTATTCAATAATCATAATCATTGTTATGATATTATATATGGTTTACTTATGATTTTATATTACCTGTTCTTTTGTAAATTCCATGTTAAAGAGCGTTTTGGGTAAAATTGTTTCATTTGTCGTCCGTGTTTTGACTTGTAATTATTCATATGATTACTTAGATCATGATTAATTAATTCCAGAATATAAAACATTATTTATATATAATATATATTCATAATATACATATATATAATAGATTAATAAATGGAAATAAATACACCGTTCATGGAGACGGTAGGCCGTACGTACGCATGAACGCTGTTTTCGTTTCCTTATTGAGTTGAATGGAATTAAGTAGATGACATACATATATATACACATAAATAAATTATAATTATTATGTCATATATTTCATTATTACTTATTATATATGCTTTATAATCATTCATGAATGGTTAACGTGGAGAATGAATCTCATCGTGTCGTGGAGACGGTAGTCCGTACGCACGCACGAGCGATGATATCGTTCTCATGATCGTGGAATTGTATTGGAGTGTATTTATATTATTTCAGAATCAATATAACTTTACAATAATCATATATAGTTATTATTTACACCATTATACCCATCCAAGTAAGGTGGTGGTGGAAAATAGATTACACCACGGCGTGGAGACGGTATTCCGTACGTACGCACGCGCGGTGATTTCGTTTTCCGTAGGATGGATAGATGGTGAAATAGGGTTGTTTCATACTTATAATAACATATAAGTATATGATTGATACTGATGTTATTACTTCAAAATGAAAAAACCTAAGAAGAAGAAGTGGAAGAAGAAATAAAGTTGAAAGAATCGGTAACGGACATTACCTCTTCTTTGAAGCGCCTCTTTGAGTCCTCCTATTAGGGCAATAAAATTGGTCTTTGAAGAAGACCAGGACCTATAGAATGTTTTTAGGTAAGTGGAGAAGAGAATTTTTCAGGGTTTGGCCGAGCTTTAAGGCTCAAAGTGGTGTGAGGAAGAGAGGGAGGAGGTGCTCTTTTATAAGGGAGGAGAGGGGAACCTTTGGAAAAACTAAAAATATTATTTTATTATAAAGCCAAATTCGTTTTTAAATAGCTACAAATTGATTTATTTTTAAGCTAAGGTGGGTATGGGTCGAAATACTCTCATAAAATATAATTTAGACAAGTTTAGGTTCCTATTTTAACCTTATCATTTAGATTTAACATTAAGTTAAATAATTTTACTTTTACTGTTTCTTCTTGTGTTCTTACACTATAAGGTTAATAAACTTACTATAAGAAACCAAACGAACCCGAAGTTGTTTATTATTAATATATATAACCTTATCTAAGTAATTTGGCCGAACCTTAGATTTTTAGGAATAAAATAACAATTAATTATATAATATTTGTTTTAAAAACTATTTTATGTCAATTTTGACACTATTTAGTAATTTATTTTTTTGAAAATCATAACAGAATTATTAGTTCGAATAAAGTTAATTAAATCAATAATAACATGTAATATTAACCTATAAAATTAGTTTAATGCATAAAAAGTCTCAAATTACATTTATTTGGGTATTTATAACATCAATTATGTCAATATTTCACTAATAAGATAATTACTGCATCATCTTTGTGTCATAGATAAATTAAAATATTTAATGTATAAAAGTTACAAATAAAATACCATTATATAGGAAATCTTTTTAGCTTTCTAATGAATATTTATAGTCATATTTATCTTATTTATAACCCTATATTAAAAATTATTTACTTATTAAACTTTGATTTTAACTATTTTAGCCCTTCTTTAAATAACTTAATAATTAATGTACTAATCTAATCCAAGTGGGCCTAAATGGTCATATTTTATTCCTAAGGTTGTTTTTTTGTCGAATTAAACTTATCCAATAGAATTAGGACATGTTTTATGGTAATAATAATAATATCATTTTTACCCTTAATTACCCTATTTACTTTTAACCGTGGTAAAAAAAGTAAAATGTTAATATTCACCAAAAATTATTTTTATCTCATTGAACCACATTCTACTTAATGACATCAACCATGTCTCTCGGATTTTTGAAATTCCATTCACAGAAGCGGTAAAATTAAGTTTTATGCAAAATTCATTTTTTTTAACTACCACTTAGTGGTTTCACTATTCATCAAAAAATGAAAGTTTCCAGAAAAATACCAAAAATTAGGCCTAAGATATATTTGATATTATGAAATCAAAAATGATGTCTATTTTAACAAATTCAAAACATATCAGTTTCATTAATTAATTTAAAAATTAATTTTCGTCGTCAAAACAAATAGCGTGTTCTTAAGAGATAATAACTATCAAAAGACTGATACTTGTTTATGTCTGGTTTAAATGTGAAATTACATCCAATGACCAAAATTGTATTAAATTGTAAAAATATATTCTAAATATACTTTAAAATTAATAATTTATCACTATTAATTATTTCGATTAAAAAGGTTGTTTTTAATTCAAATTTAGTAATTTTCATTATTCATCAGAAAATGAAAGTTATCCGAAAAGTACCAAAATTTCACCCTAAGCTAATTTTGATATTCCGAATCCAAAAATGAAGTCCATTTTGAAAAATAAAATTTACAAAATTTAAAAAAGTGGTTATTACTATTCATAACGACTAGTTTTAATAATATTTTAATAGCATATTGTTGTTTAGTGAAACTCGTTATTGCGTACTACACACGCTATCGAGGAAGGTCGTGATTGCGTGTAATGCAAGGAAAGTCAAGGATGCGTGTTGTGTAAGCTCCTTTTGGTGTAGCGTACAACACAAGACATTAATGAAATTAAAAAGAATATTTTTCATAAAATCTCGGGGTGTTACATTCTACCCCCCTTAAAATGAATTTCGCCCTCGAAATCCATCTGGATTATAAATGGTTTGCTACTCGAAAGTTTCTTTAATAGAAACCCACATCGTAAAAAGGAATACCAAAACCAATATTTAAAAACAAAAGTATGAAACGTAACGGTTACCCAAATAAACTAATCACTGGGTTTCCACATAGGTGAAAGTATTGATATGGAAGAGAAATCTAACCATCATGTTCTGATGGAGAGTGGTAGAGAACATGGCTATGGAAAAACCAGCAATCACAAAGCCATAAATTTGTGATGATCTAAGGTACCATCTGATTTATCATATATAAGATCACTAGGACAACATTTTTGGTTTTCAAGATCGTTTCCCTAAAGTTGGTGAGATTGGAATAAGAAGAAATACTTTCGTGATTTTGGTATAGTCTCACCGTTGGTCGTTCTTTGGACAATTTCCACTTCATCTCTTAAAGAAATGAAGTTGAATTTTTCATTCATGATGTGTTAGCAGATCATGTGATAGAATGATGGGTCATTCCATCTATCTCAAACAAAAGGTTGGAAAAGTTATCAAAAAATACATAAGTCCATCTATAGTGAGATTAATCATATATGGTTCCTAAAATGGACTTATACTTCATATATCACACTGCTTAATATAATAAAACTAGTTTCTACTAAACAGGGACTTCCTGTAGGCCAGTGGTAGGCGATAAAGGCCAGTCGCACTTCGGTTGTGGGCTCGATTCCCACAGCCTTGTCCGACGCGATGGGTTGTCGCCCGTCCTGCAGGTTGTCCTTTTTCTAAAGCTATATTACTATAACATACCATCAATAATATCGAAAAAAGTTCTATCCTTAAACAATACTAACTTCTGTCCAACATAATCCATTCCAATCTTTAGGCTTATCTAAAATACTTCGGTCCAAGATCATAGTATAAAGGAAATGACTACTTGAAATGTCACATAACAATCACGTGAATTCCATCATTTATCCCCAATATATCATAAGATATATCTTTTTGGTCAAATTACAAACATGTGAATACCTTAATCATTTATTCTCTTGAAGAATGAATACCCATTAATTGAACCATAGTGAAAACATGAATGCAGTTAAAAGTTAACACTTTCCACATACCAAAATCCTCAAAATTCTTTATACTCAAACCATGATATCACTTAGTCTTTATATCAATCATAAGCTCATGAATACAATCAAACATCTCATTATCTTCTTATCCCTTCATTATGCGCATATCATCTGATTACCAAAAATATCTCAATCACTTTCCATGGTTACCGATACCATAAAATTATTGAAAACCTGAATAGACCAATACATAAATATTCCAATATTCCATGATACTATATACAACATTATTTTGGAATCCCATTACATAAACACTTAATCATTCCACCATATTGTTTTCATATTCAACATCGCCAATAGTGATCGCATGTGACGTCCCTTTGTCCTTTGCCTTAAGTTGTTACTCATGTCGATCATCACTAACCCTTGGATTAGGGAATTTATTAGCATAATGCCCCATTTCCTTGCACTTGAAGCATTGAAGTGTTGGTGGTGCGTTCTCTACAGTCTTTTCTTTATTCACATCATTAGAAACCCTTTTTCCATTACTTCGACACTCAGCTGCTCGATGACCTTCTTTTCCACACTTAAAACATTTTCTAGTCCCTTTAAGACAATCTCCACCATGCTTCTTTCCACACATTGAGCATAAGGAAACATTCATCTTCTTTTCACCATTATTCTGAGATTTCAACTTGAACTCCATCTTTCGTTTCTTGTCAAAACTATGAGATGGATAAGTAACACCAACTTCCATTTCTACCTTGATAGCACAACGCACAATTTCTTCATAGCTACTGAAGTCTCTTATATCTAATGCCCTTAGAAGATTTGGTTTTAAGCCACTGAAGAATCGATCAACTTTAGTTTCAGGTTGGATGATAAATCTAGATTCATACCTTTCAAGCCTTGTAAAATTTGCTTCGTATATACCAACAGATTCATCATCATTTTGCTTTAGTTCAAGAAACTCCTTCTCCATCTTTGTTCGAAGAATACGAGGGAAGTACTTATTGAAAAATAAGTTCTTGAACTCGTCTCATTCCATGGACTCAATTTCATCTCTTGACCTCGTATTCTTGATAAGATTCCACCATTGATCAGCATCACCTTCCAAACGATACACTGCTAAGATGACTTTATCATGTTCAGAACATTGAAGAACTGAAAATATCTTTTCAGTAGTAATGATCCATTGTTCAGCAACAAGTGGATCAGAAGACCCACTGAAAGAAGGTGGATGTTGCCTCATGAAGGACTCAATAGAATATTGTTCCCTTATCTGCTCATTTGGAAGTCCAGAATGATTCATAGCTTGTGTAAGTATAGAAATAATATTTTTCACTCCATCTCCCATAACATTTGTTTGTTCAGGAGGACAATCATTGCATCGTCCATTACATTGATCAACACGGTTCCTTCGGGTTCCATCCATCGTCTAAAACCCAAAAAGAATAGTGTGAGAGGCAAAAATAATGCTAGGGAAAACAACATAATAAAGGGGGAGTACCTTCAATATCTAACATCTTAGGTTACCGTAATTCTAGTATTATAACCTATACTTATACTTAACCTTAGGGATATCCCTATACATACCTTAGAAATATCTATAGGGATCTCACTAAAGTTCTCGCATCCTAGTTTCCAAAGGTTGACTAAATCTTTCCTATGATACCAACTGTAGAGACCTGAAGCTTAACGTACATGGACATTACATTACTTTTGCAGAATACTTAGTACATAACAAAAACACACACACAAGGACCGTATTAGTTTAGTGTCTTTGGAAACTTGGAATATAATCTTCTAATAGGGGTGAAAGATCTTCAAAATCTCCCACAAAGATCTTCCCTTTTTTTTACCTAAAACCTTTCTTTATATCCTGGGGAAAAGAAAACATAAAAGGGTGAGCTCAAATGATCAGTAAGGGTAAACAAAAGAAATATCAATAACATCATATTCATAAGAACATAACATTTTGGAAATCTTAACGTGCAAAAGAGATCATAATATCATAACATGGGATAAATCATAGTAGTGAAATGTAATCCCAATAATCATAACTTAAAACATGAAACTTTGTGGCATACACACATAATCATAGATAATCATTTCTTATTAGTCAAGACTCATTTCCAAGACTATCTTAGTGGACAAAGTCCATTTCTGAACCGAGTTCACTCCTCGTTTCAGTCCTGTTTCACTGAACCGGTTTAACCTGCCGTTCCATCCATGTCTATCTCATGAGATATAAAATCATTACCCAATGCATTTTAGGGAGATATAGGTCCCACCCATCTCATAATGATACTATTATTATGTGTGCCACAAAATCATAAACCATACATCATAGCATAACCCATGTAATAAAAATGGGATTCTTAAACATCGTGACATCATAAAACAATTCATAAAAGATAAAGGAATTCATAAAAATAATTCCATCACAACATAATCAAATAAATGTAATAATAGGGATAAAAACATAACCCTTTATTATCTTAGATGGAAAATAATTTTGATAAAACACTTGAACTCCATTCTTGAAGAAAATATCCTTTCTACTTCAAAAACTCTTTTCCTTTCTTAACATGTCACACAATTATAAACTAAAAGAAGTTGATTAAAAATAAACTTGAAAAATTGTAAAGTAAGCTTCTTGGAAATAATGTTTTAAAAATTCATTCATGTCGTATAAGTTAAAAAAACATTCTTCTCGTACTTTTGTCGGAAAAGTCAAAAAGTACCTCGTACGAAAAATGACAAAAGATTCCTTTAATATCTTTTACTAAAAACTCACCGAAGGGAAAAATTGGATATAAACTATTTTATAATGATATAAATATTACATATTGAGGAAACATGGATGTGGATGATAAAATACACCCCATTAAATACCAAAGTATAAACAATCTTGGATAAAAATTTGATTGTAATATTTTCCCTTACCTTTGGTCTGATTTTCTTCGTAAGTGTCCGAAACTCCTGTATAATGATTTAAATAATGTCATTTACTTATTCTAGAATCATACTCATTGTTATGATATCATATATGGTTCACTTATGACTTTATATTACCTGTTCTTTTGTAAATTCCATGTTAAAGAGTGTTTTGGGTAAAATTGTTTCATTTGTCGTCCGTGTTTTGACTTGTAATTATTCATATGATTACTTAGATCATGATTACTTAATTCCAGAATATAAAACATGATTTATATATAATATATATTCAGAATATACATATATATAATAGATCAGTAAATGGAAAGAAATACACCGTTCATGGAGACGGTAGGTCGTACGTACGCATGAACGCTGTTTTCGTTTCCTTGTTGAGTTGAATGGAATTAAGTAGATGACATACATATATATACACATAAATCCAGTATAATTATTATGTCATATATTTCATGATTACTTATTATATATACTTTATAATCATTCATGAATGGTTAACGTGGATAATGAATCTCATTGCGTCGTGGAGACGGTAGTCCGTACGCACGCACGAGCGATGATATCATTCTCATGATCGTGGAATTGTATTGGAGTGTATTTATATTATTTCAGAATCAATATAACTTTACAATAATCATATATAGTTATTATGTACACCATTATACCCATCCAAGTAAGGTGGTGGTGGAAAATAGATTAAACCACGGCGTGGAGACGGTATTCCGTACGTACGGACGCGCGGTGATTTCGTTTTCTGTAGGATGGATAGATGGTGAAATAGGGTTGTTTCATACTTATAATAACATATAATTATATGAGTGATACTGATGTTATTACTTCATAATGAAACAACCTAATAAGAAGAAGTAGAAGAAGAAATAAAGTTGAAAGAATCGGTAATGGACATTACCTCTTCTTTGAAGCGCCTCTTTGAGTCCTCCTCTTAGGGCACTAAAATTGGTCTTTGAAGAAGACCAGGAACTCTAGGATGTTTTTAGGGAAGTGGAGAAGAGAATTTGTCAGGGGTTTTCCGATCTTGAAGGCTCAAAGTGGTGTGAGGAAGAGAGGGAAGAGGTGCCCTTTTATAAGGGAGGAGAGGGGCACCTTTGAAAAAACTAAAAATATTATTTTATTATAAAGCCATATTCGGTTTTAAATAGCTCAAAATTGATTTATTTCGAAGCTAAGGTGGATATGGGTCGAAATAATCTCATCCAATAGAATTTAGACATGTTTAGGTTCCTATTTTAACCTTATCATTTAGATTTAACATTAAGTTAAATAATTTTACTTTTATTGTGTCTTCTTGTGTTCTTACACTATAAGGTTAATAAACTTACTATAAGAAGCCAAACGAACCCAAAGTTGTTTATTATTAATATATATAACCTAATCTAAGTCATTTTTCTGAACCTTATATTTTTAGGAATAAAATAACAATTAATAATATAATATTTGTTTTAAAAACTATTTTATGTCAATTTTGACACTATTTAGTAATTTATTTTTGTGAAAATCATAAAAGAATGATTAGTTCGAGGAAAGTTAATTAAATCAATACTAACATGTCATATTAACCTATAAAATTATTTTAATTCATAAAAAGTCTTAAATTACATTTATTTGGGTATTTATAACATCAATTATGTCAATATTTCATTAATAAGATAATTACTGCATCATAATTGTGTCATAGATAAATTAAATTATTTAATGTCTAAAAATTAAAAAAAAAATACCATTATGTAGGAAATCTTTTTAGATTTCTAATGAATATTTATAGTCATATTTATATTATGTATAACCCTATATTAAAAATGATTTACTTATTAAACTTTGATTTTAACTATTTTAACCCTTCTTTAAATAAATTAATAATAAATGTCCTAATCTAACCCAAGTGGGCCTAAATGGTCATATTTTATTCCTAAGGTTGTTTCTTTTGTCGAATTACACTTATCCAATAGAATTAGTACATGTGTTAGGGTAATAATAATATCATTTTTACCCTTAATTACCCTATTTACTTTTAACCGTGGTAAAAAAAGTAAAATGTTACTATTCACAAAAAAATATTTTTATCTCATTGAACCACATTTTACTTTCTGACATCAACCGTGTCTCTCAGATTTTTGAAATTCCATTCACAGAAGCGGTAAAATTAAGTTTTATGCAAAATTCATTTTTTTTAACTACCACTTAGTGGTTTCACTATTCATCAAAAAATGAAAGTTTCCAGAAAATACCAAAAATTAGGCCTAAGATATATTTGATATTATGAACTCAAAAATGATGTCTATTTTACCAAATTCAAAACATATCAGTTGCGTTAATTAATTTAAAAATTAATTTCCGTCGTCAAAACAAATAGCGTGTTCTTAAGAGAATAACTATCAAAAGACTGACACTTGTTTATGTCTGGTTTAAATGTGAAATTACATCCAATGACAAAAATTGTATTAAATTGTAAAAATATATTCTAAATATACTTTAAAATTAATAATTTATCACTATTAATTATTTCGATTAAGAAGGTTGTTTTTAATTTAAATTTACTAATTTTCACTATTCATTAGAAAATGAAAGTTATCCGAAAAGTACCAAAATTTCACCCTAAGATAATTTCGATATTCCGAATCCAAAAATGAAGTCCATTTTTAAAAATAAAATTTACAAAATTTCAAAAAGTGGTTATTACTATTCATAACGGTTAGTTTTAATAATATTTTAATAGCATATTGTTGTTTAGTGAAACTCGTTATTGCGTACTACACATGCTATCGAGGAAGGTCACGATTGCGTGTAATGCAAGGAAAGTCAAGGATGCATGTTGTGTAAGCTCCTTTTGGTGTAGCGTACAACACAATACATTAATGAAATTAAAAAAATATTTTTCATAAAATCTCGGGGTGTTACATTCTACCCCCCTTAAAATGAATTTCGCCCTCGAAATTCGTCGGGGTTATAAATAGTTTACTACTTGAAAGTTTCTTTAATAGAAACCCACATCGTAAAAAGGAATACCAAAACCAATCTTTAAAAACATATGTATGAAACGTAACGGTTACCCAAATAAACTAATCACCGGGTTTCCACATAGGTGAAAATATGGATATGGAAGAGAAATCTGACCATCATGTTCTGATGGAGAGTGGTAGAGAACATGGCTATGGAAAATCCAGCAATCACAAAGCCATAAATTTGTGACGATCTAAGGTACCATCTGATTCATCAGATATAAGATCACTAGGACAACATTTTTGGTTTTCAAGATCATTTCCCTAAGGTTGGTGAGATTGGAATAAGAAGAAATACTTTCATGATTTTGGTATAGTCACATCGTTGGTCATTCTTTGGACAATTTCCACTTCATCCCTTAAGGAAATGATGTTGAATTTGTCATTCATGATGTGTTAGTAGATCATGTGATAGAATTATGGGTCATTCCATCTGTCTCAAACAAAAGGTTGGAAAAGTTATCAAAAAATACATAAGTCCATTTATAGTGAGATTAATCATATATGGTTCCTAAAATGGACTTATACTTCATATATCACACTGATTAATATAATAAAACTAGTTTCTACTAAACAGGGACTTCCTGTAGGCCAGTGGTAGGCGATAAAGGCCAGTCGTACTTTGGTTGTGGGTTCGATTCCCACAGCCTTGTCCGACGCGATGGGTTGTCGCCCGTCCTGCAGGTTGTCCTTTTTCTAAATCTATATTACTATAACATCCCATCAATAAAATCAAAAAAAGTTCTATCCTTAAACAATACTAACTTATGTCCAACATAATCCATTCCAATCTTTAGGCTTATCTAAAATACTTCGGTCCAATATCATAGTATAAAGGAAATGATTACTTGAAATGTCACATAACAATCACGTGAACGCCATCATTTATCCCCAATATATCATAAGATATATCTTGTTGGTAAAATTACAAACATGTGAATACCTTAATCATGTATTCTCTTGAAGAATGAATACCCATTAATTGAACCATAGTGAAAACATGAATGCAGTTAAAATTTAACACTTTCAACATACCAAAATCCTCAAAATTCTTTATACTCAAACCATGATATCACTTAGTCTTTATATCAATCATGATCTCATGAATATAATCAAACATCTCATTATCTTCTTATCCCTTCATTATGCGCATATCATCTGCTTACCAAAAATATCTCAATCACTTTACATGGTTACTGATACCATAAAATTATTGAAAACCAGAATAGACCAATACATAAATATTCCAATATTCCACGATACTATATACAACATTATTTTGTAATCCCATTACATAAACACTTAATCATTCCACCATATTGTTTTCATATTCAACATCGCCAATAGTGATCGCATGTGACTTCCCTTTGTCCTTTGCCTTAAGTTGTTTCTCATGTCGATCATCACTAACCCTCGGATTAGGGCATTTATTAGCATAATGCCCCATTTCCTTGCACTTGAAGCATTGAAGTGTTGGTGGTGCGTTCTCTATAGTCTTTTATTTATTCACATCATTAGAAACCCTTTTTCCATTACTTCAACACTCAGCTGCTCGATGACCTTCTTTTCCACACTTAAAACATTTTCTAGTCCCTTTAAGACAATCTTCACCATGCTTCTTTCCACACTTTGAGCATAAGGAAACAATCATCTTCTTTTCACCATTATTCTAAGATTTCTCCTTGAACTCCATCTTTCGTTTCTTGTCAAAACTATGAGACGGATAAGTAACACCAACTTCCATTTCTACCATGATAGCACAACGCACAATTTATTTATAGCTACTAAAGTCTCTTATAGATAATGCTCTTCGAAGATTTGGTTTTAAGCCACTGAAGAATTGATCAACTTTACTTTCAGGTTGGATGATAAATCCAGATGCATACCTTGCAAGCCTTGTAAAATTTGTTTCGTATATACCAACAGATTCATCATCCTTTTACTTTAGTTCAAGAAACTCATTCTCCATATTTGTTCAAAGAATACGAGGGAAGTACTTATTGAAAAATAAGTTCTTGAACTCGTCCCATTCCATGGACTCAATTTCATCTCTTGGCCTCGTATTCCTGATAAGATTCCACCATTGATCAGCATCACCTTCCAAACGATACACTACTAAGATGACTTTATCATGTTCATAACATTGAAGAACTGAAAATATCTTTTTAGTAGTAATGATCCATTGTTCAGAAACAAGTGGATCAGAAGACCCATTGAAAGAAGGTGGATGTTGCCTCATGAAGGACTCAACAGAATATTGTTCTCTTCTCTGCTCATTTGGAAGTCCAGAATGATTCATAGCTTGTGTAAGTATAGCAATAAGATTTTGCACTCCATCTCCCATAACATTTGTTTATTCAGGAGGACAATCATTTCATCGTCCATTACATTGATCAACAAGGTTCCTTCGGGTTCCAGCCATCGTCTAAAACCCAAAAAGAATAGTGTGAGAGGAAAAAATCACGCTAGGAAAAACAACATAATAAAGGGGGAGTACCTTCAATATATAACATCTTAGGTTACCGTAATTCTAGTACTATAACCTATACTTATACTTAACCTTAGGGACATCCCTATACATACCTTAGAAATATCTATAGGGATCTCACTAAAGTTCTCGCATCCTAGTTTCCAAAGGTTGACTAAACCTTTCCTCTGATACCAACTGTAGAGACCCAAATCTTAACGTACATGGACATTACATTACTTTTGCGGAATACTTAGTACATAACAAAAACACACACAAAAGGACCGTATTATTTTAGTGTCTTTGGAATCTTGGAATATAATCTTCTAATCGGGGTGAAAGATCTTCAACATCTCCCATAAAGATCTTCCCTTTTTTTTACCTAAAACCTTTCTTTATATCCTGAGGAAAAGAAAACATAAAAGGGTGAGCTCAAATGCTCAGTAAGGTTAAACAAAAGAAATATCAATCACATCATATTCATAAGAACATAACATTTTGGAAATCTTAACCTGCAAAAGAGATCATAATATCATAACATGGGATAAATCATAGTAGTGAAATGTAATCCCAATAATAATAAATTAAAACATGAAACTTTGTGTCATACACACATAATCATAGAGAATCATTCTTTATTAGTCAAGACTCATTGCCAAGACTATCTTAGTGGACAAAGTCCATTTCTGAACCGAGTTCACTCCTCGTTTCAGTCCTGTTTCACAGAACCGGTTTAACCTGCCATTCCAGACATGTCTATCTCATGAGATATAAAATCATTACCCAATGCATTGGAGGGATATATAGGTCCCACCCATCTCATAATGATACCATTCTTATGTGTGCCACAAAATCATAAACCATACATCATAGCATAACCCATGTAATAAAAATGGGATTCTTAAACATCGTGACATCATAAAACAATTCATAAAAGATAAAAGAATTCATAAAAATAATTCCATCACAACATAATCAAATAAATGTAATAATAGGGATAAAAACAGAACCCTTTATTATCTTAGATGGAAAATAATTTTGATAAAACACTTGAACTCCATTCTTGAGGAAAATATCCTTTCTACTTCAAAAACGCTTTTCCTTTCTTAACATGTCTCACAATTCTAAACTAAAAGAAGTTGATTAAAAATAAACTTGAAAACTTGTAAAGTAAGCTTCTTGGAAATAATGTTTTAAAAATCCATTCATGTCGTATAAGTTAAAAAAACATTTTTCTCATACTTTTGTCAGAAATGTCAAAAAGTACCTCGTACGAAAAACGACAAAAGATTCCTTTCATATATTTTACTAAAAACTCACCGAAGGGTAAAATTGGATATAAACTATTTTAGAAGGATATAAATATTACATATTGAGGAAACATGGATGTGGATAATAAAATACACCCCAGTAAATACCAAAGTATAAACAATCTCGGATAAAAATTTGATTGTGATATTTTCCCTTACCTTAGGTCCAATTTTCTTCGTAAGTGTCTGAACCTCCTGTATAATGATTTAAATAATGTCATTGACCTATTCCAGAATCATACTCATTGTTATGATATCGTATATGGTTCACTTATGACTTTATATTACCCGTTCTTTTGTAAATTCCATGTTAAAGAGCGTTTTGGGTAAAATTGTTTCATTTGTCGTCCGTGTTTTGACTTGTAATTATTCATATGATTACTTAGATCATGATTACTTAATTCCAGAATATAAAACATGATTTATATATAATATATATTAAGAATATACATATATATAATAGATCAGTAAATGGAAATAAATACACCGTTCATGGAGACGGTAGGTCGTATGTACGCATTAACGCTGTTTTCGATTCCTTATTGAGTTGAATGGAATTAAGTAGATGAAAAACATATATATACACATAAATACAGTATCATTATTATGTCATATATTTCATTATTACTTATTATATATCCTTTATAATCATTCATGAATGGTTAATGTGGAGAATGAATCTCACCGCGTCGTGGAGACGGTAGTCCGTACGCACGCACGAGCGATGATATCGTTCTCATGATCGTGGAATTGTATTGGAGTGTATTTATATTATTTCAGAATCAATATAACTTTACAATAATCATATATAGTTATTATTTACACCATTATACCCATCCAAGTAAGGTGGTGGTGGAAAATAGATTACACCACGGCGTGGAGACGGTATTCCGTACGTACGCACGCGCGGTGATTTCGTTTTTCGTAGGATGGATAGATGGTGAAATAGGGTTGTTTCATACTTATAATAACATATAATTATATGAGTTATACTGATTTTATTACTTCATAATGAAACAACCTAAGAAGAATAAGTGGAATAAGAAATAAAGTTGAAAGAATCAGTAACGGACATTACCTCTTCTTTGAAGCGCCTCTTTGAGTCCTCCTCTTAGGGCACTAAAATTGGTCTTTGAAAAAGACCAGGACCTCTAGGATGTTTTTAGGTAAGTGGAGAAGAGAATTTGGCAGGGGTTGGCCGAGATTGAAGGCTCAAAGTGGTGTGAGGAAGAGAGGGAGGAGGTTCCCTTTTATAAGGGAGGAGAGGGGCACCTTTGAAAAAACTAAAAATATTATTTTATTATAAAGCCAAATTCGGTTTTAAATAGCTCCAAATTGATTTATTTCAAAGATAAGGTGGAGATGGGTTGAAATAATCTCATCCAATAGAATTTAGACAAGTTTAGGTTCCTATTTTAACCTTATCATTACGATTTAACATTAAGTTAAATAATTTTACTTTTAGTGTGTCTTCTTGTGTTCTTACACTATAAGGTTAATAAACTTACTATAAGAATCCAAACGAACCCAAAGTTGTTTATTATTAATATATATAACCTTATCTAAGTCATTTTTCTGAACCTTATATTTTTAGGAATAAAATAACAATTAATAATAAAATATTTGTTTTAAAAACTATTTTATGTCAATTTTGACACTATTTAGTAATTTATTTTTTTTTAAATCATAAAAGAATGATTAGTTCAAGGAAAGTTAATTAAATAAATACTCACATGTCATATTAACCTATAAAATTATTGTAATTCATAAAAAGTCTCAAATTACATTTATTTGGGTATTTATAACATCAATTATGTCAATATTTCATTAATAAGATAATTACTGCATCATCTTTGTGTCATAGATAAATTAAATTATTTAATGTATAAAAATTACAAATAAAATACCATTATTTAGGAAATCTTTTTAGATTTCTAATGAATATTTATAGTCATATTTATCTTATGTATAACCCTATATTAAAAATGATTTACGTATTAAACTTTGATTTTAACTATTTTAACCCTTTTTTAAATAAATTAATAATAAATGTCCTAATCTAATCCAAGTGGGCCTAAATGGTCATATTTTATTCCTAAGGTTGTTTTTTTGTCGAATTACACTTATACAATAGAATTAGGACATGTGTTAGGGTAATAATAATATCATTTTTACCCTTAATTACCCTATTTACTTTTAACCGTGGTAAAAAAAGTAAAAAGTTATTATTCACCAAAAATTATTTTTATCTCATTGAACCACATTTTACTTACTGACATCAACCGTGTCTCTCGGATTTTTGAAATTCCATTCACAGAAGTGGTAAAATTAAGTTTTATGCAAAATTCATTTTTTTAACTACCACTTAGTGGTTTCACTATTCATCAAAAAATGAATGTTTCCAGAAAAATACCAAAAATTAGGCCTAAGCTATATTTGATATTATGAACTCAAAAATGATGTCTATTTTACCAAATTCAAAACATATTAGTTTCATTAATTAATTTAAAAATTAATTTCCATCGTCAAAACAAATAGCGTGTTCTTAAGAGATAATAACTATCAAAAGACTGACACTTGTTTATGTCTGGTTTAAATGTGAAATTACATCCAATGACCAAAATTGTATTAAATTGTAAAAATATATTCTAAATATACTTTAAAATTAATAATTTATCACTATTAATTATTTCGATTAAAAAGGTTGTTTTTAATTAAAATTTAGTAATTTTCACTATTCATTAGAAAATGAAAGTTATCCGAAAAGTACCAAAATTTCACCCTAAGATAATTTCGATATTCTGAATCCAAAAATGAAGTCCATTTTGAAAAATAAAATTTACAAAATTTCAAAAATTGGTTATTACTATTCATAATGGCTAGTTTTAATAATATTTTAATAGCATGTTGTTGTTTAGTGAAACTTGTTATTGCGTACTACACATGCTATCGGGGAAGGTCGTGATTGCGTGTAATGCAAGGCAAGTCAAGGATGTGTGTTGTGTAAGCTCCTTTTGGTGTAGCGTACAACACAAGACATTAATGAAATTAAAAAGAATATTTTTCGTAAAATCTCGGGGTGTTACAAAAACAACTTAGTATATTTAGGATACTGGTTTTTTTATAAAATAATAGAAAATGAAGTTAGTGGTTGGATAAGGAAAATAAAGGAAATAAACTTGAGAGGAGACGTTACCTCTAAATCGGGTAACTCCTTTTGATTTGAGCCAAAATAATTTTGTGAATTTCTTCCAACCCAAGGTAAGGATTCTATGAGTAAAGGAGGGATGTTGTGAGATTATTTGAGTATAGTTTGGATGATCCAAGAGGCTTGAAATGTATGAGTAAGTGGGTATAAGTGGTGGCCTTTTATAAGAGGAAGGAGGGGCACTTTAGTAAAGTCTTGAAATATTATTTTATTATAAATTTATTTTTGAATTATAATAGTTAAAAAGTGATAAATTTAGAGGATAAGATAATGATGGGTTGAAATCATCTCAACCAATAGGCTTTATACAAGTTTAGGTCACAAAATTAACCTTATCTTTTAGCTTTAACCCTTAGTTAAAAACATTAACTCTTACCATGTCTTCTTGTATTTTCATAATATATGGCTATCCTAGTTACTATAAAAAGATAATAAAACCACAAGTGGATAATTAATGTAATTTTTAACATTATATAAGTCAGATAAATCTTATATTTTTAGTACTATTATATCATTTAATAAAATAGTATTTGTTTTAGAAACTCATTTATGTCAATTTTGACACTATTTAGTAATTGATTTTTTTAAGTCATAAAAACTAGATTCCTTAGAACCAAATGTATTAACTCATACCTAACATGTAAATTTCGTCCAAAAATTCATTTATGGCATAAAAATGTTTAAATTAAATTTATTTTAATATTTATAATATCATTTTTTTGAATCTTTCATTAATAAGGTAATCACTCCGTCATCGTTGTGTCATAAATAATTTTATTTATTTAATGTATAAAAATTATAAATAAAATAACATGATGTAGGAAATATTTTTAGATTTATAATTACTATTTATAATTGAAGATATCGATTATATAAACCAAATTAAAATTGTTTTAGTTAGGAGATACATGTTTATGTTATACTTCCCTTCTTTAAAATAAATATTATAAAAGGTCATTATCACACCCAAGTGGCTCCATGGGGTCCTAAAATTGACTCAAGGATACCCATGGTCATATATATCTCATCCAATAGGATTAGGATATGTTTTAGGGTAGTTTTATTTTTTATAATATTATTTTTTTACCCTTATTTACCTGATTTACTCTTTAGCCATGGTAAATAAAAATAATTACTGAAGTTACTATTAATAATTTACAAAAATAAAAAGTACCTATTTATATAATTTAAAAATTCTTATTCCAAATATGGAATCCATTTTTCTAAATTCAAATTAAATAAGTTTCAGTAATTAATTTAAAATTAATTCTTGTTGTCAAAACCAAAAGGCAGGTTTTTAAGTAATAAACCTATCAAAAGATTGATATGTGTTTATGTCCAATTTAAATGTGAAATTACATTCAATTACTATCATTGGATTAAATTATAAAAACTAAATCCAATTACACAATAAAAGCAATTAAAAATATAATCTAACTATATAAATAAATTAGATGAAAATGAAATTTTGAATTAAATTTCAGTATTTTTCATTATTCATAAAAATATGAATTTTATCAGAAAAATACCAAAATTTCAACCGAAGTAAATTTTTTTGTCACTATTATAAATAAGAAGTTTATTTTATCAAATAGAACATATAAAAGTGTTAAAAACTATTTTTAAAAAGGGTTCTCCATCAAAAGGGAGTAAAATGACCTTTTAAAAATATTAGATTTTTTATGCTTAAAATTGGATTCATTCTCATTTTAAGCCTCTAAAATTCATTGGATAAATGTAAAAGCATTTAAAAAATATGTAAAATCATAATATAGTTAATTATATTCATTCCTGCGAATATAATGGCTAGGTGTTAACTACCATTTAAAATAATATTATTATTATTGTATTATTTTTTAATATAACTCACTATTATGTGCAACGTAAGATTTTAGAGAAACTTGTTGTTACATGTCAGGTATGTTGTTATACATAGTGTCCCCTTTAAACTAAAATTAATATTAAATTCCAAAATATTAATAGATATGAAAATGTGTTATTCGATAAATACTTGGTATGTTATAGAAAAATGTATCCAAATTGATATATTTATAATATAGGATTATTATGAGTCTAAATACTCTTATAAAATAAAATTTTTACAATTTAAGGTGATGTTTACACCCTTATCTCTTTGTTTAAACCCCTTGTTAACCCTTTCGACAATTACCGTGATATAAAAAAATTTTAATCATTAAGGTTCAAGAAAGTTAAAATAAAATGAAAATTTACCAATAAATTGAAAATGTTTTATATTTTAAACCATATTAAATTAACTAGGATAAATTTAATATTTTTAGTAATTTTAAATCATTTAATGAAATATTTTTTATTATAAAATATCAATAATTTCATTTTTGGAACTATTCAATAAATTGGAATTTAAATACAACATGAAAAAAATGGAATTCAAATATAATACATTAAAACATTCCTAATATGTTTTTTTTCTTTATAAAATTCTTGGTATACTATAAATAACCCAAAAAAGTACATTTAGAGTTTCTAAAATCATTTACATGATTTTTCTACTTCATGCACATGCACTGAGTCAACGTTGTATAAGTGTTTACGGTAATTATTCCATAACTAAAAATTAAAAATAAATTACCATGACAGAAAAATACTTCATATTTTAAGAAATAATCATTTATTACTAAACATAATTTTTTTATCCCTATCACAAAATATTATAGATATTAAAAGCAAGAGAGTGACACTTTTGACTTTATCCTTTACTTAAATATTATAAAGGTCAAAATCAAATATAAATGGAAACAAAAGATGATATTTTCTTAATTTAGTATGATTATAGATTAAATATAGTCATATAATGAAATAAATTAAAGTGTTTAAATTAATTTTAATCATTATCGTATTAGTTTTAACCCTAATTAACCCATTTTACCTTTATCGTGGTAACAAAAAATTACTATGGTTACAATTCATAATGACTAAAAATAAAAGTGATATATCTAAAAAAAATAGAAATACTAATTATAAATATGCAATAAATTTTTCATGATTCAATTTCTAGAGGTGGTGGAATTTAATTTAAAATTAAACCAGCAAAACACGATGAAAAACAGTTTTTCATAAAAATACCTTTTAAGTGTAAAAATGTTTTTATACCAAATTAAAGTATAAAATTAACTATAAATACCATAATTGAGTTGTTTTTAATCAAAAGGAACTGATGAAATTTTAAAATCAATCCAAAATGTAATTTTAATTTGTAAATAATTGAAAATAAAATACATTTTCCAATAAAATCAATATTTTTCAGTATTCATTGAAAAATAAAACTTTTCAAAAAATTATCAAAAATTAAACCTAAGATAATTTTAATATGATAATTTCAAATATAAATTATTTATTCAAATTAAAATTCTAAATTTTCAAAATAATACTTTAAATCAATCCATATAATTTATGTAAATAAATTTAGTAAGAATAAAACTATTTCCTTTTTGACTGGAAAATTACTTAATATTCTTATAGTGAATATATATCTATAAAATATAATTAATGAACATGAAAATAATTTACCTTAATATTAATTAGGTTGTTACATTCTTTCCCCTTTTATAAATTTTATTCTCTCAATTTTATTCATTACCTAAACAAGTGGTAATATCTTTCCCTCATAACATTTTCTGATTCCCATGTTATTTCTTCCACTATATAGCTTTCCCACCAAACCATAACATGATGAATTACCTTATTCTGCTACATTTTTTCTTTGTGGTCAAGAATTTATACTTTTTGTTCTTGATAATAAATTTTTTATTCCTATTGAACGACTACTTCATGTCTCAAAACATGAGATGCATCTAGAACATATTTTTTTTAACAATGAAACATGAAATTCATCATGTGCCTGAGATAAAAACTACTACAAAATTAGGTTTATCCAGTGCTAGGGCTTTAAATGCACTAGATAAAAACTTTGTTAAAGACCCCATTTTTTATTGCTAAAAGAAGTGTTGTTAAAGGGGGTATTTAACATATCTTTTTTAGTGATGTTAAAGGGGGTCTTTAATAGTGCTAAAAAAGTGCTGATAAAGGGGGGGTTATCAGTGCTTTTTTAGAAGTGCTGATAAAGATCCCACTTTATCAGCACTTTTTTATAAGAGATGATAAAATTTTAATTCAAAAAAATTAAATTTCAATAAAAATAATATATTAATATATAAATATATTTATATTGATATAAATATAATATATATTTTTTGAAATATGTTTTAGATAAGGTAAATAGGCATTTACACTTAAAATATAAGATATTTAGTGAAAATGGATTATAAAATAACTTAAAAAATATTTTTAATTAATAATTTTCTTATAATTACTGATTAATAGTAATTTAATATCAATTTGAAGGTAACAAAAATCAAAAAAATAATAAAAGATCTAAAATAAGTTGGAAAAGTAACCCAAACTTCAAATGATCATAAATTTTGATCAAGGTGTCTGTTTGGGATCTACCACATATCAAATCGATGCCTACAACGATCTCTATGACATCATGACTCTAGGGACCTTGTTAAATATTTTTTAGAGGCTAAAAAATTCCCAAAACACCTCCAAACTGAGTTTTTAGTCGGGGTACCCTAATGTTTTAACATTTGATGGATTTTTTAGCCTCGTTTAAGGGGGTATTTTCCCTTTTTATAGGGAATTGAATTTATTCTTAGTTATAACATTCATATTGATATTATGGTTTTTAAATTTTATCATTTTTCACAACATAATTTTATTTATAATTAAATATATGCAAGTTTTATTATATTTACTTATAATAAACCACTCATATAAATGAATATATCAATATATTTACATAAAAATGTATATTATAATATATATAAAAATAAATACATATAATAAAAATGTATTTAAAATAATATCTAACCATTTTTTACATTATACAAATATATTTATAATGTTTATATATACATATGTGTGTGTATTAATAAATAGACATATATTTATATTATATTCTAGTATATGTAAATAAATATAATATATAATATATTTAAATAAATATAAGTATATATCACACACACATATATATTGTATAAATTTATTTAAAAATATTTATATAAATATATGTGTGTGTGTGTATATATAAACAGAAATATCATAAAACATAAAGAAAAACAACATAGTGTACCGGTAAAGGCATTCTATATTTAAAGGAGAGGTGTAAGGTTTAAATCCATATGGGTGCTCATGAGGCGGGAAATTTGCAAAGCACTAGTAAAAAGGGTGGTGGGGTGAAAAGAACTAATAAAGGGGTAATGGAGTTTTGTTAAAGGTGTCTTGGAAGCACTGATAAAGGGGTTGGGTGCATATGGACGTCTAAAAAAATAAAATTCTACCCACTTTAATAGCATTTCTTTTATCAGCACTAAAAACATTGTTAAAGGGGTCCTTTAATAGTGATTTTATATCACTGATAAAAGTTTTGGGCTTTTAATCACACTCTGATTATCAGTTCTTTTTTAGCATAGATAAAGGAATCTTCTAGTGTTGTTAAAGGCCTTTTTTATAGTAGTGTAAACTTGGAGGCAAGGCCACTTAGTAGGAAACTGATCCCAATTTCTATAGGATTCCACATGGTCTAATGAAGCAAGAACTTAACTTTCTATTTTTACCAAAACACATAACACTTTTCCATGGGTAAAATTTAATAAAAACATTATCACCTACATAAAAACAAAGATCTTTTCTCTATTTATCTTCATAACATTTTTGTCTTCTCTGAACTATCCTCATGTACTGCTAGATAATCTTCAAATTTTCAACCATTTCTTCTACCAATTATGGTCCCAAAAAAATTGTTCCCCAAAAATCATCCAAACAAGATGGATTCTGACATCACTTTCCATATAAAGCCTCAAAATGTATCATCTATATACTAGAATGAAAACTATTATTATATGAAAACTCAACCAAAATTATATAATGATCTCAAATTCTCTAATAATCCATTAAACTAGATCAAATCATATCCTATAAAGTTTTAATTGATCACTCTAATTATCCATCATATTAATAATGAAAGGAAATACTAAAGTTTAATTCATCACTCGAATACTTATGAATTACTTTATAAAAATTAGAGGTGAATCTGGAATCATGATCAGATACAATAGAAATAGGGACTCCATGTAATCTAATTATATATTTAAAATAATGTCAATAAAGTTAATCCAAATACATATTATCTCAGACAGGATGAAAATGATAATATTTAGTTAATCGATCAACAATTACCCAAATCACATTATTACCTCAATATGTCTTCAGTAATCCCACCATGAAATCCTTGGATAGATTCTCTCATTTACATTATATAATTTACTAACTGAAAATTATTTTTTTATATTAAAAAAACAATTTTTCATGAAAAGTTAGAAACCATAAAGTTCAACATAACACCCAAACAACCCCAAGAAAAAAATAGGATCTGCCTCTTCCAAGCATAAGCAACAGCCACCATCCCCAATGCAAGACCGCTCAGCAATCCCATGAAAGCATGGTCTCTCTCGATGGAAAATCTATCCATCTCAGTCAACCTAATCCCAAATGGCCAACAAAGGTGATAGCAGAGTGCTCTAGCCCATCTGAAGCCGATCCTATCAAAATTCTAGATGAACGTCAACTAAAAAGCACACCAAACCCACCAACTTGGTCCTAAAACCCAGGTCAGAATCTCTCAAACTCAGAAAAAAGAAACCGAAAAATTAACTAGAAACATTAAAGGATAATTTGAGCTTACCAGACTGCATTTCCCTAAATAATTTCCAAGATAAGGAGGATACCTGGATGTTTGAAGACTCTAACCACATCTTTTCCAGCTCCGAAGCCATCTGATCCCAAGTTTGAATATACTCCTCAATGATAATCTTCACTTTGTTAAATACCCCGACAAGGATAAGGTCCTGATTTTCCACCCAATCATATTTCTCCTTAGTAAGTGTCATTTTTAAAGGCCTCCACATCATTTTAGTTTCCTCCTCTTCTGAAGCATTTAGCCACAACACTTGCTCACTCACTTCCTCTTCATTGCTTAGTAAAAGGTCCAAGAATTTCTCACCCTGAACACTTGATGGCTACAAGACCACCTCTTCTAGGGATTCCTTATTATCACTTACTTTCCTAGCAGACCGAGGTTCCATAGGGTGTGGTAAGATGGAATAATCCTTATTGCCCTTCCTTCTCAAACCACCCCTATCCCTATTAGGACTTGAGGTTTCAATTGATGGAAGAATGGGTTCAGGCCCCTTGCCACTTCTTCCCCCCCCCCCACCTCATTTGAGTCATCTAGAAAATTCTGGATAGTATCTGGATCAACCTCATCCAATCCTTTGAACCGGTTTTTCAGAGGAATTGAACACAAACTCTTGCCATCCTGAAAATCATGTAAAAAATCCAATTCCCACAACTTCCCTTTCTCGCCACTGCCCTGACCAGCACCCTCAAGTGGTGGATTCTCCGTAATTTTCACTAGAGGAGCCATAATTTAATGACTCCCAGCCCTTGGGTTACTCACAGCATTACCATCACATTGTTCCAGACCTTCATCCTTCTTATAACCATCAAGAGGCAGGTGGACAGCCACGGTCTCATCAACAGTTCCATCTTCGGCCAGGCCCTGCTCAAGAATTTCAGGCATCCCCTCAGCCGCTTCACTACACCCAGCCACCATAAAATTGGAAAAGGATAAAGCATACCATTTGGTAATTGTTATTTGGATTTAACCTATTGAAAAGTCAAACATTTCATTGTAAAATTTTCAATATCTTTATTTATTCCTTCCCACAATAAATGTTCATGAAGATATATATACATTTTTTTCTTTCAGGATGAATCAAAAATGGAAATCTATGAGCCTCAATCAATAGTTCTTTCTTTAATCAGGGTTCACATGAAACACACAACCTTTTTCTGAATCTAAAAACACCTTCTTTGTTAATATTAAATTCTAGAAAATTTCCTTTGTTAACCAATTATACCTTTTCCTGTAAATCATTGAATTCCTTCTCATATTTCTTAATAATATCTGAAAAAGATGATTGTATTGACACATGAAACAAAATAGAGTGAGTTCCTACATGAAAAATTTCTAAGACAACATTCATCAAATCATTAACCAAAGGATCTTGTTCCAGACATAACATAGTTAATGATGAATTATCTTTCTAATGAAAAGAAGCAGCTACTATGTTTACTTTACCTGGATGGTAGTGAATTGTGCAGTCGTAATACTTTATCAATTCCATATATATACTATGTTTCATGTTAAACTCTTTTTGAGTGAATATATATTTCAAACTTTTATGATCAGTATATATTTCACACTTTACTCTATATAAATGATGTCTCCAAATTTTTAAATCAAACACTAAAACTGCTAGTTCATGGTCATGTGTAGGATAGTTTTTCTCATGAGGTTTTAATTGACATAAATCATAATAAATCATATGATCATTATAAATTAAAACAAAACTCAATCCTTTCATTGAAGCATCGTTATAGATAACAAAGTCACCATTTCTAGATGGTAGGGATAAAACTAGAGCATTCGCTAATCTTTCTTTCAATTCCTAAAAACATTCATACCATTCCTTTTTCTAGGTCAACCTAACTTCTTTTCGGGTTAACTTGGTTGTTGATATAGATAATCATGAGAAGTTTTGAACAAAACCATGGTAATAGTCTACTAACCTAAGAAAATAATGAATATCAGTAGCATTTTTTGGTCTTCGACACTCATAAACCACTTTATTCTTAAAAATATCAATAGTTATTCCATATTTATTTTTTATATGTCCAATTAATTAAATCTACTGTAACCAAAATTAATATTTTGATAAATTTTCCATATAACTTATTTCCGTTCAAGGTTTATAGAACAATCATTAGATGTTTTTCATGAACCTCATAACTTTTAGAATAAACCAAAATATAATTAATAAACACAACCACAAACTTATCCAAATATTCATGGAAAACTCTATTCATTAGGTCCATAAATATAGTTGGAGAATTTTTCAACCCAAAGGATATAACTATAAATTCATAATACCCATTCCTAGTACAAAACATTGTTTTTAGAATTTCATCTTCCGTCACCTTCAGATTATGTTACCCAGGCCTCTGATCAACCTTAAAAAAATATTGATCTCCCTAGATATGATAAAACAAGTTATCAATATGAGGAAACAAATAATTATTCTTAATAGTAATTTTATTCAATTCTATATAATCATTTCAAATCCTAAGGGAACCATATTTATTTTTAAAAAACAAAAAAAATAGGAAACCATGGTGAAGCACTAGGATGAATGAAACCTTTATCAAGAAACACTTACAACTACTTTTCAATTATATAAGTTCTTATTGAGTCATTCAATAAGGGTGTTTTGAAATTATCTTAGTATCAAGAACTAATTCAATAGTAAATTCAACTTTCCAATCAACTATAACACTGGGAAATTCATCATAAAAAACTTCTAGGTATTATTTTATTATTGGTGCATCATTAATTTAAACAGTACCCATATTTTCAACAATATGATCAAGGTAACATTCATATTCATCTCTTAATAGTTTATCATCTTCTTAATATGTTCTCAGAGGTATGAAAGGACTCTTATATCCAATCTAAAACTCATTTCAAAAAAAATGGATCTTAAATCTATCTTATCATGATAAACTAAAATCCAATCCATAGTTAGAGTTATATCAAATTATAAAATGGGAAATATAACATGGTTTATAGGGAAAATCCTTCCATAGATGATAATAGTAAGATCTTTGTAAATTTTTATTATCTTAATACTACCCCCACGTGTCTACTAAAATTCATAAATTCATTTCATAAGGTGAAATTTTCATTTTACTATAAACTTTCTCAGGAATAAAATAATTTTTAGAGCATAAATTAAATAACACATTTGTATAATCTCAATAAATATGTAATTTACCTGTTACCACTTCATTTAATGGATCAACGTCTATCAAAGTGGTTGCAAAGGATTTCACCACACCCTGCTTCTTATAGTTCTATTTCTTCCCATTATTCATACTCTTCTTCGGACACACATCTTCATAATGACCCATTCCATTAGATTTAAAACACCTTACTCCCTTCTTATAAAAATAGTTTTTACCACTACTAAGATATTTTTCTTTCCAATCGTGATCCATACATCCAAACTTACCATATCAAAGGAACTTACCCTATTTTATAATATATTCCCTAGGGTACTTTTTACCACACCTATAATATACTAAAAACATGGTTTTATTATAATTGGATTTATTTAATGGATTCTTTCTATTTTCCTTCCATCTATATCACTTTTTTTATTTTTTCAGAACATATGATCATCAAAAAACTCTATTTATACCTTTTTAGCAAGTAAAATAAGTTTTCCATAACTTTTAAATTTATAAGAGGCCAATTATATTTTGTGTCTTATCTTTAATCTACATTAAAACTGATTAATTTTACTATCAAGATCAAAAATATAATTTGGTACATATCTTTCCAATTATGTGAATCTTTCTTTATATGTGGCTACTAAATATTCCTTCTATTGAGTTAATTTGAGGAAAATTTTTTTCCATCCTAAGTTTAACAGCCTTAGGAAAATATTTCTCAAGAAAAATATTCTTAAATGTATCTCATTCTATGGAACCAATCACTTCTCTTTCTCTAGTATTATTAACCATTGACTAACATTGACCATATTCACCTTTAAATTAGTAAATAATAAGAGTTACCTTTTAATTTTCTAAACAACCCATGAATTCAAATATCTTTTATAGGTATTTAATTCATCCCTCAACTATTGCTGGGTTAAAATATCCACTGAATGGTGTAGGTTTTTGTCTCATTAAAACTATGTTGTAGTTCAATTTTGGATGAAATTTGAAATTCTACCTTAAGTTGGTTTTTTGTTTTGGGAAATAAGAGGTAGGAGGGTTTTAGGATAGATATAGACTAATTAAACATTATATAATTGGAATAAACAACATGTATTAAATATATGATGTGTAATGGCATGGGCTAACCAATTCATGAAGTGTAAATGGTCTTCCTGAGAAGGTAGACCCTGAGCATTACAAAACGTGTAATAAATTTACATGATGTGTAAATTTCAGACTTTAGTTTTTAAAATAAGAAGCAAGGCCTCTATTTTCGACAGAATCCCTCACCTCCTCCATACTCTCTCACAAAGAAGCACCCAAGGACTATAAGACCTAGGTTCTTGGATATATTTTCAATCTGGACTCCTATTCTAGATATGTCTATCACATTAGATGCACATAGGTAATATATTTTTCCCTATTGCGCCATTATTCATTTCTCTTCTCCTAGATGGAGTTATTTTAGTGTAGGCTCTTATGATCTATTTTTAGGGTGTTGGTCCATTTTTCTATTTTATTATGATCCATTCCAAAATAAGGGTTGATACTATATGAGGAGAGTGTTATGGGTATGTGGTAAGTGTTCTATGACTCATCCCTCAAATTCTCTCTGTTTTATAAATTTTCATCATTGTGTGCATTCCAGTTTCACTAGTAATAACATAATAAATTCATATTCCATGATTATAATCAATGTTCTCATATTATATAGCCCCTTCAATATATTATCATCACATCATTGGATGTTATGACCACAACACTGACCACCCCAAGCAGGGTATTTAGCCTTTTATGCCTTTAGTGGTTTTTTATGAAAATTTGTGTCGCTATTCTTGTGATATAGACTTGGAATTATTAAAAGTAAGTGGTTTAATTAAATAAATGAATTTTTACTGACTAGTACAATTATATTTAACACTTTACCCTTTTAAGGTAAGTGATCTAATTAATTAATGAACATTTAAATTATTAAATTGAAAGTATATTTATAGATATCATTTGGCCTAGATATTTTTAATTTAATTTCATATGATTGAATATCCTTAGCCAGCCTTGTCAAACTTTTGAAAGATAAAGGAATTAACCTAATAATTTAATATGGAATCAAAGTAATAATTGGTTTCATGTCTTAATTATACATATCACCTAGTATGAAAGGAAATGGAATGAACCTATTAAATTATTAAAAGGAAAGAGTATTACATGCCCTAAATTAAATAATGAATTATGTATAAGGTTCCTATTTTATATGAACCATTTTATATTTATAAGAGTGGTCATACTTGGTCCATCCTTGGATTCCTAAGGTAATTCCTTGAGCACTTAGTGGATGTAATTATGATTCAAGGAGTCAGTTTCCAAGGGAGATACGCACCTTGGAACATGGTCCTTGTCTACTAGCAGATGCCTGACATGACATCGTAAGATCCTATCATTATCTTATGGATATTATAATTCATTGAATACAATATTTGGATTCATCTTAATATCTTTAGACACATGGTGACATGGATTCACTCCATTGGGCCCAGTCATGCTTAGACCATTTTACCTTAGACGAGATCCTTAGAATCTATTAGAACTGCTTATAGTTAAGTTCCTTGGGATATTCCCCTTATATTATACGCATACACCTTATAGACATACTTCATGTTATTACTGAGTTAACTCGACCCTTGAGGCCAAGGATACCTTGGTTTCACCTTATATCCTCTTCATTATCATCATCATTATAGGATTCCCTAATTACACATTGGATCCTCCTTCACTATTATTATCATCATTATAGGATGAATTGGTTACACCTTGGATCCTCTTATATTATATATATCATATATAGTACAAATGACACATATTATAAACTAGAACATAATTAAATAAATGATACATATTCAAACACCAAATGAGGCTGAAGTAGGTATTGGATGTTTACATTTCTGTATAGATTTTCATTCATATATATGTCTGGACACAGTCAGTTTATATTCACAGACTGGATGGTATAGACTCTGTTGGTGGTAGCCTACTGAGATTTATATCATACCCTATCTAGACCACCAATGGTACCCAATAAAATTCTATGTATGCAGGTGATGATAAGGGGAAGCATCCCACTTTGGACACCTAACATGATTTATTTCTTTATGATGGAGCTGGGGAGAAAATGACCGAACCGGAACTTGGGATGCTTGGATAGTTTTTCTCTTTTTGATAATTTTTTATAGCATGTATAGTACCACATATTTCTTATTTTTATCCTTTTTTCCTTCTTTATAGATAAATTACATGACATTGTAATTTTGTATATTATATTGTTCAAATTTTGAGTTAGTTATTATTATCTGGTTGATTATGATTATTTTATACTACCAGATTTATCTATTTATACTACTTCCTCTATTTATTTTCTTATTATATTTATTATTCTCAACTATAACATGAATTCATAGTCTTAATGGACATGCCCTAGGCCCTAATTTCCATTCTGAAACCTCTGGTGTACAGGGAGGTGCCCTTAAGGACATGTGTCCCACCAACTTGATGCACCCGTTTAGTGGATTTCAGGTCGGGACATCACAAACTAGTATCAGTTCTTTTTATTTTATTTTATTTTGACTTATTTTTTTGGTAATATGGATAGGATATTAGGAACATATTAAAACTTGGTCATAAATCATGCTTGGGAGTAGCTAACCCACATTCAGTTTAAATATCAAGTTTCTTAGGAATGGAAAATTATTGTTCTATATTTCACTTATTATAGTTGATATACTTTCATTGTAGGGTGATTAACATGAGTTTTTGAATTTTTGTATTATTTATGGATAATTTACCTTGGCCCAGTACTGTAAGGACAATTATTACATACATCATTATAGGAACCTAGAATTCACATGTCATTCCATATAGGTGCATTTCACTACTTGTGTTATTGGTGTTACCTATGATTGTTAAGTGATCTGTGGTTTTTATATATGATTTTACTACTAACATATTTTTAAGGGTATAGGAATTAGTTATTTAAAGTTTCATCATCAATCTAAAAAGTTTTTTCCTGTATAGGTTGATGGTGGAATCTTAAATAGATTGTTTCCACCCATGTCATCTATGGGCCTCTGGTTACATGAGATGATATTTGGATAGGATTGAGTGATTTCAAATTTCAGTCCATGAGGTGTATAGGCCCTCATGTATTGGAAGAGGTAATCTACCTAGTAGAGCCATCGTATATTACCTGTTACATTCTGAGACAAAATTGTATGGGAAATAATTAGAAATTAAAATTTTAGTTATAAAGTATATGGGACTTTATTAGCTTTAAATGATGATACATTTAATAAAACCTTGATATATGTATATAATATAACAAACCATTAATAACGTACATAGGAATTACATCACTTTTTCAAAATACTTAAAACATTATACAAACAGACGCCCAAAGACTGTATTAGTTTAGTGCCTTTGGAAACATGGAAATGTAAACACGGGTACATGAGTGAGCTATATTATCTCCCATTAGGTTCTTCAATACTAGAACCCCTCTTAGTCATATCATACAGAAAATATGTCTTCATAACCTAGGGAAGGAAACATAAAAAGGGGTGATCTCAGATGCTCAATAAGGGTAAAAAAGGGAGACATGTAAGCATAAACATAAGCATAAGGATATGATAATGAGATCATAACATTATAATATCATACCCTGTATATAAAATTTCATAAAAATAAATCATATAATGGATCTTAGTAGTTTATAAGAGATGAATCATAATGGAATCAAGATCATAATCCATGAAATCATAACATAAGAATAAGACATGGAATTGTGGCATCCACATAAACATATAATATCATTCCCTATAAGTCAAGACGTATTTGTATAATTTATCAAGGCACTTCATGGGGACTAAACCAACTGGGCGGGACACACCACCATCCCCAGTATTAGTAATTTCCTTATAAGGGATCAGGTTTCCCCACCTTCCCATAGTGGATCAGTTTTCCCCATATTCCCATAGTAGATCAGGTTTCCCCATCTTCCCATAGTGGATCAGGTTTCCCCATAGTCCATCTTGATGGTGATTTCACCTACTGGGTGGGACACACCACCATCCCTATTCATAGTCCTTTTCTTATAAGGGATCGAGTTTCCCCATCTTCCCATAGTGGATCAAGCCCTTCAACTTGATTCCCATCATTATCTCATGAGATATAAATCTTTACCCAATGCATTGGAGGGATATATAGGTCACATCCATCTCATAATAAAATAATTCATACATGTTTCACAAGATAATAAAAATTTCATCATATCATGAACCATAAAAAGATATTGGTTTCATAAACATCCTATCAAAACCCATGAAATTAAATGGGTGTTATAAACATGTAATCATATCATAGCATGTGGAAAAATATTGGTTTCATAATCATTTTATTAAATCATAACCCATGTAATTAAGAAGTTTTCATAAGTATAAAACCCATGGAAGAGGAAAGGGTTTCATAAACATATAACCTATGAAAGATATATGGGTCTCATAAATATCATGCCATCAAAATATAAATCATTCAGAGAAATAATATGAATGGAACCTTTAGATAATTTCCTAAAAAGGTATGAGTAAAACCAATGGATGTCATATTAGATGAAAAATAATTTGAAAATATCCTTTTAAAAACTTTTATTGAGTAAAATATCCTTTCTTCTTTAAAAAATGTTTTTAAAACATAAATCCTTTTGAAAACCATTTTTTTATAAAATTCTTTGAAAACATAAAAAGAAGGCTTGAAATAATTTTTAAAACCTTTTCCCTTGAAAATTTATAAAAGAATCTTAAAAACATTTTGAAACCCTTTTTATTTGAGAATAATTTAAAAACTAATAAAATAAGATTTGAAATAATTGAAATCCTTTTCATTAAAAATAACCTTTTGATAACTAATAAAGGAAGTTTTGAAAATAATTTAAAACACTTTTTAAACATAAAACTTTTTTTAAAACTTTTTTCATTTAAAATCACATTAAAATAATGAATTTATATAATATTAGTAAAACATTTTATTTGAAAAAATAATTCTTTAATATTGTAAAGTAATATTCAAGGGAATTACGGTCATGATGGTGGTTAAATTTCTTACATTCTGAACATTCCTTTTGTACCGTAAAAAGTTTAGAAAAGTTCCTCGACCGAAAAAAGGCAAGAATATTAATTTTTTAAAAAACTTTTGTTTAAAAGGTAAAAAATGGGTAAAATGTCTTTTAAATATCATAGGAAAATAGTATAATGTTTTTTGAAATTTTTTTAGGAAACATGGTTTTGAAGAAACATAAATTTCCAACCAAAGAGAGAGGTAAATTCATACTTTCTTAAAAATACTTTCTTGATCATATTATGTAACAAAGAGTAGAAAATGGTACCAATACATGAATATATCATGAATAAATAGAGTAGAAGAAATTTCATTATAGTTATTGAGATATGGATCATAATATTTCATTAATGTAAGTATAATCACAAATAATCTCAATAAATGATGAGATTATTTCAATAAACTCTTACCACTTTGTAACTTTGAATCATGATACCCATGTAAAAAAATGAAATTATGTGAAGCTTAATATTTCATGAAAATAAGGATATTAATGATATAACAAGTCAATTTTCATTATATACACCTCATAAAATAATATGGTGTATAAAAAAACATGTGTCTCAAAGAAGGAAAATTGAGACAAAACTATCTTACTGATATGGTAACTTTTGAACAGTAAAACCCCGTGAAAGAGAGATAATAAATTGGATATGTAAATAACCATAAATTTAAGTATAATGATCATATAATACATTCATGTTAATTATATATACCACATAAAATAATCAAGTGGTGAAAATGTCATGTATCTCACATAAAATAAAAAGTGAGATGAAATTATCTTACCATATATTATTCACTTATGACTTTATATTAACCTTTTATTAACAATTCCATGTTAAATTAATGTTTCAAGTAATAACCGCTTGGTTTATCGTACATGTTTTAACTTGTTATTCTT
This sequence comes from Viscum album, assembly GCA_963277665.1. Taxonomy (NCBI): domain Eukaryota; kingdom Viridiplantae; phylum Streptophyta; class Magnoliopsida; order Santalales; family Viscaceae; genus Viscum; species Viscum album. The sequence continues at coordinate 366,281,569 of OY728137.1, forward strand.
GGTCCTCTTAATTAGATAATGATTTCATTATTTAAAAATTTTAAAAAATTATTTATATATCATATATATTCATTATATAAATATTTATAGTAAATATATAAATATTAAATGAAATGTACTATTCATGAGGATGGTAGGTCATACATAAGAATGAACGCTGCTTCCGTTTTATTATCATTTTGAAAGAAAGAAAGTAAATGAAATATATGTATATAAATATATAATATCAGTAAAGTAGAATTATAATTTCATATATATAATATACATTAAATAAAGACATACTTAAAACATTCCATGTAAATTTTTAATGAATCACGTCTCTTTGAGGAGGCATTAGTTCACACTTCTACGAAAGAAGTTATCGTATTTACACAAAATGGAAATCATAAAGGTATGATTTTATATAATAAATACATAAGTATAAATAAATTATAAATGTAATATATATTATATAAAAATATATTTTTCATCATAATTCCCTTCCATGAGATGTGGTAAAGGTAAAATGAATAAAATCATTTCGTGAGGCGGTAGTTCACCGTACACAAGAACAGTAAGTTCATTACCCATTAGATGGAATCATATGTTTGTGCATGTATAACCCTAATAATAACAAAATATTAGTATATTTTGTATAATTTTGTTAATATATGATCATGTAATAAGAACAATTGATGTGTTGGAGAAAGAAAATAAAGGAAAAAAGCTTGAGGGAGGACGTTACCTCTTCTTTGGGTAAATCCTTTTGGTTTTCACTAAAGGGATTCCTTGGTTGGATTTATAACAAAAGGGATGATTAAAGAAGTAATGTAATTATTTTGGGAAATTAATTTTGTAGATATTGGAGGATAATTAAGGGGCTTTATAGGTGTGAATAAGGGGGGAGGTGGTGGCCTTATATAAGGGATAGAGGGGACACACTTGGCATTTTTTAAGACAAGTTAGGTGTACTCATGTTTTTACATAAAAAATCATAAAAAATAAAAAAAACACAATAATGGAAGGTTTATGGCATAAATACGTCTATAAAATTGGTTTTGGACAAGTTTATAGGTCATTTTGTTCCTTAATTTTAAGGTTTAGTCCCTTATTAAGCTTAATTTTACCTTAATCACTGTAATTAATTTTAATCAATATCACTAATACTTTTAGTAAAAAATTGAGATGATCTTATTAGAATATAAATATTATAATTATTAATACTTTTTATGTATGTTTTTCAAGATTTAGCTCACAGAAGAGGTAAATTTAAGTTTAATGCTAATCCTGCGGATGTAGTGGGAAAGCAGTTTTTAAAGTGAGAATGTTCAAATGTTCATTAATATTTTATATCTAAATATAATATAAAACTGATTCCAATGTACTAAATTGGATTAATAAATTTTTAATTGATATATTTTTACTTTAAAAGCAATATAAAATATAATTTTAATATATAAATAAATTAGATGAAAAAGAAGTTTTGGATTAAAATTCAGTATTTTTCACTATTCACCCAAAAAATAAAGTTTCTCATAAAAATTAAAAAAATAACCCTTATCTAATTATGACCTTATGAATTCAAAAATTAATTTTTTTATCAAATTAAATTTCTAAAAGTTTCTAAAATTAATTTTATTATTTTTCACAGAAGGACGCAAAAAAGCAGTTCTTTTAAGAAAATAGTATTTTCAAACATATTAAGACTTTACTAAAAATTGTGTCTTATTATCAATATGTTTTATTTATATAAAAACATTATAAATAATATTTAAAAAAATTATTACTATTTATATTACTATGTTTAATATCTAGGTTATAACTATCTCATTTAAATAATTATAATAATAAAATGATGTTTTGTAGAAACTCAGTGTTGTATGTAATGCAAGCCAAGTAAGTGTTGCATATAATGCAATATTATATTGGTGTAGAATATAATTAAAGTTTTAATTAGTGTATTGTTTAACATATTACATAAAAAAATTAATCTAATCAAAAAAATTCATAAAAACTCAGGGTGTTACATTCAACCCCCCCCCCTTAAAATGAATTTCACCCTCAAAATTTGTCTACGTTATTAAAGGATTAATACATGAAAGTTCCTTTAATAGAAACTCGCATCATAAAAATTAATACTAAGACTTTATTTAAAAGGCAAATGTTCTAAACATTATGGTTACCCAAAGTAACTCATTACTAGGTTTCCACGTGGGAGAACATTGGTGGAAAGTGAAAATATGGACTTTAAGAAAAAGTATAAATATTTATAGGGAGTGATTGAGGTTATAAATCACAAAAAATTGAATGGTGAATGGAAATTTGAGTTCCTAAAATACATATATCTTGGATGATTTAAAATTCCATTGGTTCAACAAAAACTAAGGTATTATGACAATATTTAATTTTTAGATCATTTTCCTGAATTTGAAAAAAAATTGTGAAAGGATATACTTGCATAATTTTAGGAAAACAAAACCCTTATTTATTCCTTTATCAATTTATACATCACCAATTTATCCCAAAATTAAAGAGAATTTTTCATTCCTAAATCACTAAAAAATCATGAGATCCATGATAAGCCATCCCATCTGTCGTCATTTATCATCAACAAAAAAATTTTATAACATTTTATCTAATATGCATAAATACTCATGTGGTGAGATAATAATTTAATCCCAAAAACTTCATCTAGATTTTAACTTAAACTTTCCATAAATGTTAAACCTTATAACCCTTCTTGAAGATGAAAATCCAAATCTATAGAAACAAGGTTGCTAAATTTCTCAAAATCATCCCAACATTGATCTCCCATATATCATATAGTATCTCTTATATGTCACATACCAAACATGTGAATAACTTCATAAATTATTCTCTTGAAACATGGTAATGACTTGAATTACCATAAATCCTTATTGAAAACATGAATGTTTCCTTATTCTAAATTATATTGGATCTATTCCTTAAATCCAAAAATGTTGTAAACTTCATCAATGATAGCATAAACCACTCTTAATAAGTCCTTAATTAGTTACTAGTTAATCAATACTTATACAATTTACTTATTCATATCCAAAATATATTTATCCAAAAAAAATATCTTAACATAAGTAATATATTAAGGGTTATATTCCCTTAGTCAAAATGTGTAAAGTCATGTGTTTTTTAACCGAGTTAAAATACGAATTTTTTTGAACTTTTTCATTTAATGCTCAGGTTGGTTTTAAAACCATGCTTCATGATGAAGTTTCGTGATTTGGGTTCATTTTAAGTGTTGATATCAGGCTTGAGTAAAGGCTCTAGGAGTTTCCTGGGTTGCTCGATGGGTTTCGGGAGCACCGGACCTGGAAACTCAGTTTTAAAAAGGCAAGGCAGAGGTGTTCTCACAGGATGCACATAGTTAGTCAAACCATATAGGTTAGTCATGAGGGATACTCCAGGTATCTAGTAGTGGTTTCATGGTATGTGCATGGTCTTTCAGACCATGCGGCTTACCCTATTTTGAGTTACGGGTTAAATTAATTTAATTAAATTCATGGTTGAAAGGAATTTAATTAAATGAGTTGTTGGGGGATTCATTTAATTAAATTAAATTTGAGAGAATTTAATTAAATTATGTTGAGATTGAGAATTTATTTAATTAAATTGAGATGAAAAGAATTAAATTTATCTAAAATGATGATGAGTTGGAGTCTTTATTTAATTAAATTGAGATGTGAGGAATTTAATTAAATGACATATAAATGAGAAATCAGGGGTTATCAAAAAAGGGTAATATTAAATGGTAATACTAAATTATGTGTAAATGAGGAGTTGGGTTTCATTTATTTAAATTCAAGGTAAATAGTAATTTATTTAATTAATGTGAAATGGAGGTTTAATTTAATTAAATTCAAGGTTAAGAAGAATTTAATTAGTCATTGTGAAATGGGGTTATTATTTAATTAAATTGAGGTTGAGAGAATTTAATTAAATAATGTTGATAAGGTTGGTGGATTGCATAAAATTTTGGAAACTCTGTTAGTTTTTGGAAGAGTTTTAGTGGTAAGATTTGAATGAACACAGATGCCTTGGGTGAATTAGGCATTGGGTTTTGGTTGATGACGCATCGGTAGGTGAATCTGAGCTTTTTGTAAAGAGTTGATCGGTGATAGTTCAAATGATCTTATTGGTGACATGGGCTTACTATTAGTGTGCTCTTTTAAACAAGATGATCATGTCCTTTATCCTGACCTCATCCTGGAGGCACTAATATAGAATTGATATTAATTCGTGATAAAGTTTTAAAAGTTATTGGGATTTGTAAGTGGTTGTTAGCTGGGTTGTATGTGGGATACGTGGTTCATTGGGTTATGTATTTATTTGTGATAGGGCATGATTTTTTTTTTGAAATATCCAAGTGATGGCTTGGATTGGGAAGGTCACCATAAGTTTGGTAGGTAATTTCATATACATTTTATTGGTGTTGAAATCGTTTTAAAGGCACATCGTCGGTTTAATGACGGGTATAGGTTTCATGGGTCAGTGATGTCTTTTAAGGAAATAGCCATGGATTGGGGTTCTAGAATGGTTAAAGGTGCATTTGGAATTTTTTAATGCAATATGATCATTCAAATGAGACTTCTTGAACTTAGTGGGTTGGCTAGTATTGTAGTATCTCTTGATAGCTTCTCGGGGTTGAGAAGTTTTTAAGGTGGGTAGATTGTACAGTACCATGTTTTTGAATCAGGTTAAAATACAAATTTTTTTGAAATGTTTTATTAAATTCTTAGGTTGGATTTAAGACCATGCTTCGGGATGAAGTTTCACAAGTTGGGTTCATTTTAAGTGTTGATATCGGTCTTGAGTAAAGGTTCTAAGAGTTTTCTAGGTGGTTCAATGGGTTTCAGGAGCACCAGACCCAGAATATTGGTTTTAAAAAAAGGAAAAGTAGATATGTTCACACGGGCTACATACGATTAGTCAAACTAGGTGGGTCATCCATGTAGGATACTCTAGGTATCTAGTAGCGGGTGCATTGTCTGTGCACGGTCTATCAGACCGTGCGAGTTAAATCATGCGGCTAACCCAGTTTTTAGTTTTGGGTTAAATTAATTAAATTAAATTCATAGTTGAAAGTAATTTAATTAAATGAGCTATTGGGGGTTCATTTAACTAAATTAAAGTTGATAGAGGTTAATTAAATTATGTTGAGATGGAGAATTTATTTAATTAAATTGAGGTGAAAATAATTAAATTTGTTTTAAATGATGATGAGTTAGAGTCTTTATTTAATTAAATTAAGATGAGAGGAATTTAATTAAATGACATGAAAATGAGGAGTTGGGGTTTATCAAAGAATGTTGATATTAAATGGTAATATTAAATTATATGTAAATTAGGATTTGGGGTTTCATTTAATTAAATTCAAGTTAAAGTGAAATTTATTTAATTAATGTGAAATAGAGATTTTATTTAATTAAATTCATGGTTAAGAAGAATTTAATTAGTCATTGAAAAATGGGGGTTATTATTTAATTGAATTAATGTTGATATAATTTAATGAAATAATGTTGATGAGTTAGATTTTTTAATTTAATTAAATTGTGTTCATAGAATTTAACTAAATAACATAAATTTGAAAAATTATTTAATTAAATTCAGTTGGAACAAATTTAATTAAATGATGATTAATGTGGTGTCAAGGTTTATCAAAGAGGTGTTTTAAATTAATTGATAATAATAATAATAGAATTGTGATTATTATTATTATATTAATCCCTATATTTAATTAGGGTTTATTTTTATTTTAGTTTGAGAGGGAGATAGTACAAGAGGTAGGCGCACAGAACAGGTTGAGGTGAAACCCCCCTCCCCTCATTCTTCCATGGTGAGGCACACCACCACCTTCACCCAGACCCTCTTCATGCACCAGATCACGATGGTTTCTTCACGAATCATGTTTGTCTTAGTGAGGTGAGTCTATCTGCGTGTGTTTCATTATTCGCATCGGCTATTTCGGCTCTCTGTAACCCAATCTCCATAGGCCAAAACCCTAGATCTAGGTTTGATTTTTTTTTCTTACTTTCTTCTTGTTCTAGGTGGTGTGGAAGATGTCTCAATACCCATTGGTCCATATTTTAACAACTGTCACTGAAGGCATGGCGGATCGGATTGATTCAGTTGACCGCCGTCAAACTTAGGTAAGGCCATATACCCAATATTTGGTTTCTCACCCCTTTAAATTAGTTTTTTATGGTTTTTTAGTGTTGAAATTAATGTTTTAGGTGTGTGTTGGTCCCCACTGCACTAATTATGGATTTTGGTTAATGGTTGTTAGGTGAGACGATAAATGATGAGTGTGTGTGAGCTTTTGTTGAGGTGCATGTATGCGAGTGGGTTGCAGTTTGAGTCAGGAAGCTTTGGCTCGATCAAATTTGTTGATGAAGGGTTCTAAACTTTTTCTAATTAATAAAATACAGTTTTTTTATTTACTAATTTTGATAAAGTTGATTGCAATGTTGGATTAAATTGTTCATTGGGGGAATGAGATAATTAATTATGAATTAATTATATGCTTTGAGGTTATAAAATAGATAATAAATCAGGTGATTAATTATGAGTAATTAATTTGGTTAAGTTGAGATAATTAATTATTAATTAATTATGTGCTTTGAGATGATAATTAATTGAGGTGTTAATTATGATTAATTAACTTGGCTAAGTTGAGATATTTAATTGAGAATTAATTTTGTGTTTTGGTATTTTTAATTAAGATAATTAATCAAAGGATTAATTATGAGATATAAAATTGGTTAAGTTGAGATAATTAATTGTGAATTAATTATTTTCTTTGAGAAATGCAATTGAGATAATTAATCAATAGATTAATCATGAGATATTAAATTGGATAAGTTGATATAATTAATTGTGAATTAATTATGTGCTTTGAGAATTGTAATTGAGATAATTAATTGGGGGATTGATTATGAGATATTAAATTGGCTAAGTTAAGATAATTAATTATGAATTAATTTTGTATTTTGATATTTTTAATTAAGATAATTAATCAGGGGATTAATTATGAGATATAAAATTGGCTAAGTTGAGATAATTAATTGTGAATTAATTATGTTCTTTGAGAATTGTAATTGAGATAATTAATAAGGGGACTAATTATGAGAAATTAAATTGGCTAAGTTGAGATAATTAATTAGGAATTAATTATGTGCTTTGAGAATTATAATTGAGATAATTAATCAGGGAATTAATTATGAGATATTAAATTGTCTAAGTTGAGATAATTAATTGTGAATTAATTTTGTGTTTTGAGATTTATAATTGGATAATTAATCGGGTGATTAATTAAAATTGGATAAGTTTAGATAATTCATTTTAAATTAATTATGTACTTTGAGAATTTTAATTGAGATAATTAATCGGGGGAGTTAATTATGAGATATTAAATTAGCTAAGTTAAATTAATTAATTATCAATTGTTGGGAAAAAATCCCTCAAGGTAACATTAAAGTATTTTTGGGTTGATTGTGTTTGTTGACAAAGAAGGTTTCCATGGAGAATTGTCGAGTTCCTGAGAATTTGTTGACAATCCTTGTTGATAAAGAACGATGAAAAAGGAAAGGACGATCTGGAGGCGGTACAAAAGAGCAGTACAAGGTGACGTCATTTCCCAGTGTTTTCCAAATTTTTGGGGTCCAAAATATGGAGTTTGGTGAGCATTGAGAAAATAGGATTTCCATGAAGATCATAATTTAATATGGAAAAGTCATGAATTTCGAGAAGATAGGATGCATGGTTTGGAAATCACGAAGACCAGAAGAATGGAGGCGGTGAGTCTTCGCGATTACAACGAGCTTCGCGAACGGCAGAGGCTGAAGCGCATCGCGATGGTGAAGGGCTTTGCAAGGGAGCTTCACGGCGATGAAGGGCATTGCGAGGGAAGCTTCGCGGCGAAGGTGCAAAGGAATTGACAGGATGCTCCGTGATTACGACGAGCTCCGCGAACGGAAAATTTCCATGGTGCTTCGCGATTTGGACAGAATTCCGATGGAAACTTCAGAGCTTCGCGATTTGAGATGACATGGCGTTGACTTCACGTGGAAAGTTCGAGGGTCGGTGGAATCGCCTATAAATAGAGGCCGGCCCCCTCGAGATAAGCAGAGAGAATTTTCAGAGAAAATATTTTGCTCTCGTATTGAGAAGGTGGTTCGCGGAGCTAGTGTGCTTCGCGAAAGAGGAGCTTCGCGGCCGCTATTGTAGCTCCGCGAAAGTTGTGAGCTCCGCATTGGCTCAGTGAGCTTCGCGAGGGAAGTTTCTCTGCAACGGCTTGAGCTTCGCAGGAGTGCTTCGCGAGAGTGCTTCGCGAGAGAGCTTCACAAAAAGGCAGGAGCTTTGTGAAGGCTTGTTTGAGCTTTGCGAAATTGGAAGCCTCGCAAAGTAGGGTACTTTGTGAAGTACTTTCCAAAGGTAGTTGCCCAGTGGTCAGAGGCAAAGTGGTATTCATTAGTGGATGAAAGTTGGACTTCAACAGAGCATCTATCAACAGTTGAAGATGCATTATTTCATGAAAATGAAGAGACCTATAGGTCTATAAACTGTGAGTGGATCCCTTCAAAGTGTAGTGAGCATAGGAAGAGGAAGAAGGTGATCCTCTCCACCAACAGTGATCCAGAGAGAGAGAAATAGGGAGTGACCCTTGGGAAATCAATGAGCTGACCCTAAACCTTGTGAAGGCAGTGAGCCTGGGAATAGAAGTTCTCTATCCCAAATTTTGTATCCACATCTTATAAAGACTAGTGGGATTTGGTACGAACGGCAACTTGTCGGCGTATGCTCCTTGGATGTAGCCCAGTGAGGGTGAACCAAGTAAAAATCTTTGTGTCTGCCTGCTTACTTCCCTGCATTGCATTTGAAGCATCATCATCAGACAAAGAAGAAAATAGGTGATCATAAAAAACACACAAGTGCAAAAAAAGTTACCCTTGTAATAAAGAGTTCAAGATCCAGTGGGGCAGGAATAATTTTTGAAAAGAATATCCATACCCTGATTCACCCCCCCCCCCTCTCAGGGTATATAGGCCCCTATTGGTCCTAACATCAATTAATTGTGTTCTTTGAGAATTATAATTGATATAATTAATCAGGAGATTAATTATGAGATATAAAATTTGGATAATTTGTTATAATTAATTGTGAATTAATTATGTGCCTTTGATACTATGATTTAGATGTTTAATTGTGGAATTGAATATGAAGAGTTGAGATTTATAATGAGATAATTAATTCTGGAAAATTAATTATGAGATATGAATTGTGTTATTGATTAATTAAGTGATGAACTGATTAATGGGATTTTTGTACCTAGTTAATTGTTGAGTTAACTAATGGATTTAAGTATGGAATATGAGATGAATGAGAGGCCCTTGCCTCATGTTTTTGAGTTGAATGTGAAGTCCATGCTAATGTTTTAATTGAAATACTTAAGATGGATTTCCTTTAAGTATAAATGTGAATATTCTTGCTTATATGTAATTGAAAATGGATAATGAAATGCATGTGAGGTTAAATGCTTTATGCATTATATGTTGTGAATGGTTATGTCTTAATAGGAAGGGAATCCAATGGATCGTGAGAGCCCTTGGGGAGAAAGAATCTATTAGTTTTTATGATGATCCTCCAGAGACTGTGAGATCATGTGGAGTGGAGCCATGGGATTGACCGTGTGTACTACTATTTGTGATGGATGTTTATGTGTTATGTCCCAATCCATCCAACACTGTTTTCCAAAGGAGCATGAGAGCCTGGGGTAGGAATATTTTGTGATATTCCATGTTGATTTCCATGAGATCGTGAGAGCTCTTGGAGTTTGGACCAAGGGAAAGACCGTGAGTGATTCCCCTGGTAATGAATGTTTGTGCATTACATCTTGGTCCATCTAGAAATAGTATCCATGGTATATGTCCATTTGGAATTGGTACGTGCTTGGTTCATATAGAAGTATTCTAATCATATCAATCTGTTTATATATATGTTTGTGTATATATATATACACTATAACTATATATATATACATAATTGACATAGTCATACATACCAGTCATGGGTTGAAGTAGGTATTGCTGTCAAGTGTCCCTTAGGAACCTGGATGGTTTTTTGGTTATTTATTCAATTATCTTATTACTTTGATATACTTGCACACTATATAATTTTATTTCATTGTCTAGATTGAGTTAAATACTAGTGGTCCTAGCCTATTTAGATTTATATCTCACACCCTATTTAGGTCACCATTGCACTGGGACACCCAAGTAGACTCTACTTGTTTATAGGACCTTGGACATTGCTTGTTGTTGTTTTCTTATAGCTGGGAGTTAGGAGAAAAGCATCGAGTATGAGCTTGAGATGCTTGTGGATGTTTCCCATGGGGATTTGGTCCTTTTCATTTTTTTCTATACTAATATGTAAAGCATTCTGATTTGTTTACTGCTTTCAGATATGTACCACCATAACATGCATACATTATATAAACTGGCGTTTCCATTTTCTTTATTGATTTGATATTACAATTGACTTCCACTGCATTAGTTATTACTTTATACTGCTTCTAAAATTTTCATCTATTTATATATTTTTATACTACTATGAAAACTCTAATATGAGGGTATAGTCTCCCCACTGACTATTCTTACATCCTCACTGCTAGTTGGCAGCCTCTACCATACAGGGACACGCGCTTAAGGTCATGTGGTGACCGGTTCGGCTACCGATTCGATGGTAAGCAAGTTCGGTATGTTACAAAGTGGACATAATTAATTATGAATTAATTATGTGATTTGAGATGATAATTAATTGAGGGATTAATTATGAGTAATTAATTTAGCTAAGTTGAGATAATTAATAGTGAATTAATTTTTTGTTTTGATATTTTTAATTGAGATAATTAATCAGGGGATTAATTATGAGATATAAAATTGGATAATTTTAGATAATTAATTGTGAATTAATTATGTACTTTGATAATTGTAATTAATATAATTAATAAGGGGATTAATTATAAGATATTAAATTGGATAAGTTGAGATAATAAATTGTGAATTAATTATGTGCTTTGAGAATTGTAATTGAGATAATTAATCATGGGATTAATTATGAGATATTAAATTTTCTAATTTGATATAATTAATTGTGAATTCATTTTGTATTTTGAGATTTGTAATTGAGATAATTAATCGGGTGATTAATTGGGAGAAAAGGACTAGGCAGGATCTTGGGATGCTCATGGAGATCTCCCTTAGGGCTTTGAACCTTTTCATTTTTTTCTGTATTGAGATGTAAATCATGCTGATTTGTTTACTGCTTTCATATATATACCACTAGGAAATGCATACATTGTATAAACTAGAATTTCTATTTTATTTATTGAGTTGATATTACAATTGAATTCTGCTGCATTAGTTAATGCTTTATATTTCTTCTGTTTATGTAATCTATTTATATATTGTTATACTAATTTTTAATCTCTAATATGAGGGTATAGTCTCTCCACTGACTATCTTTACACCCTCACTACTAGTCGACAGCATCTAGCATATAGGGAGGTGCGCTTGAGGTCATGTGGTGATCGGTCAGGCTACCGGTTCAATGTTAAGATGGTTCTGGATGTTACAAAGATCACCTTTTCATTAAATCACTTTTCTGGTCCATTAGAAACATTCAACATAATATTGTAAATCCTTAGCAAAAAACATAAACTATACAATCCTTGTATATTTAACCATTCATATAACATAATTTTTGAATCCAAATACATAAAAACTTCAATTATCCCACTTTATCTATAATCCATAAGAAGGATACCTCATCATACTACTTAATACCTATTTCCTTTCACATTTCATATGTAGTCTAATCATCAACAGAAATATAACCATTACCGGTACTACCTTATTGATTCTCTTCAGAATATTTCCACTTAGGAAATTGATTTGCATAATGACCATTCATTCCACACTTAAAGAATTTAACCTTTAATGGTGTCTTGGGAGAACAATATTTCCATCCATTTCTTTAATTGAACCCTTCATTTTTTCTTTGTAGTTACTTGATTTATGTCCTTCTTTTCCACAGTCAAAACATCATATTGTTCCTCTAAGAAATTAACTTGGGTGATTCTTTCCTCATTCTTGACACAAAGGGAACTGAATCTTCTTTCCTCTATGGTCTCCATTACTCGAAATCTTAATGAACTCCTTACTTATCTTCCTTGGTGAGTCTGAGAGTTGGTTAAGGTAGACATTTTTTATCATGTTCCATGAAAATGGACTAGGCATGATCACAACATCCTTCACTCTAGTGACCATCCCATTTGACTATTGATCATCCAATTATCTATTATATTTAATCATGACCCAGTTCCTTATGATTCCCACCATTGACTAAAACCAGAAAGCGTTGAGTAAGAAGAAATTATCATAGTGAAGAACTATATAATCAAAAAAGTCACTTATAGGATGTCTAAATTATGACACCTTCCTTAATCTATGAAACCTTGGGTTTGTCCTAGGTTATTAATATCCAACTTATTTTTAAATACTTCATGATAGTTCATGAAGAGTTTATGAATTCCAAAACCATATCCCCCATGAGTGCCAAACCAGGTGCGCGGTAAGGCTTGTTATTGTGTACCAAGTTACATTTGAATCATTTCTAATGCACCTTATTGGGGTTGTTACTCCTAGGTACATATGTGCTAGAACCACATCCACTTGTAGTATCTAGAAATGTATGTATTTATAGGAAACCACTCGCTCTATCCTCTACCAAAATTCCAGTACAGTTTGCTATACTTTTCCTTATCCTTAGGCTTATCCTTAGAGACATCCCTATACATATATTTATAAATGTTCCTAGGGATATCACTAAAGTTTTCTCATTCTAGTTTCCAAAGGTTAACTAAACCTTCACTTAGATTACAACTATAAAAACCTAGTATTAATGTACATATACATTACATCACTTTTGTAGAATACTTAAAACATTACACAAATAGACACCCAAATACCGTATTAGTTTACTGCCTTTGGAAACATGGAAATGTAAACAATGATACATGAGTAAGCTAAATTATCTCCCACTAGATTATACAAGATTAGAACCCCTATTAAACATATCATATATAAAATATGTCTTCATAACTTGAGGAAGGAAACATAAAAATGGGTGATCTCAGATGCTCAGTAAGGGTAAACAAGGGAGATATGTAAGCATAAAAATGAGAATAAGGATATGATAATGAGATCATAACATTAGAATATCATACCTTGCATATTAAAGATCATAAATGTAAATCATGGAATAAATATTACCAGTTCATAAGACATGAATCATATGGGAATCATGAGAATAATCCATGAAAGCATAACATAGTGTTAAGACAAGGAATTGTAGAATACACATAAAAATGTAATATCATTCCATATAAGTCAAGATGAATTTCTAGAACTTATTAGGTCACTTAATGGGAACTACACCTACTGGGTGGAACACACCACCCTACCTAGTAGTTATCCTTTCCTTGTAAGGGTTTGGGTTTCCCCATCTTCCCATAGTGGATCGGGTTTCCCCATATTCCCATAGTGGATTGGGTTTCATCATAATCCCATAGTGGATTAGGTTTCCCCATATTCCTATAGTAGATTACATTTCTCCATATTCCATCTTCATGGGAACTACACCTATAGGATGGGACACACCACCATCCCTAGTCACAGTCTTTTCCTTCTAAGGGTTCAGGTTTTCCCATCTTCCCATAGTGGATCAAGCCCATTGACTTGATTACCATCATTATCTCATGAGATAAAAATATTTTTCCAATGCATTGTATGGAGATATAAGTCTCACCCATCTCATAATAAAAGCATTCATACATCTTCCACAAGATAATAAAACTTTCATCATATCATGATCCATAAAAATATATGGGTTTCATAACCACCCTATCATAAGCCATGAAATGAAATGGGTGTCATAAACATGTAATCATATATTAATCTATGGAAAAAGATAGGTTTCATATTTATTTCATCGAAGAATAACCCATGAAAAGAATCAGGTTTTATAAATATAAAACCCATAGAAGAGGAAAAAGTTTCATAAACATATAACCCATGAAAAATAAAGAGGTCTCATAAACATAATGTCATCAAAACATAAACCATTCAGAGAAAGAATATAAATAGAACCTTTGGATCATTTCCCAAAAAGGCATCAATAAAACCAATGGATGTCATCTTAGATGGAAAATATTTTGTAAATATCATTTTAAAACTTTTCTTAAGGAAAATATAATTTGTTCTTTAAAAAAAATCATTTAAATTATAAATCCTTTTTAAAACCATTTTCTTTGAAAATACTTTTCAAAAATAGAAACAATTCTTGAAATCATTTTGAAAAAAATTTCTATTGAAAACTTATAAATCAATCATGAAAAAAAAATTGAAAACCTTTTTCTTTGAGAATAATTTTAAGACTTATAAAATAATCTTTTAAATCATTGAAATCATTTTCTTTGAAAACAAACTTTTGAAAACTTATAAAGGAAGTTTTGAAAATCATTTAAAACACCTTTTAAACATAAAACATTTTTGAAAACCCTTTTCATTGAAAACCACTTTAAAAAAACATTTTTCCATAATATTAAAAAAAAAATTGTAATATAGTAAAAGAAGATTCATGGAAATGATGGTCATGATGGCAGATAAAACCATACATTCCGAACATTCCTTTTGCACTATAAAATTTTTAGAAAAGTGCCTCGATCAGAAAATGACAAGAATATTTCTTTTTAAAAAACATTTTTAATAAAAGTTGAAACATGGGTAAAAATATCTTTTAAATATCATAGGATAATAGTAAAATGTTTTTGGAAACTTTTTTAGAAAATATGGTTTTGAAGGAACATGGATTTCCAACTAAAGAGAGAGGTAAAGTCGGGCTTTCTTAAAAACACTTTCTTGATCATCTTATGTACCAAAGAGTGTAAAAATTGAACCAATATATGAAGATATCATGAATAACTAAAGGATAATAAATTTCATGAGGTTTATTGAGATATGGATCATAATATTTCACTAATGGAAGCATAATCATAAACAGTCTCGATAAATGATGAGATTGTTTTAATAAACTCTTACCACTTGGTAACTTTGAATCATGATCCCCATTTAAGAAAATTAAATTGTGTAAACCATAAGATATCATGAAAATAAGGTGATTTATTAGAGAAAATTTAAAATGGAATTATATAAACCTTGTAAAAGAATATGGTTTATAAAAAACATGTGTCTCAAAGAAGGAAAATTGTGACAAAAATATCTTATTGATATGGTAACTTTTGAATAGTAAAACCCCATGAAAGAGATATCATCAATTGGTTATGTAAATAAAAATAATTGTAATTTTAATAATTATATAATACATTCATGGGAATTATATACCCCACACAAAATAATTGAGTGGTGAATATGGAATGTATCTCACAGAAATAAAAAGTGAGATGAAATTCCCTTACCTTATGTCTTGACTTTCTTTGTACACATTAAAAACTCATATATAATAAATATAATTTTATTATAAATATACCATAGAATCATATTATTATATATAAAAGCATATATGATTCAATTATTACTTTATATTACCCATTTATTAAACATTATATGTTAAAGTAATGTTTCGGGTAATAATTACTTGCTTTATCATAAGTGTTTTGATTTTTCATTCTTGATCATATTACTTGGATAATGATTTAATTATTTCAAGAATGTAAAAAATGATGTGTATATTATATATATTAATTATATAAATTAATTATATAAATATTTATATAAAATATTTAAATATTAAATGAAATACACCATTCCTAGAGATGGTTGGTCATACATACACAGGAACATTGCATCTGTTTTATTGTCATTCTGAAATAAAGAAATTAAATGAAATATATGTATATAAATATATAATATAATTAAAGTTTAATTATAATGTCATATATATCATATTAATTTACTAAATCCACCCATAAAACATTCCATGTAAAGTGTGAATGAATCGCATCACTTTGAGGAGGTGGTAGTCAACACTTCCACAAACGAAGTTATCATATTTACACCAAATGAAAAGCATGAAGGTAGGATTTATATAATAACTAAATAAGTATAAATAAATAATAAATATCATATATATGATTTAAAAATATATTTTACATCATAATTT
This sequence comes from Viscum album, assembly GCA_963277665.1. NCBI lineage: Eukaryota > Viridiplantae > Streptophyta > Magnoliopsida > Santalales > Viscaceae > Viscum > Viscum album. The sequence goes on from OY728137.1 coordinate 366,297,823, forward strand.
CCAACCATGAGAGGTGGTAAATGTAAAATGAACAACATCGTTTCGTGAGGCGGTAGTTCGTCGTACACAAGAACGATAAGTTCGCTACCCATTATATGGATGCGTATGAAATTGTTGGTAAAACCCTCATAATAAAAACATATCAGTATATTTAGGATATTTTTTATTATATTATCATGGAATAATAATAATAATTTAGGTGGTGGGGAAATAAAATAAAGGAAAGGATCTTGAGGAAGGAAGTTACCTCTTCTTTGGGTAAATCCTTTTGGTTTACACCAAAGGGCTTCCTTGGATGGATTTATGCCAAAATGGAGGATTAAAGAGGGAAGGTAGGGATTTTGTTAAGTTAATTAGGTAGATATTTTCTGAAATTAAGTGGCTTGATAGGTGTGAATAGTGGAGAGAGATGGTGGCCATTTATAAGGGAGGGAGGGGACACACTTGGAATTTTTGAGAACAAGTTAGGTGTACCCATGTTTTTACCTAATAAAGTCATAGAAACCAAAAAAACTAAATAATGGAAAGTTTATTTAAGAAATATGGATATAAAATTGGTCTTGTAAAAGTTTATAGTTCATTTTGACCCTTAATTTTAAGGTTTTATCCCTTATTAAGCTTAATTTTACCTTAAATACTATAATTAATTTTAATCACTATAACTAGTATTTTTGGTCAAAAAATAATTTTATCCTATTAGACTATAAATAATATACTTTTTATAACTATTTATGTCCATTTTTCAAAATTCAGTTCATAGAAGCGGTAAAATTAATTTTAATTCTAATCTCATGGACGTGGTGAGAAAGCGGTTTTTAAAGTTAGAATGTTCAAATGTTCATTAAGATTTTATATCTAAATTGAATATAAAATGATTCCAATTACCTATATTGGATTAATATATATATATATATAATTGGTATATTTTTACTTTAAAACTAATGTAAAATATAATTTAACTATATAAATAAATTAGACAAAAAATCAGTTTTGGATTAAAATTCAGTATTTTTCACTATCCATCCAAAAATCAAGTTTCTCATAAAAATACGAAAAAATAACCCTAAACTAATTTTTAAATTATTAATGAAAAAATTAATTTTATATTATCAAATTAGATTTCTAAAATTTTCAAAAATTAATTTTATTATTGTTCACAAAAGGACATAAAAACAGTTCTTTTAAGAAAATAGTGCTTCCAAACATATAAAGACTTTACTAAAAATTATATGTCTTATTATAAATATATTTTATTTATATAAAACCATTATAAATAATATTTAAAAATTATTTATTACTATTCATATTACTATGTTTAACAGTTAGATTATAACAATCTCATTTAAATAATTATAATAATAAAATGATGTTTTGTAGAAACTCAGTGTTGTGTGTAACGCATACCAAGTCAGTGTTGGGTGTAACATAAGCTTATATTGGTGTAGAATATAATTAAATTTTGACTTATTTTAGCGTGAAATGTATGAAATCAAAGAAAAATTAATTTATTCAAAAACAATGTTCACAAAAACTCAGGGTGTTACATATAATCAAGTACAAACTTTAAATATGAATGTAACATCCCAGATAATTATAAAATTAGAAAAATTCATATATATTAAAATTTATGAATTAGATATTAATTTTTCTTTGAAAGGTATGATTTTTTTTATAGCTTACCCCACATGAAATAAGGGGTTTCTCTAAAATCTTATATTGCACACAAGACTGAGATATGTCGAAAAATAATACATTATTAATATTATTATTTTAAATGGTAGTTAATGCCTAGATGTTGTATTATAAAGAATGAAAATAACTACCTATATTATGTTTAAACATTTTTATTTAGTGTTTCTACTTTATTATAATAAATTTTAGAGTCTTAAAATGAGAATAAATGCAATTTTAAGCATAAAACACTAATATTTTAAAAAGGTAGTTTTACCTCCTTTTGAAGGAAACTCCATTTTAAATCTAGTTTTTGTCACCTTTATATGATATATTTGAAAAAATAAACTTTTATTTATAAGTGGTAAATCAAAATTTATTTTGTTTGAATTTTTTGTATTTTTTGATAAAATTCATATTTTAATGAATAGTGAAAAATACTACATTTTAATTCAAAACTGTCTTTTCATCTAATTTATTTATATTTTTAGATTATATTTCTCATTTTTTAGGTATATTTAAATTAAATTTTTATCATTTAATACAATCTTTTTCATTGTAATTAATTTTACATTTAAATTGGATATAAACACATGTCAATCTTTTAATGGTTTTTACTTTTTAAAAACTTCTTTCCTCAATCCATCAATGAGATTAACTTTAAATTAATTTTAGTCACTTTTGGGAATTGAATTTCTAAAAATGGACAAAAATGTTTGTAATAAGTATAAAATATTTGATCGAATAGCAAAAAAATATTTTTTGGTGAATGGTAACTTTATTATTTTATTTACCACGATTAAAGGGTTAATTAGGTAAATAAGGGTTAAAATAATATTATAATAAACATAAACTACCCTAAAACTTATCATAAACTTATTGGATGAGTTATATATAACCAATAAAATTATTTTACTGAACTTTTGTCCTTTATAAGTTACTTGGTTGTGATTAAGACATTTATAACATTTAATTTAAAGTAAAGGAAAAAATATCATAAACATGTCTCTTATTACTAAAAAAATTTAATATGGGTTATATAAGTGATATCTTAGAATATAAATATTATTTATAAATATAAAAATATAACATAAATCATGGTATTTTATTTATAATTTTTAGATATTAAATAATTAAATTTAATTATCACATAATGATGATGTAGTGAGTGCTTTATTAATGAAAGAATCAAATAAGTGATATTATAAATATCAAAATAAATATTATTTGACATAATTTATGTCATCCATGAATTTTATAGGTTAATATGATATGTTATAAGTCTATTAAATGGTCTTTTTAGAAGTTATCTTTCTATTTTTATTTTATTTAAATTCAATTAAATGAATAGTGTAAAAATTGACATAATTTATATTTTATAAAAATAATAAATTATTAAATTATTTAAAAATAATAAAAATATTTTAAAAAAACAAAGTGACTATTATTGGGTCTAAAAGTTCATTAAATATCCAATTATTTTAAATTTACAACATATTAGTAAAATTTATATCCTCTTAAAATTTAAAATGTTGTTACCACAATTAAAATTAAAAGAGAATAATTAAGGGTAAACTGAAAAGATATGGTTTAAAATAAACTAAATATATGTCTAAAAATTATTTTATGAGAGGATTTAGAAATATAGTAATATTATATTCCAAATATCTCAATTTGGAGTAATTTCGATTAAAAAATTAATTTATATTAATTTAATATTTTAAGAGTTTCCAAGGGTGCCCCTACCCTCTCCTATAAAAAGGCACCCAATGTTCTATAATAATCACACTTTAATAAAAAAAATTCATCCAAGATCTTCCCAAAACCCTTAATAGAATCCCTATACACTTTCTTGAGGCCTTAGTTTAGGTATAACTCCCTTCTTAGAGGTTTTAAGGTGTTCTTCAAAGATGATCAACAGAAGAAGAGGTATCATTTGTTTAAGTCTTTCTGTTTTATATCTTATTTAACTTCCTTTAAATATTATTCTTATAAGATGAAATAAAAAATCTAGTATAATAAATATACTGAGATTTTATTATGTTAATATCATCACTTAAATATATCTTCAATTACATCCAATGGTAAATGAACATTTTGTTCATGTGTGCGGCAGACTACCACCTTACGAACTGATATAGTTCATTTTTAATTACTATCTATCAACAATGGATATAATGATGTAATAAATGTTTATATATGATATTCATGACAAATTTATAATTTTAAAAGAATAATATTTCAATTATTTTCTTACCTTACATGCACATAAAAATGATAATGTCATTTGTGCATATGTTTGAACTATCACCTCCACGAAGCGATGTGAATCATTTTTATTCACCACACCACTTGTATAATATATATAAGTATAATTAAATGATTATTATTATGTTAATAATATTATGATAATTATGTAAGGTTAAAATAATAATTACCTTATTTTCATAACGATCAATGAAAAATGGAAAATGTTACTCATGCGTACGTACGACCTACCGTCTCCATGATTATAACGTTATTCATTTTTTATAACCATAATTAATGGTTTCATTTAAAAAGTATTATTAGTGTATAAAATTGATTATTATTTCATTAATACTATTCTATATATTATATACTTATGACCATATGGACAATTTACATCATAACAAGTTCATTTTCGACTCAAGTACCGAATATCGACAAAACATCCAATATGAACTTAAATAATTATGCAAGTTTAATGAAATGGTAATAAGTGATAAAAAAGAATAAAAAATTTTAACAATGTTCTCAATAAATTATAAATTAACCAAAGTTTATTATTCAAGAATATAATGATTGTACGTTATGATTCTGACTCAAGGTAAGATATTTTTTAACTCAAAACCTCATTTTAATGTTTTGATGATTTATTCTTATAACTTTTTATATTTAATTTCCATGTTTTTAAAATGGTTATAATTATTTACTTATATTTACAGGAATTTTTTAAAATTTTAATTCCTTTCAAAAATTTCAAAGTGATATGGGACACTTTGATTCAAAAATATTCTTTTTAAATGCTTTAATTGTGTTTTAAAAATGGATTGATTATTTCAATGTTTTTTTAAATATACACCATGAATGGAATTTCTTTATTTCATGTTGCTATTATGTATTGGTTTTTACTTTAAAATTTTACCATTTTATTTTAAAAAAATTGTTTTCATTTATTAGTGCATGACTTGTAAAGATGAAATGTTATTTCAAAGTGAAAATGTTATTTTTCCTTTATGCATGTTTTATGTGTTATGATTATGTTATGGTTCTTGGGAATTGTTTAATTTTATGAGTGGTTACATGATAAAATGAGGGTCGGTGATCCCGTGATATCTCTCCAATGAATTGGGTAATGAGATGGAATTAAACAATAAGGTTTCTCCTAAGAGATTTATGGAATATATTGTGATGGGTATTCTAAATGTAACCATGAATATTACTCCCTATATAGTTTTGAAAGATACAATGTAAGTATAATATGAATTCCACAAGTTACCTTTATGATTTATGACTGCTAAGAAGTTTTTCAGGAATATTATGATTTCATGAGGTATATTAAAAAATTTATGTTTTATGGGTGAAAAGTATTATTTTGTGAAAAAAAATTCATGATTTTAAAATATTCATAGACAAATGGTTTAATTCCATATTTTATATCCCTTACTAAGATTTTTTTTATCTCCCAAGTTTTTGAAATTTTTTTCATAGGATTTAAGGGAGAATAGAGTCATGTATGAGATCATGGAAAAGTTATCATGATTAAACATGAAAAGAAACCATGTTTCATTTTAAAATTTTCTTTTTATAGAAGAAATGGATACTGTTGGAAGTGTCCAATTTGTATTTATATGGTTTTGTTATGTAATATTTATGGCCTAATTATCTAAAACTATAAACCTAAAAAGATCCTCAATGTGAAAGAAAGTAAAATAATTGACTTAAATCAAGATTATTTAATATATAAGGTTGGGGCCTTATAGTTGGTATTAGAGGTCAGTTTAGATAACTTTAGAGGTTAGGGTGATATTTAAGCAAAATTTAAAAGTTATATATAACACAATAGTTATAATGATAGAAAGAGTCATAGTTATTTTAGATAAATTGAATAATTTTGAGATAACATGAATAAGTATATATTAGTGTTTATCTTCCTTATATGATGATTATATTGACATACTCACACTAAAATTTTTGGTTTTAGTAAATGGGTGGATCCAGCAGGCACCAAAGTAACAATGGATATAAAGGAAAATGTGGTGGTTCTATTAATAAGCAACCAAATGAAATGGGAGATGCAATGAGAACTCACTTGTTTATTCTAAACCAACTATCGGGAGTAATTATTAACCACTTGAACCTTGGTGATTTTTCGGATGCATCATATATGATAGAAACAAATCCTTGTGGAAGTTCAGGTAATAATGATCATAAAGGTAAAAATATTCATCGACATTTGTGTCAAGGATGTGGAAAGAAACACTTTGAAAAATGTTTTAAAGGGACAGGAATGTGTTATAGATTTGGTAATGAAGGTCATAAATCAATAACCTTCCAAGGAAAAAGAAAGCGTTTAGTTGACTCTAGGAAAGGAAAAGAAGTTCTTTCTGATTTGTCAATTGAATGTTTTAAATGTGGGACATATGGTCATTATAAAAATAAATGTCCTATGAAAAAGGTTCGGGAATGGGATCAGCAGGTCCATACTAATATATGTTTAGAAATACCTAATTCCATTCCAATTGAAGATGAGGAAATTGAAAAAGACATATGAAAGGTATGGATTATTTTCCTGTCTCATGTTTGGAAATTATTGAATACTAGGACATGATTCGTGTTTTTTTTAGGTAATAAGTATTAAGGAATAATATGGAAAATTGTGGTTAGGGGAACATGAAGAATGTTTAATGATTAAGAAGTTTTCATATAAGGTATTTGAGAGTTATGTTAGATCTATGGATGAGGAAATATTTAAAAGTATTAATGATATTTTGATAATGGTATTACTTTGGAATAATTTTTCTAATATGTGTATACCTAAAGTTTGTTATGTGAAAATGTTATTGGAGTAAAAATTATTTCTTGTGTGGAAATAATTATAAAGTTTTGAATAACATTTAGGGTTTATATGATATTTTATTTTGATGTAATTATGGGTTATTACATTTTGGTATTCAAAATGAAAGGTATGAGATAAACTTTGAGGATAAAACATTATATGGTTATTTTTGAGGATTTTATCTCGTTTTAGTAATGTTATAAAATTATATAATTTTTGGAAAAGGACAACCCATAGGAAGGGTGAAAATCCATTGCATTGGACAAGGATATTGAAATCGAACCCACAACTAAATTGTGACATGGATTTATCACCTACCACTGGTCTACGTGAAGTCCCTGGTTAGTATGACTTTTATTTTAAGTTAAACAAGTTGATGGAATAATAATAAGATGATTTTGGGAACTTATGTTTTATTAAATGGATATCCTTGGTATTGGAAAATTATTTGGGAATTAAGTGATAACTTTTATTTTGGAAGATGTTAACTATTTTGGGAACTTTGTATGATTAATGTAAATAGAATACTATGGGATTTTAATTAAGGAGTAATAGTTTATTTATATTTTGGAAGAATCTATGATTTTTATTGTGGACTTATGGTGATTTGGGTTATTTATGGAAATGATTAACCTATCTTGGAGAATGTGTGATTAGGTTAATTTCTTTTTGGTATAAGACATTAAGAGTGTTTAATGTTATGTGGAGATAAATGTTAAAATTTATCCCAAAAGACTATATGATCAAATCCTTCTGAATTTTGGGTTTCAATCTTAGTTTCTATTATTTTAAGAAATTTTAAGGATAGTTATTTTTTGAATGGTATATGTTGAACTTTGGGTATTACAATTGAATTTTGGAGATTAATAGTAGTCTTTATTCTTTTAAAGTTTATTATATTTTGGGAATTATATTATTTTATCCTAACTTTTTGGTTTTAGTTAATATTTCAAGATAGGATAAATAGATATTTAATATTTTGTGGATTATTTGATTCTATATAAGTTGATTCTAGTGATTCGGGTGTGAAATTTTCAACTTTAATACTCATAATTTAGAGAAAAAGATGAGTTTGTAGTGGAATTTGATTAGTTGATGAAACTCTACTTTCCAAGTAAGTATATTTCCTTATGATCATAGTCTAGGTAGTAAAGTAATTCCACAACTCTATGAAAAAATATATTAAAATAAAAATGTTTTCTATTTAGTTTTCCTACTATGAAATCAAATATTGTTTAACCCATTACAATTTTGTGGTTTTATGATTGTTAACCTTCTCCTAATCATTTTTTCTATCACTCTCCATCAGAACATGATGGTCATTTTTTCTTCTATATCCATGTTTTTCTACATGGAATCCTAGTTTGTGTTATGTTGGGTGACCAATGTACTTCACTTTATTTCTTTAAAAGTGGAATTTTTATTGAATCTTTTTATAATGTGTTATTTCAATGAAGTAATTTTGAAAAGTGAAACCTTAGTTACTGAGCCCAAATTTAAAATTGTTAGGATGCAATTTCCAAAATGGGGAAAGGATATGACATCCCAGATAATTCTAGAATAATAAATTTTTATATATATTAATATTAATGAATTAGATATTAATTTTAATTTAAAATTTATGCTTTGTCTGATATCATACCTGACACGCAATAATGGGTTTCTCTGAAATCTTATATTTCACACAAGATTAAGATATACCGAAAAATAATACATTATTAATATTATTATTTTAAATGGTAGTTAACACCTAGTTTTTGTATTGTTAGGAATGAATAGAACTATCTATATTATGTTTACACGTGTTTATTAAATGTTTTTACTTTATTCTAATAAATTTTAGAGGCTTAAAATGAGAATAAATCCAATTTTAAGCATAAAACACTCTGATATTTTTTAAAGGTAGTTTTACCACATTTTGATGGAGAGACCATGTTAAATATAGTTTTTGATACCTTTATATGTTATATTTGAAAAAATAAACTTTTATTTGGAATCGAGACATCAAAATTTACTTTGGTTGAATTTTTGGTATTGTTCTGATAAAATTCATATTTTAATGAATAGTAAAAAATACTGCATTTTAATTCAAAACTGCCTTTCAATCTAATTTATTTATATTGTTAGATTATATTTTTAATTGGTTTAAAAGTATAATTAGATGAATGTTTTATAATTTAATCCAATTTTGTCCATTGGAAGTAATTTCACATTTAAATTGGATATAAATGCATGTCAATCTTTTGATTGTTTTTACTTTTTAAAAACTTGTTTTCTCAATCTGTGCTGACGGATTGCTTGACGAACCATCGTCGCCCGGGTTGTCACCCTCCGGGATGCTCTTCCATCTCGGCTGGCAATGGATCCTTCCCAACTGGGGCTCTCTCTTGACTGGCCTCTTCGTGGGGAGGGGGGTTTCCTTGTGTGTAGGGTTAGAAAAGGCCACACAATGGAATTCCCTTTTAGAAGAGAGAAACTTGTTTCCTCAATATGTCAATGGAATAAAATTTAAATTACTTTTAGTCACTTTTGTGAATTGAATTTTCAAAAATAGATATACATGGTTGTAATAAATATGAAAAATATTATCTAATAGGATAAAAATAATTTTTGATGAATAATAACTTTATTATTTTATTTACCACGATTAAAGGGTAAATCGGGTAAATAAGGGTTAAAATAATATTAAAATAATAAAAAACTACACTAAAATTTGTTCTAAAATTTTTGGATGTATTATGGATGACCAATAAAATCCTTGTGATGAGATTTAGGCCCTTGGAAGTCACTTGGGTGTGATTAAGACATTTATAAAATTTAATTTAAAGTAAAGGAAAAATATCATAAACATGTCTATTATTAATAAAAAAAATTAATATGGGGTCATATGAGTGATATATTTGACTATAAATATTAATTATAAAGATAAACATATTACCTACATCATGTTATTTTATTTATAATTTTTATAAATTAAATAATTAAATTTAATTATGACACAATAATGATGTAGTGATTGCTTTATTAATAAAGAATCAAATAAGTGATATTATAAATATTAAAATAAATATTATTTGACATAATTTGTGTCATACACAAATTTTATAGCTTACTATGACATTTTAGAGGTATATTAAATAGTTTTTTTGAAGTTATATCTCTTTTTAGATTTTATTTAAATTCAATGAAATGAATAGTGTAAAAATTAACTTAAATGATATTTTATAAAAATAATAATTATTAAATTATTTAAAAATCCTAAAAAACTTTTAAAATAAAAAAGTTAATTTTATAAGGTCTAAAAGTTCATTAAGTTTCCAATTATGGAAAATCTACCCCATATAAGTAAAATTTATAGCCTCTTAATATTTAAAATCTTGTTACCATAATTAAAATTAAAAGAGAATAATTAAGGGTAAACCAAAAATATAAGGTTTAAAATAAAATCAATACATGTTTAAAAATTATTTTATGAGAGTATTTAGAACTATCCTCATCTTATCTTATACATATCTTTATTTGGAGTCATTTAGATTAAAAAATTAATTTATATTAATCAAATATTTTAAGAGTTTCCCAGGGTGCCCCTCCCCTCTCCTATAAAAATATACCCACTATTATATAATACTAAAACTTCAATAACCATTTGTTTCGGACAATATCTACCCAAAACACTTCCTATAATCCCTCCCCACTTTATTGAGTCCTTATTTTAGGCATAACACTCTTATTAGATGTGTTAAGGTGTTCTTCAAAGGTGATCAACTGAAGAAGATGTGTCGTTTTTTAAGTGTTTCTATTTTATTTATTCTTTCACTTCCTTTAAATCTTATTCATATAAGATTAATTAATAATTACAGTATCCTCAATATAATTATATGTTATTATGTTAATATCATCACCTAAATCCATCTCTAATTTCATCAAATGGGAAATGAACATTTCATTCGTGTGTATGGTGGACTACCAACTCGTGAACTGATATAGTTTGTTTTTCATTACCGTCTATCAATAATGGTTATGATGATGGAATAAATGTTTATATATTATATTCATTAAATATTTATCATTTCAAAATAATAATATTTCAATTATATTTTTACCTTCCATGCACATAAAAACAATAATGTCGTTCGTGCGTGCGTGTGAACTATCACCTCCATGAAGCGATGTGAATCATTTTTATTCACCACATCACTTGTATGATATATAAGTATATTTAAATTATTATTATAATTTTAATAACATTTTGATCATTTTTTAAAGTTAAAATAATAATTACCTTATTTCCATAATGATCAATGAAAAATAGAAAACGTTACTCATGCATATGCACGGTCTACTGTCTCTATGATTATAATGTTGTTCATTTGTCATAACCATAATTAATGGTTTGATTTAAAAAGTATGATTAATGTATAAAAATTATTATTATGTCATAAATACTATTATTGAGATTATTTATTTATGACCACATGGAAAATTTACATCATAACAAGTTCATTTTCGACTCAAGTACCGAATATCGACAAAATGTCTGATATGAATTTAAATAATTATGTAAGTTTTATGACTTGGTAATAAGTGATAAAAAAGAAATAATAAACTTAAAAAGGTTCTCAGTAAAGTATAAACTAAACAATGTTTATTATTTAGGAATATAATGATTGTATGTGAGGAGTCAGACTCAAGGTAAGGTACTTTTTAACTCAAAACCTCATTTTAATGTTTTCATGATTTCTTATTATAAATATTTATATTTAATATCCATGTTTTAAAAATGGTTTTAAGGATTTACTTATATGTACATGAAGTTTTTAAAATGTTAATTCCTTTAAAAAGTTTTAAACCGGTATGGGAAACTTTGATTCAAAAATATTCTTTTTATATGTTTTAATTGTGTTTTAAAAATGGATTGATTGTTTCAATGTTTTATTACATATACGCCAGGAATGGAATTTCTTGATTTCATGTAAATCTTATTTATTAGTGTTTAATTTACAATTTTACCATTTTATTTTTTAAAAAAAATATTTATTAGTGTGCGTCTTGTAAAGATGAAATCTAATTTCAAAGTGAAAATGCAATTTTTACTTTATGCATGTTTTATGTGTTATGATTATGTTATAGTTCTTGGGAATTGTTTAAGTATATGGGTGGTTCCATGATAAACCAATGGATGGTGAGCATATGATATCTCTCCAATTCATTGGGTAATGAGACGGAGTTAAATAATAAGGTTTATCCTAATAGATTTTTGGAATATACTATGATGGGTATTCCAAATGTAACCATGAAGGTTGCTCCATATATAGCTATAAAAGCTACAATGTAAGTATGATATAGATGTCACAAGTTACCTTTATGATTTATGATTTCTGATAAGTTTTTTAGGAATATTATGATTTCATGAGGTATTTTAAAGAACTTGTATTTTATGGGTGAAAAGTATGTTTTTGTGAAAATGTTTTCATGATTTTAAAATATTCATGGACTAACAGTTTCATTATTTATTTTATATCCTTTAATGATATTTTTTTCTCATCTAAAGTTTTTGGAATATTTTTCATAGTATTTAAGGGAGAATAGAGCCAAGTATGAGATCAGGGGAAATTTATGATGATTAAACATGAAAAGAAACCATGTTTTATTTTAAAAGTTTTTCTTATGGAAGAAATGGATATTGTTGGAAGTTTACACTTTATATTTATATGGTTTTTTATGTAATAGTTATGGTATAATTCTCTAAAACTCTAAACCTGAAAAGATTCTCAATGTGAAATAAATTCAAATAATTGACTTAAATCAAGATTACGTAATGTATAAGGTAGGGTCCTTATAATAAAACATGACTTATAAAATGAAATGGTTGCCGATAAATTAAGAGGGAAAGTATAGTTGACCCTTCACATACTAAAACCCCTGTAAATTAAACTTGAACACTTACTAATACCCTGGCCTTCTAAGAGGGTTGTTGGGGTAGTACATTGGGTAGTGAGGCCTTATTCTTGTGATCCTCTTTCACTAATGCTTTTATCTATTACCAACCCGTCGTCTAATGTGTGTTCTTGGAATTTGTAGAGATATTCCACCATGAAATCTCTGATTCGTGTTCCAGTAGGGTGGTAATGATCACACTCTGGAGGTGGTGGGTCATAAGATACTAGTGATCCCTCTAGTAGTGCCACATGAGGCCCCTCCCATTATTCCTGATCTAGGCATTGGAGCTCAGCTTCATGAGAGTTTTCTACGTCTAATGTAGTCTATGTAGGGTGATATGTCTATTATATACTATTTAACATGCTTTACTAAGTTTCAATGCTTTTCATTGCTTCTAGCATGTGATGAGATTTTACAAGAGAGTCATTTTGAGGATTGGATCAAGTATGTCATCCACTCATAGGTAAATTTATTTCACCTACATACCTTTTCTAATATCGTTAATCAAGATATTATCACTAAGTGAAATGTGATAAAATCCAATAGTATCATGCATAGAGGATCGATGTCGAGGCAATGAAGTAGTTCTTCTAGTATCAGGAAGCATAGTCTTGAGGTTTCTCTTCATATTAGTGGTTTCTAGAGTACCCACACTGGATGCTCCATTTTATTCCATCAAAATGGACATAAGGGTCATCTAAAACCTCAGTGAGATAGAGATTATCTAGAGTGTCGTGCTTGTGGTCATATAGAACATCTTCAGAGATTCTTTCAAATATTTCCATCAACTTCCAGTGGAAGAGGATCCACACTAGATCCAAATTCATGGATGGGATTGGTTGTGCCATATCAGGCAGGTAGTTGTGGTAGTACCGGCAGAACAGTATGAGGAGGAGTTCATAGACATGGTAGCCATACTTTTGATTATTAACGCTAGTATAGCAGACCTTCTAAGGGAATTCTAGTTATAGCACAGGGTTGTGGATCATGCTAGGTTCATGAATTATAGTTGATACTCAATGATCATATTACAGAACTTTCTATTTTACAAGGTACTATTCTATCTATTCTAGTAGTCTCCACTATTGTATCGGCATTATTTGATATAAGTGTTTCACACTCCTTTATCTCCTTATCAACTATGGAATGTCTCAGGATGGAAATCTGGTATTACTATGAGGTGATGACCCTGTACATGCAGTTGGGTGTATAGTCAGAGGGAATACACCAATGTAGGGACTTCCCCCTTGAGGTAGGTATTTATCCCTTCTTATGAGACCTCTTCATACTTGAGATGAAAGGTTTCAATTTCATCCTAAAATGGGATTGGTTGATCCCATATCATTCCTATGTGGACTAATATCATTGTAAGGTATCATTTACATCACTATAGTGTGGTAGTTATCTTTACAAGAGTGATTGGAATGTGTATTCCAGTAGATCTAGACCAGAGTATCATGGTATAGGTAGAGTAACTTCCCAGATTTCTATTCTTTTCATGGAGGAGCAGGGCTTACCTCAAAAAAAATTCCTTCTATGGTAGAACGTTTTAGGGATGTCTTTCCTGACGATTTTTCTAGATTACCTCCCATGATTGAGTTGTATTTTACTATCAATTGTGTTCTAGGAGTATCTTTAGTGTCTATTACTTCATACAATATGGCACCTATTGAGCTCTAGGAGCTCAAGTGATAGTTGGAATTCCTAAAGTATAAAGTTTTTATCTAACCCAGTAGTTCTTTCAGGGATTTACTCATTCTTTTCACCAATAATTTAAATTTAACCCTTCGTTTATGCATGGTTTATTGACAGTTGAACTAAATTATGGTTAAGAACCGGTATCCACTACCTTTAATGGATGATCTCTTTGACTAGATCCAAGGAGATAGGGTATTCTCAAAAATTGACCTAAGATCGAGCTATCATCAGGTGTGATTCAGGGATTCAGATATACCACATATGGCTTTTCGTAGTTGGTATGTTTTATATGAGTACATAGTTATACCATTTAGTATTACTAATTCACCTTCCATTTTCATGGCCTTGATGAATAGGGTTTTCCATCCCTATCTGGATTCTTTTTTCTTAATCTTTATGGATGACATATTGGTGTATTATCATACTCATATAAATCATAATAAGCACCTTAATATCATTTTGAATACACTGAGATGGAATCATATATATTCCAAGATTTATAAGTTCCACTTATGAATCTAAAAATTTCACTTATTGGATCATTTTATCTCTGAATCAGGGGTATTAGTTGACCTAGATAAGGTGAGTGTTGTGGTATCATGAGAGCATCCCAAGTACATATTTAACATATAGAGTTTCTTAGGTATGTCTAGATATTTTATACATTTCATACAAGACTTATCACTCCTCTTTTCACCTCATACTAGCCTTAAAAATAAGGGTGTGAAGTTCTTGTGGTCATAAGCGTGCGAAAAATCCTTTTAGGAGGTGAAAGGAAGGCTTCTTTTGGCAGTAATTATAATTCTTCCAGATCCATGTATTGGTTATATATTGTTCTATTATGCATAAAGAATGGGGATTGGTTTAATACAGATGAAATAGAAGAGAGTCATTTCATATGGATCTCGAAAGTAGATGCCTCATGAAATGAATTACCCAATTCACAACCTCAAGCCAATAGTTATTGTCCTTGACTTACAATACTGAAGACACTATCTAATGGGTGAGCACTTTGTGGTGTATATGAACCATAAGAGCCTCAAGTATATATTTATGTAGTGTGAATTTAATCTCAAATAGTGAATATGGGTTGAATATATTCAGTCATTTGACTTTGATCTTGCCTATATGTCTGTAAAGGGAAATGTAGTAGATAATGTGCTGAGTCGAAAAACTCAGGAATAGATCATTCAAGAAACCAGTGATGAATAGAAATTGTTGGCCCTTATTTCTGAGTTGCATCAATATTTTCATGATATTCATGATCAGTCTTATCTTATAGCTTTGATAGTTTCATCTTCTCTCCTTGATAGGGTGAAAAGAAGGTATATTTTAGAACTTGAATGCTTGGTTCTTT
Organism: Viscum album; assembly: GCA_963277665.1. Lineage (NCBI taxonomy): Eukaryota > Viridiplantae > Streptophyta > Magnoliopsida > Santalales > Viscaceae > Viscum > Viscum album. The sequence goes on from OY728137.1 coordinate 366,313,569, forward strand.
GGGAGAGTATTTTAGGAGCAAACCCACCTCTAGATTGGTCTATTAATGGAGATGACATCATATGTATATGTGTTCATGTATGGGTTCCTACATATATGAGATAAATTGGTGCACAAGTCCCAAACTTATCAATGGTCACTTCATCCAGGAATCTCTAAGATGTATCGAGATATGTGACTCCAATATTGGCAGCCTGGGATAAAACATTAGATAGTTGGTTCTATCACTAATTGTTCCACATGTCAAAAAGTTGAAGGCAGTGCACCAGTGTCCTGCTAGATTTTTACAGTCATTTCTAGTCCCAGAATGGAAATGGAAAGATTCTTTTATGGATTTTTTAGCCATCCTATCAAGGTTACCTCGAGGTAGCGATGTAGTTTGGGTAGTCCTGGATCGACATAAAAAATTATCCCACTTACTTCCCATCCAAGAGAATTTCTCATTTTATGATCTAGGAATACTATATTTTTGTGAGATCATATGGCTACATGGGTTCCCTCATACTATCATTTCATATAGGTATTCTCATTTTACATCGAGGTTCTGGAAGTGGTTTCAGAAGTCTATGGGTATATAGGTGCTTCTAAGCACATCCGTTCAACCTCAGACCAATGTCCAGTAATAATGGATGATATAGGTGTTAGAGTACATACCTCGATCATGCTTACTTGATTTAGATGTTTCTTGGGAGAATCATATCCCTCTTTTTGAGTTCTCCTACAATAATATCTTTTAGGTGGCAATTTATATGGGTCTCTATGAGGCCTTGTATGGAAGGTCATTTCGTCACCCCTATGATGGTTATAGGTAGGTGAGGCAGTGCTACTAGGTTATTGTATTGTTCAGGAGACTTTAGAGTGGGTTTATCTGATCAGGAAGCATATGTCTACCACTCAGTCTAGACAGAAATCTTATGCTGATTGTTGTTGAAAACCTCTAGAGTTTGAGGTTGGGGATCATTTTTTCCTACAGGTATCACACAGACTTGGTCATAGATGGATACAGAGGGAAGGGAAGCGATCAGCATGTTTTTTGGGTCATTTAAGGTCTTGAATATAGTTAGGATACTAGCCTATCATTTTCTATTACTTCAAAGGCACCATGTCATGCAAAAAATCTTCCAAATTTCACATCTTATTCGTTATCATGATGACTCGTATCACACTTTCAACCCCAAGGAGGTTGAGTTAGATGTTTATGATTTGTTTGAGGAGTATTCTATATAAATCATTGACCAAAGAATGATGTCTCTCTAAGTACATTATATCCCTTTGGTATGAGTGTTATGGAAGCATGACCATGTACATGATGAGACTTGGGAGTGGGAGACTAACGTACGTGCTCAGTGGTCATAGTTTTTCTCAGATAGTGTATCACTTCCCTTGGAAGGTGAACTCAAGGAAGAGTTACTTTAAGGGGGAGACTTTAAGAACCTTATTTTTCTATGATGTGAGGATCCTTTTAAATTTTTAGTTAAAAATTGTGTTGTAGTTCTCTTTTGGATTGAATCTGAAAATGATCCTTAAGGAGGGTCTTTTTTTAAGGAAAGGTCAGAATGGTTGTAAGGCTAGATGTGAAAAAATTACACACCATTTAATAGGAATAAATGATGTGTATTCAATACACAACATGTAATCTCCTAGGTATACCAATTCACAACATGTAAATGGTTTTCCCATGAGGGGAGACCCTGAACATTACACGATGTGTAAAGCATTTACACGTCATGTAAATTCCTGAATTTATTTTTTAAAATAAGTGGTAGGGCCTCTATTTTTTTATAGAAGACTTCACATTCTCACTCGTCTCTCATATAGGAGCACCCAAGGAAGACAAGATCTAGGTTATTGAATATATTTCTAATATGGACTCTAATTCCAGATCCATCTATCACATTGGGTGAATGTTGGTAAGATCTTGGTTCCTCTTGTTCCGTTCTTCATTTCTCTTCTCCTCGACAGAGTTATTTTGGCACAGGATCTTATACCCTATTTTTAGGGCATTAATTTTTTCTTCCATTTTATTCCGATCCAGACCAAACTAAGGGTTGGTACTAGATGAAGAGAGTGCTATGGGTATACAATAGGTGTTCTATGACTCATCCCTCAAAGTCTCTCTATTTTATAAACTTTCATTATAGTGTGCATACTAGTTTCACCAGGCATTTCTTAATAAATTCATATTATATGCATATAATAAATGTGCTTGTATTATAGATCCTCTTCTATATATGATCATCACATTATTGGAGGTTATAACCTCAACATCGACCACCTCAAGTAAGGTGTTTACACTTTTATTCCTTTAGTGGATTGTTAAGATTATATGCACCACCATTCGGGTGAGCTAGCCTTGGACTTCTCAAAGTTAGGTGGTTTAATCAAATAAATAAATTTTTAATGACTAGTACAGGTATAGTTACAACTTGACCCTTATAAGGTAAGTGGTCCAGCTAATTAATGAACCTTTAAACTGTTAAATGGAAAGTATATTTATAGGTATCACTTGGACTATATATTTATAATTTAATTTCATATGGTTGCATATCCTTAGCCCATCTTTTCATACTTATGAAAGGTAAAGGAATGAAACTAATATTTTAATATGGAATCAAAATAGTAATTGTTTTCATGTTCTAATTAGGCTTGTCTCCTATTATGAAAGGTAATGGAATGAACCTATTAAATTATTAAAAGGCATCAGTATTACATGGACTCAATTAAAGAATGAATTGTGTATGTGGTGATTATTTTATATGGAAATTTTTATCTTTATAGGATTGGTCAAACTTGAGCTAGCCTTGGATTCCTGAGGGAATTCCTTGATCACTCTTAGGAATCCATTCCAATTCATGGGGACGGTTTCCAAGGGAGATACCTACCATGGAACATGGTCCTTATCTACTAACAGATGCCCAGCATGACATCATGGGATCCTCTCACTATCTTCTAGATATTAGGATGCCTTGGATACACTCCTTGGATCCATCTTGAAATCTTCGGACATGTGTCACCATGGATTCACCCCATTAGGCTTGGTCATGATTAGCATGTTTTACCTTGAATGAGATCCTTGGAATTGGTTAAAACTTCTTATAGTGAAATTCCTTGGGTTATGCCCCTTGTATTGCACTCATACCCCTTATAGCCAGACTTCATGTTATTACTGAATTAGTTCAACCCCTGAGATCAGTTATTCCTTGGTTTCACCTTGTATCCTCTTTATTATTATCATCATTATAGGATTCCCTTGTTATACCTTGGATCCTCCTTCACTACTATTTCCATCATTATAGGATGCCTTGGTTACACCTTGGATACTATTACATTATGTATATCATATATAGTACATATGACACATATTATAAACTAGATCATAATTAATGAAATGATACATGTTCAGACACCAACTGAGTCTGAAGTAGGTATGGTTTATTTACATTTTTGTACTAATTTTCACTCATATATATGCTTGCACACTGTTAGTTTATATTCATAGACTGGATGGTATAGATGACATTAGTGATGGCCTACTAAGATTTATCTCACACCATATCCAAGCTGTTGATGGTACCCAAGTAGATTATATGCATGTGGGTGTTGGTAATGGTAATCATCCTATATTAAACACCTGACTTGATTGGTTACTTTAGGATAGAGCTGGGTAGTAGATGATCGAGCTGGGGCTTAGGATTCTTGGATAGTTTTTTCCTTTTTGATTCTTTTGTATAGCATGTATAGTGATTTTTCCCGTTTATTTGTATCAATTTTTTTAACTTTGTAGAGACATGACATGCCATCATCATTTTATATATGATATTTTTCATCTTTTGAGTTGGTTACTATTATCTAGTTTATTATGATTATTTTTTTCTTCTAATTTTATCTATTTATACTTATTCCACTATTTATATACTTATTATATATTTTTTTCTCTACTCTAACATGGTATAATATTCTCCCCATAGACACATCCTAGGACCTCACTGCTAGTCGAAAGCCTCTAGTGTATAGGGATGTGCGCTTGAGGTCATGTGGACCACCAGCTCAGGGAACCCATTTAGTGGCTTCCGGGTTGGTACGTTACATGTGTTAATTGATCCATCATAGAAAAAAATACTCAATTCCAATTCCAACCATTTTAGGATACTAATTTGTAATTATATTGTTCTCTTGGTTCCTTCTTACTTTAACTTAACTATTTCTTCTATGGAATCCCATTCTAAAAAGACATAGTTTAAATGAAGAAACATAGTAATTTTCAAGTTATATATAATGATAACCATAAATTATAATATATTAAGGGAATTTAATTACATTATCATAACCTTAAAAATTATCTAAACATTCTCTCTGATACCAACTATAATAATTGGGCCTTAAACAATCCATAAATTGTATCTTTAGACAATAATTCAATTTCTTTCATTCTCAAATATCTTTTAGGTTTATATATTTGGATAATTAGTTAATCACCCTTACATAAATAAATATTAAATCATAAAGTGAACACTTCCACTTAATATCAATTTTTTCCATAATATAAAAAATTTAATATATAATATGTTTTCCTTTCATGACATTTCTTCAAAAAATTTATCTTTATCTCATCATTGTTCCTAATAATCCTTAAATCCCTATGAAAAAAGTTTATAAACATGGTATGGGAAAAATATCTTATTAATAGGAATATAAAAAGAAATAAATAAATAAATAAACCCATTAGACTATGAATACTCATAAAATTTTCCTTTTTCAAAATAAACTTTGATCTCAAAATAAATATTTTCTTACCCAAGAAATAAACTTCTCTATCAATATATTTTCAAAAAACATTTCATAATAATTATGCAAGGAAAAAAATAAAACCCATAAAGGCTTATTTTCAATCATGAAAAACTCATGAAATTTTTTTAAAAAAGTTATACATTTTACCCTTAAGAATTAGTAGATTATTTCCTTTAAACATGAGCTTAATAACTTACCTTGTGAAATCATAAGATTTCCATAAAAACCCATATAAATCATAGATAAATCGTATAGGTAACTTGAGACATAATTTTCTTATAGCTCTTACAAATGGAATAACATACCCAGTAAATTTAAAAAAAAATCTATTAGGAGAAAACTAATCGGTTAACTCAATCCTTTTTCCCAATTAATTAAAGATATATATTGGGATCACTCGTTCTTGGTTTATAATAGAACCACCCATACTTGGTTTATAATAGAACCACCATTTGTTTATAATAGAACCACTCATCCTTGGTTTATAAAAAAACCACCCATCATCATAAAAAATTCCCAAGAACCATAACATTATCATAACACATGAAATATTTCATAAAAATATTCTTTGCACTCATAAGAAAAACATTTCCAGGATATTGAAATATTATTACATTTAAAACCCTTTTTCAAAACAAAAAAAAAAAGGGAAAGAGGGTTTTTATTCAAATAAAACATGAAATATTTTAAAGGAATCAAAACATCAAATAATTTTTATGGTGTTGGTGAAAACCATTGACGTTGTATATGGTAAAATAGAATATTCCTTTTTCCTTTTTATCAAAACGTTCCATATAAAATATGTAAAAAGATTCCTTTTTAAAACCTTTGAAATAAATTAAAAAGAGACATAAAATATTATTTATAATTTATTCATGTCCATATAAATACCTCAATAAAATAATTTTAAGAATATGGACTTGGAATAAAAGATTAAGAAAATTAACCTTTAAAACGTTTAAAACAAGGTTTTTAAAGTATAGTGTCTCTTTCCTTGAGTCCAACTCATCACGTACCTTCCCTATATTCCTAAATAATAAACTTATTTTAATTATTTAATTTATTAAGAACCTTTTTCAAGCTTAATATTCCTTTTATTTTATCTATTATCATGTTATATACAATTACTTAATCAATTAATTTCACATAAGATGTTTTGACGATATTTAGCTCATATATTCAAAATGAATTTGGTATGTTGAAAATGGTCAAAGTGGTAATTATTATATCATATACATAATTATAATAATGTAATAATTATAATTTTATGCATAAATTTTACTTTTAAAAACAACCATTAAAGATGATTATGAAAAATGAATTATGTTATGATCATAGAGACAGTAGGTCGTGAATACGCATGAGTAACATTTCCATTTTTTAATGATTATGATTGAAAAAAAGTAAATATTATTTTATATTTATATAATTATGATTATATAATAAATATAATAATATTTATTTAAATATAATTATATATATTATCCATGTGAGGTGGTCATGAAAAACAAATCACATTGCTTTGTGGAGGTGGTAATCTACTCGTACACATGAACAATGTTATCATTTTTTTAATAGATGGAATGGTAAGAAAATATGTGATATATTATATTTATAAAATGATAAGAATTTCATTAATATCATATATATATATATACACACACAATAAATCCAACATTACAACCATCTGTGATAGGTAGTGATGGAAAAGATATTACATTGCTTTGTGATGCGGTAGTCCACTGTACATATGAATGATGGTATCATTTTCCATTTGATGGAAGAGGATATGGATATAGATTATAAAATTAACATAATAAAAAATTGTTATATTTAATATAATGATTTTATTATTTCATCATGTTTGAATAACATTCTAAGGAAGTAAAAGAAGAAATAAAATGAAAAGACTAGATTAAGAACTATACCTCTTTTTTTTGACAAACTCTTTAGTTTTTTACCTAAAGACTTCCTAGGTTTGTTTTATGATCAAAAAAGGAATATATTATGTGGTAAGTAAATTTGGGGATATATTTGGTCAGGTTTTTTATGAACTAAAGTGCTCAAAAAGTTTTGAGGGAGAGAGGAGAGGAAGTTCCCTTTTATAAGTGAGGGGAGGGGCACTCTTGGATTTTCTTTAATTATTAAATTAATATAAATTATTTTTCATGTAAAAATAGAGTTAAATTGAAATATTTAAAATAAATTATAATTATTAGTTTAAATAATCTCATAAAATAAAATTTATATAGGTTTATATGATTTTTTTCACCCTTATCTCTCTGTTTTAACCCCCTGTTAACCCTTTTGACAATTACCATGATATCAAAGTTTTTTACTCTTTAAGGGTCAAGAAAGTTACTATAAAAGACCAAGTTACCAATAAATGGAAAATAATTGATATTTTAAACCATATTACATTCACTCAGATGAATATCGTTTTTTTAGAAAATTTAAATTATTTAATAAAATATTATTTATCATAAAATATAATTTAGGCCATTTTTGGAACTATTCAATAAATTTGAATTTGAAAACAACATGAAAACAATGTAATTATAATGTATTATATTAAACATACCTAATATATCATTTTTCTCTATAAAATTAATGGGATACTATAACTCACCCAAAATATATTACTTTTAGAGTTTTTAAAATCATTTACATGGTTTTTCTACTACTTGCAAAAGTATGGAGTCAGTGTTGTGTAAGTGCTAAAGGTAATTTTTTCATCACTAAAAATTAAAAAAAATTACCATGATAAAAAAATTAGTTCATATTTAAAATAACCATTTATAACTAAACACAAGTTGTTTTTATCCCTATAAAAAAATTATAGATATTAAAAGCATGAGAGTGGTGATTTTGACCTTATCTTTTACATAAATATTATAAAGGTCAAAATCAAAGATAAATGAAAAAAAAGGTCATATTTTTTAATTTTATATGATTATGGATGGAATAAACTCATCCAATAAAATAAATTCATGTGTTTGAATGAATTTTATCCTTATCACAATAGTTTTAACCCAAATTAATCCATTTTACATTTACTGTGGTAACAAAAAATTATTATAGTTACTATTCATAATGGTAAAATATAAAAGGGACCTATTTAAGAAATTTGGACCTCATGATTCTAAATATGGAATCCGTTTTTCAATATTAAATTTATAGAATTGTAAAAATTTAATTTAAAATTAAACCTGTAAAATGCGATGAAAAACAGTTTTTCAGAAAAAATACTTTTAATTATAAAAATATTTTTACACCAAATTCAAGTATAAAATTAATTAAAAAAACCATAATTGAATTATTTTTAATCAAAAATAACAAATTAAATTTTAAAACTAATCCGAAAAATAATTTTACTTTGTAAATACTTGAAAATAAAATACAGATTCCAATCAAATCAATATTTTTCACCATTTATTAAAAAATAAAACTTTTCATAAGATTCTAAAAAATATACCCTAAGATAATTTTTATATACTGATTTAAAAAATGAAATGAATTTTTTCAAATTAAAATTATAAATTTTGGAAATCAAGCTTTTAAATAAAACCATATAATATATGTAAACAAATTTAGTAAAAATAAAATTATTTCCTTTTTGATTGGAAAATTACTTAATATTCTTATAGTGAATATATATCTATAAAATATAATTAATGAACATGATGATTATTTTTCTTGAAATTACTTGGCTTGTTATAGAAGAGATGGTATACTTTTATAAAGGGGGGAAGACACACTTGGAATTTTTCAAAATATTAAAATATAATAATGTCTTACACAAGCCAAATAGATTTAAATTGGATAAAATTAAAAGATAAGATGATATATAACCAAAATATATTCAACCACTATGATTAATATAAGTTTTTAGGTCATTTTAACCCTTATATATTTATTTTAACTCCTCATTAGTCTCTTTTAACATTTACTGTAGTAATGAACTTTTCCCTCAGTTACTATTCATAATGACCAAAAATTTAGTTGGCCTTATTGTATAATATTAATTATACTGATTCCAAATATGAAATAAAATTTTCAAAATTCAATTTCTATAATTTTAATAAATTCATTTTATAATAAACCCACAAAACATGATGAAAAATAGTTTTCCAGAAAAATGTATTTTTAAGTATAAAAATGTTTTTATACCAAAATTAAGCATAATATCAATTATAAATACGTTAATTATATTATTTTTAATCAAAATAAACTATTAAAATTTTAAAATCACTTAAAAATACAATATTACTTTTAATACTTGAATGGAAGAGACAATTTTCTATAAAATCAGTATTTGTTTTATTTTTCACTGAAAAAAATAATCTTTTCAGAAAAAACCCAAAATTTTACCTTCAGATAATTTTTTTATGATAATTTAAAAAATTATATCATTTTTATAAAATACAATCTCTAAAATTGGAATAAATTAATTATAATATTTTCTCATAGAAATCAATAAAACCCTTTTTGGAAGAAAGGGTATTTTTTAAAGCATAAAACGAATTCACTAAAAATTGAGTGCTTAATTCTTATGAATTAATCAATAAATTGGTATTGATTAATACCATTAAAAATAAATTAATATTGTTTTTAATACTATTCATACCTATCAATCCATTAACTAGGTTATAAAGGTATATTATATAATGGTTCTTTTATATTCGGGGTTGTTATAAAGAAAGTTGTCAAACAATTCAAGTTTATTTAAAATAAAATATATTTAAAATATTGGGGTGTTAAATTATACCCACCTGAAAATGAATTTATCCCTTTAAATTTCATCACTTTGATATAAAAAGTAAGGATATCTCTACTTTATCACATCCTTAGGTTCACACATAGCTTCCTCAAATTTTTTATTCCTTCAGAGAACTTTAACCGTGTGAGTAGTCTTGTTCCATGAAACTTTATATCTAAAATACAATATTTCTATTAGTTGTTCTTCATAGGAAATATCATACTCTAATATTAAAACTTTTGAGTTCATTAAATTTTAAGGATCAGGTGTGTTCTTCCTTATGATAGATACATAAAACACATCATGAACTTGAGAGAGATACGGTGGAAGCATCAAGTGATAAAAAACCATCTCGACTTGATCAAGAATCTCAAAAGGTGTGATATATCTAGGGTTAAACATTCCCTTATGTTTAAATCTCATAAACTTCTTCCATGGAGAAATTCATAGGAATACCTTCTCACCAACTTCTAATTCCAGATCTTGCTGATGATTATCAACATCACTCTTATATATACTCTGAGCTACCTTGATTTGTTACCAAATAGATCTAACCTTATCTATCATTTCCTCAGCTAACTCAAGTCTCAATAGATTTCTTTATCTAACTTCATCCCATAATTTTGGAGTCTTACACTTCCTACCATAGAGAAAGTTCTTAACATGTCTTCTAGAGTTTAAATAGTTCTCTCAGACTGACCACCTATATGAGGGTGATATAGAATACTGAAACTCAACTCTGTATCTAGAGTCTGCTGAATATTTCTCCATAACTTCAAGGTAAAACTTGGATCTCAATTAGATGAAATTGAAATTTATACCTCATGTATTCTTACCACTTCATTAATGTATATCTGAGCAGAATGATCAAGACATAAATATTCCATAATAACAATGAAATGTGATAACTTCAAAAGGTGATCAAATATAACCCAAATAGAATTATTCACTTTATATGTATTAGGGAGTACTATAAAAAATACATGGTGATGTTTTCTTATTTCTATTCAGGTATGGGTAATGGTTGTAACATCCCCTAATATATATTTCTTCCAACCTTAACTTAATGACATACAAGGAATCAAGATACATACTCTGCAATATCAATTTTCATGTTATCCCACCGGAAATATTATTTTAGATATTTATACATCTTCGTACATCTATAATTAATATAGAATTATGAACTATGAGCTTCATCCAATATATCTTTATGTACTTCTAGTATTAATGGTACACATACTTAGTTTTTTAACCTTATAATTCTATTATAATCATGGTTAAACTCAATAACATTTCTCACATTTGATTGTAGTTCTATGTCCTCCTTATATGCCTTCTTAATCTTCTCATAGATGGATAGTTAAAAATTTATCTGATAAAAATTATTTTTACCCTATTTCCTCATTATTTCAAGATCCATTTTATATAAATCCATAAATATTGGATCACTTTCAATCCTCATCATATACAAACTAGCATGGTATTTGTGATTTCGGGCATCAAACACCTTTTCCACCTTCTCTTGGTGTAATGTATTGAGAATTAATAATATTTGATCAATTCTAACCATATTATTTTGTGCATATTTAACTATTTCTATGTGAATATATACTTCAAGATTTTATGATTAGTATATATATCACACCTTCCACCATAGTGATAATGCCTCTATATTTTCAATGCAAAAAATCTCCTTCTAACTCCAAATCATCAGTTGGTTAATTTTTCTCATGAATTTTAAATTAATGTGAGGTATAAGCTATCACCTTATCATTATTCATGATTATTCATCTCATTACCTTCTTCGATGCATCACTAAATATCACAAACCCTTCTCCATTATAGGTTAGTGTAAGCATAGGTGTGATAACCAACATTCTTTTCAACTCCTTGAAATTTTACTCTTATTCATTTGCCTAAAGGAACTTGGCTCCCTTCCAATCCAACTTTTCTATTGGATTAGATATCTATGATAAATCACTCACAAAGTTCGAGTAGTGTCTATCCAACCTAAGAAAACTATGAATGTTAGTTACCATGGTTGGTCTAGGCCATTGCTCAATAACTTCTATCTTTTAAGGATCCATTAATATACCCTCACTTGAGATTATATAACCCAATAACGTGACTTTATGCATCCAAAAATCACACTTGGTAAATTTAGCATAAATTTTATCCTTACTTAGGGTTCTCAACCCAATCCTTAATTATTATTCATGATCTTTCATTATCTTTTAATATATAAGAATATCATCTATAAATACTACCACAAATTGATCATGTTAATCTCTGAAGACTATTCATTAAATCCATGAAGATAATATGAGTATCGTTAAGTCCAAATGACATTACTATAAATTTATAATGATCATACCTCATACGAAAGTTTATCTTTGGAATATCCTTATTCTTGTAACTCAATTGATGATATCTAAAATGAAAGTAAATCTTGGAAAAGTATTGAGCTTCATGAAGTTGATCAAAAAAGTCATCAATATGGGGTAGAGGATACTTTTTCTTGATAGTGATATTGTTATGTTATTAGTAATCAATGCAAATACATAATAGCCCATCTTTATTATTAATAAAAAGAATAGTTTCACCCCATAGAGACGCACTAGGGTGTATGAATCCTTTATCAAGATTCTCTTAGAGTTTCTTCTTCTATTATTGCAACTCAATCAAGATAATACAATATAGATTCTTTAAAATATGTGTATCTCCATGTATGAGTTCTATTGAAAACTCAACTTCGCGATTCATGAGAATACAAGGAAATACTTCAAGAAATACATTATCATAATCCCAAACAGTAGGCATATCTTTAATGTTGAGTTTCTCCCCAACTATTTGAGAAAAATATCCTTCATTAATAAGTAGTAAAACCCATATAATGAATTTAACTTCCATTGGAAGTTCATATTCATCCTCACACTGAAAGACGATCATAGGTTGATTCAAAATATCAAATGTTACTTCCCTTTCTTAGAAATTGATATGGGATCTATATAGAGATATCTGATCCATGCCCAAAATCACATCAAATTCAACTAGATGGAGAATCACAAGATTTTTAGGAAACACATTACCACACACTTTCATCATATAGGATCTATAAACTTGAGGGGTGATTGTCATACCATTAGTTGTTTTCACTACTAAATCAACATCTAATCATTGAGGTTGTAATGTGATTCACTTATCAAATCCTTTTATATAAAAGAGTGGGTAGATCCATGATCAATTAAAACATTATTTTTTCTAGATTGGATGATAAATATACCTTTCACCATGTCATTCTTGTAATTAACTTCAACAGTAATTATCACATGAGAATTCCATTTTTCTTTGACTTTAGAGGTTGTTGAGGTTTATTATACTCATTATCCCTTAGATTAAGGAATTGATTCATATAATTCCCAAAATCCTAACATCTAAAACACTGATGTTTTATTGGTGAATTCGGTTGAGATTTCACTCCATTCATTTCATTGACTGGCCTCTTCACATCACTTTGATATTCTTTTGCTCAATGGTCAAGTCTACCACACTTGAAATATCTTCTCATTTTTTTCAAAAAATTACTTGAGTTCCCCTTTATGCATTTTTAGAATATAGGTAGTTAAAACTTATTTTTCCCTCTATGTTACATACCACTGGAGATTCCATGAAACTCCATCATCCTTTTCTTATCACCAAAACCATGAGGGTTTCTAGCTTCAATTTCCACATTGATAGAAAATCGAATGATTTCTTTATAGCTTCCAAAGTTCCTTATGGCTAATTTCTTTTGAATTATTGGTTTCAAAACACTAAAGAATCATTCAATATTACTTTCTGGTTTAATTATAAAACCAAAATCATACCTCACAAGTCTTTTAAAGTGTTCTTCATAGGTACCGATGGATTTATCATCCTTTTACTTCAACTCTAGAAAGTCCCTCTCTATTTTAGTATGAAGAGTATGGGGAAGGTACTTATTAAGGAATACCATATTAAAATCCTCGCATTACATGGATTTTATTTCTTCTTATTGACTTGTATTCTTTATAAGTTTCAACCATTGATCATATTTTCATTCCAAGTGATAAACTAATAAGACAACTTTCTCATAGTCTGACCACTAAAGAATAAAAAATATCATTTTCATCACATTGATCCATTTCTCAACAACTATTAGATCAAAATACCCAAATAAGGAGGGTGTATGTTTTCACATAAAATATTCAATTGAATTTTTCTCTATCCTAAGGGAATTTTAATTTTCAATATGATCTGTGTTACCACTTATAGCTTGAGAGAGTTGAGTGAGAATATGCACAAGATATTGTATCCTAGCCCCTAAGTCACATGGTTTCTCATGAGTATGGTTTTTTCATTGTCCATCACATTCATTTTTCACATGATTCCTTATGGTTAGAACCATTTAATGAAACCAAAATCATAGTGTAAGCATCAAGTTATAATCATTAGAGTGACCAGTCATATATTCATGGAAATAATTCCTAAGATGTCCTAAATTATGACACATTTTTATCAACCAATGAAACTTTAGGTTTAACCTAGGTTATCTATGTTTATAATCTATTCAATTAATTTATAATAGTTTATAAATAAAATGTGAATTAACCCAATCATATCCCTTGAGAGTGTCAAACCAAATGCACAGTATGGACTCATTCACCATGCACCAAAATGATGGATGAGATATACTCAACCAAATCTTTTTAGGGTTATTATCCCTAGATGAATCTATTCCAAAACCACATCTAATTATAGTGTCCATACATGGATATGTTGTTTGTAAAATCACATAATATCTACCTTACCAAAACTTTAGGATGTTATCATATACTTAGGATTATCATCTGGGTTTTCATCAATGTTCTCTAATCATAATATCCAAAAATTAACTAAACCCTGTTATGATACCAACTGAATTGACCCAAGAATTTTATACATAGATATTAAATCATTTTAGATGAATATTCAATACATAACATAATTATTCACTCCCTATAACCATAAAGGTTTAGTGTATTTGGATAATAGAAACTAAAATATATTATTTTATAAAGGATATTAAACATCTCCCACAAAGTTCTTCATATTATTACCCTTTTAGACATATCGTACTTAGAACCTTCGATTAAAACCTAGAGAAAGAAAACAAAAAAAGAGTGAGCCCAGATGCTCATTAAGGGTAAATATAGAAGATATCAACCAATGATCATTGTCACGAACCATCCCCCGAGGCCCGTGTCGTGAATACCCCAATCCCACCTTCCATAGGCCAGGGGTTGGTGACTAGCACCGAAGGCGTATTCCCTAAAACTAGGAAGGCATTGCCTTTAAAACCTGTAACACACACAACCAAGCACATAGAAAGATACGAACTCAAGTAAACTGAATAGTAAACAGAGTGAGTTCAGTAAGTATAAAGGGGCCAGAATACAAGCCCAACTGAAAATTACAAAGAAAACTGGAAAGTACAAGACAGTTGTAAGTACATGTAACTGGAACAGCTCTTGTAATCACCCTCCAAGGATCCTACCTGAAGGGTAGGTACAAATCTTGATCGTTCTTCTTTGTGGTATGCCTTGTCTAGGTCCACCTCCGATCTACCTCTAATCCTAGTACTCTCTTCCTCAGTCAGCATTTTCTATCGTCTGCATCCAACACAACAAGGTACAGGCATAGCTCGTGCAGGGGTGAGTATAACGATACTCAGTAGGGACCCCGAGACCCTCAAGGTCTCACAAAATCTACAAAGGATAAACCACAAAGAATGAAAACAAAAGATAACCCTACTTAGGTATATTTTCATACATATACCTAAGTTATCAAGTAATCCATCTCAATCATGAAGAAACACGGAGGTACTGACTTAGCTCACACCATGTATATTTTTAGGCATAATAGTAGAGATGATTAGATGTAACTAATAAATCATCTTACTCTGTTAAGAGGCTCTGCTGCTAACCTTCACAGAATTTCTAGGAGCTGACCCGCACGGGATCTCTAGGAGCTGACCCCCATAGGATCACTGGAGCTGACCCACATAGGATCGCTAGGAGCTGACCGACACAGGATCTCTAGGAGCTGACCCACACAGTATCACTAGGAGCTAACCCACATAGGATCGTTGGAGCTGACCCACATAGGATCACTAGGAGATGACCCACACAGGATCGCTAGGAGATGACCCACACAGGATCGCTAGGAGCTTATCCCCATAGGATTTCTAGGATCTGACCCACACAGGATCGCTAAGAGCTGACCCGCACAGGATAGCTAGGAGCACTCTTCTCGTCACAGCCAGCTACTAGATTTTCACACTAGGCTTTCTTGTCTCTGGGAGATTCTGCTCCCCAAACCACTGGTTGATTCTCCAACTACCACAACGTCCCATGAAGAAGTATCTCAAAGGATCGCCACGTCATAGGGGTATCAATGCAACAGATGGAACGTCAATCGGACATTCGGTCTGTGAGTTATTAGCCTTTTAGTCCCGGGGGCCCGGTTGGATTCCTGCTTGATCCAACCCGTTAATACCCCATCTTAATCCAAAAATCCAGTGGGGTATACTCAAAGGTACTGTCTCACTCCAAGATTTCCAGCACCACTGACGGTCCGTCAAACGGACGTCCGGTGCCAAAGTTATGGCCAAAAGAATGTAAATGGGTCGTAGTGGGATCGGGTCCGGTCCGACCCGGTCAGACCGACCCAGCATCACCCGCTGGGTCTGGCCTGGCCCACTAGGTGGACTGGCCCATTGGTTCGGCCTGGCCTGTTGGGTCTGGCTCGGCAGTCCATGAGGGGCCACAGAGATCTGTGGGTGGCTGCGAGGCCGCGGAGGGTGTCGCGAGGGCGTGAGGCCACGGAGCGGCTCGGCTGGGGGTTACCACAAGGGTGCGAGGCTGTGGGGAGGCTTGTCCAAGGAATTTTGGCCAGAAGGGTGGTGGCAACTCAGGCGGTAGCTTGGACCAGATGGTGGTGGCGGCGATGACGACGGCTCATCCCGGTGGCGGTGGCTCGGGTGGCGGTTCGGCTCGGACGGCGGCGGCGGCTCGGCTTGAACAGTGGCGGCGGTTCGGCCCGGACGGTGGCGGCTCGGGCGGTGGCTCAACTCGGGCGGTGGTGGCTCGGGCGGCGGCTCGGTCCGAAGGGTGGTGGTGGCTCGGCCCGGACAGTGGTGGTGTCTTGGACGGTAGCGGTGGCTTGGCTCAGCGGTGGCAGCTTGGCCCGGGCGGTGGCGATGGCTCAGACGGCAGCGGCGGCTTGGCCCGGTGGCGGCGGCTCGGACGGTAGCGGCGACTCGGGTTGGCTCGGCTGTGGAGCGGCGGAGGCTACTGGGCGGCAATGGCCACAGGGCATCGGTGGCCGCGGACGGCAGAGCGCTAAGGGGCGTGGAGTCTGCGGGTCGGCGGGGCGTTGTGCCTTCGTCGGTGGTTCTTGAGTTCCACCTGTGCCGACCGCCGGCAACGGTCGCTGTCACCAAAGTCACCTTCTTCCATCATGAAGGATACACCATTCAAGAAGAACGATGGAGGGGTCGGGCCATGTTTTTTTGGCCTGCACCCTTCGCGTTAGAGCGGTATCAAGCGGCTTAACAAGAACAAGAACGTGTATAGAAGATATTTAATAACTTCAATCCTCAGAAACTTTGTCAATCAATAATCCCATTCTTGAAAAAGAAACTTATAAGGGAAGAACATGGGAACAAAACCCCAACTCGTTTTATTTGTCGATGGAGATCACGAGGGAGAAGAAGACGTCATTGGGGAGTGGAAGATGATCATCATTTAAAGACATCCCACATTGGAGGATTTCTCGAGGAAGAAAGTTGAAGTTGAGGTCGGCGTTCTTCATTGGCGTTCTTCGTTAGAGATCTTTCTCCCAAGTTCTCCAATGCTTTATCCTTTTCTAATCCTTTTCCCCAATTCCACCAAAATGAAAAGGTAGACCAAGATAATAGATTATGATATCTTTTATTTATTTTGTTATCACAAATTTCAAATAGACTAATTAATTAAATTGAGTTGGCATAATAAATTTTGGAGGAGTTGAAGAGGCTCCCCCGCATTTAATAGGAAGTTTGAGGGTTTCTCCATTAAAGGGGAGTTGAAGGGGGATTGTACCTCGTGTGGTCCCCACCACCATAACCTCTCATGGGAGGTTTTTTGGGCGGTCCCCACCATCATAACCTCTCATGGGAGGTTTAGGTCTGGTGGTCCCCACTTCTCAACATCCACATGTGGGAGGTTTTAACAAATAAAATAAAATGTTACACAAATTTTATTTTATTTTATTTTTTCACAAAAAAACAAATTTTTATCTTTCACTCTCGACCCACTGCGGTCAAGGTGAAGGTCTCCTTAAGCGAATACTGGCACTGCGAGTTCAAATTTTTTATCAGATTTCAATTCCGAGCATCAGTTCAGAAGTTAGAAAAAACCCACTCGCACGTTTATTGAACGTACCCAAACAAAAGTTCAGAAATTCATTCTGGGCACTCCGCGCCTCGGAATCATGCGCCGTCAATTTTCACAAACTCGTAAAATTACCATATATTAAAAAAAATTATATGGAAATTTAAGGTCTTTACATTCTTTCCACATTAAGGCTTTGCATCCCCGTAATCCACAACTCAAACTAGGTAAACAAGTGGGGGTACTGAGAATGAATCTGAGCCTCCCACTCCCATGTGCTCTCCTAGAGGTTCCCGTGCTGCCAGTAAACATGCACTGAAGGTATCGATCGTCCACGAAGGACCTGATATTGTCGATCCTCAATCTCTACTGGAACCTCTGTAAAAGTCTCCCCATCGTCGACGTCCAGCTCACCATGGTTGATGATGTGAGAATGGTCGTGCACGTATCTCCTCAGCCGGGATACGTGAAAGTCATCATGCACCCGGTGCAACTAAGGTGGAAGAGCTAAGTGTTATTCCACTTCACCAACTCTGCTGGGGACCTAAAAAGGTCTGATGAATCTCGGAGATAACTTTCTACCTCGGCCAAATCTCCACAAACCACGTTGAGGTGAGACCCATAGAAAGACGTGGTTGCCATCCTTGAACTCCAAAGGTCTCTGTCTCCTGTCAGAATAAGACTTCTGCCTGCTCTGTGCAGTCTTCATCTGCTCTTGGATGATCTTCACTTTCTCTGTGGTAGCCCATATCATCTCTGGTCCCACTAGTGCTGACTCACCTAGGTCAGTCCAGAACAAGGGTGAACTGCAAGGTTGCCCGAAAAACGCATCAAAAGCTTCCATCCCAATGGTGGAGTGATAGATGTTGTTGATGCAAACTCTACCAAAGCCAAGTTATCCTCCCTGCTACGACCGAAGTTGAGGACAAAAGCACGAAGCAGGTCCTCGAGGGTCTAAATAGTCCGCTCAGTCTGGCCATCCGTATGAGGATGGAAGGCGGTGCTCAAATGAAGTTGTGTCCCAAAATCCTCCTACAACCCCTTCCATCACCAGGAAGTAAAACATGTATCATGATCGGAGACAATCATCGAGGGTAATCTATGTAGCTGCACAATATCCTGAACATAGAGGCATCCCAAGCTCTCTACTGAACCCTGCTCTCTGATCGGTAAGAAGTGGGCCGACGTGGTGAGTCGGTCGATGATAACCCAAATAGATTCATGAACTCTGGACGTATATGGAATTCTTGTCACGAAGTCCATGGATATCTCATCCCACTTCCACTCTGGGACCTCTAAAGGCTGAACCAAGCCTGCTGGTAGCTGATGTTATGCCTTCACTTGCTGACAAGTGAGGCACTGAGAGACAACCTTTGCAACTTCCTTCTTCATTCCTAGCCACCAGTGCTGTCTTCGAAGATCCTGGTACATCTTCTCCACTCCTGGATGTACTGCTAGAGGGGATGTGTGAAACTCCATCAACACTTCCTCCTAGAGTGACACTGGTACCATGGTACGTCCTCTGAAAAGAATGATGTGCGCCCCACCTTCAGAAAATCCATCAGGTTCCTGTCCTGTGGATATCTGAGCATGTCGTGTCTCACAGTAAATGTCCCCATGTTGCGCCTCCCGGACTCGCTGAATAAGTGGGGGAGTGACTATAAGAGACTGGAGAAAAGATGTTCTATCCTGATCCACAAAGGTTATCTGTAAGGTGGCCAGCTGCTCTGTCACATCACCAAGCAGCTGTATACTAGATCTTTGGCTGAGTGCATCTGTTACAACATTCCCCTTCCTAAGAGTATAGACTATCTCAAATTCATAGTCCTGGAGTAACTTGAGACAACATCGATGTCTCAGATTCAGGTCCTTCTAATAGAATATATACCTGAGACTCTTGTGATCCGAGTAGATTGTAAAGTGTTCACCCATCAGATAGTGTCACCACGTCTTCAAAGCAAAGACCACTACTGCTAACTCTAGGTCATGGGTAGCATAGTTCTGCTCGTTTTGTCTCAGCTGTTGAGAACCATATTCAATAACTTCTCACTCCTGCATCAGGAAACATCTGAGTCTGGTCCCTGATGTGTCGCAGTAGACTATGTACCCTACGCCCTCCTCTAGAAGCCTCAAGATGGGGGCACTAGTCAGCCTCTGCCTCAGTTCCTGAAAACTCTGTTGGCATCTCTCCAACCACATGAAGGGTTTTACCTTATTTGTCAATGCTGATAGAGGTGTTGAAACTCTGGAGAAGTCTAGAAAAAATCTACGGTAGTATCCAGGCAAACCCATGAAACTTCATTCCTCTGTCACACTCCTGGGTGGATCCCAAGCATGTACCACCTCAATATTCACTGGATCCATTGCAACTCCAGCCTCCGATATGAAATGTCCCTGAAATTGAACCTCTCATATCTATAACTGGAACTTCGAGAGCTTACTATAAAGCTGGTGCTCTCGGAGTGTGTCCAGTACTACCTGCAAATGATAGGCATGCTCCTCCTCAGTAGCCGAGTAGATCATAATGTCGTCGATGAAGACTACTACAAAGTGATCAAGGTATGGCTGAAATATCATGTTCATGAGTACCATGAACACTGTTGGAGTTTTTTTCATTCCGAATGGCATAACAAAGAACTCGTAGTGGTCGTACCGACATCTAAAAATCGCCTTTTTCGCATCTTCGTCTCGCACTCTATAAGAACCTGGGTTTTTAAAACGGGTCAAAATCCCGACCCTGTTTGAATTTTTGATTGGTTTATAAGGAAACTAGAGAAAATGGGAAGTTTATTGAAATTTCTAGACTACACGCCATGTAAATTAAGTACACTCCATGTATATGTTAAGCGAGTGACTGGCCATGTGCTCGCCGAGTACATGACGTGTGTTGACTGTGTAGAATTTTCTTACTACACGGCGTGTAGTTTTAAACACGCCGTGTACCCGTGACCATGTGGTGGCCATACATGGCGTGTAAGCCTATTGGCCAGGTAGAACCAGGTGCACGCCATGTTCCCCTTGGACATGCCGTGTAGTCTATCTGTGTATGCGAAATATACATGGCATGTGGGTAAGTCGGTGAGGGAGAGAAGAGGAACCAAGTACACGCAGTGTACCCATAGGTACACACCATGTACTCATGTCGGCAATTCGGCGAAGTACCAGCCACCAAATGAATAGTTGAATGATATATACACGGCGTGTAGTCATGAAGTATACTCCGTGTACTTTCTTTTTTTCGCTAAAACGGGCAGTAGCCTCGTTTTGAGGCAGAAACACATATTGACGCCCAGTTTTGTAAACCAAACCGTCCGGATCTTATTCCTTCTCCCGATCATCCATTCGAGACCTGTTTCGAACTCCAACGGATGCATTGGAACCCCCTCAATAAGGCCTTTATTCCTCTTTGGCTGTTTTGTCTGATTTTCATTCTAGGAAGAGTTATAGTTGTTTGAATGGTATTGAATCTTTTGTATATTTACCATGTTTTAGACCGAATTGGAGGCTGTTATCGGAGTAGTAGCATCATACGAGTATCAGGTAGGTGGTGCATACTTCATTTTTTGTTTTCGCGGTTGTTTGGGTGATACGGCCGTCGGCGCGTTTTCGGGTATTTTGAGCATGACCCATTTTATCTGTTATTTCATATTTAATTGCTTGTTGGACCTATGGGATGCCTTTGGGTATGCCCTGTTACAAGTTTGTGTGAGCGGGGCCAGGTGAGGGGTCGTTGCTCGTCGGGGCATTTTGGCCGGGGAATGCCAGAATGGTTTTAATTGAAATATTAATGTGTTAAATTGTTAGTTTAATTATTAAAGCTTGATTTAAATTGCTAGAGGCATTTAAGACCTCAGTGCTGGTATGGGACAGCACCTTGCATAGTGCAATTCAACTGTTTAGTTTGTTTTGCATGTTTATGTATTCTGTTTGAATATGTTATACATACAATTGTTGAATTGCATCTGTTGGACCCTTTGGGTGGTGTTGGGCCTGGCCCGGATATTCTTGAGTGATGTGGATCATAATTTGGGATTGGCCTGGGCTACTTTGGGTGGTTTTGACCACGGGATTGGGCGTCATGGACGTCGGCTTGAGGCAGTATGACTGTCAGGTTGGGCATGGCACGAGTTACTAGGATGGCGATGCCATCAGACTGGAGCGGCATGGTCGCAGGGACACGAGGTGTCAGATGTGTTGGTGGCTTAGGTATTATTTGGTGATTACTGCTCACCTAGAACTTTGAGTAGTGTGCACACAGAGATACTCCATGACGAGGTGGTTTTGACCACTCGTGTGGGTAGAGGCCCCCGTAGTTGCGGTTAGGTATTTTGGTTGGGGGTTCAGGCCGTAGAAATCCATGTGAGAGGTGAGGAGCCTTCAGGGGATAGAATTGAGACTATCAGGTTGGGGGCTGAGGCTCACCGTGATTTGAGGACAAGCATCGTTGTTCCTCTGGGTTACTTCTTGGGCGTGCCTTCGGGACGTCGGTACTTGAGGCACGAGGTGTCAGGAGGCACATGTTGTCAGGTTACTATTCTTGGGCGTACCTTCGGGACGTCGGTACTTGAGGAACAAGGTGTCCGGAGGCACATGGTGACGGGTTACTACTCTTGGGTGTACCTTCAGGATGTCGGTACTTAAGACATGAGGTGTCAGGGGGCGCATGTTTCCGGGTTACACGACAGATATTCCGGCATTTTCTGAAGCAGGTGATACTCCATGGTGGCTGTTGAGCACCAGTGGAGTTTGTGTTTACTTGTGCATTGTACTTTTTACTGCTTTCCCTTGAAACGCATGACTGCTTAAACACATATATTTGGTACGCACCGTTGGGTGGTATCCTAATGAGATTTGTCTCACACCCTGCACGGGCCCTTCGGGACACGTGCAGACTTTATGGATTTACGTTCAGGAAAGAGGCCAGCTTCAGGAGATGGGTTGTGTTAGTTGTTGTATGGAGATGGTATGGGCCTTGAGGTCATACCTAGCTGGGGTTTACTTTGTTTTGATTACTTTTCTGTATCGGCATGCTTACTTGTTGTAGCTACTGTTGGTTAGCCATTGGTGCCCTTTTTATATTCAATTGTGTATGGCCTGCTTTGGATGCATGTTTTACTATTTAGTACTGGTTACATGTTATTAGTATGCTGATGTGTTTAATTCCGCTGCTGTTGTTATATTTACTACTTCCACTATTTATTGGATATTTGTTATGCTTCCGCTCTGTGGGTCTGGTTTGAGTCTGCTGAGTCTTTCAGTTCGCTGCATCTTTATTTTTATATACTCAGACCAGTACCCTTATTATGATCCTTCAAGAGGGTATAGTCTCCCCACAATACCTAAAAGACCCTCGCTGCTAGTCAGAAGCCTTTGGAGTTTAGGGGAGGTGCGCCTAAGGTAGTAACACCCAGCCCATTTGGTACTGTTTGGGTGGTTGGCCGGGTCTGGGTCGTTACAAAGTGGTATCAGAGGAGTTTTTGATAGGGATTTAGTAGCAGTGTTTTTCTGGATACTAATGATATTGAGACTTCTCTTTTTATTTCTGTTGGTTTTACTATTTGGGATATGGTAGACTGGAGATAGGTTTTTGTTACTGGAACTGGGTTTCTAGCTTGTGCTTGGGTGCCTGTAGCCCTAGGTACGAGGGATGGACCAAGTTGCCATGGGTGGGAATTGTTGTTTGCTTTTTCTTAGATTACAGTTTATATGATTTCCACCTCATTGGATCACTTGATGTGTGATGTTCTTGATTGTGATTTGTGAACCTTGACCCGGTTTGGTAAGGGGGAATTGGACCTTGGCCCGGTATGGTAAGGCTTGTTTGTTTGGCTTTTGATAGGAACATTTTAGGGTATTTCAATTTCATAATTTCACGTATGCTCTGTGAAGTGATAATTCCATGTGAAGGAAATATCAATTATCATGATATGTATGCTTTGAAATGTAAAAGGTGAAATTCCTGATAGAATTGTTTGTTGTTGTAATTTGATGTGTCATGCTTTATATATTTGTAGAATTTCATGTTGTAGGATATTTGGGTATGGCTCTTATGAGAGCAAGCAGGTATTATGACTGAGGTAATGTAACTATCAGTATTGGGCAACTTGGTCATCGGTTTAAGGCAACGTGAGTTGTTAGGAAATGCATGGCCCGAGGTACTTTTGATACTTGGCTCTGTTGAGGGCGGGTAAGGAGGCTATGAGGTCGGGATGCTGTGGGGCTTGGGTTGCGGTGAGGGGGAGTAAGGGTAGTTGTTATGCACTAACTTTTACTACTTTCCTTATCTGTATAGAATATATTGTTATATATATATATGCACTATCTGACCATTTATGGTATTCAGCGGGTTCCTTTTTGGGTGAACTATATGGATCGTCAGATGAGAGATGGTACAGTGCCGCAGGATCAAGGTCACAATTCGGTACAGGCAGAGCACGAGCTGTAGGGACAGGATCAGGTTCAGGATCCAGAACAGGCAGGACAGCAGCTGGGTTTGGAAGCATTCGAACCTTTTCTTGACGAGCGGCTCCGAGCTAGCCAGGTACGTGTCTTGCAGGGGATTGATAGAGGCGCGTAGGGTACAGAGCCTTCTATGGCGTATCTGACGCAGGAGTTCCAGTCGCAGCACCCGCCACTTTTTCAGGGTGAGGGTGGTCCGCAGGTGGTCGAGAACTGGATAGAAAGCATCCACATGATTTTCAAGTAGCTTGAGATGCCTCCAGGGTGGAGGGTCAAGCTGGCGACGTACATGCTAAGAGGAAAGGTGAAGCGTTGGTGGGACGTACAGGTTCAGGCTCGTAGGCATGAGGGGCTGGCTTGGAAGGACTTCGAGGACAGGTTCTTTGAACACTTCTACCCAGAGACACTGAGGGCAGAGAGAGCTCGGGAGTTCTTGAGTCTTCAGCAGGTAGACATGTCTACCATGGACTACGCAGATACTTTCACAGAGTTTTCTCACTTTTCACCTGGTATGGTGAGCGATGACGCAGCTAGGGTGAGGCGCTTCAAGGATGGATAACGACACACTATTCGGGTCCAGTTGAACATCTTCAGGCTGGGTTCCTTCTCCGAGGTGGTGAATCAGGCGCTCATAGACGAGGGAAACGAGAGAGAAAAGTCTCACTTGGGAAGGTTGATGGCTTCATGTGAGGGTTCAGATAGTATGAAGGGAGGACGGGATGAGTTCCAGCAGGGCAGTTAGGCTAGGGATTCAGTTAAACCACCTCGTGGTAGTTCTTCGGTGATTTTCTTTTAGTGTGGACAGTCGGGACATGTTTGGGCACAGTGCGATAGGCCTCCGAAGGAGTGCCGGGCATGTGGACAGGACGGGCATCTAGAGAGTTTTTGCAGGCATCCTTCTCAGATAGCCGGCAGGTAGGGACCAGGGCAGACCGGAGCGTCTGGTGTTGGTTCCGGTTCGGTACCCGAAGAGGGTAGTCGAGGTTCAGTTGTGCGCGGAGGTCATGATAGAGATGGTGGGACCCATCTGAAGGGTCAGTGGCTGGTGACTAGAGAAGCACCATAGGGAGGTTAGGAATCAGGAAGCCATACTTCAGGACAGGTGCACGTCGTGGAGCTGCCAGAGGCTGAGCAGGCTGGTGAGCCGACGACGGTTATAGGTACACCGCGGTGTGACCGTGATCTCCATGTTTCCTTTTTGGAATGACCTGTAGAGTCATGTATGTTTTGAGTACACGTGGTGCACAGGATATATGTGGACTGACTAGATGCTAGTCAGTGGGATTGGCACTATATCGGGGGCGTGATATATTCTATATATATAAGTATGAGATGCGTAGAATTAGGGCATCGAGGATGCGGGTTACTTGAGGTACCTTGGGCATCGGGGCATAAAGTATGCGGGTTACTTGAGGTTTCGTGGGCATCGGGGAATCGAGGATATGGGTTACTTGAGGTGCTAGGCACCAGGACCTCGTGGAGGCAGACACCGATGTGGTGCGGGTTACGTTGGGTGTTGGAAGCGACACAGAAGCACTAATGAGGCGCAGGGGTGACGATGCATCACGGGAGTACTATGCGTCTAGAAAACAGGTTAGTAAACCTTGTTTTCTTTAGGTTTTGTTGGGTTGAGACCGGGTTAGGCGATTCCTAAGGTGGGGATCCCCCTTGAGAAATTTCTCCGAGACCTTAGAAATCAGGGAGTCCAGGTTTCTTTGATCGGGATGGTATGTACGGTGCCATCTTCGGGTTTCGTCTGATAGCTCAGGGATGAGCTATGTTAAGGTGGGGAGATTATAATAACCTGGGTTCTAAGAACAGGTCAAAATCCCAACCCTGTTTGAATTTTTGACTGGTTTCTGAGAATACTAGAGAAAACGGGAAGTTTCTGGAAATTTCTAGACTACACGTCATATACATTAAGTACACTCCATGTATATGTTAAATGAGTGATCGGCTATGTGCTCACTGAGTACATGTCGTGTGTTGACCGTGTAGAATTTTCTTACTACATGGTGTGTAGTTTTAAACACGTTGTGTACCCGCAACCGTGTGGTGGCCATACATGGCGTGTAAGCCTGTTGGCCGGGTAGAACCAGGTGCACACCGTGTTCCCCTTGGACACGCCGTGTAGTCAAGCCATGTATGAAAAATATATATGGTGTGTGGGTAAGTCAGCGAGGGAGAGAAGAGGAACCAAGTACACGTCGTGTACCCATAGGTACACGTCGTGTACTCATGTCGGCAGGTCAACGGAGTCCCAACCACCGAATGAATAGTTAAATGATATATACACGGCGTGTAGTCATGAAGTACACGCCGTGTAATTTCTTTTTTTTCGCTAAAACGGGCAGTAGCCTCATTTTGAGGCAGAAACACATATTGACGCCCGGTTTCACGAACCAAGCCAGCCGGATATTGTTCCTTCTCCCGATCATCCGTCTGAGACCCGTTTCGACCTCTGACTGATGCGTTGGAACCCCCTTGGTAAGGCCTCGATTCCTCTTTGGTCGTTTTGTCTAATTTTTGTTCTAGGAATAGTTATAGGCGTTTGAATGGTATTGAATCTTTTGTAGATTTACCACGTTTTAGACTGAATTGGAGGCTGTTACCAGAGGAGTAGCATCGTATGACTATCAGGTATGTGGTGCATACTTCATTTTTTGTTTTCGTGGTTGTTTGGGTGACGCGGCCTTCGACGCGTTTTCAGGTATTTTGAGCGGGACTCATTTTATCTGCTGTTTCATATAGAATTTCTTTTTGGGCCTATGGGATGCCTTTGGGTATGCCCTATTACCAGTTTGCGTAAGCGGGGCCAGGTGAGGGGTTGTTGCTTGTCGGGGCATTTTGGCCGAGGAACGCCAGAATGGTTTTAATTGAAATATTAATGTGTTAAACTGTTAGTTTAATTACTAAATCCTGATGTAAATTTATAGAGGAATTTAAGACCTCAGTGCTGGTATGGGATAGCACCTTTCATACTGCAATTCAACTGTTTAGTTTTTTTTTTTTTGCCTGTTTATGTGTTCTGTTTGAATATGTTATATATGAAATTGTTGAATTGCATCTACTGGACCCTTTGGGTGGTGTTGGGCATGGCCCAGATATTCTTGAGTGATGCGGATCACAGGTTGAGATTGTTCCAGGTTACTTTGGGTGGTTTTGACCACGGTATCGGGCATCATGGACGTTGGCTTGAGGCAGTACGACTGTCAGGTTGGGCATGGCCCAAGTTACTAGGATGGGGATGGCATTAGACTTGAGCGGCATGGTCTCAGGGACATGAGGTTTCATATGTGTTAGTGGTTTAGGTATTATTTGGTGATTACCATTCACCCAGAACTTTGAGTAGTGTGCGCACAGAGATACTTCATGATGAGGTGGTTTTGACCACTCGTGTGGGTAGAGTCCCCCGTAGTTGCGGTTAGGTATTTTGGTTGGGGGTGCTTGCCGTAAAAATCCACGTGGGGGGTGAGGAGCCTTCAGGGGATAGCATTGAGACTATCAGGTTGGGGGCTGAGGCTCGCCGTGATTTGAGGACAGGCATCTCTGTTCCTTCGGGGTACTTCTTGGGCGTGCCTTCGGGACGTCGGTACTTGAGGCACGAGGTGTCAGGAGGCACATGTTGTCGGGTTACTATTCTTGGGCATACCTTAGGAACGTCGGTACTTGAGGCACAAAGTGTCAAGAGGCACATGGTTCCAGGTTACTATTCTTGGGCGTACATTCGGGACGTCGGTACTTGAGACACGAGGTGTCAGGGGGTGCATGTTGTCGGGTTACACGACAGAGATTCCTGTGTTGGCCGAAGCAGGTGATACTCCATGGTGGATGTTGAGCACCAGTGGAGTTTGTGTTTACTTGTGCATTGTAATGTTTACTAATTTCCCTAGAAGTGCATGACTGCTTAAACACGTATATTTGGT
Organism: Viscum album; assembly: GCA_963277665.1. NCBI lineage: Eukaryota > Viridiplantae > Streptophyta > Magnoliopsida > Santalales > Viscaceae > Viscum > Viscum album. Next base: position 366,341,935 of record OY728137.1, read on the forward strand.
ACGCACCGTTGGGTGGTATCCTACTGAGATTTGTCTCACACCCTGCATGGGCCCTTCGGGACATGTGCAGACTTTATGGATTTATGTGCAAAAAAAGAGGCCAGCTTCAGGAGCTGGGCTGCGTTATTTGTTGTATGGAGATGGTATGGGCCTTGAGGTCATACCTAGCTGGGGTTTACTTTGTTTTTCTTAATTTTATGTATCGGCATGCTTACTTGTTGTAGCTAGTGTTGGTTAGCCATTGGCACCCTTTTTATATTCAGTTGTGTATGACCTTATTTGGATGCATGTTTTGTTGTTCAGCAGTAGTTACATGTTATCAGTATGCTGATGTGTTTAATTCTTCTGTTGTTGTTATATTTACTGCTTCCGCTGTTTATTGGATATTTTTTATGCTTTGGCTCTACGGGTCTGGTTTGAGTCTTCTGAGTCTTTCATTCCGCTGCATATTTATTTTTATATACTCGGACCAGTACACTTATTATGGTCCTCCGAGAGGGTATAGCCTCCCCACTATACCTAACAGACCCTCGCTGCTAGTCGGTAGCCTTTGGTGTTTATGGGAGGTGCACCTAATGTAGTAACACCCGACGTGTTTGGCACTGTTTGAGTGGTTGTCTGGGTCCGGGTCGTTACAAAGTGGTATCAGAGGAGTTTTTGACAGGGATTTAGTAGCAGTGTTTTTCTAGATACTAATGACATTGAGACTTCACTTTTTATTTCTGCTGGTTTTACTATTTTGGATATGGTAGACTAGAGATAGGTTGTTGTTACTGGAACTGAGTTTCTAGCTTATGCTTGGGTGCCTGTAGCCCCAGGTACGAGGGATGGACCAAGTTGCCCTAAGTGGGAATTGTTGTTTGCTTTTGCTCATATTACAGTTTATATGATTTTCACCTCAGTGGCTCACTTGATGTGTGATGTTATTGATTGTGATATGTGACCCTTGACCCGGTGTGGTAAGGGAGAATTGGACCTTGTCCCGGTATGGCAAGGCTTGTTTGTTTGGATTTTGATAGGCACATTTTTTGGGTATTTTAATTTCATAATTGCACGTATGCTCTGTGAAGTGATAATTCCATGTGAAGGAAATATCAATTTTCATGATATGTATGCTTGGAAATGTAAAAGGTGAAATTCCTAATAGAATTGTTTTTTGTTGCAATGTGATGTGCCATGCTTTATATATTTGTATAATTGCATGTTGCAGGATATTTGGGTCTGGCTCTTATGAGAGCAGGCAGGTATTATGACTGCGGCAGTGTAACTGTCAGGATTAGGTGACTCAGTTGTCGGTTTGAGGTAATGTGAGTTGTCAAGACAGGCATGGCCGGAGGTACTTTTGATACTTGTCTCTGTTGAGGATGGGTAAGGAGGCCATGAGGCCAGGATTTTGTGGGGCATGGGTTGCGGTGAGGGGGAGTAAGGGTAGTTTTTATGCACTGCCTTTTACTACTTTCCTTATCTGCGTAGAATATATTGTTATATATATATATATTCGTTGTCTGACCATTTATTTTGTTCAGAGGGTTCCTTTTTGGGTGACTCAGATGGAGCGTCAGACAGGAGACGGTACAGTACCACAGGATCAGGGTCAGAATTCGGTATAGGCAGATCACGAGCCGCAGGGACAGGATCAGGTTCAGGATCCAGTACAGTCAGGACAGCAGTTGGGTTTGGCAGCATTCAGACCTTGGCTTGACGAGCAGCTCTGAACTAGCCTGGTACGTGTCTTACAGGGGATTGAAATAGGTGCGCAGAGTATAGAGCCTTCTATGGCGTATCTGATGCGGGAGTTCCAATCGCAGCACCCACTACTTTTTCAGGGTGAGGGTGGTCTGCAGGCGACCGAGAACTGGATAGAAAGCATGAAGATGATTTTTGAGCAGCTCGAGACACCTCCAGGGTGGAGGGTAAAGCTGGAAACGTACATGCTAAGAGGACCGGTGAATCTTTGGTGGGACATAGAGGTTCAGGCTCGTAGGCACGAGGGACTGGCTTGGAAGGACTTCAAGGATGAGTTCTTTGAACACTTCTACCCGGAGACACTAAGGGCAGAGAGGGCTTGGTATTTCTTGAGTCTTTAGCAGGGAGACATGTCTGTCATGGAATACGTATCTACCTTCACAGATTTGTCTCACTTTGCACCTGGTATGGTGAGCGATGGCGCAGCTAGGGTGAGGTGCTTTGAGGATGGCTTAAGACGCGCCATTCGGGTCCAGGTGAACATCTTCAGGTTGGGTTCCTTCTCTGAGGCGGTGAATCAGGAACTAATATTCGAGGGAAATGAGAGAGAAAAGTCTCACTTGGGCAGGGCGACAGCTTCGGGTGAGGGTTCAGACAGCAGGAAATGAGGATGGGATGAGTTCCAGTAGGGCAGTCAGGCCAGGGATTCAGCTAGACCACCTTGTAGTAGTTCTTCGGTGATTTTATTTCAGTGTGGACAACTGGGACATGTTCAGGCATAGTGTGATAGGCCTCCTAAGGAGTGCTGGTCATGTGGATAGGACGGTCATCTGGAGAGGTTTTGCAGGCAGCTTTCTTAGATAGCCGACAGGCAGGGACCAGGACAGACTGTAGTGTCTGGAGTTGGTTCGGGTTCGGTACCCGGAGAGGGTAGTCGAGGATCAGTTATGAGCGGAGGTCATGATAGAGACGGTGGGACCCAGCTGAGGGGTCAGTGGCCGGTGACTGGAGTAGCACCATAGGGAGGTCCGGCATCAGGTAGTTGTACTTCAGGCCAGGTGCACGACGTGGAGATGCTAGAGGCTGAGCAGGCTGGTGAGACGACGACGGTTAGAGGTACACCGTGGTGTGCTTGTGATCTCCATGTTTCCTTTTTGGAATCACCAGTAGAGGCATGTCTGTTTTGAGTGCACGTGGTGCATAGGATATATGTTTACTGACTAGATGCTAGTTAGTGAAATTGGCACCATATCAGGTGTGTGATATATTCTATATATATGTATGTATGATATGCGTAGCATCTGAGCATCGAGGATGCGGGTTACTTGAGGTGCATTGGGCATTGGGGCATCGAGGATGCAGGTTACTTGAGGTGGAGTGGGCATCGGGGTATCGAGGATGCGGGTTACTTGAGGTGCTAGGCACCAGGACCTCGTGGAGGCAGACACTGATGCGGTGCGGGTTACGTTGGGTGTCGGAAGCGAAACAGGAGCACCAATGAGGCGCAGGGGTGACGATGCGTCATGGGAGGACTATGCGTCCAGAAAATAGGTTAGTAAACCTTGTTTTATTTAAGTTTTGTCGGTTTGAGACTGGGTTAGGTGATTCCTAAGGTGGGGATCCCCTTTGAGAAATTTTGTCGGGACCTTAGAAATTGGGGAGTCCAGGTTTCTTTGATCGGGATGTTATATACGGTGCCATCTCCAGGTTTCTTCTAATAGCTTGGGAACGATCTATGTTAAGGTGGGGAGATTGTAAGAACCCGGGTTTTTAGAACGGGTCAAAATCCTGACCTTGTTTGAATTTTTTACTGGTTTTTGAGGAAACTGTAGAAAACAAGAAGTTTCTGGAAATTTCCAGACTACACGCCGTGTACATTAAGTACATGCCATGTATATGTTAAGCTAGTGATCGGCTGTGTTCTCACCGAGTACATGTCGTGTTTTGACCATGTATAATTTTCTTACTACACAACGTATAGTTTTAAACATGTCATGTACCCGTGACCGTGTGGTGTCCACACATGGCATGTAAGCCTGTTGGCTGGGTAGAACCAGGTGCACGTCGTGTTTCCCTTGGACACGTCGTGTAGTCTATCCATGTATGTGTAATATACATGGCGTGTGGGTAAGTCGGTGAGGGAGAGAAGAGGAACCAAGTACACGCCATGTACCCATAGGTATATGTTGTGTACTCATGTCGGTAGGTTGGCGGAGTCCCAGCTGCCAAATGAACGGTTAAATTATATATACACGGTGTACAGTCATGAAGTACACGCCGTGTACTTTCTTTTTTTTCGCTAAAATGGGAATTAGCCTCATTTTGAGGCAGAAACACATATTGACGCCCGGTTTCGTGAACCAAGCCCATAGGATCTTGTTCCTTCTCCTGATCATTCGTCCGAGACCCATTCCGAACTCCGACTGATGCGTTGGAACCCCCTCGGTAAGGACTTGATTCCGCTTTGGTCGTTTTGTCTGATTTTTTTCTAGGAAGAGCTATAGGCATTTGAACAGTATTGAATCTTTTATAGATTTACTGTGTTTTAGACTGAATTGGAGGCTATTACCGGAGGAGTAGCATCGTACGAGTATCAGTTAGGTGGTACATACTTCATTTTATGTTTTCGCGGTTTTTTGGGTGATGTGGCCTTCAGCGCATTTTCAGGTATTTTGAGAGGGACCCATTTTATCTGTTGTTTCATATTGAATTGCTTGTTGGACCTATGGGATGCCTTTGGGTATGACCTGTTATGAGTTTGCGTGAGCGGGGCTAGGTGAAGGGTTGTTGCTCGTTGGGGAATTTTGGATGGGGAATGCCAGAATGGTTTTAATTGAAATATTAATGTGTTAAACTATTAGTTTAATTATTAAAGCCTGATGTAAATTGCTAGAGGAATTTAAGACCTCAGTGCTGGTATGGGACAGCACCTTGCATAGTGAAATTCTACTGTTTAGTTTTTTTTCTTGTTTATGTGTTCTGTTTGAATATGTTATATATACAATTGTTGAATTGCATCTATTGTACCCTTTGGGTGGTGTTGGGAATGGACTGGATATTCTAGAGTGATGAGGATCATAGGTTGGGCTTGGCCCGGGTTACTTTGGGTAGTTTTGACCAGGGAATTGGGTGTCATGGACGTCGTCTTGAGGCAGTACGACTGTAAGGTTGGGCATGGCCCGGGTTACTAGGATGGCGATGCCATCAGACTTGAGTGGCATGGTCACAGGGACACGAGGTGTCAAATGTGTTGGTGTCTTAGGTATTATTTGGTGATTACCGCTCACCCAGAACTTTGAGTATTGTGCACATAGAGATACTCTATGATGAGGTGGTTTTGACCACTCATGTGGGTAGAGGGCCCCGTAGTTGCGGTTAGGTATTTTGGTTGGGGGTGCTTGCCGTAGAAAGCCATGTAGGAGGTGAGGAGCCTTCATGGGATAGCATTAAGACTATCAGGTTGGGGGCTGAGGCTCGCCGTGATTTGAGGATAGGCATCGCTGTTCCTCCGGGTTACTTCTTGGGCATGCCTTCAGGACGTCGGTACTTGAGGCACGAGGTGTCAGGAGGCACATGTTGTCGGGTTACTATTATTGGGCATACCTTCGGGACATTGGTACTTGAGGCATGAGGTGTCAAGAGGCACATGGTGCCGGGTTACTATTCTTGGGCGTACCTTCGGGACGTCGATACTTGAGACACGAGGTGTCCGGGGGCGCATGTTGTCGGGTTACACGACAGAGATTACGGCGTTGGCCAAAGCAGGTGATACTCCATGGTGGCTATTGAGCACCTGTAGAGTTTGTGTTTACTTGTGCATTGTACTATTTACTACTTCCCCTAGAAATGCATGACTGCTTAAACACATATATTTGGTACGCACCATTGGGTGGTATCCTACTGAGATTTGTCTCACACCCTGCACGGACCCTTCGGGACGCATGCAGACTTTATGGATTTACGTGCAAGAAAGTGGCCAGCTTCAGGAGCTGGGTTGCGTTAGTTGTTGTATGGATATGGTATGGTCCTTGAGGTTATACTTAGCTAGGGTTTACTTTGTTTTTCTTACTTTTCTGTATCGGCATGCTTACTTGTTGTAGCTATTGTTTGTTAGTCATTGGCGCCCTTTTTATATTCAGTTGTGTATGACCTGTTTTGGATGCATGTTTTTCTGTTCAGTAGTAGTTACATGTTATCAGTATGCTGATGTGTTTAATTCCACTATTTTTGTTATATTTTCTGCTTCTACTGTTTATTGGATATTTGTTATGATTCCGCTCTGCGGGTCTGGTTTGAGTCTGCTGAGTCTTTCATTCCACTGCATCTTTATTTTTATATACTCGGACCAGTACCCTTATTATGATCCTCCAAGAGGTTATAGCCTCCCCACTATACCTAACAGACCCTCACTACTAGTCGTAAGCCTTTTGAGTTTAGTGGAGGTGCGCCTAAGGTAGTAACACCCGACCCTTTTGGCACTGTTTGGGTGGTTGTCCGGGTCCGGGTCGTTACACACTCTGAGATGGTGATAGCCTAATCTAAGGTCTATCTTCAAGAACCAACATGCTCCCTTCATTTGATCAAAGAGGTCATCAATCCTCGAAAGTGGGTACTTGTTCTTCATGTTCACCTAGTTCAGGTGCTAATAATCAACACAAAGCCTCAAGCTCCCATCCACATTCTTGGAAAATAGAATTGGGGCTGCCTCAGGAGAAACACTAGTTCGGATGAATCCCTTACCCTACAAATCCTCTAGCTATAACCATAGCTCACGAAGCTCCGTGGGAGCCATCCAATACGCTGGTGTAGATATCGGTGTCGTCCTGGGATACAAGTCAATGTAAAATTCCATCTCTCTATGAGGAGGTAGACCCAGAACATCATCAGGGAAAACATCCGCATACTGGTCCACCACTACAAGGTAGCTCAGACTCTCTACATCAACCACTTTGAGGGTAAGGCTATCCAACTGATTTGTAATCTATTGCACTCTCCTCTGGGTAAATCCATCATGTGCTGCATAGGCTCCCTTCTCGTCGGTGAAGGTAAACCTGGTCCCATCCATGCGAGCACACCGCACTTTGCACCTAATACAGTCAATATGAGCATGGACTGTAGATAACCAGTCCATACCCAAGATGACGTCATAAGGCCTTAACGCTGCTACTAGGAGATCTCAGCTGAAGCTCTCTCCTCCTAGAGTAAGCTCACACTGCCGGCACCAGTGCGTAATCATCGAATCTGTTCCTGTAGGAGTCTCTATCTGTAAGGATTGATCCAACGACTCCATCAGAATCTCCGAGCTCTAAATGAGGGTAGTAGCAATAAAATAATGACAGAAACATGTGTCTATAAGTACTGCAACTAAGGTGTAGTAGACACATATCATACCTTGTATCATCTCCGAAGTTCCATGATCGTAAGCCTCAACTACCTAGAGCTGAGCTCGCTCCTATCCACATACTTCATACGGTTGGGGTGGACCTCCTGGTGGTGGTGGTGGTAACATCTCAAATCATCGCTCATCGCCAACTGCATGACCAGCTCCTCTGCCACATCTTTCTGCTCCCTACAGACCTCCTCGGTCGAACCTCTATCTCTACCTAGGAAGTCCCTCGACCATCTACTGATCATTCGTACGGTGGGTCGGACATTCACGAACCATGTGACCCTTCTCGCCGCATGCGTAACATTGCCCGCTCCTGGTATGATTGGATTTGTCTCGGGTACCCCACACAACTGATCCTGAGTCATGTGGTCGTCCACCTGTAGGTCTGGTCCTCTTGGACCTCTATGACATTTGTCTACTGTCAGCTACAGAAGACTCCGCTACATGACGAATATTGATGGATCTCACTGCTGGAGACTACTCAGCAAGGAAAATCTCCACTAGGAGGGCTCTCTCTAACACCTTCGCCTATGTTGGGATGCTGACTGAGATCATCGAAGCCCTGATCTCCCATCTGAGCCCCTGATCAAAGGTCTGGTCCCTAAAGAATAGGCCCCACACCATATTTGTGGAGTAGAATGAGAGGTCAGTGAACCTCGCTGAGTACTGAGCTACAGTCATGTTGCCATGCTGCAGATGAAGAAGCTCCTGTATGCGCACTGCGCGAAGAGTCGATGGGACAAACTCTACCCTAAACAGGCTCTCAAAGTCTGCCCAGAGAAGTGTCACCTCATCGTGGACCTAGAGCATCAAGCTCCACCATCTGACTATTTCTTCCTATAGAATTCTAGTAGCAATGATCACTATGAGATCAACTGGTGTCCCTACCAATCGGAAGACTCTCACCATAGCCTCCATCCAATCTTCAGCCACCTGTGGGTCCATCTCTCCCATGAACCTGGGTGGCCTCTAGCATTGGAACTCGTGCAACGCACTCAAGAGGTGTGCACCGTCTACTGTTAGGGATAGTGGCATCAGTGGCCCAATGGGTAATGGTACCAATGGTGCCTCCGCTGGTGCCTCTACTGGTAAAGGGCCATGCACCAAGGCCTCGTCGCTCGGTGGGCTATCAGTGCGTACAACTCTCGGTACCCTAGATGGTTGTCTGCGTGGAGGCATCCTGAAAAGTAATAGGTGTGCCACGGTCAATAAGTTATACCTGGTGAGCTGACTCAAAAGATCACAAAGAAAAATTTTAAAAACACACACACAGTCAGTGTTTTCATGTACTAAGTCGGAAATCAGAAGTCAGGGTCCTTGTGTATGGATACGTCGGCCGCCGCACCAACACTATATTCCCTAAACTAATAACCACACTCACTAAAATTAACAATATTTCCATTAAAAATAAATATCATAGTCTTATGTTCTATGGTAGAACCGACTCCTCTGATATCAATTTTTCACAAACCATCCCCTGAGGCTCGTGCTGTGACTACCCCAAGCCCACCTTCCATAAGTCAGGGGCTGGCGACTAGCACCGAAGGCATATTCCATAAAATAGGGAAGGCATTGCCTTTAAAACTTATTACAGACACAACCAAGCACACAACAAGATACGAACTCAAGTAAACTGAATAGTAAACAGAGTGAGTACAGTAAGTATAAAGGGGCCAAAATACAATCCCAACTGGAAAGTACAGTGAAAAATAGAAAGTACAGGACAACTGTAAGTACAAGTAACTGGAATAGCTCTTGTAATCACCCACCAAGGATCCTACCTGAAGGGTAGGTACAGCTCTTTATCGTTCGTCTCTTCAGTACACCTTATTTAGGTCCACCTCTGAGCTACCTCCAGTCATGGTACCCTCATCCTCAGTCAGTGCTATCTGTTTTCTGTATCCAACACAACAAGGTACAGGCATATCCCATGTAGGGTTGAGTATAACAATACTCAGTAGGGACCCCGATACCCTCAAGGTCTCACAAAATCCACAAAGGATAAACCACAAATCATGAAAACAACAAATAACCCTACTTAGGTATATGCCCATACATATACCTAAGTTATCGAGTAATCCATCTCAATCATGAAGGAACACAGAGGTACTGACTTAGCTCACACTAGGTATATCTTTAGGTACAGTAGTAGAGATGATTATATGTAAATATTAAATCATCTTACTCTATTAAGAGGCTTTGCTGCTAACCTGCACAGAATCACTAAGAGCTGACCCGCACAGGATCGCTAGAAGCAAACCCACACAGGATCGCTGAAGCTGACCCACACAGGATCGCTAGGAGCTAACCCACATAGGATCACTAGGAGCTGACCCACACAATATTTCTAAGAGCTGACCCACACAGGATCGTTATGATCTGACCCACATATGATCGTTGGAACTGACCCACACAGGATCACTAGGAGCCGACCCACACAGGATCGCTAGGAGCCGACCCACACAGGATCGCTAGGATCTGACCCGCACAGGATCTCTAAGAGCTGACCCGCATAGGATCTCTAGGAGCTTACCCGCATAGGATCGCTAGGAGCTGACCCGCACAGGATAGCTAAGAGCACTCTTCTTGTCACAGCCAGCTACTGGATTTCTGCACTAGGCTTGCTCATCTCTGGGAGAGTCTTCTCCCCAAGCCACTGGTTGATTCTCCAGCTGCCACGATGTCCCACGAATAATTATCTCAAAGGACCACCATATCATAGGGGTATCAACGCAACAAACGGCGCATCAATCGGACGCCCGGTCTGTGAGTTATTATCCTTTTAGTCCTGAGGGCCCGGTTGGATTCGTGCTTGATCCAACCCGACCATACCCTATCTTAACCCAAAACTCTAGTGGGGTATACTAAAAGGGACCATCTCTCTCCAATATTTCTAGCACCACTGACGGTTTTTCAAATGGACTTCAGGTTCCAAAGTTATGGCCAAAATAATGTAAATGGGTTGTAGTGGGCCTGGGTCCGGTCCGACCCAGTTGGACCGACCCGGTTCGGGTCAACCTGGCATGACCCGCTGGGTCTGGGCCGGCAGGCCGTGAGGGGCTGCGGAGAGCCGCAGGTGGCCTTGAGGCCGTGGAGGGTTCCACGAGGGCGTGAGGCCACGGAGCGGCTCAGCTAGGGATTGTCATGAGGGTGTGAGGTCGCGGGGCGGCTCGGCTGGGGCGGTTTGGCCGGAAGGGCGGCAGCGGCTCGGGCAGTGGCTAGGTCCAGACGACAACGGTGGCTCGTCCTGGACGGCGGCTATAGAACAGCCCATATAGTGGCTACGGCTCGGCCCAGACGGCGGCGGCGGCTGGGCCCAGACGGCGGCGGCAGATCAGCCTGGATGGCGGCGGTGGCTCGGCCTGGATGGTGGCAGTGGCTCAGATGGTGGCGGTGACTCGGCCCGACGGTGGTGGCTTGGACGGCGGCGGCGACTCGGGTCGACTCGGCTGCGGACGGCACGGAGCAGTAGAGGCCGCGGGGAGGCGATAGCCGTGGGGTGGCGGTGTCCGTGAATGGCGGAGCGCCGTGGGGCATGGAGGCGGCGGGGCGTTGTACCTTCATCGGCGATTCTTGAGTTCCACCGGTGCCAACAGCCAGCAGCAGTCGCCATCACCAAAGTCACCTTCTTCCATCGCGAAGGATACACCATTCAAGAAGAACAACGGAGGGGTCGGTCCATGTTTTTTTGGCCCGCACCCTCCATGTTAGAGCAGTAGCAAGCATCTCAACAAGAACAAGAACATGTATGGAAGATATTTAAGAACTTCAATCCCCACAACCTTCGCCAATCACTAATCTCATTCCCGCAAAAGAAACTTAGAAGGAAAGAACATGGGAACAAAACCCCTACTCGTTTGATTTGTCGACGGAGATCGCGAGGGAGAAGATGACATCATTGGGGAGGGAAAGACGATCGTCATTGGAAGACGTCCCACATTAGAGGACGTCCCGAGGAAGAAATTCAAAGTTGAGGTCGGCAATCTTCGTTGGTGTTCTTCGTTGGAGAGTTTTCTCCTAAGTTCTCCAACACTCTCTCCTTTGCCATGCCTTTTCCCCAATTCCACCAAAATGAAAAAGTAGCCCAAGATAATAGATTATGATATCTATTATTTAGTTTGTTGGCACAAATTCAAAATATCATAATTAATTAAATTGAGTTGGCATAATAAATGTTAGAGGAGTTGAAGAGGTTCCCCCACATTTAATAGTAAGTTTGAGGGTTTCTCCATTAAAGGGGAGTTCAAGGGGGTTTATACCTCAGGTGGTCCCCACCACCATAACCTCTCATGGGAGGTTAGTTCAGGTGGTCCTCACCATCATAACTTCTCATGGGGGGTTTAGTTCTGGTGTTCCCCACTTCTCAACATCCACATGTGGGAGGTTTTAACAAATAAAATAAAATGTTACACAAATTTTATTTTATTTTATTTTTTCACGAAAAACCCAATTTCTATCTTTCACTCTTGACCCACTACAGTCGAGATGAAGGTCTCTTTAAGAGAATATCGGCACTGCGAGTTCAACGGTGTCCTCAGATTTCAATTCTGATCACTGGTTCAAAAGTTAGAAAAAATATGCTTGCACGTTTACTGAACGTACCCGAACAAAAGTTCATAAATTCATTACGGGCACTCCGGGCCTCAGAATCACGCGCCGTCAATTTTTGAGGACTCATAAAATTACCATATATTAAAAAAAATTGCATGGGAATTCTGGGTCTTTACAATCATACATAAGCATAAGGTTATGATAATATAATCATAACATAAGGAATTCATACCCAATAAATTAAATATTTTTAATCATGAGTCATGGCATAAGACTTTTTCATAATAAAATACAAAATTCATAAGAGTGTTGAATCATAAATAATAAATCATGAGACATGATAGCATATCATAAACATAGAAATGTGGAAAAAACATGTGAACATGTATAAATAGAAATAGGTTCACTCATTAAGTTAAGGACATGAAATAAAGTCATTGTATAAACTTATAGACATGAAACCAAGTCTACATAAAAACTTGTGGATATGAAATCAAGTCCATGTATAAACTTATATACATGAAACCAGGTACATGTATAAACATATGTATATGAAAAAAGGTCTACACATCTTGTTGTGAACATGAAATCAGGTTCACGCATAACATATTTATCTTATGAGCTATCCATATTTACCCAATGCATTTGAGGGATATAATAGACCCACCCAAAACATAATAATCATAATCTATTCATATATATGACATAAGATCATGAAAACAATTATCATTTCATCATATCTTAACGAATGAAAAAGAAAATGGGTTTCATCAAGATTTCATCATCATAATCAATAACCATCCAGAGAAAGAATAAGGACAGTGTCATAAAATCATATATCAGTGAAGCATAAGCAATATCAAAGGATGTTATATGTAATGACCCAAAATTATATCAATGAAATTTCCCTTCAAATAATTATTCCATATATTATAAATCACGTAAAATCAATTAGATAACACAGTAAAAACTTTATAATATCATGGAATAAGTAAATAAATGTTTTAAAAATGATAAATTAAGTATTAGTATTTTTTTGAAACATAAATTTTTATTTACAATTTTATAATTAATATAATGATTTTAAAAAATCATAAAATAGATTCATAAATTAATATTTTTTTGTCTAATTATTATTGGATAATTTTATGAGGCCTTAATTAATTTTTCAAATTTTTATAAAATCGGTTATAATTTTAAAATTAGTATTTTTTTAATAAATGATAATTTTAATTAAAAATTAAATTTATCATATTTAGAAAATTATTTTCATAAAATGGAGTCCATTTATGAATTATACCTGTCAAAAAAATTGTTATGGGGAATTTTTGGGATTTTTCTAAAATAGTTGAATTTTTTATGAATAGTGAAATACAGTAATTTATAGTATAAGCTAAATAACCGAATTATTGAGTCATGAATGATTTATGGATGATGTAATAACCATTATTTTGAAATCACGTGCATTATTTATTGTATCTAGTCACAATAATAAACACTATCCATAATCTTGATCTAAAATAATAAACAAATGAATAAAATAATCAAAAAACACTCATCTCCTCCACTATAAATATCACCCCTCACCACCTCTTTTCCTCAAACATTGAAAGTATTTAATCTTTTAAAAATTCTACCCAATAATCTTCCCAATTCTCTCCCCCACTTCTAGGAGCCTTTGGTCTCAAAAAATACTAAAACCAATTCCCCTAAGGAGGTTCTCAAGGAGAAGAAATCAGGAGGTAAAAACCTCTTTCTTTTTCTTTTAATTTCTTTTCAATTTATTTTATTTTCTTATTTTCTCCTCACCTCAACTTATCCAAGTGGAATGATAACTCCAGTATTTATATATAATATAATTTTATTATGTTAATGGAAAAAACCATCATAATTTCTTTCTCCCTTCCCTTTTTTTCTAAAAATGAAAACATCATCAGTGATGTTTAGATTTATCGCATTCAAGGATGATGAATTTTCAATTTCCATTACCACATTCAAGGATGGTTATAAAACCATTTTTATGGTTAAAATATATTACAATATGTTTATTATGAATTATTTAATGTTATGGAACCATTATATATACATAATATTAATTAATAAAATTTAAGTAGTTCATGATGATTGAAAAAATGCCAAAATAATCTAAATGGTTATCATTGACATTTTATTCTAATGAATCATCCTAACATATAGAAAAAATTATATATGTGACCATTTAATATTTTTAAATTTTATTAATAACATGTAATTTCAATTCTAGACAAATATTCTCATTTTACATGATTTTCTATACATGTATACAAGTAAACCAATCATGAAAAACAAGGAAAATAATGCTCCTGGAACAATGAAATTTTATCTTATAACTCATAAAAAAGTACATAAATGAATACTAAATGGAAATAAAACCCAACATCCCACGTGTCAAAATTTTGGGAAGAAGCATCCTGAGAACTGTCTAAAGAGAACCAAGAGATGCTTCAAATATGGAAGAATGGGCATCTTTCTAATAACTGTTGAATGGATATGAAGAATCCCACTAATGTGGAATAATAAAGGAAGGTTCAAATCAACACTTAGAATATAGTGTATTGTTTCAATTATAAGGAACATGCGAATTATGTGATCCATTCCCCTAAACCTATGGTTGTTAGAGGTAATGAACAACAGCCTCCAAGGCAGCAAGGAAGGGCATATGCTATCGCTACTACTGAGGTGGATCCAAAAAGTAATGTGGTGATAGGTATGCTAGTTATTAATTCAAGAATAGTGAACATACTATTTCATTCTGGTTCTATGAATTCTTTCATATCTTTTGATTTTAGTAGAACTATTCAAACACCACCTCAAAATATGGAGGTTGAGTTGTCTATGAGAACCAAAAATGGAGAAATTATTGCATCCAAAGTATATAACTCCTCCCCAGTTAATGTTTTTGGACTGAACCTCCTATAAAATCTTGTCATACTTCCTTTATTAGAGTTTTATACTATATTGGGAATTGATTGGCTATCTTTATATAAATCCAATATCAACTACCAGGAAAGGTAGGTCACTCTTCACATCCCAAAGCATACTCCAATTCTGTACAAGTGTAAGTATGAGGATGAATCTCCTTCATAATAATAATATCAAGGGTTGATATTATCACTTTATGATCAATAATATCTATCTCAAATGATTGAGACAAATGATAGAATCATTCTTGAAGACATTCCCATTTTCAGGGACTATACTGATGTATTCCCTAAAGAATTGTTTGGTCTTCCTCCTGACTGAGAAGTTGAGTTCTAAATTTAACTTATTCCTAGATCTATATCTATATCAAATAAACCTTAGATAATGTCCACGATTGAGTTATAAGAACTGAATAATCAGTTACAGAAGAATCTAGACAAGGGATTTATATTCCTGAGTGCTTCATCATGGGGTGCACTAGTCCTCTTTTTCAAGAATAAGGATGGATCAATGCGCCTCTTCATTGATTATTATGACCTCAATAAAATTGTGATAAAGAAAAAGTATCCCCTACCACATATAGATGACTTTTTCAATCAACTACATGGGACTAAGTATGTCTATAAGGTGTACCTTCAATCAGGATATCACTAATTAAAGGTGAGAAAGGAAGATATTCCCAATACTACCTTTCAAATGAGGTATAGAAACTATGAGTTCATAGTAATCCCCTTTGGACTTACTAATGCTCTAAAAAAATTATGGATTTAATGAATATAGTCTTTAGAGATTACTTTGAAAATTTTGTGGTGGTCTTTATTTATGATATTCTGATATATTCAAAGTGAAATGAGAAACATGAGGATCATTTGAAAATTGTTCTAATGACCTTGACAAGTGAGAAACTATATGAAAAGTATAATAAATGTGAGTTTTAGATAGATGAAGTGAAATTATTGGGGCATGTTATCACTAGAAAAGGAATGTTTATGGACCCTTTTAAGACAAAGGAAATTGAAGAGTGGCCCAAGACAACATCTGTAACAAAGATCTATAGTCTCCTTGGTCTAGTTGGGTATTACCAAAAATTTATGAATAACTTCTCATAATTTTCAAACACAATAACAAAGATAACTCGGAAGGAAGTGAAGTTTTTCTAGACTAGTGAATGTGAAGACTGCTTCAAATAGTTGAAAAATAATCTTATCGTTGCATCATTTCTCACTCCAAAAGCCTTAAATCCATACATATTTTTATTATTTTTGGATAATATCCTTTTTAATGGTTTGGGGGGGAACCTTAAATATCTCGTAGGTCTAGAGGAAAATATGTCTTATACATGGTCCTTAAAGGCCCTAGATATTGACACCACAAGAAAGACCTACCCATCATATATCTGGATTTTCATTGTGTAGGTAATATCTGTTTTCCCATTTTTTCCATCAATTTGCCTCGCTCCTTGCCACACTGGAGGTTGTCATCTCACCAAAAATACTGAATCCCGCCACCGGTCGAATCCCCCTCAAGCTACCTCTATCCTTGCTGCACCAAAGGTCATCATCCCCACTGCCTCATTCCACCTACACAGTCAATCCAAGAATCTTGTCATTGGTCAAAGCCCTATCGAGCCCTATTTCTGACTGAGACTTCCACTGCTTCACGTTGGTCAACACTGACTATAAACACTGCCCCCACCTGAAGAACCTTATTCACCATCCCCCATACACACCGTACATCATCATAAAGCCCATAAATCCCCAAATTTGAGGCTTATTGGGATTAAACCCTAGTTTATGTAGGATTATAGGGTATTCTTAACCACTAGGCCAAGTCCCCAACTAAAAAAATGTTATTGGGTAACAAGGTATAAGTGGGAGCCACACCATGCCTGTCTTGAGCCCAACCCACCACCTGTGCTCCACACGCCCCCAGCTAAATTTGAGTGTGGTGGGACTCAAACCTGTGTCAGTTCCATTTCCAAGGATTGTCCGCCTTACACGGTAGCACTTAACTAACCCTATCCAGCTACTTCACTAGTGCTCACACTACCAAAAAGTGGGGAACTCTTTGTGGTGTACAGTGATTATTCAAAGAATAAATTAGGTTTTGTACTGATGAAAAATGATGAAATGATAGCCTACACCTCAAGTCATTTTACAATTCATGAGAAAAATTATCCCACGTGTGATCTATAGTTGGTAGTTGTGATCTTTGTGTTGAAAATCTAGTGGAATAATCTCTATGGGGAGAAGTGTGAGATATATACTGATCATAAGAGCCTAAAATATATATTTACATGGATGGCTCTTAATAACGGACCAGTGAAGATGGTTAGATCTCATAAAGGATTATGTATACTCAATCCACTATCATCTTGGTAAAGAAAATAAGGTGGCGGATGCTCTAAGTAGAAAGGATCCTACATATTTTTCAATGATGAGAATTGAAAAGGATCCAATCTTCTTAGACCTACAATTTATAGACATGAGAATCATTAAGGATGTAACATCATCAATATTTTCTAAAATGACTTCTCAATAATCTATTATGTATAAAATAAATGACACTCAAAGAAATGATGAAGAAATTTAGAAAAAGCTAGAAGCTATCATAAATGGGAAATCCTCATAGTTAAAAATTTATGGGGAAGGAATCATAAGATTTGGGCCACAATTATGTATACCATCCAAACTAGAGATAAATAAATATATTCTGAATAACACACATACTCAAATTTATCTATTCACCTAGGAAGCACAAAGATGTATTGAGATCTATGAGAGCACTATTTGTGAGACAATATGAAGAAGGAGATCACTGAATATACATCAAAGTTCTTGGTATGTCATTAAGTAAAGGTTGAAAGGAAAAATTCTAAAGGGATGGTGAAACAATTACCCATACCAACAAGAAAATGGGAAAATATCACCATGGAATTTTTCACTGGACTTATAAATACATCAAGAGGGAATGATGTTATATGGGTCATTATAGATCATCATACAAATACAACTCAATTTATCACAATTCTAGAGGACTTCTCACTTGACCAACTTGCACAGATATACATCAGAGAAGTGGTAAGGTTGTATGGAGTACCACTATCAATTGTATTCGATCGAGATCGGATATTTACCTCAAAGTTCTAGAAAATTCACCAACATGCTCTAAGCATTGAGTTAAAATTTAATAAAACCTATCATCCTCAAACTGATGGTCAAAATAAACAGACAGTTCAAACACTAGAAGACATGTTGAGAACGTGTTCTATGGACTTCAAGGGAGGATGGGACTAACCCCTACCTCAGGTTGAGTTCTCCAACAATAATAGTTTCCACTCGAGCATACAAATGACTCTATATAAATTCCTTTATGGGAAAATGTGCATGCAAGGATAAAGTTGGTGAATATAAGCTGCTAGGACCTGAAATGGTCGAAGAAATGGTGGAAAATGTGGAAACTATTCAGCAACACATCAAGGTATCCCAAAGTAGACAAAAAATTATGAAAACAATCATTTATGAGACCTAGATTTTAAGGTTGGTGACATGGTATTCCTCTGCATATCTCCATGTAAGAGGATCATGATATTTGGGAAGAAGGGAAATCTATGTACCAGGTACATCAGCCCATTCGATATTCTTGAATGTGTTGGAGTTGTGTCCTATTGACTAGAACTTCCACAAACCATGTATCAAGTACACAATGTATTCTATGTATCCCTCTTGATAAAGAACATACCAAATCCCTCACATGTTATAAATTCATAGGTGGTACAGTTGGAAAATGATCTCTCTTATGAGTAATAACCACTGAAGATCTTGGACCATAGAGATAGCGTTATATGAAACAAGAACACTCACCTGGTAAAAGTATTATAATGGAAACATAAGTAAAAAAGAGGTAACATTTGAACCAGAAGAAGTGATGGAGGAGAAGTAGCCCCACCTATTTTCACCTTAGTATGTAAAATGAAATTTTGAGGGTAAAATTTCATAAGGGGGGAAGAATGTAATGACCCAGAATTATATCAATGAAATTTCCCTTCTTGTAATTATGTAATATAGTATAAATCACATAAAATCACTTATAGAACACAATAAAAATTTTATAAATTAAGAATGAATGAAATAATAAGTATTTATAGAAATTAAGAAACCCAAATCAATTGAATAGTAACATGACCTTTGGAATAGTAATGTGGCCATTAAGAATAGTAACCCGGCCAATAGAATAGTAACCTCACCTATGAAAGTATAAATAAAATTTATGAATATTATAAATAAAAATATGATATATTTATATCATATAATAAGTAAATAAATGTTTTAAAAATGATAAATTAAGTATTGGTATTTTTGTGAAACATGAATGTTTATTTACAATTTTATAATATATATAATGATGTAAATAAATTCTATTTTCATGAAATATATTCATAAATTGATATTTTTTTGTTTTATGATTATAAGATAATTTTATGAGACCTTAATTAATTTTTCAAAGTGTTATAAAATCAATTATAATTTTAAAATTGGTATTTTTCAAATAAATAGTGATTTTAATTAAAAATTAAATTTCTCATATTTATAAAAAAAATAATATGGAATCCATTTTTGAATTCTACACATTGAAAAATAGTTAGGGTGAATTTTTGGTATTTTTCTAAAATAGTTAAATTTTTTGTGAATTGTGAAATACGGTAATTTATGGTATAAGCTAAATACATTAATTATTGAGTTATGGATGATGTATGGCCGATGTAAGCACCATTGGTTCAAACTAACATTCACTATTTACTATATCTAGTCACAAGAATCAGCATTATTCATAGTCTTATGCCAAAATAATAAACAAATGAGTAAAATAATCAAAAAACACTCCTCTCCTCCACTATTAATATCACCCCTCACCACCTCTTTTCCTCGCACATAAAAAGCCTTTAAGATTGTCCAAATTCTACTCAATCCTCTCCCAAGTATCTCCCCCGCATCTATGAGTCTTTAGTATCAAAAAAATACCAAACCCAATTCCCCTAAGGTGATTCTCAATGAGAAGAATTCAAGAGGTAAAAATCTATTTCTTTTTCTTTTAATTTCTTTTGAATTTATTTTATTTTATTTTATTATTCTCTCTTCACCTCCCTTTATCTAAGTGGCATGATAACTCTAGTATCTTATATATACTATAATTCTGTTATGGTAATGGAATAACCCATCATCATTTCTTTTCCCCTCCCCTTTTTTCTAAAAATGAAAACATTGTTCATGATGTGTTGATTTATCGCTTTCAAGGATGATGATTTTTTAATTTCCATTAACACGTTAAATAATATTTATAAAATCTTTTTATGGTTAAAACATATTATAATATATGTATTACAGCTTATTTAATGTTCTATAACCAGTATATATACATAATATTAATTAATAAGACAAAACTAGTTTGTAATGATCGAAAAAAATTTCAAAATAATCTAAATGGTTATCATTACATTTTATCTAATGAATAAACCTCAAATATGGAAACAAAATGATATGTAAGACCATTTAAAAAAATTGACGTCGAAAATCATTCTATATAGAATTTTTTGCATCAGTTTTTTAAAAAAACTGACGCAAAAAAGTGATATATAAAAATTTTCGCATTGGTTTTTGTTAAAACCGACATGAAAAGTCTATGCAGCTACATTTTTAATTGGTTTATAAAAAACTGATGTCATATCTCTAACGTTGAAGCCTCTTTTTCTACTAGTTCAATATGACAGATCCTAAAAAATTCTCTGTTTTATCCAATTGTGTTCTTTCCCATATCTATTAATTTTTCGTTAGTTTATAGTTGATCCAAATGTAATGGGAGGTAATGAAGTGACAAATGATTTTAAGTCCATACTTGAGATCATCATTGTAGGTCTATCTCTTTCAATTATTCCTTTTCTAAAATGACATTTTTTCCTCTGAAAAGGGTGATCGGTTGGAAGGAATATGTGATGATAGTCGAAAAACAAGGTTTTCTTCCATTGACAAGTATAAACACTTTTTGTCTCTCATACAGTATGTACATGATTTTACCATGTTTACTTCAGTCATATAACATGCAATATGCTAGGAAGTCACTAATTATCCACATCAATGCCTCTTTTAGTAGGAAATTTTGTTTCGCAGTAACATCATATGTACTGACACCATTACTCTACAATAAATTTAACTCATCAATCAATGTCTTCAAATAAACATCAATATTCTCTTTCGTATGTCTTGGAATTAATAAGGTCAAAAAGATATATAGCTCCTTCATCAACATCCAAGGACGTAAATTTTATGGAGTTATAAACACATGTCAATAAGAATATTGACTACCGTAAGAACCAAATAGACAAAAACCGTCAGTAGAAAGACCTAGTCACACATTTTGGGATTCTTAAGAAAAAGATGAATGTACTTGGTTAAAACAATTCCATGAATTACTATGATATGGATGATTTATGATTTTACAAGTTTAAATATTGGTTTTGTGTCATGAAATCAATGATGTTGTGTTCTAAGAGATAAATAAACACTGGAATATGGGTGTAAGTAGGAAATACCTCAATTGTTTTACAAGAATAAATCTAAACTTCTCTAGTTGAGCCTCTTTATACCTTTATTTTTCACATTTAGGACAACTATCCAATGAATCATTTTCACCATAATATAAGATTCAATCATTTGAACATGTATGAATCTTCTAATAACCAAGACCCAGATTACGAACCAGCCTCTTTCTCTCATATAAATTTGTAGGCAACACATTTCCTTCAGGTAATAGTGTTTTAAACAAAGAGAATATCTGATCAAAACAACTATTTAACATTCTATTATCTAATTTAATATCTATAAATTTTTCAAACACTTCAAATTTTCTTATCTTGCAACCTAGATATAAGGCATCCTCAATGAACCTCAACAAATCATAAAATTGAGATGGTTCCAACTCATAAGTTAAATCAATATCATCCTAAGTTTTAGTTTGTTGAAAAGACAAACCCACCACATCATGTACTAAATTTTGAAACCATAATGGATTTGGAACCAAATTATTAATATCTTATATGGAACTATGTTCATTGTGTTAATACCAAAAAACATAATCTGTTTGAAAACCAAAATGCAATAGATGACCCCCAACATTGTCAAATGTGTCAAACATCCTCAAACCACATTTTTTACATGTACAATTAATTCTCCCTTCTAAAACAACTTTTTGATTTTGATGATGCAAATAATAAGAAATTTTCAACACCCTCAATATATATAGGATTTATACTGGAACTTTTTAGATTCTTTTAGTGATTTATCTGAGAATGATCATATAATAATGAATGTTATCAACTTCCTCAATCCATATTTCTCTAAAAAAATATAAAATAATTGGTTTTTTATGAATAATTTGATATAAGAAAAACATGACCCAAAAAAAGAAAAAAAATTGTTAATTATTCCTAAGTATTCCTAATTATTAGTAATTGTTTCTAAATATTGCTAATTATTGCTAATTATTCCTAAATATTTCTAATTGTTGTTAATTATTGCTAATTACTCCTAATTATTTATAATTACCACTAATTATTGCTAATTACCGCTAATTATTTCTAATTACCGCTAATTATTTATAATTACCTCTAATTACAGCTAATTGTTACTAATTATTCCTAATTATTACTAATTATTAAAATTTCTTACTATTTGTTACTAATTATTACAATTTATTATTAATTATTCCTAATTACTGTTATTTATTACTATTTATTAGTATTTTATTTCTATTTATTACTATTTAGTACTGATTACCACTAATTACCACTAATTATCTCTACTTGTTACTAATTACGAATATTTATTACTAATTATCACTAATTATTACAAATTATCACTAATTATTACTAATTACTACTATTTATTACTAATTACCATTATTTATTACTAATTACCGCCATTTATTACAAATTACTGCTATTTATTACTAATTATTACTAATTATTACTAATTATTTTTATTTATTACTATTTATTACTAATTATTACTATTTATTACTAATTATTACTATTTATTACTATCTCTTACTAATTATTACTAATTATTAATATTTATTAAATTTATTAATATTTATTCCTATTTAATTCTATTTATTCCTATTTATTACTAATTACCGCTAATTATTACTAATTACTACTAATTATTACTAATCACCGCTAATTATTACTAATTACTGCTAATTATTACGAATTATTGCTAATTATTTCTATTTATTCCTATTTATTCCTATTTATTCCTAATTATTGCTAATTATTGCTAATTATTACTAATTATTGCTACTTAATGCTAATTATTGTTGTTTATTGCTAATTATTGCTATTTATTGATAATTATTAATATTTATTGCTAATTACTGATATTTATTGCTAATTATTAATATTTATTTCTAATTATTACTAATTATGTCTAATTCTTCCTAATTATTACAAATTATTAATATTTATTATTGATTATTACTATTTATTACTATTTATTACTATTTATTACTATTTATTACTAGTTATTACTAGTTATTACTAATTGTTACCAATTATTACTATTTATGACTATTTATTACTAATTACCGCTATTTATTGCTATTTACCACTAATTATTGTAAATTATTGCTAGTTGTTGCTAGTTATTGTTATTTATTACTAATTATTACTATTTATTACTATTTATTACTATTTATTACTATTTATTACTAATTATTACTATTTATTGCTATTTATTACTATTTATTACTAATTATTACTAATTGTTACTAATTATTGCTCATTATTAATATTTATTAATATTTATTACTATTTATTGTCATTTATTGCTATTTATTAATAATTACCGCTATTTATTATTAATTATTACTATTTATTACTATTTATTACTAATTGGTACTAATTCTTAATAATTAGTACTAATTATTACTAATTATTTCTAATTATTACTAATTATTACTAGTTATTACTAATTATTAGTATTTATTACTATTTATAAATATTTATTGCTATTTATTACTATTTGTCGCTAATTTTTACTAATTACCGCTAATTATTACTAATTATTACTAATTACCACTAATTATTATTAATTATCGCTAATTATTACTAATTACCGCTAATTATTCCTAATTACAACTAATTATTACTATTTATTACTATTTATTAATAATTATTTCTAATTAATGCTAATTACTACAAATTAGTAATAAATAATACTAATTACTACTAATTAATAATAATTAATACTAATTACACGTCATTATTATTAATTAATGATGGTCGAACCAAATTATTACAAATTAATACTATTTAATTTTAAATAAAAAATTAAATCTTAATGAAACAATATATTTATAAAATTAAATAATGCAAAATAAAACTATCTAATTCTAATTTAATTTAATTGTCGCTAATTAAAAAAATTATAACTAATATAAAATAAAATGAATTAACTAAAAAATAAAAGCAATATATAAACACCTTATAACAGAATCTTTCGTACGATGTAAGCCTTAAAAATTGATCCAATTTAAAATTTTAAACTTTAAAAGAATTTAAGAGAAAAATATGAGAGTAGAGAGGGAGAGATGTGTTGAGAGAGTTGTGAAATAGGACAAAATCGGATGGGGGTATATATATGTTAGATTATTTGCGATGAGTCGCGTCGCAAATGTGAACCCCCTATTAATTAGCAGCGGCGGTTAAAAAGGTATTTACGACGTGACCTGTCACAAATACCTACCTGCTGACATAGTATTTGCGATGGGAGATAAATCTGATCGCAAATGCTAACTCCTCTATTAATTAGGATGGTGGTTAAAAAGGTATTTGCGACGGGACTCATCACAAATATTTACCTACCGACATAGTATTTGTGACGGGAGATAAATCTCGTCGTAAATACTAAAAACCATCGAAGGGTATTTACGACAGGTGTAACCAACCTTGGCAAATACTCGTCCCATGGTTTGTCGCGCGCTGCACGTCAAACCTTTTGCGACAGGACCCTACTCCATCGCAAATAATAGTTTTTCCCGTAGTGTTATGATATGTTAAATGTGAATTTCTAGATGAATTTCCCCTGTCTTATATGGGTTTTTTGCTTTCTTCCATATTTATAAAATTAGGAGCTAAAAATTGTAAACATTAATAATAATAAAGTTTATTTATGTTTAGTCAGTTTGGAATATTCCTCATGTATTCTATAATTAAATCAACCTAAAGAATAAAGGCTAAAATGAAAGGCAATAGTATTTTAACTATGTATACATGAAGGGAAAAATATAAGTTTTCTTAACTAGTATATCAATAATTCTGAAGATCAATACCATTTACCAAGCTTCTACATCATATAAAATATGTCAAATTTGGGCGACAATCAAAGCTCCATCTGCAAGGAGGCTAGACTACATCAAAGGTTGATGATGAAACAAAAAAGTGTTACGCCTGCAGATTTGCCTTATCTGTTTTTCTATCGGCATTTAATTATTATGAAACCAGATCTAAACATAATTTTTCCTTTATGAATTTAGAAAGATATAATCAACTTTTTATTATAGGTTCCTCGGATGGATGCAGTTATTAAAAATCAAATTACCAATTGCCTCTTTTGAGTGAAACAAATCTGTCAATTTCAGATGACAATAACATACAACTTTCATGTTGAAATCCTTTGTCAAATATGAATATAAATGGTACTTTTCTTTGCCATCATTAACTCTAAATTTCAATTTATTTGTTAAATTTTATTTCAATTGGTAATATTAAATATTTGGTAAACTTTGTTGTCGGTAAAATTTATCCCTTAATGAAGGAACTGATTTTGACTACGGAAACACCCGACTACAAACCAATCTCCCTAATTGAAAAGGAAAAAGAGATATATATCAATCAGAAAATTGTATCAGAGAATATGGTATGCCTATAAATTTCTTCTTCTTAACTGTTTATGTTATACTATAACTTGTTGTTATTTAAATATTTATGATTTTGTTCTTATTTAATGTTATCAATGTATCAACCAAGCATTCTTTTTCTTCAAAGAAGGGGAATAGTTATGATCATTCATACATGATTTTATTTAAAGATTTGTGATTTTTTTTCTTATTTAATATTATCAATGCATCAACCAAGTAATATTTTTTGTTTTCATACATGAATATCTCAACTATTTATCCCCACAACAAGCATATCAATGCTCAAAATTTTATAGCCAAAAATACATGCACACAATCGTTATTAGGCGACAATGGTATGGTACTCTCTTGATTAATTGACTATTTTGTTGTAGTCATATTTATTTCTATACACTTTAAGAATATATCAAAATATTTCTTATGATCGTTCAATACACATGATTTACTTGCCATTCTTTAGGTGTATTGCAGTTCTAAATGAAATTGAAATGGCTCAATATTAATTTAGCAAGTAATAACTAGAAAACTATGTCTACTCCTTCTATTCAGCTTTATGTTGTGTGATATTCAGTATACAAGTTTACACTTCTTATAACACAGTTCATACATTTTCCTTAATACAATTATTTATTAGTATTATAATATGATAACTAATTTGATATTTGATACATACAGATTACTTGGACCTTGACGATTCTCAATACTTTTGTACCTATTGTTCTGTGATTTTTTGGTTCAATTAAATATTTAAACGATGTAGCAACCAAGAAACATCTAAGTTTTCATTGTGTTTCTCTCTTATAAAAATCAACTTTCAAAGATTGCCAAATCCACATGAGTACTTAAAGTCCCTTATATTCTTCGATCATTTTAAAGAGGGAAAAGAATTCTATGATAATATTTATATTTACAACATAATGTTTTTCTTTACATCAATGAGTGGGAGAATTGATAACTCCATAAATAGTGGAGGTGCTCCTTATGTTTACTAGCTCAACGGTCAAAACTATCATCGCATTGGTAGCTTATTTACATCTTCTAGAAAAGCACCAAAGTTTCCACAACTATATATTTTTGACACCTCGAATGAAGTTGATAACAAAATTCAATCTGTCAGGTACATTACAAACATTGCATGCATTGATATACATGTAAACTAAAAAAATTATTTATATTTTTTCACATATTTTTATTTTTTGCAGATCATAAAAAAAATCAACATTCTATCAATCCAATTATTATATAGAACCTTAAATGTATGTTTGATGAATGCAATCAATTAATTCAACATTTTAGAATTTCAAGATATTTGTTGGCATTAAATAGTGCTCCAGATTTGAGATTGAGGCTTATTAGAAAGAGAGATTTTGACCCACATTCTTACAACTTACCAATGATTTCATAAAACTTTATGCTCATAGTTGGTGATATTAGAAATTCCAATAACAACAGAGATATTATTTTATAGAAACAAACAGGTGAACTTTAAGGTATAGATGAACTACATCCATTATATCTTCCCTTGCAGTATCTTGTAATATATACAACTGAGGAAGATGAATATTCTAATAATGTGTACCAAAACTTTACTACCATAAATTTTGTTAAATTAAAAATAATTAGAATGAGGGAGTACTTTTCATACCATCTACAATTTCAACATAATCAGTTGTCTGCACTCTTACATTTGAGATGATTATTGCAACAATTTTTATTATATACATATACAATGGTTGAATCGCAATGTTTATCATTTATTCGGTTTAATCAAAAATAGTTGAGAGTTGATTTGTATAATGGTTTGTAGGAATCATGTCTCAAAGGTGAGCATGATGGTTCTCTTTGTGGAAGACATATCATTCTACCATCATCTTTTACTGGTAATCCAAGATTTATGATTCAGAATTATCAAGATGCAATGGCAATTTGTAATTGGGATGGATATCTAGATTTGTTTATAATTTTCATGTGAAATCCCTATTGGACAGAGATTATAGGGTTTCTACGAAATCAAAACCTTCATTCTAAATACTCCCCAGAAATACTCTCAAGAGTTTTCAATATGAAGGTTGATCATCTAATGAAATATCTAAAGGAGATGATATTTTTTGCAAAGAAAAAAGTTGGTATTTTTTGAAAGTTTTTAATATTTTCTTCATTTTTTTTTGAATAAATATTATTCATTATTTACATTTATGTATTTTTTTTATTTATTTATGTACTAGTTCAAACCATTTAATTTAAAAATCACGACCTTCCTCATGTTCAAATAATTTTATTTCTTCAATTTGATCATAAAATTTCAACTATTACTGAGGTTGATCAAATTATTTATATTGAAATACCAGATAAAACAATGCAGCCTCTGCTATATGAGTCTGTAAAAAATTTCATGATTCATGGACCTTGTGAGGTTAATAACCCATGCTCCCCATGCATGAAAAATAAACTCTATTCGAAATATTTCCCTAATTTTTTTTTTGTCAATTCATCTATGGATGAGGGTGGGTATGCTATTTACAAAAGATGAGATAACATCAAAATAATAGTAAAGAATGGGGTCAAACTGGATAACCATTTTGTTGTTCCTTATAATTCGTCCATTTCACTTAAATATCAGGCTCATATGAATGTTGAACTTTGTAATCAATCATGTTCTATCAAATATTTGTTCAAATATAAAAATAAAGGTCACAGTCCTGTAATAAAATTTCTTTATGGATTTGAGTCTATGTAACATGATGACAAATAAGTTGATGAGATTAAAATATATTATTACTACATATTTCATCATGTGAGGTTGTTTGGAGAATATTTAGTTATGACATCCATTACAGATTCTCTAAAATATTTAATTTCCACTTTCTTGGTGAGAAAACTATAACTTACAATGATAGATGCAATATTGAAGATATTCTGTTAAAAACAACAATATCATATGCTATGTTTACTTCATGGTCTGAAGCCAATGAAACTTATCTTGAAGCACAACATCTAATGTATGTTGAATTCCCAATGAAATTTTTCTTCCACTCACATGACATGAAATTTTTTCCTAGAAGGCGAGGCTTTTCTATTGGAAGATTTCATTATATGCCTCCCACTGTTGGTGAACAATATTACCTTCGAATATTGGTCACTAAATTTTTAATACCTAAATCATATGATGAAATCTTGACTTTAAATCATACTAATTTGAATACATTTAGAGAGGAATGTTATTTCTTGGGTTTATTTCTTAATGATTTAGAGTTTGTTAAAGCTATTACAAAGGTTTCCTTGTGGGAAGTAGGGAATTCTTGGCTCTTATCTCAAACACAGTTTCTCAACCACCTGATTTATAGTATAAAACTTGGAAATTACTCTTAGAATATATATTATATAGTCATAGAAATATGTTACAAATTGAAGGTATATTATATCTTAACTTTTTTTTAGATCCATGACATTGACAGAGAAGTAGTTTTATATTTATGCATGTCTTACTTCTCTCTCAGATTTTTTACTTCAATTATTTTACTTGATGATAATTAAAAAAAATATTGTAAACTCATCTCATTTATTTACATACAAAATTATGGATACATACTCAAATATTTTGTTAATTAATATAGGATTAGTTATGTGTGGTTTAATTATATGAAGTTCACAATTAATTGCATTATTTGGAATAATTTTGGTCAATTTCATTAACCATAATAGTATTTATGTTATTTTTTGTAAAACATCATCTGTGAGTTAGCTTTAACATATAAATTTCATAATATATTAGTTATACCATCATTAAGATATTTTGTTTTTTTGTATAATACCTTACTTTCAACTCACTATCTCTTATTGTAGCAGATTTACAACCCACTAATAGTCAATTACAGTAATATGCACTACTATATATTGATAACATCGTTCTTAGTAAAAGAATATCATTGAAAAATTATCCTCCAATGCTTGCTCTAGAGTTATCAACTATTTTTAGTGGAAACATGTTGATTGTAGCTGAAAAAACTATGATAATGATCTTATTTGAGCAAAATTTAAAATTTTGAATAAAAAAATGAGTTCTGAAAAAAAAAATATGTATTTGACACCATTCTTATGGGATCTTTCACAGCTAATGGTGGACTCATTTTTTTCCATGGATATAGAGGCACTAGGAAAACTTTCTTATGACATGCCTTAACGTCGATACTATGTTCTAAAGGGCACATAGTACTATCAGTTACATCAAGTGGTATAGCATCCCTGTTGTTACCAGGTGGGAGAATAGAAAATTATCAATTCTATATACCAATTTATGTTAATAAAGACTCGACGTGCAACATTCACTAGGAAAGTGAGTTGGACGAACTTTTACAAAATACAAAATTAATTATTTTGGATGAAGCACTGATGGTTCACAAATATTGTTTTGAGGATATTGATCACACCTTGAGGGATATTATTTCCTCGCAAGCTCTAAATAGTGTTGAATATCCTTTCGACAAAAAAACTATTTTCCTTGGTGGTGATTTTCAATAGATCTTGCTTGTAGTACAATGTGGTACCAGGGATGACATAATATTAGAAAGTATCAAATATTCCTATCAATGGAAGCATTGTTCTGTTCTTAAATTGAAAAAGAACATGATACTACATTCTTCTGATGCAATTACTACTTATGTAGAATTACAAAATTTTATAAATTGGATTCTTAACATTGGGTATAGGAAGGTTGGTGGTTCAAATGATGGTGAGGTTGATTTTTAAAATCCCAAATATAATATAATAACTACATTTGAGAATCCATTGGATATCATTTTTAACCACACATACCCATATTTAATAGAAATTTACAAAGTCCTAGAGTACTTAAAATCATGGGCTATTTGAGCACCCACATGAAAAGTTGTGCAAGAGGTAAATGATTACATGTTATCTCTGGTTCCTAGATAATAGAAGGTTTATTTGAGTTCAGATTCATTTTTTAAATAAATTTTGGATATTGACACTCCATAAAATATATATACACCCAAAATATTGAATGGAATTAACATATCTAGTTTTTCATATCATAAATTAACCTTAAAATTGGGGGTTCCAATTATGTTTCTAAGAAATGTGGATCAGAATTTTGGACTTTTCAATGGAACGCATTTGGTCATCACATTTTTTGGTGATCATTTCATCATAGCTGAAATTCTTACAGGCACTCATTCCATACATAAGGCTTTTATACTAATGATTAATATGACACACTCGGACTCCAAGTGGTCATTCAATATCCAAAGAATATAATATCTTTTAATTGTATCATATGAAATGAATATAAATAAAAGTCAAGTCCAATATCTATCATCTGTTGGTATTTTACTTCATTAGCCTATTTTTCATCATGGTCAACTATATGTAGCAGTTCTTAGAGTTAAAAACAAAAAGGACTTAGAAAATTATACAAAAGAAAAGAGCATAAAAATTCTTAGATGACATAGTTGTTATTAATCTTCTTCTTATGGATGAAACTATAAGTTTTCTATCATTATAATTACCCAAATATTGAAGTGCATATTATACAAAAGAAAAGAGAATAAAAATTCTTAGATGACATAGTTGTTATCAATATTATTCTTATGGATGAAACTGTAAGTTTTATATCATTATAATTACCCAAATATATGAAACCTATGTTATATCCATTATAAAACAAATTAGTTACTTCATTGTCATTTTAACTGATGTCAATATTGAAATATTTAAAAAATTATCCTCGATATTGTAATTTATTATCAACTTATATTTTTTCTGAAATGGGTAATGCTAAAACCTACAGGAAATGAAGATTCAAGAAATAATTACTGGATGACAACTCATTTCAAAGTATAGATCACTGTTACATGGAGGTGTATGTTATATAATATAGAATTTTCAAATTAGTGAAAATAAAGGAAAATATTTAGCAAGTCATCACAAGTGCAGAATGTTACTTGATTAGAGTACTCATGTTATACTTTCATATTCAAGTTTTCCTCTTTTTGTTTTTAATTTTATTCCTTTCAAAAATATTAATGATTGGAAGGTTCCAGAATATTTTCTTACAGGTATTCCTAGAAAACTCATACTAACGTGACTAACGCTTTTCTATACTCTTATATGTGTAATATTTCTTCTTGATTCACTACTATTTATTATTATTTTAATGTAATAATATGTTTTTTCATTAAAAAAATATAGTATAAGTGTTGGTATGTTCTTTAATAACTAAAATAGATAAGCAAGAATTTTAAAAAAATCATTTATATGAGTACATGTAACGTCAAAAAATATATGGATCATTTTTTTACATATATATTCAAATCAGAGCTGCTATTTTACAATTAATTTTTCATAAATTTATTGCTTTATATGTGAATCAAATGTTATCAGTGTGCTTTATAAATATCAACCAACCTAACCTTGGGGAAGCTTGGGAAAAAGGATGCAGATTATATTAAGGGATGATAGGTACTATTCTATACACATTTATAGTATCTCTTCTATATTACTTAGACACTGTACTATTTTATTATATTTCACATGTAATTCTTACAATGGAGAATATCTTAGCTGCACAATGTGGGATGAATATTCTAAACAACTCAGTACGTTGTTCCTAGATGAAAATATGTCAAATAAAATTTTTTCCCTTCAACTTGTCTGTACAAAATATATCTCTAGTATGTTTTTTCATATATCACTAAGAAATAATATATTAATATGCTAAACTACCATGTAATTTAGTTCTCACTGAAAATTTTATTTCATTCAAAAATAATTATTATTATCACGAGTGTCAATTCCATGAAGATACTACTCAATCCAGATTTTCCTATAGTACACATGATTGAAAAGAGGTTTTGTAGCTTCCTCTTGACAATTATCTCCTATTACTATAATATGTTGATTTATAATAAGTGTTTAGTTCCATTTTATTATTATTAATTTTCAATTTATTCATATATTTATTATAGTTTAATGACATAAAACTATTGTTATAGTACAGAGATTTAGTTAGTTGTTGGTTAAAAGATTTACTTTAATTACTTTACATCACGCTAGAAACACCTATAAAGGACTTGCAACAAATTATTGTTGAGAGTTCTATTGTAGGGAGATCATCTCGAAGAAAACCTCATCCTTTCTCAAATAATAGAAACATGTTACATATTATTAACAGTATCAAGGTAATGTACATGCAATAATACTGTCCTAAAATATTTATTATAACATCTATGAAAATTTGACATATGTATTAACACAGTTTTCATTGTGATTGCATTGTAGGAAACAAACTATACCATGTTAGCCACTGTTAGAAAAATACAAATTCATTTCAACTATTTTTATGAATTGTGTGCTTCTTTCAAAAAGAAGTTAGACTTATTCAATGAGAAAATTTGCTGTCAAAATTGTAGTGTACTCACAGAGTCAACCATACCAAGGTAAGAGTTTGTATTACACTATTTTCATAAAAAAATGTTTCAATGAGTACATATAAATTGGAGTTGATTTTTTCACTAATAGAAATAGGGGAAATCCCCATGGATCTATACCCATGGTTTTGTAAACCGTGTGTATAGCCTGAATATAGTTAGTTTATACCCACAGTTTATTTAAAACTGTGGGTATAGATACTCTATCCCAATGGTTTTTAAAAACTGTTGGGATAGAGGGGTGAATATTTTCACCCCGCCCATACTCCCCCACTTCACTCATCGAGCTACCCCCCCCCCCCCCCCTCTTGGGTCCCTTTCCCTCCCCCAACATTTCCCTCACCCAATGTGCATCCCCCTTCTCCTCCTCCGGTCGACATGCATACCCCCTTCTCCTACTTCTCTGTTCGATGTGAATCCCCTACTCCTCCTCCAATCAACATGCACCCCCTCCTCTAGTCGAGGTGTGTTTCCCTCACCCAACATGCATCCCACTTAGGTCAAGTAGTGAATCCCCACCTAGATCGAGCAATGTTTCCCTCACCCGATGACTAGCACTCCTACTAGTCCAGCATTCTCCACTGATTGGGTGTTTTTCTATTCTAGTCTTCTTTGATAGTGAGTCTATAATCCTTATTTTGGTATGGTTAATTGATTCTAGTTTAGTTTCAATTTTGTTGATTCAATTTGTATCATTTCATATTTTTTCATTTATCTTTGATATCTGATTGATTTTGGTTTTGTTCAAATTGTTTATATTTAACACAATTTGTTTTAGTGTACATGATTTTAGCTTGATTTGGTTCACAATTAAAGTTATGTCTATTTTTTGGGTTAAAATCAATTTTTTTTAGTTTTCATAGCACTGGTATTTCATATTTTTGTTTAGTTTGACAAGATATTGAAGTTGAAATGCATTTGTATTGAAGGATTAAAACTTGATATTGTTTATTTTGAATTTGGTATCACATTGTGGATTATTTATAGACAGATTTGTTTGTCTAAATTTATCACTATCGTTTTTTACACCAGGTTAGTCCATGAAGACTTAGATTCGATTTTTTAAAGTCATAAAGATAAGATAAATATGATTCCACTTGATTTATAATATCACTTTATTGATTTTATGTTCTTCCAATCACATTTAATAAGTGAGATTTTTTTTTGAAAAAATTGTTAAAACATAATAGCCCTACACTCTAAGAAACTTGGTTTTTTAGGATCACTAATTCACTTTGGGTTCTTCGTTTAAATTTACATTGGAATCATGTGAAAAATAATATCCTTAAACTCAAGTAAACTTAGTTATATTGGATATACAATTCACATTGGTTTTAACATTTTTGTTTCCCACAGAAATGCCTCAGATATGCGTCTAAATCCATGATGGTTCGATGTGAACATTATTTCAAACCTTATTAATGGCTATCTAATTCTCAAAAGAAACTCATGTTATCAAAAGTTTTTTTTTGATGTTGAACTTGATATCTTCTAATTATAGAAAGATCAATGATGTTCGTAGTTGGTACTTGGATGCATTGATCTTGGTTATCAAATCTTATATCAGTTAAGAGTGAAATTGATTTCATCCATGATTGGTTGTGTTTGGTAAAAAAATAATTTATAGAATATTTTTATTTATATACAGTACTTCATGCATTTGTTTTTAGTTTTGATATTAATTTTTTGTATTACATTTAACTATTCATTTTTTATGTTTTAATAGTTTTATTTTTTATAGTACATATCCCTTTTTTAAGTTTTTTTATGTTATGATATATTCTATTTGATTAGAAATTGTGTCTTCTAATAAACATTTATTATTGAGTGTAGTTGGGGTTTGGATTAGTGGTAATCACTCCTTAATTCTACATGTAAAATGGGGGTTCAAAACCCATTGGGCGCAGGTACTGTAGTAGTGGCGGCACTGTAGCAATGGTGGGCACTATAGCGGCAGCAGGGCACTGTAGCGGTAGCAGGGTACTGTAGCAGCAGTGGGTATTGTGCGGTACTATATCAGCATGGGTACTGTAGCAGAACTATTCATAGAATGGGTCTTGAGCCAAAAAAATGGGCCTACGGGCCATGTAATGGGCTAAATGCCCACTAGGCCTTCAGGATATGTAATGGGTCTCCCTCTACCCAGTTAAAGAGGTATTTGCTTTTTTTTAATAATAAATGAGGCTTCGGCCCCAACCTTTTAAAAAAAATATTATCAAGTGGGATAAAAAATGATTTTTATTTCATCTTCAATTCAATCCCTCTTGATGCTATTGTTTGGTTATCTATAATAACAACAATTGGTTTCAGATCTTTCCTTATTGATTTTATTTTTCTAATATATTTGATATTAATGATTCTTGACATTGGATTATAGAAGAATAATGATCTTGGTGTTTCACTATTGATTATAAAATATTCTTGAGACCAACATAGTTATTAATTATGTATACTATTACATGTTACACATAATACCAGGGGAGTATAATATTTATAAAGTTATTATTTACCAAATCCATTATATTTTAATATTTTATTTTAAAAAATGAAATTCTTGGAAAAATTTACAAGTATTGTGTATTTTTTAAAAATTAATTAATTGAGAAATATGATATTTACATAATTAGATTATGAATGATGCTAAAAAAATAATTAAAATAAAAATATATATACTTAAGTAAATCTATCCATTTAATTTTTATATATGATTACCCAGTCTTAAACTTTTTAATCTAGTGCTATAAATAGATATTATTCATCGCTTATAGCATATGTCATTTCTTTTATTCTTTGTTTTGCTAGCAACTATTATGCTTTGATTAATTTAATAATAAAGTTGGTTGTAATGAATTTTTTAATTATGGTTTACATTATTGATCAGAAGATAATTTTTTTCCTTGTTATATAATGTATAGAAGCTGAATGTACCATACCGATTGGATTTCAACCAAGTTTCAAAATAATTTGGAGAATTGTTTAGATTTTTCATTTAACAATGCTTTGGATGGAGGTTGTATATAGTGTCCATGATATAAATGTGTTAGAAGACCATGGTTAATCTGGGAAAAATTTAGCTTCCATATAATGAAATTTGGATTTCAAACAAAATATTATGTTTGGTATCACCATGGAGAGATGAGTTAATATTCTACTATTTATAAGCAAAAAGAAAAAAGTGTCATGGAGAATTTGATATTTGATCGGTTTCCATTTTTGCACCATCCTGAGAGAGATAGTATATCAGTGCAAGAAGGAAATGATATCAATACACATGAGGAAAATACTGAAGATGATGATGTTGAGAGAGTAAAAAAATTATTGGATGATTCTATAAATTTATTATATCAGGAATGTACAAAAATGACTAAGTTGGAATTTTTAATGTATTTATATAATGGGAAAACCATGTATGGAATTTCTAATATCTCTATTGATTATATTCTTGCATTTTTGAAGGACTTGCTTCCTGATGGTGTAGATATTCCCTAAAATCATTACAAGGCATGGAAGTTAATTAAGCGGCTTGGATTTGATACTAATAAAGTCCATTCTTGTCCAAAAGATTGCAATTTATTTTAGGAGGATGCAGTGGGCCATAATGACTATAAAGAATGTGGTGCATCTCAATGGAAGGAAAATGTAGATGGAACACAATCTCATGTTCCACATAAAGTTATGTGGCACTTTCCATTGATTCTTAGACTTCAAAATCTATTCACGTCTGCAGAAATCTCAGCCAATATGAGATGGTATGATGCTGAGATAATTAAAGGTAATGATGATTTGGTTCATCTTACAAATGGATTAGCATGGTGGACATTTTATGCACAACATCCCGATTTTTTAGCTGAGGTGCATAATGTTCGGTTGGGTCTATCTAGTTATTAATTTAATTTGTTTGGACATATGATTACTACGCATAGTACATGGACAGTTTTTATTCATGTTTATAATATTCCTCCATGGATGTGTATGAAAAAACTTTCACTTTATTGAGTATATTATATCTGGACCTTCTAATCCTAGTAATGATATAGATGTCTACTTGCAGCCTTTAATAAGTGAGTTGAATCAACTTTGGGATTTGGGTGTTGCGGACATTCAGTGCTTCTTCAAAAAAAATACATTTTAGATGCGTTCTTCCCTTCTATGGACCCTAAATGATTTATCTACTTATGAAATGATGTCTAGGTAGAGAAATAAGGTAAAACTATCATGTCCCATTTGTATAAATAATACATAATTGAGAAGGATTAAATATCATTATAGTTTCAGTTTCATGTGGCATCGATGGTTCTTTCCAATGGATCGTCAATACAGGAAGAATCGTTAGAGGTTTGATAATACTATTGACACTGAACAACCACCTCAACATATTACAGGAAGTGATGTGCTTAATGAATTGAAATATTTCATCTTTTAATTAGGGAAAGGTCAGTTGAAATCTAAAAAGAGAAATAATGTTGACACTGAAGCCACTTACAATTGGAAAAAATAGAAGTATATTTTTTGAGTTTCCATATTGGTCAACTAATTTATTACTTCATTTTTTAGACATAATGCGTATTGAGAAAAATATATGTGAAATATTTCTTGCGATTCTTATGAATATCAAGGGGAAGACCAAAGATGACTTCTGATCTCATCAGGATGTGTTTTATTGGGGTATTCAACCAGAACTGCATCTTGAGTGTGTTGGTGAAAACAAATGGAAGGTTCATTGTGCTTCTTATGTGATGAGACTATTAGAGAAAGATCAATTTCTTGCAGTATTGGAGAATATCAAGGTTCCTAATGGTTATTCCAGCAACATATCTAAACGAGTCAACAAAAGATATTTGAAACTAAAGTCCCTAAAAACTCATGATTATCACATCCTTATTAATGAATTAATTCAAATAGAAATTTAGAATTTATTATCCAATAATGTAAGGGTTACAGTGATTCACTTGTGCCGTTTTTTTAGATACCATTGTGATAAAAGGTTATCCAAGTTATTCTTGATAAAAATGAATCAATAGGAACCATTAATTCTGTGTGAGTTGGAAAAAAATTCCTCCATCCTTTTTCACTTGCATGTTGCATTTAACAGTTCATCTTCCAACTGAAATGCTTATTGGGTGACCAATCACTTTTCGGTGGATGTATCCCACAGAAAGAAATATGTGCACAATGAAATCATATGTCTGAAATAAGAATTATCCTAAAGGTTCCATTGTGAGAGGTTATCTATCCCAAGAATGTATGGATTTTTGTTCAATGTGTTTTTCTAATGTGATCATAAGACATAATTGACCAATGAGAAATGAAGATGAGCAGTATGAGGAAATTGAGCCCTCATTTACATATCTTCCCCAAACAAGAGGAATTTTTGGGTCATATACATTGGTTACATTGAGCTTTGAAGAGCGAGATATGGTACATCGCATAGTCTTGTTTAACTATGGTCTGTTCAATGACTATATCAAGTAAGTAATTTGGATATCTATATGTTATCTCATACTATGACATTTCACATATACCTTAGACTTTATTATCATTTTCTGTAGGGAACATAAACATATTATAAGTAGAGTTCATCAATATTTCCCATTGAGAAGGAGAGAGTCTTTTCATAGCCAATAGTTTCTAGCTTGGTTGAAATCAAAAGTTATGGACATTAATTTAATTATCTTAAAATATAGATATCCATTTAATTATTTTACTCATATCTACTTTAGGTATCGAGTTTACTTGTTGACTTCGTTTCTCAAGAATTAAGAGCATTGGCTTTTGCTCCCAATTTTTTGGTTCGTGAATGAAAATCTTTAATAATCAATGGATATAAATTTGTTACAATTGGTAGAGTAGTGAAAATGATAACAAATCATGATTTTGTTATGTTAACTGTTACAATAAATTGTTATGCCAATGGATCAGATAGTCAACCTCAATATGAAGATGTATATTATTATGGATTGGTTGAGAAAATATTTTTATTGGATTACTACTCTCAAGGTCGAGTCACTATGATAAAATGTAAATGGTTTGATTTAATGACGTGGTAGGGTAAATTTATTGATGATTGTGTATTTAGAGTTATTGACATGATTCTATTCCTAGATACCAATGAACCATACATTTTGGTATCAATGAAAAAACAAGTATTTTATTTGAAAGATCATCTTAGACCTGATTATGGTTTCATTAATGAAGTAATCCCAAGAAATATTTTTCATGATGTTGGGGAAGAAATTTCCACCATTGACGCCCCCATTGGTGTTGACCAAAATATTTCATTTTATGAATCAAATTATCTCATTGTGAGAGTTAACGTTGAACCTAAAGTAGTGGTAGGTAATATATAGAAGTAACCATATATGTTCAGAGTTTATTCAGTTTACCTTGACATGAGTTTCTCAGGTTGGTATTAATTTAATTACTTTAATTTAATTTTAGTTTTGAATGATATGTTTGTTTTAGTATTGTTTAGTTTCATTTCATTTAATTATATTTATTTCATTTTAGAAAAATGGGTTTAAAAAATGTATAACATGGTTTTAAATTATTATTACTAAAATATGTTATGACATTGTTTGTCTTCTTTTACTTATAAGTTGTATGCATGATTTTTAAAAATTGTTTCTAAAAAATGTACATTTCATTCTTATGAATATTATAAATAATACTACATAATCTTGTAGGAAGAGATTATTTGATGTTGATCGTGATAGATGCGAGCGTGGGTTGTCACCTCTAGTTCCTTTAGTGAGTATAATAATTGTAATATTTTTCTTTTTCATTACATATAATGGCATGTTCATATTCTTTATTAAAAAAATTTAGGGATATACAGCTCCGCCAGAGTTGACTCCTCCTACCAGCATGGGTCCGAACAGGGATCCTTCTAGACCTAGATAGAGCACCTGTCTTACCACTGCCCACACTGGCCCATTAGTGGACACCCCATCTATCACATGTGCCCGTCCTCCGCTTGATACTCCTGGGATGTTCTCATCCATGCCCTCGTCATCATCTCATTTATCCTCTTCTTCCTAGTCCATGTTTATGCCGACTCAACCGATGTTCCCACCTTTACCATTTCCATATCCATTCATGTATCCCCAAACCAACTACCCATATTCTTAAATGTCTATACCACCTCCTTTTCCTACCATCCATCCTACATATAATGAGTATTTTCCTTCATATTCCACTTCATTTCATAAAGATCAGCTAGATCGTGCAGTGGAACAGATACTTCCTTCGAAGGCTGTTGATCCATGATAGTCCACAGATGCATCATAACCTATTCAGGAGCTTGTATTAGGTTTTTTTTATTATAACCATGTCAAATTATATCATTTAATTATTT
Organism: Viscum album; assembly: GCA_963277665.1. Taxonomy (NCBI): domain Eukaryota; kingdom Viridiplantae; phylum Streptophyta; class Magnoliopsida; order Santalales; family Viscaceae; genus Viscum; species Viscum album. Next base: position 366,382,292 of record OY728137.1, read on the forward strand.
TCCTATTGTATCGTCACTTAACACTTCTTTTTTCCCCTCTTATATTATTCAGTGGGATCTTCTAGTAGATGACATGGGCGCACTCGTATGTGGGAATCCTGGAATCGTGAAACTCATATTATAGTAGATTATAATGATCAAAATAAAATAGTAGGTCAAAATTCTAGGTATTTTAGAATTTTAATGGCCACTTTAGCCAAATACTGTGATATCATTCCATTGGAATCGGTCTCATGGAGACATATTAGTTATTACATCAAGTATAGGGCATGGGCGCAGATATGGGTAAGAAAATTTTATAAATTTATATCTATATTAGTAATGTATTTATATAAATTAGCATGTTCATTGCAGAGTTGGTTTAACTTTCCTAATGGTAAAGATTCCAAAGTTTCTAGGTTGATGGATCTTGGAGAGTTATGGTGAGCATACAAGCATGAGTTATATATTGGTTGGAGGAGAAGAGTGGGTACTGATTTAGATGGTGTACCCACATACCCTGACTATCCAAAAACTCAATATTAAAAAATGATCGCACATTGTAAGACTACAAAATTTAAGATAGTGCCAATATTTAATGGGTTGAATATAAAATTTAATTATTATTACCTTTATTGATTTTTTTAGGAAGAATTAGAGAAAAAAATAATAATAAAGATGTAATGTCATATCTACACACATTGGGTCACACTACAATGCACGAACATGAGAAGCGTTGGGTACTTTCAACTAAATTAAAATAATATACTCATTTATATTGTTACTTAGTTACCTTTTCATGGACAAATGGACCAAACCCAAGAGCACACACATCAGTACCTAGAAGAAACAACATCAATAAAGAACCACCATAAAATGCATTCATAAATGTTTTTTATTGGAACTGTTGATGTATTTATGTTCACTAATTTACTTCATTGATAACATGTCCTCATAAATTCATCATGACTTCCCCTTGGTTGGTCCATTTTTCCTATATTTTTTAATTTCTCATATATGGTTGTAATCTATATTTGTGAATTTCTCATTTGCAGCAAGCTATATTAATCATCGAAGGTCCTATACCTCGTGAAAAATTATTTTGCTCCAGTAGAAAGAAAAAGGATGGAAGTGCAATAAATACACAAACACAAAATAAGATTCTACATTTTTTTATTTATATTTCAAATATTTATATGAAATTTATAATTTAATATGTTGTTTATAATTTCAACAGTCTACCTTGGAGGCCCTCAATGATAAGGAAGCTAAAAAATTTGGGCCACATGATCATTTGAGTCCGGTATTAGGTGTGGAGCACCTAGGGAAAGTCCAATTTTGACCAAGGAAAAACATCATCCCCTCTAGGTATTGGTCCTCATCAGGATCCTATCAAGCCTCTTAGACCTCTGAGCTATAAAGCGATCATGTAAAAGTAGCTGAGGAAAAGAAAATATCTTTATAGGAGTGATAAAGAAGCAAACAAGAGCATGAAAGAAGTAAGATGATAACCAAACATTTCATGAAATCTATGTCAGTTTTGAGTCAGTCACTTTTATCAGAGGATGATACTACTTTTCATTCATATATGGCATCAATGATATATTTAAATGATTCCTCAGTTGATTCCAATGAGGGTCCTAGTGGCGATAGGTTTGTTGGTGGTGAGGATGTTGTTGATATTGTTGTTGGTTATGAGGCAGCTGATGATGTTGCTGATGGTGTTGTTGGTGATGATGATGAAGATGATATTTCTAATGATGATGTTGGTTGGCATGGGAATTTGGATGGGAATTTTGGAAATGGGTGTATATTAATCCCCTCTATTTTTTACTTAGTAGGGAGACTTAGGAAAATAATTTAAAAACTTGAATTAAATTATTGTATGGATGAGGATGTACATGTAAGTTTTATTTGATTTACAGGTGCAGTGTGGTTTGTTTCTTATTGGAGTTGTTGTTTTTTTTTACTACTGGACTACTTGTATGATGTGAATTTCTTCATGAAATGGAATTAATTTTGATTATTTTTTAATTAGGGGTGTTAAATGGGAATTATTTAGGTAATTTTACATATTTATAAGTCAATGCATTCACCATTACTAATCACTTGACTTCAGTTTCCTTGAATATATACTCCATAATCATCACATTTAAAGGGTTGATATCAAAAATATGTCCCTCCAGGTATTCCAGAATAACAATAGTACTTTCCTTAAGCTTATACATACATTGCCTCCACTTCAACCTATTTATTTCTTGCAATACTGTCTTTTAATTCCTTACAGTTCCATATATGAAAATTTTTTAAAGCACAGAGGTTTGATCTTGAGAAAGACAAAGAGATGTGGGATACCATGATTTATTAGAGAAAAGAATTTGGTGCATACATTATTTTTAAGGTTATATTGGATACCTATTTTATTTGTCAAAAAAACACCATGTATTCCCTAGATTTTCAGTGATGGAAGCAGACCCCCAATATCGTCTTGATATGTAGTTGAAGCTGAATTATGTGGGATTGTTGGTTCATGGAAATCCTAGACTACAATGATGGTCTTGCGTAGGAATTACATGGAAGATGGAGTAAAACTGATGATAGAAACTATATAAAACATTAAATATAGAAAGTCTGGGATTGAACCCTGGTAAGGGGGATTCAGTCAGTTTTCTTTTCATTTCAATGCTATTTCAATTCTTATATGTACTGGTTTACCTTGAGAATACCCTTAATAATGAATACAAAATCATGGTCCTTTAATTTTGGTTTTTTTCCTTAAAATATTCTCTTTGTTATTCAAAATCCTTATTTTATTTCTTTTAAACACTTTTCTTGTTGAACATTATTTATTTTAATTAGTTATTGTTTCAATTCATGTCAGGTCTTAAATCAGTACAAATGGAATGAACCTTTGGAATTTGATTTCATTTATAGTAAGTTTTTTCAATAAAATTGTATCTATATTATGTTGAATCAAGGGTTGATCAATCTTCCATTAATTAAGGCTCGTCATCAATTGGATCGTTAATCAACACAAAATTTCTTACTACATTTTCATCAACTATTGGGAAGCGATCATTACAGTCCTTCGATTATGAGGAGTCTAATCCAAAGGTAATAGAATTTACTCCATATTTTCTTTTGATATTCCTTAAAATTTGTTTCCAATATGTTGACTAACTTTATTCTCTTGCAGTTAAGCTACTGGAATGCTAGTCAAGAGTCAAAAAATCCATTCAGTAGGTTTTCTTTTCTTTTCAATGTCATTTCAATTCTTATATGTACTGGTTTATTTGTGTTATGTTCCTTTACATATCTTGTACTCCTTTATTATACATAGTAAATCCCATTATGATCCTTCCCTATGTACATAGGCTAATTATCCAAATCATGTAAATCCTTATGTATGTTTTACTGCTTTCCTTTTCTACTTTATTTGACCTTGAAAATCATTGAATGTTCACTTCTGTTTGGTTGATAAGATTTCATCCAGTTTTGAGTTTGGAATGTAAATAAGAAGTTGTTTGTTCTCTGTTTTATTCTTTAAATATCTTTTTGAATCTGTATTCTTGATTGGAAAATGTATTTATACCTTATATAATTCATAGATTCTATTTTGTTCAAGTTTATTAAATTTTTTGTTTATGTTCCTTCTTGATTTATTAAATTCATTATAGTTATAGAATCTATTTATTTGTTCTTGAAATGTTGTGAGAGTTCTTGTAAGATTTAATTTCAGACTATAGTTTCCACTTCCACTTTTCAGTGTTGTTGTTCACTGATGTAATCGTTTTTTAATTCTGGTTTAGGAATTATACTTATATAAATATTATTTTTATCTATTTGTTTCATGTGTAATGAAACTGAAATATAGATACCATGTTTAGGTTTTTTTGGGTCTTATAAACCAAAATTCATACCTAATGGATCTTGGTTGTTGCATATAGAAAACCACTATAGTGCATACCATGACACCAACAGTTGAGAATCTCTTGAAAACCATAAAAACTAAAACCTAGACGCTAGTTTATAGCCCTATCACTCCAAATATCTAACACTATTTATGAGTTACAGAAGTTTCTTGCAAAATTATATTACCTAAAATCTTATAGGTGAAATCACACATGTTTATGGGTTGGAACTGAAGGAAGGATCTTAGATGTTTCAACATAGGAATGAGTTCAAGTGATATAGCATAGGTATCATTGTGTAGACTTCCACCTATGAATTATCACTGGATAAAATTGGTAAGATCCTTCTTGATTGTGTACCATGTTTCCATGTAAAATTAACTAAGGATGCCTTTTTGTTCAGGATAAATCTCTAAGTTTAATGATTTTATGGACACCCATATTTATTCCTTGGATGGGATAGCCTTGATATCCATATTTTTTTGATCATGGATAGATCATGGATTTCTATTAAATAAAGTATAATTAACATATCCTCTAAGGTAACCATTGATCCCCGATATTTTGTCTTCTAGAAGTGTGTTTATATGATCTATAAAGAGAGGTCCCATGATATTTATGTCACTGAAATAACTCCCATATTCAAATTAAATATCTATGTAACATATAAACTTACAATATATGATACATGCATGAAAGAATCTAGTGGTTTTCCCACCCTATTTGAGCTACAGTCTTTGAGATCATTCTCTAACTAATCTCTCCTCATGAAGTAATGTATCTGATCTGAGCCTCTACTTAGTATTCAATGTCATGAATAGGTCATTATCCCATTATCCATACAAGATATCATCAATATCCTATATATCTTACTCTAGTTACTTGATGCTACAGATAAGAATAGGTTTCTTGGGAGACCACTCTCACAGATCATACATCAACCATATGATTTTATACACTACCACTACCTAAGGTTTCCCATGAGTAGGTTTGGTTCATGAATCCTTAATATCTTCAATTAGAATTTTATTTTTCAAGTTTGGATTTAAGAATAGTGCATAGGTACGATTGTGATTAGAAGTATAAATAGAAATTAATAGTACAAATGGTCTAAAAAAGAGCGGGATCGATGAGTGACCAAGTTGTTAGAAAGATAGTTAATTCCATGGAAGTTGGATAGGAATATTTCCAAAAAAGTAAAGTTCTTGTTTCTTCCTTTCTAGTAGTTAAAAATTTTATACTACGCTCTTCATAAGCTGAGGTCGATGATGTTTTCATTAGAAAAAATATTGTTGAATTCCTGTATGTATTTTCTATATAAAGGTAATACTCATCTTTTTATCTGATGAATCAAGTATGGTATTGAAGTAATTTATGATGAACTAGGGTTTATGATCTAAGTAAAACTATAATACAGCATTTTAAAGATTATCCCTTCCAATGATGTTACAATTTGAATAGATGAATGGTTTTTGGTTATTTATGTTGGGTTCAAGAATCTTCACTGGGACATTATGTGATGAGGAATCCACTGGATCCAATAATATATGATGCTTCCCAAAAACCAATATATGATGGATTCATGGGAATTCTAATATATTATATTCCAAAACAATTTTGATTTCAATACCATTTATGGAATCTACATTGATTTTTGGTTCAAGGATAACCTCATGGGACTCCTATGTAGATCATATTTCTACTACTAGGTATTCATTCTTGGTTTGGGATCCAAGACACCTATAATTACATATAATGTATTATAACATTGGAATAATATTTAGACATTAAATCTATTTGTGATATTCCCTAGTGGATCCAGTTGTTTCTTGACTTCATGGTTTTGGGATCTAATTAAGGAGGATACTGCTCCATTAATGCCCAATTCATAACCTTTTTTTCATGAGACATGGGAAAAATTTAGATATTTTCATAAGAAATTTCATAACAACCAACTTTCTCACAATCTTCACATGGAAACCTTTTAAAATAGTATTATAGTGTATAATCATGATTTAGTTTACTGGTCTTATGGGAGATATTCTTCTCTTTTGATTACTGAGTGTAGGTTTCGGGCGTAGCAGAAGCGTGGTTGGGTTGGCACCCAACTTTAATTTTTACCATGATCAATGATTATTTTGGGATCAATACGATGATGAACATCAGTCTCCATGGAATATAATCAAAGATTTATATAAAGGAGGAAGAGGCATGAAACCTTTAGAGAGGATCTTTCACATCATATTTATTATTAATTTAATTAATTTCATAAAGAAAAGAATACCTGGATCTTCGGTATTTTATTCATTGATGATTTTGATCGTTCAGAATAACCCTTCTAAATTATCTTGTTGCACTTGTAAGGATCCAAACTAGAATCCCTCTAGTAGTGATCCACACATGATCTAATGACCTCTAATCATCACCACTCATTCTCTGGGTTCTAGCGTGGCAAAGCGAGTGTCTTATGTTGGTCGTTCTTGATCGCTTGTTCTTAGGCCTTGAAAAATGTCTCTCATTCTTGAGAGGGTCAGGAAGAGGATTCAAGATATAAATTGTTTAGCTCAACAATTCTCAATTCAATAGGTGTGTGGTTCATTGCATGGAACAATATACGTATGTGTCTATTTATTGACATGGGGCTTCAGTTACAATATTTAATTACATAAAAATAATTAAATACATTCATAACGTTATAGAAAACCCATGCTATTAATAATAATACCACGTCATTATTTATGGTGCACTAACTTATGAAAAACAAAATTATAAATAAAATTCCATGTCACAAAATAATAGTAGTGTTATTTTAATTTGTGTCAGCTAGTTAAATAATTATTTATCATATTGAAAATAATTATTTTACTATCAGGCTGGTCTTGGTCCACTCAAACTCCACTTCTATTTATTGAACACTTGAATAAATAAATAAATAATTTATTCTCTTAAATAAATATTTTATTTACAAAATAGTAAATAAATATTTGTTAAATGTTCAATAAAATAAATAAATATATTTTACCCAAAATCTAGTGAATAAATATTTATTTAATTTATGCAATCATTTTAAATTGAATAAAATTATTCCTCTATCTTGAGAATAATATTTATTAATTAAATTAAAATATAATTTAACCAAGACCACCAGAAACACTTAGTGTGTGACCCTCTATGATTGTTTCTCATTGGCATTAGGTAGGCTTGTCTAAAGTCTAAGAGTGATATCTAGAAACGGGTCAAGGAACCCAAGAGAAAAAACTTAAAGTCACAACAATGACATCCACATACAAACACTCACTGTGTAATATAATCCATTTGTCGCAATATCTCATCAAGCATGTTTCATAATAGTGTCATCAACTTTTATGCTTGATACATCATTCTTTGACTACCTAAAATAAACTCATTGTCACACCATGGCCATGGAATTTCATGTGATGGTTCTATTTCAATCAAAGGGCTGAGATATCAACTTCATTTAATGGAAGTGACAAATTCTTCCTTGAATTATCCATTAATAATATGTCACTCATGACGCACCCAACATACCCTACTTTCCACCAACTATCTTCATAACGGTTTTCGTCAGTAAATTAAAGTGTGTGAGTCATGACACGTATTAGTAATAATATTAAAGTTTAAAGATCATTACACATGCTTGTAGATAGAAATATCCGATGACACCAAAACATGTAGAATTCCTACTAGAAATTATGTTCTCATAATCTCCTATCTTGAAGATTACCAAGTGCAAACTTCATGAGAGGAAGTCTCATCTTCTTATGAGTACTCACACCTAACGGTCTATATGCTATGTGTCCCATAATGGTATGTCATCCAACTGCAGAACTATATTTAAGAATATTGTTATATTATTTCAAGGTTCTCATCATAGCGGGGAACTGTCATGACCTGATCAATGCAAAAAATACTCTAGGACATTATTACATGACATTCATACAAAACAACGAACAATATGTAATACATTAAATATACATGTAATCAAAGTACAAATATTTGGTTTTAGGATACCAACTCTAAAAAAATTCTACTTGGACTAGAGACAAATGACTGTGACTTTCAGTCCGCTAGACCTCACATGATGATCATGTTTCTTCTAAGTCAAGGATTTAGTCAAGGGGCCCACCATGTTGTCTTTCGTGAAAATAATGCTCACTACAACTTCACCTCTATAATAATAATCCCTCAAGAGATAATACTTATAAAGTATGTGATTCATCTACTAATGTGACCTTGGCTCTTTTGCAAGATCCACCACTATAGTATTATCATAGTACAGTGTGATGGGATCTTTACCACTAGGTATCACATCTAGCTCTTAGATGAAGCTTCACATCCAAACTGCTTCTTTAGCTACCTTAGAAGATGCAATATACTCAGACTCTACTATAGAATCTATGACCACACTCTTCTTTGAGCTCTTCCAGATCATTGCACCTCCATTCAAAGTGAAGATGTATCACTTTTTCAACTTTATGTCATCTTGATCAGTTTGGAAACTAGTATCTGCATATCCTCTGATGACCAATTACCCATCTCCTATATAAACCAAGAACATATCCTTAGTATGTCTTAGATACTTTAGGATAGTCTTGATTTCCATCCAATGGAGGTCACCTGGTTCATCTTGATATATGTTTACCACACTCAATGCATAGGTAACATCCAGCCTAGTAAATAGCATGGCATACATGACTAACCCAATCACTGATGTGTATAGAGTCTTTACCATTATCTTTCTTTCCTGATGTGTTTGAGGACACATTTTCTTAGAAATCTGAATGCCATGTGATGCTGGAAACAATCCCCTCTTGGATTGTTTCATACTAAATCTCTTTAGTATCTTATCAATGTATGTACTTTGACTTAGGCCCAACAATCTCTTGGACCTATCATGATGGATCTTGATCCCAAGAATATATGTTTCCTCACCCAAGCCCTTTATGGAGAAGCATTGATTCAACAATTCCTTAACAGACTGTAAGACTAGTATCTTGTTTCCAATAAGTAATATATCATTAAAATATACTATTAAGAAAATGATTGCACTAGCACTAAACTGTTTTTAGACACGAGGCTCACATTCATTCTTGATAAAATCAAATTTCATTATGGATTCATCAAAATGAATTTTCCATGACCTGGATGCTTTCTTTAATCTATAAATGGGTTTCTGCAACTTGAATACCTTATTGGAATCCTTTGGAGTCATAAACCCTTCATGTTGTGTCATGTAGACATCTTCCTGAAGGTTCTTGTTAAGGAAAGTTGTTTTGACATCCATTTTACAAATCTCATAGTCATGGTAAGTGACAACGGCCAATAGAATTATGATGGAATTCAGTATTTCAACTAGTGAAAAAAAAATTCATAGTCAATGTATTGACATCGTTTGAACCCTTTTGCAACTATTCATGCCTTATAGGTACTAAATTGTCCTTCCATTTCCAGTTTCTTCTTGAATACCCATTTGAAACAAACCGGCTTTACATCAATTAGAGGATCTACCAAAATCCAGACTTGGTTTTGGTACATGGAATCCATTTCAAAATTTATGGCTTCTTGCCACTTGGAAACATCTGTGCTACTTACTACTTCTTTGTCAGTTAGAGGATCATTATTATAAACTAATAATGAGTCACCGTCCTTGGTAACTATAAAACTATATCATTCTAGTTCTCTAACCTCTATTTTACTCCTACACAGTTCTTGTGTCTCTGGAACAGTTCTTTCTTCCACGGGACTTTATATAATATTCTCATGTACCAACTCTTGTGTTCCTTGAGCCTTAGATTCATTGAATTATATCTTGCTCCCACTATCTCTTTTGGATATGTGCTCCCTCTCAAGGAATATAGCGTGTCTTGACACTATAACATTTTTGTCTGAGGGGTTGTATAGGTAATATCCCCTTGTTTCCTTAGGGTATCCTATAAAGGTACAATTTGTGCCTCAAGTTGCAAGTTTGTTACCTGAAGAGGCCTTAACAAACACATCACTTCGCTACACATGTAAATTCGATAACATGGATTTCTTTCCACTCCAAAACTCGTATAAAATACCATTTATTGATTTAGTTGGTACTTGGTTTAGTATGTGTGTCACTTTTTATAACTCATATCCCCAAAAGGATAATGGAAGACTCGCATGAATTGTCATTGATCTCACCATGTCCAATAGGGTGTGGTTCCTCCTTTCGCTCACACTATTCCACTAGGGCGTGTAAGGAGGAGTGAGTTGGGATAGGATCCCAAAATTCTGTAATTAATTAATGAAGTCTTGATTAGGATATTATCCACCTAGGTCTGAGTGGAGTTTCTTAATCTTCTTACCAAGATGGATCTCAAATTCATTATTGTATTCTTTTAACTTATCAAAAGAATCTAACTTATACCTCATTAAGTAGATATATCCATATCTACTAAAATTATCAATAAAAGTTATGAAGTATGAGTACCCTCCCCTTGATTCAATTGTAAATGGTCCACACACATCGGTATGAACCAATTCAAGAATCTCTTTATCCCTTTCACCTTTCCCACTAAATGGGGCTTTGGTCATTTTTCCTTGTAAACATGCATGACATACGCCAAGTGGTTTTAGTTTGAAAGAATATAAATATCCATCTTGATGTAACTTTGTAAAGAGTTTCTTGTTTACATGACCTAGTCGGTGATGACAAAGTTGGGTGTGGTATGATTCATGTGAAGTATCTTTGTTATCAATTGCCATTACTTAGTTTGTGTAATCCAACACATAAAGACCGTTGTATAAATATTCCCTGCCAATACAAATTCTATCTTTGTAAAAGAAGCAGAATTCATTTTAAAACTTAAAAAAAATCCATCTGTATCTAATCTAGATACAAAAATAATATTTGTAGTAACATACATCACATAATAACAACCCTTTAACACCAAGATCATCCTAGTTGGTAACGTGAGGTGGTAGTCCCCGACAGCTACAGCAGCAAGTCTGGCTTTGTTGGATGCTTGAAGATCTACCTCCCCTCGTTTAATCTTCCTTAATCTACTTGGTTCCTATATTTGGATACATATGTAAGCACCAAAAGCTGTATCTAATACCCAATTTTTAGAAACAGATAGATTTCATTCGATAAAAAACGCACTTGAAGCTTCTCATTGATTCTTAGGCTGGGTGCAGTTCTTCTTCCAGTGGCCTTTCTTGCTACATTTGAAACAAACATCATCTTGTTCCCTTGCCTCCCATTTGATATTCCTTTTCTTGAAAGGTCGTGAATAATCTTTGGGATTAAATCTCTTCTTCTTCCCTTTACTCTTATTCACTATAAGGACAGAAGGCTTTTCGCGCTTCATATCTTTGTCCACTAGGTGAATGAGGATAAAAATATCAGATAGAGACTTCTCAATGTTGTTCATGTTGAAATTGAAAAAAAAAATTGGAGAATATAAAGACCCGGAAATTTCAAGGAAATTTTTTTCTTAATTTCTTTGGAATTTTACGAGTCCGTAGTTTCTGACAGCGCCTGATTTCGAGGCCCAGTGTGCCCGAAATCAATTTCTAAGTTTTTTTCGAGTACGTTCAGTAAACGTACATGTGGGTTTTTCTATCTTTTGAATCGGTACTTGGAATTGAAATATGAGGACACCGATGGACTCGCAACGCTGGTATTCGCTTAAGGAGACCTTCACCTCGAACGTAGTCGAGGCGGGGTGAAATTTGGTTTTCTTAGGTTCATGGAATAAAAATAAAATAAGTTATTATTTTATTTTTATTTGTTTTCTTTTGAATTTTAAATCTTTGTAACTATTGGTGGTGGGGACCACTCAACTTAAAAGCTCCTCATTAATGAGAAGCATTTAAATGAGTGGTTACACAAAAGTGTAACCATAAATTTAATGGTTAATTTAATTGATGAATTAAATTCAACTTAACTTAATTTATTTAAACTCAAGTTAAGTTGGTGTTGGGGGGTTTTGGATCTCGGGCTTTCTGTTGGCAAGGGGAACTCTTGGTGGGGGAAAGCTCTTCAATGAAGAATGGTTCTCCTTCTGACGGATCTCTGATGAACGACGCTCGAGCCGGGATCGAAGGCACTTTGCGGGAGCGATGAACGCCAACGATCGTCGACACCTTCATCTCCTCCCTTGCGACGACATCAATGAACTGACATCCGCCTTTTTGCGATATCATCAACGAACGACGAACCTTGAGGTAGGGTGTTTGTATAATTTATTTTGAATAAATTATACCCTTGTCGTTGATGAAAGAAAGTGTTTGTTTATGGCCAATTGATAACGCCTAATGCAGAGGGAGCGGGCCGAACAAACACAATCCGACGACCCACTGCAGGTTGTTCTTCTGTGCACGGATTGATGGTCAATGACAAAATGGGACTACAATGGCGATTTGGAGCTTTCGCAGTGGAGTTTGGGTCCCGAGATGACCTTAGGCGCAGACGATGGGCGAAACGGACAACCGGAGCGCGTTCGGTGGTCCGCGGAAGGCGGCACCGGCACGCCACGCCGGCACGGTGGCACCGGCGTCCGGTGGTGGCGGTGCGCCGCCAGAGCAGACCGCCGCGGCTGAGCCGTGGCGGTGGGTGGAACCGAAACGGCTCTGCCATTCCTGAAATAAAGAGGCGCGGCTTAATGCCACACCAGCTGGCTGAGCCAGCGCCCACACGGGCCGGGCCGCGCCGTCCGGGCCGGACCCAGACCTGGGTCGGGTTGTCCCGGTTCGGGCCGACCCAGGGTGGGTTGGGCCAGGTTGGACCGGGCCCAGACCCCCCTTTTGGGACCTTTTCGGTTAATCACCTATAACTTGAGCTACGGACCTCTGATCGATGCACCGTCAGTTGATTAGGAATCCTTGGATTGAGACGGTCGTTTAGGTGTAATACACTTAAGGTTTCGGCGAAGTTTGGGTACGGTTGGGTTGGTTCGAACCCGAAACCAACCGGGCCCACGGAGCGGAAATGCTTATAACTTAAGGACCGGACGTCCGATTGACGTGCCGTCAACTAAGTTGGATTCCTTTTGATGAGACGGTTCTTTTGGCATACTCCACTTGAGGTTTGGACGCAGTTGGAGTATGGTCGGGTTGGTTTTATCTTAAAAACCAACCGGGCCCCTAGAACGGAAAAGCCAATAACTCTCAAACCGGACGTCCGTTTGACGAACCGTCAGCGGCGTTGGTAATCTCGTTGAGAAACGGTTCCTTTGAGTATACCCCATGAGAGTTCGGGGTACAGTTGAGATATGGTCGGGTTGGTTCGTACATGAAACCAACCGGGCCCCCATGACAAAAAGGCTAATAACTCACAGACCGGGCGTCCGATTGACGCGCCGTCTGTTGCGTTGAGACCCATTTGACGTGGTAGTCCTTTGTGATACTTTTAAGTGAGACTTTGTGACACTTGGAGTATTGACCAGTAGCTCGTGGAGCAGATCCTCCTGGAGACTAGCATACGGAGTACGGAGACCTAGTAGCTGTAGACCTGACGTTCGACTCGGAGTGATTCGACTAGCCTAGTGGACGGAGCGCCCAGTTTGGCGGCAGACCCATGGCGGACGGAGCGCCTGGTTTGGTAATAGACCCATGGTACTCGACAGGAGGAGTACCTCTGATGGCTATTAGGGGGAGCGCCCGATTTGGCGGCAGACCCACAACGGAGGAGCGCCCAGTTTGGCAGCAGACCCGCGGTACTCGACAGGAGGAGTACCTCAGCAGTATAAGGTTAGTTAGTAGTGCCTCGAAGTCATGACAGGGCCACTGTACTCGACAGAGGAAGAGTTCTCCAACAGTTGTGGTTTCGATAATGAAAATCCTAGTTTGAGCTGAGTCAATGACCTTTGTGTTTTCCTCATGATTGAGATGAGTTACTTGATAACTTAGGTATATGTATGTACATATACCTAAGTAAAGTTTATTTGTTGAGATCTTTATTTTTGGTTTATCATTGTTGGATTTTCATGAGACCTTTAGGGTCTTGGGGTCCCTACTGAGTATCGTTATACTCACCCCTGCATGGGCTACGCCAGCACCTCGTTGTGTTTGATGCAGATGACAGACAGCGCTGAATGAGGCGGAGTGTACGAGGACTGGACGGTACCCGGAGGTGGACCTCATGACAATTCGGTACCCAGAGGAGACGGACGGACGTGGAGTTTTGAGGAGAACATCTGTACCTACCCTTCAGGTAGGAACCCGGAGGACGATCTAGGAGATGCTTTCATCTTCCAGTTTTTTGTCTTTTCAGTTGTACTTTCTTTCAATTGTAGTTGTACCTTTCTGTTGGGCTTGTATTTCCGGCCCCTTGGTACTTTCATCACACTTGTTATACTGCTTTACTTAGTGTTTGCTTCCGCTTTTTCTCTGGTTGTGTGTGTTTATGTTTTATAAAGTAAATGCCTTCCCAGTTCTAGGGAATTACGCCTTTGGTTCTAGTCTCCAGCCCCTAGCCTATGGAAGGCGGGATTGGGGTAGTCACGATGTGGGCCCCAGGGTATGGGTTGTGACAGAGAAGCTCTGAGGGAGTGATGCGAGAATGAGATCAGTTCCTAGTTCTTCAGGGAGTTTAAACCCTAGAACCTCCAGGTGCTCAATGTAGCCAATGAGCTTGACTACATGAGACCTATCTTGGGCACCCTCTCCAAGATTACTCTGAAAGAGTGACTTGGAGATCTCAAACCTTTCTTGTATTTATCTCTCCTGGTAAAGACCATAGAGGTTCTCGAGCATTCTATAAGTATTCATGTTTTTGTAAGACTTCATGAACTCACTAGACATTGATGATAGCATCAAAATTGAACATCGACCGTGTCATTCATATGTTTCTCATAAACCAATAAATACTCATCACTCGCCTCTTTGGTAGGCAGGTCGGGTAATTCTAACTACAACACGTAAGAATTCCGTTCATGGCGTAGGATAACCCAAAGGTGTCTAAACCATTCTTGGAAGTTACTGTTGGTGAGGATGTTGTCTTTATCCATAATTGATCACAGGGATAGTGTGGTTGATGAGATTTTCATTTTTATTCTACATTTAAAAGAGCAGGTCATTAGTACTTTCTTGATTACATTTTTATGGTAAATAATAAATTAATTTTATTAAGTCTCCCACTATTTTATCAAGTCCAAATGGTTATCACCATTGAACTCAGAATGTCCAATTTCTATGAAATTATAGTAGAAAGGATCCATATTCCCCTTCGCATAACCCCAATAAGGGTTGGTCAAGCTATTTGAAGGTATTTAGGTAGGCAGATCTTTGCCAACTGTGGGCTTGCAGCTCCTTGATATGTTGAGTGAACTCCCTAATCTTGAAATCCTAACTTTTGATTTCCTCAACTATTTCCTCCAATATTACACCAAGTCTAGCAAGGGTTACTCCTATTGATGTAATATGGTTAAGTCAACTTGAAACCTTTCATAAAGGCTTCCTGTATAAAAGTAAGTGTCCCGACAAGGGTTGGTCAAACACATAGTTTTATTGAATTTTTCCCTTAATCAAGTAACAGAAGGCTTGGTCTAACTTAATATTTTATTTGAGGGATTTTTATCTCTTATGCATGAATTGATTATTATCATTATCACATGCTTGTTAATATTAATTGTAATTTACTTAGGTGATTAACCATGTCTTGATAATATTTACACATAAGACTAGTTTATTTTACTTCCATCTTGCATGGTTGTTTAATACATTAATTATGTGATCGTGAAAACACATCCATAATGATAAACCATGAAACTGACAGAAACAAAATAAAGTAAAGGGAATGATCACGAGCTTTTCTAACGGTTAGTTTATCTAGTGGTTGATAAACTAACCCTGACCTAGGGGAGAAATACCTTGAACCTTTTGGGTCTATGTTTACATCTTTCCACCTGTCCACCTCTGTATCTCCTGAGATTGGTTTTGTCTCAGCTCCATCTTGAACTGCCTCCTCTATCTTGGGAGTTCCATCCATTATATATGCTTTTAAACACACATGTAGGTGAGGGGTAAACAGGGTGGTTTACAAAAAAGAAACCACGGGAATGCAGACCCTACATATTTATGAGGAGAGATGTCTCGTAGTCCAAAAATTAATTTAATAAATTAATTAAAAGGAAACCAATTGCATAAAAAGGTCCTGATCTAGCTCATAATCATCCATACATGCAATGATATTTACGCATAAATAAAACTAACATTCAATTTTTTAATTGTTCTTGTTTAAGATAAATAATGTTGTTGGCGCCAAAAATCAAAAGGGGGAAGGATAATAAGAAAGTCCCTAAAGTTGCCTCATCAAGACCTTTTGCAGAACACCATGTCCCCACATTCTCTCCGCGAAGCATGGAGGCAGGATGCTCCACAAGACAATTTGATGTTTGCAGGCCCACCGAGAAGCCAGGAGGTGGGATGCTCCGCGAGCCCCTTTGATGTTTGTGAGACCACCGCGAAGCCAGGAGGTGGGATGCTCCACGATCCCCTTTGACATTCGCGAGCCTGCCATGAAGACAGGAGGCGGGATGCTCCGTGAGCCCCTTTTACGTTCGCAATCCCACCACAAAGTGGAATCCATCTTCGCACCAAGAGAGTGCTGCTCCACGGCACCTATTGCCTATAAATACCATCCTTCCATTAGTCCCAAATCACGGATCATTCGAACTTTCCTCTTCTCGGCTCTCAAATCACGAAGTACTTTCTGCTATGCGAATCATGATCTACTCAAGGTATTTTTTCTCCACAAATTTCCTCCCCTTTTCCTTGTTTTCACCCCCTCTTTAGAGAGAGATGCATTTCATGAAGCCCACGGGCCTTCGTGAAGGAAGGAGATCCTCACGGGGACTCAGGTCATCACAGAGAGTTTATGCTTCACGAATCACCCCCCATGCACATGTGATTTGAATTATAAGGCTGAGTCACTATGCCCCGCGAAGCACATTGCTTCACAGGACCTTGCTTCGCGAGGCACCCATGCTTCGTAGGGCTTTGCTTCACGAATGCCCTTACACTTCATGAATCACCAATTCTATGCACCTTTGATATATGTCTAGGCTATACCACTTCACTTCGCGAATCATGTACCTTCATGAATTACTTCCCTTGCATGGAGAACCAGAGCTCTATGAGGACTCTACTCGTAAACCCCTTTGCTCTGCAACTCCCTCTCCCGTGAAACCTCCTAGGTTCGCATGAAGCAATTTCAAAGTCCATTGGATGACACTACTCATTGTGTTGCTTCTCCTCATGCTTCTTCACATAGGCACACTAACGGTTATTGCTTCTTCACATAGCCACACTAACATAGACCCCCCCAATGGTTCGCTCCATGACACCCCCTAGCCATGGTGTTGCCTGTACCCTCTCTTCACCAAGGTGCATAGAGTACCGGTTATGTAAGTCCTAAGGGTGTGGAGTGAACCCACCTCATCCGAGCTGCAGGACATTCAACTGCCAAGCACCATCATCCTCAGTACATGACGTTAAACTGTGACTTCCCCCATGCATCCTATGTGGGGAAAGGGAGACCACCTTGGTGTAATCCCCTAGCTTTTCTTGCAGGAGGTAGCACCGCTGCTCCTCCTTTCTTTTCCAGTTCCCAAGGCCAGCAAAGGGAGTGATGGGGAACGGTGCCCCTCCTCTATTCTGTGCCGAATCCCTCTCCCGCTAGGCTTTGTTGCCATCGGGCCTCCATCCCGGAGTAAGTCCCAACCTCTTCATACCGCTAACCATGCATAAGCCCTGGTTTCCTCTTTGGGCTACGATCACGTGTAAGCCCCACTTCACCTATCACGGATACACCTTTCATGACGTGATCATCAGGTCTCTGATGCCTCTTGTTTCTCACACCGAGCATGACTCACATGGTCTTAGAGCAATCACTGACCATGACATCCTTCTTTGGAAGCCTAGAGTTTAAGCCTCATGCCACCACCTGAACTACGAGATCTTTAATCCTTTCTAAGGTAAGGTACGTAGGAAGCCTCCATGAGGTCCAATCCCACCACCCATTGGTCGCTCTGATCCCCTTCGCGTCGGTTCACCAAATCCTGGGCATCCTAGAGTGTAATCCCCATGCCACCACCTGAACTACGTGGTATTTGATCCTTGCCAAGGAGAGGTACGTAGGAAGCCTCACTGAGGTCCAATCCCACCACCCATTGGTCGTTCTGACCCCCTTCATGTCGGTTCACCAACACCCTGGGAAGCCTAGAGTGTAAGCCCTAAATTCCCCCCTTACGAACTATTTGGTCTTTGATCCTAGCCAAGGCAGGGTATGTAGGAAGCCTCCATGAGGTTCAAGCCCAACACTCAGTCGCTCCGACCACCTTCACGTCGGTTCTCCCCCATCCTATATGACGTTAAACTGTAGAACCCAATCAGCGGTAAGCAGTTGTTTCCCCAGTCAGCGGTAAGCCATTGCACATAAAACCCATCCTGAACTACATGGTCTTTGATCTCTACCAAGGTAGGGTACATAGGAAGCATCCATGAGGTTCAAGACCACCATCCACCAGTCGTCCTGACCATCTTTACGTCTGTTCAACCCCATCCAGAGGTAAGCCGTTGTGAACCTATCTAGCGGTAATCTTTTGATACTCTTATCTAGTGTTAAGCCATTGTGACCCTATCCAACGGTAAGCTGTTGATACTCTTGTCTAGAGATAAACCATTGCGACCCCATCCAGAAGTAAGCCGTTGAAAACCTCAATTGGTGGTAAGCCATCATCAGATGAACTACGTGGACTTTGATTCCCTGCCATAAGGATATGTAGGAATCCCCTTCGAGGCTCAAGCCCAAAACTATTATAATCCTCATGACGGTTCTATCTCATTCATGATCCACTTCATAAAACCGCTCCATCATACATCTTGATTCTTACCTAGGCCGCCACATCCCAGTGGGATCATTCTACCCCATTATCCATTCCATTTAACAATATTCAGGAAGCCAACCACACGTTGCCCCTAATATTGGTGTTCCCTCTAAGGGTTTCACCCATCTGATCCGCTCTAGTCAGTGTTCTGATCAGTTTGATCTGTCTCTACAGGATGTTAAACTTGCGGCATACCCTGTGTTAAACATGGTAATCTGAGGAAAACCTCATATACATTCCCATGGCATATGATTCCCCACATTTGATGTGGGATGCCTCGGGATTACACGCCCTCGAGAAGCCCTATAATAAGGGACAGAAGACATACACGCCAGTGAACCTGCGCCCAGACACGCCAGTGATGCCCAACGTGAATACTCCCCTGACTGAAGGTCGCTGCCCTGACCAGACCCCTTAGAATGTCCCGACAGGAGCAGTGTAATTAACTGGTGTCCATGAAGATATGGCACCAGGAATAGTTTCACGAACAATGTATTAAATCTATAAGGGAGACTCAGACTAGGTGATGAGTTCTGAGGAGGAATCCACGGAAGGAAGAACTGACATCCCATCATCCCATTTCGATCAAGGAGAAAACGTACCTGAAAAAGTGATGGATGCCTTCATCCTTTGGAAAGTGGGAATACGGGGAAATAGTTGTGCATCCTCCACAGACGGATGTGCGCGCCTCAAAGAAAGTGTCGGAAACAGAAATGGTGAACCCGACATGAAGTTATTCTCCTCAATATGGAGATTAGTAGCATTTAAGGAATCAATGGATTGACGTGTCACCAGATCCAGTTATCCAGCGCCAGGTCCTGTCAAGAAAATAGCAGGCCTGGCATGAAACTCACCAGAATTTGGGGTAGTAGAACATTGGACATCCCATCCTGCGACGTTATCAGTGTGGATCCCTCTTACTGGTCATGGAAGACTGAATGGTTTTGGGGCATTGGTCGTTGATTCCTTTTTCTTTCAGCACTAACGAGTTAATCTCTCTGATCCTCAAGAATCAAGTTGTTGCACCCGAAACACGATCACCGCCTGCCCACTGACGCAAGGGTAGGGGCAGTTCCAATACGGCAGTCCTGGGTAGCTCCGCCTCTTCCACAATGGCCCCTACACCCATGGCCCTGGGGCACTCACGACCCATCTCCTCATCCGAGGTCATCTAATGAAGGGTGATCAATGACCACATGTGTCGTTACGAGGAGGAGGGCATAATCCTGACTTGGGATATGGCCTTCCTGGATCTGGAGGTGTCTGATCCTTGTCGCCAACACTGCCCCCGAGAGCCTTGCAGGGAGCCACTGCTCCCCACCCCAACATATAACCATTTCGAGAGTCTCTCCCCAGAATGTTTTGACGACTCCCTGCCTAACGCTGATGAGGTAGGGGACGTCCATCCCAGACCAATCAGAGTACCATTCTAGAAGCTCCCAGTGAGGGCTCCCACCCGGTTGTTTCAGCACCGCCACCCGGTCTTGATGGATGAGGAGAAGGTAATCCACATACCTGCACCACCAGCCTCGGTTCGTCCGACCCGACGCCAGCGTCGGGTGCAAGCTAAGGAGGACGCCCGCCAAGGGGTGTCAATGTCGACGACCACTATGGCTCAAGACACCATCGACACATATCAGTAGTTCCTTGAATACACTGAGTAGGGGCACTTTTACACCCGACCAGGATCGAGGCCCCAACTGCCCCACGGGTAGGCTGGGTCGACTCTCTTGGTCTCCAGCACAAGCAGTGGCTGCCGCGAACTAACTCGCAGCAATGCCACCCAGTATGGAGGTCCTCCCCGTACCACTAAAATAGAGAGTACGGGCCTTCCCCACTTAGAGTCTTGGCATGAAGGTCCGCCCCATTCCACCCTCAATCCTAATGAGGGCCTTCCCCACGACGGTGACACTCGGTACGGAAGTCTCTCACGTGCCCATTACACTGGGTATGGAGTCATTCCTCCTGCCCCTGACCACTGGTGTAGGTAAATTTTCCATACAAACTCTCTTTAACATGGGGGTCCTACCCATGTCCTCTTAGAAGCTAGTGAAGGTCCTCCTCGCCTTGGAAACTAGAGGGGTGAAGGCCAGCCTCACCTCAGTAGCACCCAACACGTAGGTCCTACCCATGTTCAGCTAGACCGGTACAAGGACCCTCCTCATACTGAGGTCACTAGGGGAAACAAGCATGGAGGTCCTCCCCATGCTCATACCAGTTCTAGATGAGGTCTTTCCCGCTCTAGCACTATCCATGGAGGTCCTCCCCATGTCCCCTTTGACATTTGTCCCGGTGCTCTGTGCACCCCGTCTTACTCAGGTGGAAACCCCCTCCACCTCAGCACCAGTGTAGCCAAAGGGACTTGTGTCAGAAATCATCCTTGTCCTGAGGATACACTCTGGGGTAGAAAGGCGGGTCGTCGCCGCCATAAGAAGAATTCTGGGAAGGTCCGGATGGAGATCAAACCAGTCCGCTTCTCAGAATCTGAAGCGGAATATGACTCATCACGAGAACCCTCCTCTCGCTCATCCGAGCCAAGGGCTGGGGAAGGAACGAGGTGCATCATCCTAGTACTTCTGGAGTGCGTGGTCCATAGGATTCCTGCATCCCTCCACCGGTATATCTAAGAGGATGAAAATCTAGCAACCCCACAGGTCACGGTCATACAATCGCCACCGTCGTCACCAGAAGCACTCTCTACCTTGACAAGAGATCATAGAGGACTATTCTGGGGGCCAATGGCAGGCAAGAAACAACGTGACCTATTGCCAGTATCCCTAGCCCCTGATCCAAGAACTACGGCCATCATCCCATCTTATCGTGACGTAGAAGGCAGGTTGCTAAACTCTTCGGAGGATAGCCTGAGATTCGGCGGCCAGTTAGCCCGTTCGCCATACTCTCTACCTGTCAACCTACCGTCCCAGCGGTCTGCCTCAGTATCACTGCCAGTTACTCAGCCACCCCTAGTTGATGAATGGGGAAATCAAGGGCCAGACCCTGAGTCCAAGCCGAGGAGCTTATGGAACATCCTCATGGCAGACCACTTCCCCAAGATGTTTTGGCCCATGGCAGCACCGAATTTTCGCACGTCGGAATCCTTCAACCCAGAGGTGGTTTAATGTTTCTACCAAACCCTTTGGATGATGAAATTTCACCTTCATCATTAGTGAGTAGTTTATCCCAAGAGCCAAGTGCATTTCAAAGACATTGTCAAGCAATGTCGTCTAATCGATCTGGTTGTGCTCCATGTGGCTCAACGCCCCGAGTCACCAGGACACCGTAAGGTCCTCCAAGAGCAATGCATTCAGAGTTTCAAGATACTCTGCAAGACCATCAAGTAGGCTTCCCCCCATGCGCAAGTCCGTGGTTGGGGGTAGTATGCAGCCCTCCTCTTTAGTCCTATCTAGCAGCAGCCCGACTTGCTATGCGATATCGAGGACATGCCCCCAGAAAGGGTCACGATCAACATGGCTGACATAGTGGAAAAGGAGGATGAGTTGGAACTTCTTGATGGGGACTTAACCTCTGAGGGAGTTCCACCTCTATTGGACCCATCGAGGAGGGTTACTCGCTAGAAGAGGAACCTGCTAGGTCTCCTTGCGCCCACCGAGGCATTAGTACTCAGCTGGAATGCCGGTAAGGGTAAAGAGCACATCAGAGCTGCCAAGCACTCTGACCCATCCACCTCAGTGCAGAATATGAAGGAAGACCCTGAGAAGGCCACATTGCACCAAAAACTTTCTGAGCAGAATAATTTGGTCGATGACCTCTTGGCTAAACGCACTGTAGAGCGACGGTCGGACTACGGTAATCTTAGGCCAGGGCAGTAGGGGTAGGAACAACTTCCCCTCAGCGAGCTGCCTCTAGGCGACCCTGACCGTCCTTCCCCTATAGACAGGGTTGAGGTCGGAGCTTACGTCAAGAGGGCACGGTATATCTCACCAAACCCTCCCAAATGACACGACAATCCAAGGGACCCAGCTCGGGCTCCCCCAGCCGCCCTGAGGGTTGTTCTGTCAGCCACTCCACAAGCCACTAGGCATGCTTACCGTGTTGAAGAACCCGCCAACGTGCTCATGGTTAGGGATCCCCTTCAAGACAGGGACCCCCGCCCAGATGATCCAATGGTGGCACTCATTAACCACCTAGAGGTGTTGGAAACATGACAGATGGAAATCCTGCCTGATGGCAAGCCATATCCAGCATGGGTGGATGATATGATGGCACCTCTGGGTTTCAGGAATCCCACCTTCTCCCCCTTTAACAAGATGGGGGACCCTCCACAGTACCTAGCCCACTCCAACTCAAGGTTTGGTCCCATGTTAGGGACTCCAGTGCAGCAGGAGACTGCCAAACTCCACTGTTTTGTTCAGACATTGGAGGGGCCTGCATTTGTCTGGTACAGCCAGCTTCCCATCGGATTCGTAACCAGCTAGGAGGACCTTCGTAGGCAATTTCTCTACCAGTTCAGCTCCACCACACAGAAAACGAGCATCGCAGACCTCTTCAATTGAAAACAAAGGCCTGATGAGCATGTCGCGGACTTTATCGCCCGGTGGAAAGGGCTCACATATTCCCTTGACATGCCACTGACTCAGGAGAAATTACTGACAATGTGTGTAGAAAATATCAATACATAACTGGTTCCCTCTCTAATAAACCATAACTACCCTGGGGGATTTCGAGACTTCTCCGATAAGGCCCAGCATCTGGATGAAGCCCTGCAACAGGCCAGTTAGGCATGTCCGTTTCCCCCCAAAACTCCCGTGAGAAGGGATGTCAGAGCCGATACTGCCGCAGTGGCCCAAATAGAGGCCCCCAAATAGCTGGAATTATTACTGGTGGGGCCACATCTCCAGCCATGCAGAGGTCCACCACCACAGGTGCAGCCTCTAGCTCAGCAGCGGCTTCCTCAGAATCGGCAGGTGCCTCCGTGGAATGCGCCACCACAGCCTAGGTGGTACAACCAAGCTCTACCTCCTCAACAGGCTCCTCCAGCTCCTCATCAGGGCCAGGCTCCAAGAACCCATTTCTGGATAGAAGAAACCAGACCTACTAGTTCAATGAGAATCAGGTCCCCGGCTATTTCTAAAGTGCCTTGGAACAAGAGATTGTGTGTTTTCCTGAGTGCAGAAGGCCAGAAGAGGCAAAGCTCACTGATTTCCCCAACTACTACTCCTATAATCAGATCGTGGGTTACACCCTTAAGAAGTGTTATGTGTTCAAAGATTGGATTCAAGACCAGGTCGATAATAACATAGTCAAGATGGGCCCAGCCCTGGCACAAGTGGCATGCGTTGTCGTAATGCCAGACAGCAGCAGTGATGACTAAGGTGGGTGGAAGCAGGTTTCTAACCACGAGTCCCAGAAGTATGACAACTGGATGGCTCGCAAAATGGTTGCTCGTTCCCATGGTATCATTTGTGCATTCCTGAATCAGCCAGATCCTTCAGAAACTGCAGCCGCTACTTCTGCATCATCATCTCAGTCAACATCTTCCCAGAAGAGCAAGCATCGGCAACACAAGGGAAAGCAACACCCCCCCCCCCCCGATGCCATCATCATCCCACACTCTTGGTGACTTCATGCCTTCGGAGATGGGGATTCCTCCCATAATCCAACCAGTAATGGATGACTCTTCAAGTGATAGCCAATGGTACACTTCAGTTAATACCGTAGAGTTGGTAAACCTCTATATGACTCCTGATGAGGGGGAGCATCAGGAAAACCTCCCCAACATCTCCAGCTGATGCCAACGTCGGCAGAACCACGGCCATGTGGGTCATTGAGGCACATCAGTTGGCACCTCCAGCCAAGTCGTGCATGACACTAAGACCAAACAGAAGGGCCAGTACATAACTCAACATGTACAGTCTCTTCATCTGGTGTCGTCAGGCCTGCCTCCACCACCATTTGTGTGGCTGGATCAGGCAGATCCACTTCGACCATGCTATGAATAGACTCGCCCTACTATAGGCTAGTCTCAGTCATCCTTCCCTCATCTGGTAGCTACTCTGTGGAGCACCAGTCAGTCGTCGGCCCAGCCGGCAGGGCCCGCCATGCCTCCTATCACAGAACGGCTTCCTGCAAGCAGAAGTTTGTGTCGGGCGCAGAAGTATAATGTTCTCAAGCACCTTTCCAGCATCCCAGTGAGGTTTTCCATCCTCGAGGCCCTTCGCATGTCGCCATATATGCGTGAGGCCCTCGTCGAGGCTTTAAGAAGCCCCCTCCAGTTTTAGATGGAGGTAGCAGCTGCAGAAGCCTTTCATGCTGAAGCGGTCAAGAATGCTGAATGTTAGGCCATCATTTCATTTTCTAGAGAAGATGAAGGCTCTCCCATATAGGGAAACATCCACCCACTGTATATTACTGGCCAATTTAATGGCGTGGAGGTTCGCCGCTATCTTGTTGACACCAGATCTGGGATTAACATTATCTCGACACGGACACTGCAGAAGCTGGGGTTGTCTGAAGATGACCTGACTCCCTCCGATTTAAGAATCCAGGGATACGACAGAACAGATCAGACCCTAGTCGGTAAGATCCATTTGAAGACCTAGTTCGGTGGCCTAGTTTCCAGCACTGAGTTTATGGTTGTCTCCCAAGACACCGTGTATAATGCATTGATGGGAAGACCCTGGATCCACCTACACGTGGCGGTCCCCTCATCATATCACCAATGCCTCAAGTACTCCCTCAATGGTAGAGTGGGAATGATCCAAGGTGATGTGTCTCCTTTTGCCTCTTGTGAAGCCCACTACCTGGATGTTGACTATTATAAGAGCAAGGATGAGAAGATTCAGGCCAATGAGGTCAAACCCATCGCGGTTGCAACTGACCCCTGTGCAAGTCTGGACGATGCCTACGTCTTCCCAATCTATCGATTGGAGGCCACGACCCCCCGACATGGGTAAATGTTTTGTTGTCTCTAGTACAAGGTAGAATCATATTCCTAAGTCCAAGTGACGAAAGAAAATCACCTCGTACTCCTACACAAATCAGGCCCAAGTGATCCTGAAGCCTCTTACCCCCATAAGGTATCGGGATGTCCGCCCCATGGAAATGGCAGTATGTCATACGTGCCTGTTTCTCCAATCTAGAATCAACCAGATCAAGCTAATACGCCAATATTTCTTTGATATCATCAATCATGGCCCCTTGGGCCGAAGACCAGATGAAATCAGGTCAACAGCCTTCATTGCTATGGTTTCGACAGTACCGAAATCTCCCAATGCAGTGACCACTGCTGCTCAGGAAGGTACCAGCCTCCCATCAGAATCTGTTGACCTAGAGGAAGATCCTCCCACTGGGGATCCCTCCTTTTCAAGTTAAGAAGAGGATTTGGAGGACACTCCCCCCACCTTTGAAGAGGACATCTCTACCACGGTTAATGAATTGGTACAGGTGAACCTCGGTAGCAAGGTGGACCCGAGACCCGCGTTGATCAATGCCGCCATGCCTCTTGAGGAGCAGCATCGGTACGTAGACTTCCTGAAATAGCATCATGATGTATTCTCCTGGATCAACGACGAGATTCTAGGGCTAGATCCTCAGGTAGTCATCCACCTCCTTGGTCTCCCGACAAATCATCATGGATTCAAGTAGCCTCCCAGGAAGATGAACCCTTCTCATGGTGCTATGGTTGAGGCTGAAGTTGACAAGCTCATCAGATCCAACTTTGTCAAGGAGTTCCATTATCCCATGTGGCTAGCCAATATTGTGACAATCAGGAAGAATAACGGACAGATCAGAGTCTGCATCGACTTCTGAGATCTCAACTGTCAATGCTCAAAGGATGATTTTACCCTTCCAGTAACATAATTGTTGATTGATGCTACGGCTGGGTTCTAAGCACTTTCCTTCATGGATGGTTACTCTGGATATAATCATATCCAGATAGCCCTTGAGGATGAGGAGTCCACAGCTTTCAGGGTGCCACAAGGTACGTTTTGTTGCCCTTCGGCTTAAAGAATGCAGGTGGCACCTATCATCGGGCCATGCATCACATATTCAAGCCAATCCTTGGGACATTGGTGGAATTATATGTGGATGACTTGGTGGTCAAATCTCACCAATGTCGGGACCATCTCAGGGACCTCGAGAAAGTGTCTGTCTTCCTCTATTCCCGCCACCTGAATATGAACCCGTTGAAATGTGCTTTCAGGGTCACCTTTGGGAAGTTCCTTGGATTTTTTGTCAGGTAGTGGGGTATCGAGATCAACCTAGAGAAGATCAAGGCCATCAGTCAGATGCCTCCCCCGAGCAATATTTGGGAGCTTCAAGGTTTCCAAGGCCACTTAGCCTATATTCGCTGATTCATTGAGAATATAGTTGATAAGTGTAATCCCTTTTTCCAGTTTATGAAGAAAGGCACTGCCTACGAATGGGATGAAGAGTGCCAGACCATGTTTGAGGAAATCAAGCAGTATCTACTCCAGCCTCCAGTCTTGATGCCAATCATCTCTAGAAAGCCGCTGATCCTGTACGTGACTTCCCTAGAACGATCTATCGACACCCTCCTCACCCAGAAGAATAATGAGGGGATAGAAAACAACCTCTACTACCTCAGTCGTATGCTCATCAATACGGAGACCAGATACCCCCACATTGAAAAGAGCTCCCTTGCACTGTTATTCACAGTACAGAAATTGAGGCATTACTTGCAGCACCACGAAGTACAGCTGGTGTCTCGGGTAGACCCACTGAAGTACATTCTGAACCACTCCATGTTGACTGGTCGTCTATCACGGTGGGTAGTGATTCTTCAGCAATTCGATATCAGGTTTTTCCCTCAGAAAGATATTAAGGGGAAAGCATTGGAAGACTTCCTTGCTGCCCATCCAACCCCTATGGACCAGTCCCTAGACCTAGATTTTTCTGATGAGGCAATCCTCTCAGTAGATCATTCCATTCCGTGTTGGTATATGCACTTTGATGGTGCTTCTCGGAGCCCCACCGACAGGAGGATCAATGATCCTAGACTCAACAGATTAGGCCTGGGTATTATCTTCATCACCCCAGTGCAAGCCATTCTGCCGTACTCATTCCTGTTGTTAGAAGGCTGCACCAACAATGAGGCAGAGTAGTAGGCTCTTATCACTGGCCTCAAGTTGGCCCTCGAGATAGATGTGCCCCATTTTCATGTGAAAGGGGATTCTAAACTATTCATCAAGCAAATCAATGATGAATATGTCGTCAGAAATCCAGAGCTTGTACCATTGTTGGAACACACCCTCCAGCTAATGGCCCAATTTCCATCTCATCCAGAAGTTACTCATGTCCCTCGATCTCAGAACGGTCGAGTTGATGCCCTGGCCAGCCTGGCTGCATCACTTACAGAACCCGAGCAGGATGACCTGATTATACACATATCACATCGGAGAGTCATTGCTCCCGTCACCTCAGATGATGACGATGGCATGCGGGTAAGCCATCTTACTGCTGGGGCCTCCACGTCATGACACCCTGGTTCCCCAGATTCAGTGGTTGAAGTGACCCCCTACTGGAGAGCCCCCTTTGTCGAGTATCTCCAAAATGGTTACCTCCTGGCAAATCGGGTCAAGCGCGAGTGAATCCGACGCCGTACGCTGCAGTTTACCCACCATAGTGGTCCCAGTCTTGAGCAGATCCTCTACAATCATGAGTTTGATGGTGTTATCCTCTGTTGCATCCAAGGAGTCTATATTTCTCAGGTCATACAGGAGGTTCATGTCAGTTCCTACGACACCCACCAGACTGGGCCGAATCTATCTCATCAGATTCAGAGACTGGGGTACTTCTAGTCCTCCATGATCCATGATTGCATCGAGTTCACCAAATGATATCATGCATGCCAAATTCATGATAAATTCATGCATCAGCTACCAGAACCTCTCCAATCCACCAATTACTCTTGGCCATTTTCGGTGTGGGGACTCGATGTCATGGTACCATATCCACTGGTGATAGCTCACCAGTGCAGGTTCATCCTGACCGCTACCGATTTATTTTCCAAATGGGCAGAGGCAGTTCTGCTCAAGGAGGTCAAGGCCCATTCTGTTGTCGACTTCATGAGATCCAATATCATCTAACGATTTGGAGTCCCTCTCACCATCCTCATTGATAATGGCACCAACTTCCGAGCAGTCGAGATGAAGAAATTATACGCCAAGTATAACATCCATTCGAACCATACCTCCCACTATCACGTGCAGGCAAATGGAAAGATCGAGGCGTTCAAAAAAACCCTCGCTAACATTTTGAAGAAAATGTTTGGTCAGAACAAGAAGAGTTGGTCAGACAAGCTCCCCAACACCCTCTGGGATTATCAGATGACGTCTCGTAATTCCACCCAGGTGACCCCATATTCCCTGGTGTATAGAGCTGAGGCTGTTCTGCCCATTGAGATCCAGCTGCCTTCGTTACGCATAGCAATCTATGACCAGCAGGTGCCAAATAAAGTGGCTGAAATTCATCTGGATAAATTGGAAGCACTTGATGAAGACAATATTTGTGCCCTATACAATCTGGAAAGACACCAGAACAAGATATATAGGGCGTTCAATAAGAGAGTTAGTCTCTGCTCCTTCTTGCAAGGTGACTTGGTATTGGCCCTCCAGACACCAATGATCCCTGGAAGGAAACCACCCAAGTTGGAGACCAAATGGGAAAGACCTTACATAATTCACAGGGTTTACCCCAATGATTCATACTCCCTGGTGACCATGGATGGTGAGCGTATAACTCCTCCCACCAATTCCAGGTTTCTCAAACAATACTTTGCCTGATTCAGTTGGTCTGGCATGACCCTAAACTGTTTAGGTCCCGCATGACCCTAAAATGATTCATCCCACATGATGTTAAACTGTATATCATCATGCAAGACATTAAACTAAAACCTTATAACTACGTATGGATTGATTCCCATCTGTATAGGATATGTAGGAACGCTCAGACGTTACGTCTTGAGTCCAGCCCCAAACTCTTCTCTTTGACTATCCTCCCTGGGTATAGTTCTCTCAGAGGATCCTTGCATGATATGGTGTAGGCTTCCTTATCCCCACTCATGCCAGGATTAAAATGGTCGCACCATGTGCCCACTCCCCGTTCTTCTATCCTCCCACATCCTCACATCATGACGTTAAACTTCATGGACTTCAAGAACTACGTACGACTTGATTCCCATCCTCATGGGATACATAGGAACGCCCAGACATGTTGTCTGTTGGCCCATCCCAAATGCTAGAATCTTCCCTCGGTTCAAGACACATGGTGTGGTGCAGACTTTTTCCCCAATTCACATCGAGCTCATCTTGATCTTACTATGCGTCCCACTCCCTGGAGGTGTTCGCCTCTTTCACAGATGGGTACAACTATGCTTCACCCACTCCTTTGATTGGTACTCCATTATCTTTCCCATCCAGAAGGGCCCCCGAATGGAATGGATGCTAGGCCTAAGGGCTCTCCTACCGCTTTAGGCCAACGTCCTTGAGGATGTTTAGCAACAAACTGATACAAGTCTCGTGTTGTGAATATGGTCAGCGGTCAATGCTCATTTGTTGTTCCTAGTCCAGGTCACTATAAGGACACTATGTTTTTAACATGTTCAACAACTATCCTTTGTTGTTAGATCCACCCCAAGATGTCCCAAATAATGAGTGTAGTGGTTCATTCTTCCCCATTGTATCTTCAAGCGAAAAACTCCCTTCGGGCGATGCCAGCTATTAGACCCCTATATGACAGGGAGAGCCAAGTCTGGATCCTTGTTTCCCACACTGAGCACTGCTCACATGGGCTTAGAAGCTATGATGAGGCGATAACCGCACAAGAGGTTGTATGGCTACCATTGGTCGGGATGCCTAGCCTCAGGCCCCTTGGCCTCTTCTGGCCCCTTGGCCTTTTCTGGCCCCTGTCCCGAGTTCTCATTTAGGGTTGTGTGGTGTGGAGAAAACTTATTTCCTCATTCACGTCGGGCTATTTCTCCATGCCACACATATCCCCTTGAGACATTCCTCCCATCACTTATCATCCATACTACGAGCGCAGGCCCTTCCACGCTTCGTGTGCCCAATCTCAGGCCCCCGGCCCAAGTCTTAAACTCTTATGGGATTGTATGGTGTGGTATGGGATTATGTCCTCATTTATACCGGGTTACTTGCCATGTTTTACACATCCCGAGATGAGATACCTTATCCATACTCGTCCTCGCTGCAAGATGTTAAATTGCAAATTGGTCAGGCCTTTCTGTCTAAGGCCCAGCCTTAGGCCCCTCAGCCTTTTCGGGCCCCCAGCCCAGGTTCTCACTTAGGGTTGTACGGTGTGGTATGGGATTATGTCCCCATTCACGTTGGGTTACTCTTCATGATGTACACCTCCTGTATGTGAGGTATCTTACCCATTTGCGTCCCTATTGCATGACGATAAACTGCACATTACTCCCTTTAAGAACTATGTGTGGCTTGATTCCCATCCTCATGGGATACGTAGGACCACCCAAACATCTAGACTTTAGGTCCATCCCCATCTCTTAGAAATCTCCCTCTCATCTTGGACCCTTGGCCTGTATTCCCCCAGATAGAGGAATATATGGTGTGGTATGGGACTATGTTCTCACTCACATTAGGTGTTGTAACAACCACACCATTTACCTCCTCCTCCTGAGAATTTTCCATCCTCTTGCTATATATTCATATTTTCAAATCGGTCGCTCTCAAGATGAACCCCTCGGTCCTCTTCGACGATTTACTAATGTTCTCAAGGGTACTCTGGTTTAGCACCTGGAATGTCAGATTCTACCCAGACAGGCTTTCACCCATTTCTCAGGCTTCGTGTTCCCCTTCATTAGGGCTTCCATCACCTTTCACACCCAAAGGGACTCCCAAATAGCATGGATTCTAGGACTAAGGGATCTCTTACCATTATGGTCCAACATCCTTGAGGGTTTTAGACAACAAATCGATACAACTACAGCGTTGCGAATATGGTCATTGGTCGACGTTCATTTGTTTGTCCCCATTGTAGGCTAACGCGATATGGATGTTGTGTTTCGAACACGGTCAAAAGTTATCCTCCATCTTCATTCCAACCTGATTAAGACCAAAAATGTCAGTTACATGATTCACATCCTTCTCCACCTCATCATGTATAAGTAGAACTTCGAAACTCTTGGTACTATTCCTCAGTGCGCATCAGCATGTTATGAGAAAAAAGCTGTGATAAGGCAATAATTCGGGGCTCCACTAATTTCCCCTTTTCATGTATTTCACGTATTGCAAATAACTTAACTGGTCTTGTTTCCTACATCTAGTTTGACTCACGTAGGCTTAGGTATTGGGTTAAGGTCTGTCTTTACTTGGGATAGTCTTGCTTCTCCATGGTCTGATTTCTAAGACCTTAAACTAAGATATCTTTGTATTGCCCCTTTGTGAGAACTATGTACAGCTTGATTCCCATCCTTATGGGGTACGTAGGAATGCCCAAACATCTCAACTTTGGGCCCAGCTAAATTCTTCCAATTTATCTCTTCTACTATGCCTTTTAGACCCCCACCCTTATAGGGCCACGTGGTGTGGCATGTATGGGCTTATGCCCTCATTCACATCGGGTTTGTAATAGCCACACCACATATGCCCCCTCCTAGGAGCTAGTCCCTCCTACCTATTGTCCTGTATGACATTAAAATATATTTTGTCTTGCATGACATTAAAAGGCACCTTCAAGAACTACATGCAGCTTGATCCCCATCCTCATGGGGTATGTAGGAACATGCGTGCACCTTATCTCGAGCTTAGCCTAACTTTTGTTTTCGGCCCCTCGGTCTGAAACCTCTCCCAAGAAGTGCATGGTGATTCAGACCAAGTCCTCATTCACGTCAAGTTTTGTAAATTACATCATCGTGTGTCTTGTATTTCCTATCATCCATGGTCTGAGCTATATGACCATAAACTAAGACCACTCCACATCCTTACCGCAAGACGTTAAACTACACAACATCTTTTAGAACTATGTATGGCTTGATTCCCATCCTCATGGGGTACGTAGGAATGCCTGACCACTTTGCTCTAGGCCCAGCCTAATTCTCACTCTTGGTCCCTTTGACTTGAAAAGTTTCCTCTGGGGATATTTGGTATGATCTGGACTCCAAGTCCTCATTCATGTCATATTGATAGCTACCACACAACATAATCCCTTCCAGGGATATTCCCTTTCACTCCACATCCTATCGTATGATGTTAGACTACACGAGTGTGTATGTCCTCAATGCATGACACTAAACTATGGTTCTACCCTGAACAAGTTTGGGATTCCTTATGTTAATCATGGGAGGCAACAGTTTCCTCATCAGAGAGGTCCTGTTCAGAAGTGTGTTTGATCCCTGATCAGGTTGGTGTATCCACCTAATGCATTTCCACCATGGTGGCATAATTTCAAGAGTGATGTACTCTAGTAGAACAACCCATAACTACACTCTCCATGCTTTGCATAACCTTTATTCGGACCCTCGTCCTCTCTTGTGTCTAAAGGAACCCCCTAATAGTATGGATGCTCGTCCTATGGCTCACCTACTATCCTGGGCCAATGTTCGGGAAGGCTAATTGACGACATTCTGAGTCAGGCCCTGTGTTTCGAACATGTTCAGCGGTCGGCCCTTGTTTTTCATCCCCATTTCAGGCTAACACAATATAGATGATGTGTTTCGAATGTGGTAAATAGTTATCTTTTATTGTTGCGCCATACCCACAGTGTTCCGAATTTGGGGTATTGTAATTCACACTTTCCATTACCTTATGTTCGGATTTATTTCAGCGCCCCTGGAGTTTCCCCGCTCGTGCACAAGAGCACGCTGGGAAAACAGTAATTTGGCTGTTCTAAGAGCTTCATGCTTCGGTCAGGTCTCTCTCTTCTCTTTCTAGGAATCTGGATTGGTTGTTCAAACCCCCGGATGCCTGAAGCCTGTTTTGCACTCCCACATTTAAATGTAATAGCAAAGTGGTCGTCCCTTGTTTCTCACATCGGGCCCGACCCATGTGAGCTTAGGGATGGACCGCTGGATGCTCCACGAATGTCACAGGAATGCAATTAACCAAAGAAAATAATGAAACCCATGCATGAATTTGGCATAAAATAATCAAAGCATGAAAGTGCGTCCAAAGGTTACGGGCATCACAACACCCTAGGATCGACCTCTCCCATAGACGAATTGACCTCGTCAAAAGAGTGTAGTAGCTTCGCCACCCTCTGGATGGTGGCGTCCAGGATTTGTTGTCACCTGTTTAGTTCCCACTCCTCCTCAGCAGCGATGGGGCGTAATTCATCAGCCGCAATCTGGGCCCGCTCCACGCCAGTCCGTATGACAATCATTTCATCGGAGGCCCGCTTCATGCCCTCTTCATCCTCTGCCAGATGGGCCTTCAATTGCAATATTAGCTCAGATTGCACTTTGAGGGAGGCTGAGTGCTTGTCCACCTGACTCTGCAGCCACTGGATCTCATATTCAACCTCCTGGAGCCTCTTGATGTTCACCGCTTTCCTCCACTACCAACCCACACCGAGGCCACGGTCATGCTCCTGAATTTTCTCTGCCATAAGATCTCAGACAAGCATGTGAGAACGTTGGACATCCACTCCCCCATCACATAGTTCGCGTAGTCACGAGCGAAGTCTATCCATCTCATCCATTCATAGTGCTTGGGGGTGTCATCAATGAAGCGCTTGATCCGCTTCCATGATCGGTGATGGACTATTCTGTTTTCCTCTTCATCAGAGTTTGTCTCATCCCAGTCAGTGCGGTTGGCAGGCTCATATGCAGGGAATGCCCCCAAGAACTCATCATCCAGATCCACATCCGGTGTTTGATCAGGCATGCCGGGACTTAAGCTATCCGACCGATCTTCATCGTCAAACCTCACCTCGATGATCTCAGGCTCAGCCTCCCTGATGATCCCACTAGTGATCGGGAGCACCACTGTTTGATCAAAATGGACCTCCACCTCTATAGTCACCGGCATTCCCCAGTGAAAGGCACTGCCAGGGTTACCGAACGACCTCACCAAGGCAACCAACACCATTTGGAGGACTGTGCGTTCCAAAAAAGGAGCATGCACGTCAGTTAACATGGCTGATGGATGACGATCATTAATTTGGTAGAGGAGACTTACAAAGATCGAATTCTCAGTATTGTTCTTGGGTTGATTTCTTCGGGACCTCAAAGCGTGTCCCTCCATATATTGTTGGAAGGTCTGAATATTTGGGAGCCTCTTCGGGTATTCCGGCCCCACCAGAGGGAACCATTCCCTTAATTCAGCAGCCGACAAAGGGAATCGTTCCCTTAATTCAGTAGCCGACAACTATGGGGGAGTGGTGTGATCGAGAAACACCTTGACCCGATCTATCATCGAATGCGGGGTACCCCGGGAGTGCACAAAGTCCTCTAGATCTGTCAGGTATTTCTCCACCTCCGCCTAGGATACCGCAAATCCGACCCTGATAGGGCTTATTCCCGGCAAGTCCATCCCTAAACAATTCAGATGTTTCCACATATCTGACGGGTCGAGGAATTTCCGGTTAACTTCCTAGATGTCCCAGGCCTCCAATAAGACAACATTCTCTGGAATATCAATGTGGCGCAGCTTCTTCCCTGGATCCTGAGTGGATATTCTACAAAACCCTCTAGGTGGCCTCCCCTCAGGATGGATCTGCTCTTCTGGGTCCACCGGGTTCGTTTCCACTGCCACCTCTCCCTCAAATGGTATGGGCCCCGCCGCTACGGCAGCCCCGCCATCGCGAGATGCCCCTTACATATTCTAACCTCGGCCCCGAGGTTTGGGAGGCATGCCATCATCAACTTGAATGGCTGGTTTCTTCATCATTTCCCCTAGGTAGGCTACCTCCCAACTCTGGGCATATTCCTTCACTAACCCGACGACAGCGGTCGGCGGAGGTAGTTGGTTCCGCATCTTCCCATATTCCCGTGTGAAAATGAGCCACATATGCCTCATCACACATGATTGTTCTTCATAGATCACCCTCAGATAGACATGTGGGGTCAGTCACTTCATGCACCAGAATTGCTGAGCAAATCAGTGTGGGGTGTACGGCTTGCAGAGAGGCTCACAACCCACCCTTGCCACCAAAACTCCACCTCGAAAGGCCAAGAGATAGGCATGGTGCTCCTATGTCCCTCAGCCACCATCAGTGACTACCCCCATCAGCAATGGAAATGGGTGTAAATTGAACTCCTCCACCTTCCACACTCGGTTAAAAACCAACAGTGCGGTCAGCTTGGCTAGAAAGCTCCCGGAAGCATTCAAGATAGATGGGCGGAAGTTTGATCCTGGAGGGGAAATGGGGTTTGGGTATTTATAAACCCCCATAACATGTGTTTCTATCCACCCATACAGAAGGTGGAATGGCCCACATATTCTCTGTGGCCTCTTTCCCTCACTAATATGCCATGACATCTTATACAGCTTGGCAAGCATCAGGATCCTGAGGTTAACCCACCCTCTTGTCGCCAACATGGATGCCATAATAAATGTGCTTGGTCACAATCCCATGTTGGTATCCCTCACTGGAAGGATCCAACCACAGATGAGATCCGCGATGAATGCTGCCATCCTGACTATTAGTTGTTGTTTGGTGATGATGCTAAATCCCCACGTCTTCCATTGGTTGTCCTCCAAAAGTCACCAGTATGAGTGATCCTTACTCCTGGACCCCTTAGGGAAAGTCCAAATCCTTTCTAGAAACATACTGTTCTTTGGGAAGTTTAGGAACTATTTAAACCATTGCTTGAAATGGATGTCCCTCACCGCCTCCTTGTCCTCTCCCAGCACAAGCTCCATCAAAGCCATCGCCAATGGCGGCATTTGCTCTGATTCCTCCCACGCACTCATGATGGTGAAGAATTATTCATACATATCCCCTAGTATCGAGACCCCCGAGATCTAGTGGACGTCCCACAAGCTGATACTGACTTCCCTGTGGTGAAAATGGAATGTGTTGGTCCTCGATGACCACCTACTCAATAGCTCCGGCATCAGCTGCTTCGGCTGGTATATGTGAAACTGGGAGGCCCAAGCTAACTCATACAGGCCCACTCTTCTCAGCTCCACCCCAAAATCCTCACACAAGGCACCTACCCAGTAGGCCCAGACCCAATTTTCTGTAAAGTTGCCGCCCTGGCGCAGGTCCCACTCCTTAGACCACCCCTTCTCCGAGTTCCCCATAGTCACCTTTAATATCGTCTGATGCATGGGGGAGACATCTCCAGCTGTAACTCCTTCTCATAAAAATTATTCAGGTGGTTGTATAAGCAGACAGTAATAATGGGTGTGAAGTCCTCCCGGGCATGGCTGTCAGCCGCCCTGAACCATCGACGTTGGCACAACGTGCTCCTAAACCAATAATCTGGTTCGTCCTGACTCCCTTCTGGGATAAATACATCATCCCTCAGCCCAAATCCATACAAAGTCAACCTATTTCATAACGGTTAGTTCCTCTAGCTCTCCGATAGCAGCTCCACCAAAGAACCATGGTCAGAGTGGCTCCAAACTAACTCTCCTAAACCCAGGTTTTTCGCCATCTCATCCCATCGGGCAGCATCCGCAAGGACCCCCTGGGCGGCTTCTTGATGATTCATGCAGTCTTTTAAGGTTGGGGTGATTGTTTTGGTTTGGTCGTGAAGCTCATTCATGAAGCACGTTCATAGAGTCTGTTTGCGAAGCCCAGCCTTGGCCTCTGAACACGGAGCCGTGAAGCGCACAGATGTGAAGTCAAAGACTCGCTATGCGTCGCAAAGTTGAAGGCCCGATTCGTGGAGAGCAATCATGGAGTACGTAGAGATTCGCGAATCGAGAGCACTAAAAGTCAAAATTGCAAAGTAGAGAACGGAAAAAAGATAAGTCAGCCCCTTCATTTATAGGCGACGAACCTCACCGCTTCGCGGCGCGTCTCGATCGCAACGATCTTCACGGTGCACCCAGCCGACCCGTCGCTTTCCCACTCGGTGATCCTTCTTCGTGAGCCAGCTTCGCAAAACGGCTGAGTAATTTTGGAAATTGACCCTCAAACTTTGACCCTTGATTTCTCCTCAGCTCCAAGTCTAAGGGGGGAATTTTTTGGTGCCAAAAATCAGAAGGGAGAAGGATAATAAGAAATTCCCCTAATCTACCTCGCGAAGACCTTTCCCGGAGCGCCATGGCCCCGCGAGCCCGTCGCGAATCACAGAGGCGGATTGCTCTGCGAGATGATTTGAAGTTCGCGAGCCCACCACAAAGCCAGGAGTCAGGATGCTCCATGATCCCCTTTGATGTTTGTGATCCCACCGCGAAGCCAGGAGGCGGGATACTCCGCGAGCCCCTTGGACGTTCGTGAGCCCGCCACGAAGCCAGGAGGCGGGATGCTCCGCGAGCCCCTTTGACATTTGAGAGCCCGCCGCGAAGTGGAATCCATCTTTGCGCCGAGTGAGAACTGCTCCGTGGTACCTCTTTCCTATAAATATCGGCCTCCCCCCATGCCCAAAGCACCGATCATCCGAACTTTCCTCTTCCCATCTCTCAAATCGCGAAGCACTTTCTGCTCTGCAAACCATGAGCTGCTCAAGGTACTTTTGCTCTACGAAGTGCCTCCCCTTTGCCTTGTTTTCACCCCCTCTTTCGAGAGGGATTCCTTTCATGAAGCCCACGGGCCTTCGCGAATGAAGGATATCCTCACGGGGACTCGGGTCATTATGAAGCGTTTATACTTCGCGAAGCACCCCCCAGCACACGTGACTCGAATGTTAAGGTCGATTCACTATGCCTCGCAAAGAAAATTGCTTCATAGGACCTTGCTTCACGAGGCACCCATGCTTTGTAGGGATTTTCTTCACGAATGCCCTTCCACTTCACGAAGAACCTATTCTATGCACCTATTCCCTATTTCTAGGCTAGGAAACTTCACTTCGTGAAGCCCGCACATTCATGAAGCCCTTCCCTTGTATGGAGCACCAGAGCTCTACGAGGCCTCTACTCATAAACCCCTTTGCTCTGCAACTCCCTCTCCCATGCAACCTCCTAGGTTTGCATGAATAAATTTCTAAGTCTCTTGGACAACATTGCATGTTGCGTTGCTTCGCCTCATGCTTTCTCACATAGGCATGCTAACGGCTATTGCTTCTTCGCATAGCCACACTAATGTAGACCCCCCAATGGTTCGCTCCATGACACCCCCTAGCCACAGTGTTGCATGTCCCCTCTCTTCACCAAGGTGCAGAGGGTACTGGTTATG
The DNA here is from genome assembly GCA_963277665.1 of Viscum album. Taxonomy (NCBI): domain Eukaryota; kingdom Viridiplantae; phylum Streptophyta; class Magnoliopsida; order Santalales; family Viscaceae; genus Viscum; species Viscum album. Next base: position 366,421,308 of record OY728137.1, read on the forward strand.
TAAGTCCTAGGGGTGCGAAGTGAACCCACCTCATCCGATCTGCAAGACGTTAAACTGCCAATCACCATCATCCTCAGCACATGGTGTTAAACTGTGACTTCCCCCCATGCATCCTACATGGGGAAAGGGTGGCCACCTTGGTGTAAGCCTCTATATTTTCTTGTAGGAGGTAGCACCACTGCTCCTCCTTTCTTTTTTGGCGCCCAAGGACAGTAAAGTGTGTGATGGGGAATGGTACTCCTCCTCTCTTTTGTGCCGAATCCCTCTCCTGCTGGGCTTTGTCGCCATCAGGCCTCCATCCTGGAGTAAGTCCCAACCTCTTTGGGCCGCTAACCACGCATAAGCCCCTGTTTCCTCTTTGGGATGCGATCATGTGTAATCCCCACTTTACCTATCACGGACACACCTTTTGCGACGTGATCGTCAGGTCTCTACTGGCGCTTGTTTCTCACACTGAGCATGACTCATATGGGCTTAGAGCAAGCACCGACCATGACATCCTCCTTGGGAAGCCTAGAGTGTAATCCCCATGCCACCACCTAAACTACGTGGTCTTTGATCCTTGCCAAGGCAAGGTACGTAGGAAGCCTCCATGAGGTCCAATCCCACCACCCATTGGTCACTCCGACCCCCTTCACGTTGGTTCACTAACTCCTGGTCAGCCTAGAGTGTAAGCCTCATGCCACCACCTTAACTACATGGTCTTTGATCCTTTACAAGGAGAGGTACATAGGAAGCCTCCCTGAGGTCCAATCCCACCACCCATTGGTCACTCTGACCCCCTTCACGTCGATTCACCAACACCTTGGGTAGCCTAGAGTGTAAGCCCCAAATTCCCCCTTACGAACTATGTGGTCTTTGATCCCTACCAAGGCAGGGTACGTAGGAAGCCTCTACGAGGTTCAACCCCAACACTCGGTCACTCCGACCACCTTCACATCAGTTTACCCCTGTCCTAAATGACGTTAAACTGTAGAACCCAATCATCGGTAAGCCGTTGCACACAAAACTCATCCTGAACTACGTGTCCTTTGATCTCTGCCAAGGCAGGGTACGTAAGAAGCCTCCCTAAGGTTCAAGTCCACCATACATCGGTCTTCCTGACCATCTTTACATTGGTTCAACCCCATACAGTGGTAATCCGTTGTGACCCTATCTGGCGGTAATCCGTTGATACTCTTATCCAGCGGTAAGCCGTTGTGACCCTATCCAGTGGTAAGCCATTGATACTCTTATCCAATGGTAATCCGTTGCGACCCCATCCAGCGGTAATCCATTGAAAACCTCAATTGGTGGTAAGTCGTCGTCAGATGAACTACGTGGACTTTGATTCCCTACCATGGGGATACGTAGGAAGCCCCTTCGAGGCTCAAGCCCAAAACCATCGTCATCCTCATGACGGTTCCATCCCATTCACCATCCACTTCATACAACTGCTCCATCATCCATCTTGATTCTTAATCAGGCCGCCACATCCCGATGGGATCATGCCACCCCATTCTCAATTCCATTTAATATCATTCGGGAATCCAACCACACTTTGTCCCCAATATCGGTGTTCCCTCTAAGGGTCTCACCCATCTAATCCACTCTAGTCGGTGTTCTGATCAGTCTGATCTGTCTCCGCTGGACGTTAAACTTGTAGAATACCCTGTGTTAAACATGGGAAGATGAGGAAAACCTTAGATAAATTCCCATGGAATATGATTCCCCGCATTAGATGTGGGATGACTCGGGCTTCCGCACCCTCGAGAAGCCCTATAATAAGGGATAGAAGACAGACGCGCCAGTGACCCTATAACACCTGAGATTTTATAAGAAATATTTTGTTTTTATGTATTATATTATGTGAATCACCAAAGGAATCTTTCACTACACACAACATTGTCTTGTCTTGCGTTACACACAAGAGAAACCTTCCTCGATAGCTTGCGTTGTACGCAATACCGAGTTTCGCTAAACAACGATATGTTATTAAAATATTATATAAACTAGCCGTTATGAATAGTAATACCCACTGTTTGAAATTTTATAAATTTTATCTTTCAAAATGGACTTCATTTTTTGATTTGGAATATCGAAATTATCCTATGGTGAATTTTTGGTATTTTTCTGAAAACTTTCAATTTTTGATGAATAGAGAAAACACTGAGTTATTGGTTAAAACTGACTTTTTATTTAAATAATCATTTTTTATTTAAATTTATTTTAGGTAAAAATAGATACATAATACCTATATAATTTCAATGTGATTAATTGGAGTAATTTTAGAATAATATAGATACATAAAAAATTTATTGAACTTTTTACCGTCTTTTACCCACCTCCTAGGAGCATTTGCAATTGTAAATAAAACTTAATTTTACCGCTTTTGTGAGTTGAATTTAGAAAATCAGAGAGACATATTTAATATCAAATAGTAAAATGTGGTTCAATAAGATAAAAATAATTTTTGGTGAATAGTAACTTTTTACTTTTATTTACCACGGTTAAAAGTAAATATGGTAATTAAGGGTAAAAATGATATTATTATTACCCTAACACATGTCATAATTATATTGGATAAGTTTAATTCTACCAAAGACAAACTTAGGAATAAAATATTACCCTTTAGGTCCACTTGGATTAGATTAGGACACTTGTTATTATTTTATTTAAAGAAGAGTTAAAAGAGTTAAAATCAAAGCTTAATAATTAAAACATTTTTAATATAGGTTTATACATAAGATAAATTCGAATATAAATATTAATTAGAAATATAAAAAGATTTCCTACATAATGGTATTTTATTTATAATTTTTAGACATTAAATAATTTAATTTATTTATGACACAATGATGATGCAGTAATTACCTTATTAATGAAATATTAACATAATTGATGTTATAAATACCCAAATAAATGCAATTTGAGACTTTTTATAAATTACACTGATTTTTTAGGTTAATATGACATGTTAGTGTTGATTTAATTAACTTTTTTAGAACTAATAATGCTGTTATGATTTTCACAAAAATCAATTACCAAATAGTGTCAAAATTGACATAAAATAGTTTTTAAAAAATATATTATATTATTAATTGTTATTTTATTCAAAAAAATATGAGGTTTAGAAAAATGACTTAGATAAGGCTATATATATTAACAAGGAACCACTTGGGTTTCGTTTGACTTGTTATAGTAATTTTATTAACCATATAGTGTAAGAAAACAAGAAGACGTGGTAAAAGTTAAATTATTTAACTTAGAGTTAAATCTAAATAATAAGGTTAAAATAGTAACCTGAACTTTTCTAAAACCTATTTTTTGAGATTATTTAGACTCATATCTACCTTATTTTATAAATAAATTAATTTGGAGCTATTAAAAACCGAATATGACTTTATTATAAAATAATATTTTAAGTTTTTTCTAAGGTGCCCCTCTCCTCCCTTATAAAAGGGAACCTCCTCCCTCTCCTCTTTACACAATTTTTATCCTTCAAGATCAGAAAAAACCTGCCCATTTCCCTTCTCAAAATCCATATAAACATAATATAGGTTATTATCTTCTTCAAAGACCAACTTTAGTTCCCTAAGAGGAGGTTTAGAAGAGGCACGTCAAAGAAGAGGTAATATCCTTTACCAATTATTTCAAATTCATTTCTCCTTCTACTTCTTATTCTTTTGTTGTTTCATAATAAAGTAATAACATCAGTATCAATCATATACTGATATGTTATTATAAATATTAAACAACCTTATTTCACCTTCTATCCATCCTACGAAAAACAAAATTACCGCGCGTGCGTACGTACGGAATACCATCTCCACGCTGTGGTGTAATCTGTTTTTCCAACACCACCTTACATGGATGGGTATAATGGTGTAAAGAATAACTATATATTGTTATTATTACATTATACTAGTTTTGATATATTCTATCATTCATTTCAATACAATTCTACAAACATGGGAATGATATCATCGCTCGTGTGTACATACGGCATACCGTCTCCACGATGTGATGTGACTCGTTCTACATGATCTTCATTGAATAATGATTATATAAATGAATTTAATGAATAAATATTATATATATTATACTAATACCATTATGTAAATTATGTATCTATAACCTAAAAATAATAATAAGAATTTATTCGACAAAACACGCATAAGAACATAAAGCATTGAACACCCGAATAACAAGTAGCAATGAAATATTATTAATAAGAAGATAAGAATATGACCATATATGATATCATAACAATGAATATGATTCTTTAATAAGTAAATGACATTATTTAAATCATTATACAGGAGGTTCGGATACGTACGAAGCATATCGGACCTAAGGTAAGAGAAAATCTTGCAATCTCATTTTTATCTGAGATTGTTTATACTTCAGAATTTACTGGGGAATATTTATCATCCACATCAATGTTTCCTCAATATGTAATATTATTTCTATCCTACTACAATTTTTTAAATCCAATTTTACCTATTTGTGAATTTTTAGTAAAATATATGAAAGGAATCTTTTTTCGTTTTCAGTACGAGATACTTTTTGACTTTTTCTGCCAAAGTACGAGAAGAATGTTTTTTTTACTTATATGGAATGAATGGATTTTTATGATTTCATAGAACATTATTTCCATGAAGCTTAATTTACAAGTTTTCAAGTTTATTTTTAATCAACTTCTTTTAGTTTAAAATTGTATGACATGTTAATAAAGGAAAAATGTTTTTGAAGTAGAAAGGATATTTTCCTCAAGAATGGAGTTCAAGTGTTTTATCAAAATTATTTACCATCTAAGATAATATAGGGTTCTGTTTCTATCCATATTTTTACATTGATTTGATTATGTTATGATGGAATTATTTTTACGAAGTCCTTTTATCTTATATGGATTATGTTATGATGGCATGATATTTTAGAATCCCATTTTTATTATATGGGTTATGCTGTGATATATGATTTATGATTTAGTGGAACACATAAGAATGGTATAATTATGAGATGGGTGGGACCTATATCTCCCTCCAATGCATTGGGTAAAGATTTATATCTCATCATATAGACATGGATGGAATGGCAGGTTAATCCGGTTCAGTGATACAGGACTGAAATGAGGAGTGAACACGGTTCAGAAATGAACTTTGTCTGCTAGGATAGTCTTGGAAATGAGTCTTGACTACTAAGAAATGATTCTCTGTGATTATGTGTGTATGCCACAAAGTTTCATGATTTATGTTATGATTATTGGGATTACATTTCACTACCATGATTTATCCCATGTTATGATATTATCATCTCTTTTGCAGGTTAAGATTTTCAAAATGTTATGTTCTTATGAATATGATATGATTGATATTTCCTTTGTTTACCCTTACTGAGCATTTGAGATCACCCTTTTGTATGTTTTATTTTCCCCAGGTCAGGAAGATGGGTATTAAGTAAGATATGCCAAAAGGGACTCTAAATATGATAAAATAAAAGGGATACAGTGTATATGATTTATGAACCAATTGTTTATGTTTCCCAGTTTCTAAATACACTATACCTATACGGTCCTTTCATGGTTTTGTTATATGTTGTAATAAGTGTGCTTCAATTTTGAAGTAATAACAATGTATGTAATGTATGGGTCACTATAGTTGGTATCAGAGGAAAGGTATAGTCAACCTTTGGAAACTAGGATGTGAAAGCCTTAGTAAGAACCCTAAGGATATGTCTAAGCATAGAACACAATCTTAGTGTTTTAGAAATGGCCATGAGTAACCTATGATAAGACCTAAAGTGTGAAATTTTATTACTGATTATGTTGTTTTCCTGTTATAATTAGTGTTGCTCACACTATTATTCTTGGTTTTAGTCAATGGATAGAACCCGAAGGAACCGTGTTAATGCAGAATGCGATGGAAAATGCAATGATTGTCCCCCTGAGCAACCAAACGTTATGGGAGCTGGAATGCAAAATCTTGTATCCATGCTCACAAAACTTTCTCAAGCTATGAATCATGTAGGACTTACAAACGAGTAAAGGAAGGAGTAACATTCTGTTGAATCCTTCATGAGGTAGCGTCCACCCTCATTCAGTGGGTCTACTGATCCATTAGTGGCTGAACAATGGATCAGTACCACTGAAAAGATATTTTCAGTTCTACAATGTTCTGAACATGAAAAAGTCATCTTAGCAGTATATTGTTTGGAAGGTGAAGCTGATCAATGGTGAAATCTTATCAAGAATACAAGGCCCCAAGATGAAATTGAATCCATGGAATGGGACAAGTTCAAGAACTTGTTTTTCAATAAGTACTTCCCTCATATTCTTTGAACAAATATGGAGAAGGAGTTTCTTGAACTAAAGAAAAAGGATGATGAATCTGTTGGTACCTATGAAGCAAATTTTACAAGGCTTTCAAGGTATGCTTTCGAAATTATTATCCAACCTGAGAGTAAGATCGATATATTTTTTAGTGGTTTAAAACCAAGTCTTCGAAGGGTGTTAGCCATAAGGGACTTCAATAGCTATGAGGAAATTTTTCAATGTGCTCTCAAGGTTGAGATGGATATTGGAGTAACCCATCAGTCATATGGGTTTGATAAAAAGAGGAAAATGGAATTCAAAGGGAAATCTAAAGACCACACTAAAAAGAAGATGAGTTTTCCCTTATGCTCAAAGTGTGGAAAGAAACATGGAGGGAATTTTCTTAAAGGGACAAGTAAATGTTTCAAATATGGAAAAGAAGTTCATCGGGCTTTTGAATGTCGCAATGATGGGAAAAGGATGTCTAGTAATGCAAACAAAGAAAAGGCTGCACAGAATGTACCTCCTGCACTTCAATGTTACAAGTGAAAGGAAATGGGGCATTATGCTAATCAATTCCCTAATACAAGGTTTGTTGATGATGATCGACGTCAAAAAACTCTTAATACCAAAGACAAAGGAAAGTCACATGCAATTTCTATCGGTGATGTGGAGTACGATAAAGAAGTGGTGAAAGGTACACTTTCCATCCACTCTAAAGTAGAAAATATTGTATTTTATTCTGGATCCACCCACTCTTTTATTTCTGAATAATTTTTTAAGGGTATTGCCATATTACCTCAACAATTAGATGTTTAGTTAGTTGTGACCACCCCTAATGGCACAACAGTCACGTCAAAAGTTTACAATTCTTATATGATTGAAGTTTGTGGGAAATTACTTCCTATAAATCTTGTGATCCTTCCTATAGTAGAATTTTATGTGATCCTTGGAAAGGATTGGATTTATTTATATAGAGCTCATATCAATTTCCAGAGAAGGGAAGTCACATTTCATATTCCTGATCAATCAACAATCATCTATCAATGTGAGGATAAATATAACCTTTCAGTGGAAATTTATTCAATCTTATGGGTCATGATTCCAATAAATGAAGGTTATTTATCTCAAATGGTTGGAGAGAAACTCACGATTAAGAATACACCCATTGTACGGGAGTTTGATGATGTCTTTCTAGAGGAATTTCCAAGTCTTCCAGCAAATCGTGAAGTTGAGTTTTCAATAGAACTCATACCGGGTGCTATGCCCATTTCAAAGAAACCTTATAGAATGGCCCTAATTGAGTTTTGGGAATTGAAGAATAAAATCCAAGAGAATATTGATGAGGGATTCATACGCCCTAGTGAATCACCTTGGGGAGCACCTGTTCTATTCGTTAAGAAGAAAGATGGATCAATGAGACTCTGCATTAATTATCGAGAACTTAACAAGATCGCTATCAAGAAAAAATATCCTCTACCATGCATTGATGGCTTATTTGACCAACTACGTGGAGCTCAATACTTTTCCAATATTGATCTTTGTTCAGGGTATCATCAATTAAGGGTCAAAATGGAAGATATACCAAAGAGGGCTTTCCATACAAGGTATGGACACTATCAATTTATAGTGATGTCATTTGGTCTTACTAATTCCCCTGCTATATTCATGGATCTAATGAATAGAGTATTTAGAGACTATCTTGATCAGTTTATGGTAGTATTTATATACAATATTCTTGTCTATTAAAAGAGCAAGGAAGAACATTAATATCACTTGAGAATTGTATTAAAGACCCTAAGAAAGGATAAGTTTTATGCCAAATTTACCAAGTGTGGATTTTGGCTTCAAAAAGTTTCATTTTTGGGTCACATAATCTCAAAAGAGGGGATATCTGTGGATCCAACAAAAATAGAGGTTATCGAAAGATGGTCAAGACCAACAACAGTAACTGAGATATGAAGTTTTCTTGGTTTGGCTGGATATTATCGATGTTTTGTGAAAGATTTTTCACGATTATCTAATCCACTCACCAGGTTGACTTGAAAAGGAGTTAAGTTTGTTTAGACGGAGAAGTGTGAAGAGAATTTCAAGGAGTTAAAAAGAAGATTATCTGGTGCAACTGTGCTCACACTGCCTTGTAGTGGAGAAAGTTTTGTGATCTACAGTGATGCATCCAATAAGGGATTGGGGTGTGTTCTCATGCAAAATGATATGGTGATAGCTTATGTCTCACGAAAATTGAAAATACATGAGCAAAATTACCCAACTCATGATTTAGAGTTAGCTATAGTAATCTTTGCATTAAAGATTTGGAGGCATTATCTTTATGGTGAAAGATGTGATATTTATACTGATCATAAAAGTTTGAAGTATATTTTCACACAAAAGGAGCTGAATATGCGCCAAAGAAGATGGTTGGAGATGATTAAGGATTATGATTGCTCAATTCATTACCACACTGGGAAATCAAACAAGGTGGAAGATGCATTAAGTCAACAAGACCATGCTGGCTTATCCATGATGAGGATCACAAAAGATCCAATATTTATGGATTTACAAAGGATAGATCTTGGAATTATAATGGAAGGGGAAAAATATTATCTTTCTCAAATGAATGTTCAACTATCTATATATGTGAAGATTAATGAGGCACAGAAAGAAGATGTAGAGTTACAAAAGAAGGTGAGAAATGTTCCTGAATTCCACATTGATTGTGATGAAACAATAAGGTTCAAGAATTGGATTTGTGTTCCTCCCATCCTAAAATTAAAGAAGGAAATATTGGATGAAGCTCATAGTTCTTAATTCTCTATTCACCCTGGAAGCACGAAGATGTATAGGGACCTGAAGGAGTACTTCTAGTGGGATGGCATGAAAAGAGATTTTGCTGAATATGTCTCTCGATGCTTGGTTTTTCAAAAAGTTAAAGATGAGATATAGAATTCTAAGGGGATGTTACAACCATTACCCATACTAGAATGGAAATGGGAAAACATCACTATGGAATTTTTCACTGGACTTCCTAAAATATCCAAAGGCAATAATGTTATCTGGGTTATAGTTGATCATCTTACGAAGTCGGCACACTTAATTACTATTAGAAAAGATTTTTCTCTTGATCGGATTGCCAAGATATATGTAAAGGAAGTGGTAAGATTGCATGGAGTACCACTTTCCATTATATCTGATCGGGATCTGAGGTTTACCTCGAAGTTTTGGCGAAGTCTTCAGCATACTCTAGATACAGAGTTGAGTTTCAGCACTGCTTATCATCCTCAAACAGACGGTCAGTCTGAGAAGACAATTCAAACTCTATAAGACATGTTGAGAGCTTTCTCTATGGATTTCAAAGGTAGTTGGGATCAACACATACCTTTGGTGTAATTTTTTTATAATAATAGCTTTCACTCCAGTATTCATATGGCTCCTTATGAAGCTCTCTATGGAAAGAAATGAAAAACTCTGACTTACTGGGATGAAGTTGGGGAAAGAAAGCTATTAGGACCTGATCTTGTTAATGAGATGGTGGAAAAGGTCAGATCTATTCAAAAACACATAAGAGAAGCTCAAAGTCGACAAAAAAGTTATGCCGATAACTGAAGAAAAGACCCAGAGTTTGAAGTGGGTGATAAAGTGTTCTTACGAATATCTCCCTGGAAGAGAGTAATGAGATTTGGAAAGAAGGGCAAGCTGAGCCCTAGGTATATTGGTCCTTTTGAAATACTGGATCGTGTTGGGAAGGTAGCTTACCGATTGGTGCTTCCACCGAATCTCTCTCAAGTTCATGATGTGTTCCATGTATCTCTCCTAAGAAAGTACATATCCTATCCTTCACATGTACTTAGCTCAGAAGTTGTACCACTGAAGTAAGATCTTTCTTATGAAGAATAGCCGATAGAGATTCCGGATCGTAGTGAAAAAGTCCTACGGAACAAGACCACTCGCTTGGTGAAAGTTTTATGGAGGAACCAACAATTAGAAGAAGCTACATTAGAACTTGAGGATATGATGAGGGAGAGGTATCCTCATCTGTTTGTTACAAAGTGACGAATTTCGAGGGAGAAATTCATTTTAAGGGGGGTAGAATGTAACACCTGAGATTTTATAAGAAATATTTTGTTTTTATGTATTACGTTATGTGCATCACTAAAGGAATTTTTCACTACATACAACACTATCTTGGCTTGCGTTACACGCAATAGCAACCTTCCTCGATAGCTTACGTTGTACGTAATACCGAGTTTCGCTAAACAACGATATGTTAATAAAATATTATATAAACTAGCCGTTATGAATAGAAATACTCACTTTTTGAAATTTTATAAATTTTATCTTTCAAAATGGACTTCATTTTTGGATTCTGAATATCAAAATTATCCTAGGGTGAATTTTTGGTATTTTTCTGAAAACTTTCAATTTTTGATGAATAGTGAAAACACTGAGTTATTGGTTAAAACCGACTTTTTATTTAAATAATAATTTTTTTTTATTTAAATTTATTTTAGGTCAAAATAGATACATAATACCTATATAAGTTTAATGTAATTCATTGGAGTAATTTTATAATAATATAGATACATAAAAATTTTATTGAACTTTTTACTATCTTTTACCCACCTCCTAGGAGCATTTGCAATTGTACATAAAACTTAATTTTACCGCTTTTGTGAGTTGAATTTCAAAAATCTGAGAGACACGGTTAATATCAAGGAGTAAAATATGGTTCAATAAGATAAAAATAATTTTTAGTGAATAGCAACTTTTTACTTTTATTTACCACGGTTAAAAGTAAATATGGTAATTAAGGGTAAAAATGATATTATTATTACCCTAACACGTGTACTAATTCTATTGGATAAGTTTAATTAGACCAAACACAACCTTAGGAATAAAATATTACCCTTTAGGTCCACTTGGATTAGATTAGGACACTTATTATTATTTTATTTAAAGAAGAGTTAAAAGAGTTAAAATCAAAGTTTAATAACTAAAACATTTTTAATATAGGGTTATACATAAGATAAATTAGACTATAAATATTAATTATAAATATAAAAAGATTTCTTACATAATGTTATTTTATTTATAATTTTTATACATTGAATAATTTAATTTATTTATGACACAATGATGATGCAGTAATTACCTTATTAATGAAATATTAACATAATTGATGTTATAAATACCCAAATAAATGTAATTTGAGAATTTTTATAAATTACACTAATTTTTTAGGTTAATATGACATGTTAGTATTGATTTAATTAAATTTTTTTGAACTAATCATGCTGTTATGATTTTCAAAAAAATCAATTACCAAATAGTGTCAAAATTGACATAAAATAGTTTTTAAAACAAATATTATATTATTAATTGTTATTTTATTCCAAAAAATATTAGATTTAGAAAAATGACTTATATAAAGTTATATATATTAATAATGAACCACTTGGGGTTCTTTTTACTTGTTATAGTAAGTTTATTAACCATATAGTGTAAGAAAACAAGAAGACGCGGTAAAAGTTAAATTATTTAACTTAGAGTTAAATCTAAATGATAAGGTTAAAATAGTAACCTAAACTTGTCTAAAACCTATTGGTTGAGAGTATTTAGACCCATACCCATCTTATATTCTAAATAAATCAATTTGGAGCTATTAAAAACAGAATATGACTTTATAATAAAATAATATTTTAAGTTTTTCCTAAGGTGTCTCTCTCCTCCCTTATAAAAGGGCACCTCCTCCCTCTCCTATTTACACAATTTTGAGCCTTCAAGCTTGGAAAACCCCTAACAATTTCCCTTATAAACATCCCTAGAAACATAATATAGGTTCTGGTATTCTTCAAAGACCAACTTTAGTGCCCTAAGAGGAGGTTTAGAAGAGGCACATCAAAGAAGATGAAATATCCTTTACCAATTCTTTCAAATTCATTTATTATTCTACTTCTTCTTATTTTGTTGTTTCATAATAAAGTAATAACATCAGTATCACTCATATAATGATATGGTATTATAAATATGAAACAAACTTATTTCTCCTTCTATCCATCCTACGAAAAACAAAATCATCACGCGTGCGTACGTATGGAATACCGTCTTCACACTGTAGTGTAATCTGTTTTTCCAGCACTACCTTACATGTATGGGTATAATGGTGTAAAGAATAATTATATATGTTTATTATGAAATGATACTAGTTATGATATATTCTATCATTCATTTCAATACAATTCCACAAACATGGGAATGATATCATCGCTTGTGCGTACGTACGGCCTATCGTCTCCACGATGTGATGCGACTCGTTCTACATGATATTCATTGAATAATGATTATATAAATTAATTGAATGAATAAATATGATATATATTATACTAATACCATTCTGTAAATGATGTATCTATAACCTAAAAATAATAATAAGAATTTATTTGACAAAACACGCATAAGAACATAAAGCAATGAACACCTAAATAACAAGTAGCAATGAAATATTATTAATAAGAAGATAAGAATATGACCATATATGATATCATAACAATGAATATGATTCTTTAATAAGTCAATGACATTATTTAAATCATTATACAGTAGGTTCGGATACGTACGAAGCATATCGGACCTAAGGTAAGGGAAAATCTCACAATCTCATTTTTATCCGAGATTGTTTATACTTTAGAATTTACTGGGGAATATTTATCATCCACGTCCATGTTTCCTCAATATGTAATATTATTTATATCATCCTACAATTGTTTAAATCCAATTTTACCTATTGGTGAATTTTTAGTAAAATATATGAAAGGAATATTTTTTCATTTTCAGTACGAGATACTTTTTGACTTTTTCGACCAATGTACGAGAAGAATGTTTTTTTTACTTATACGGAATTAATGGATTTTTATGATTTCATAAAACATTATTTCCGTGAATCTTCCATTACAAGTTTTCAAGTTTATTTTTAATCAACTTCTTTTAGTTTAAAATTGTATGACATGTTAAGAAAGGAAAAATGTTTTTGAAGTAGAAAGGATATTTTCCTTAAGAATGGAGTTCAAGTGTTTTATCAAAATTATTTACCATCTAAGATAATATAGGTTTCTATTTCTATCCCTATTTTTACATTGATTTGATTATGTTATGATGGAATTATTTTTACGAAGTCTTTTTATCTTATATGGATTATGTTATGATGACATGATGTTTTAGAATCCCATTTTTATTACATGGGTTATGCTATGATATGTGATTTATGATTTAGTGGCACACATAAGAGTGGTATCATTATGAGATGGGTGGGACCTATATCTCCCTCCAATTCATTGGGTAAAGATTTATATCTCATGAGATAGACATGGCTGGAACGGCAGGTTAATCTGGTTCTGTGATACAGGACTGAAACGAGGAGTGAAATCGGTTCAGAAGTGGACTTTGTCCGCTAGGATAGTCTTGGAAATGAGTCTTGACTAATAAGAAATGATTCTCTATGATTATGTGTGTATGACACAAAGTTTCATGTTTTATGTTTTGATTATTGGGATTACATTTCACTACCATGATTTATCCCATGTTATGATATTATGATATCTTTTTCATGTTAAGATTTTCAAAATGTTATGTTCTTATGAATATGATATGATTGATATTTCCTTTGTTTACTCTTACTGAGCATTTAAGCTCACCCTTTTGTATGTTTTCTTTTCCCCATGTCCAAAAATAAGGGTATTAAGTAAGATATGCCAAAAGGGACTCTAGATATGATAAAATAAAAGGGAGACAGTGTAGATGATTTATGAACCAGTTGTTTATGTTTCCTAGTTTCTAAAGACACTATACCTATACGGTCCTTTCATGGTTTTGTTATATGTTGTAATAAGTGTGCTTCAATTTTGAATTAATAACAATGTATGTAATGTATGGGTCGCTATAGACCCAGTGCCCAGACACGCCAGTGATGCCCAATGTGACTACTCACTTGACTGAAGGTTGTTGTCCTGACCAAACCCCTTGGAATGTCCCGACAGAAGCAGTGTAATTAACTGGTGTCCATGAAGATATAGAGCCAGGAATAGTTTCACGAACAATGCCTTAAATCTATAAGGGAGACCCATACTAGGTGACGAGTTCCGAGGAGGAATCCACAAAAGGAAGAACCGACATCCCATCATCATGTTTCGATCAAGGAGCAAATATCCCTGAAAAGGTGACGGATGCCACCCACCATTGGAAAGCTGGAATGTGGGGCAACAGCTGCGCGTCCTCCACAGACGGATGCGCGCACCCCGATGAAAGCATCGGAAACACAAGCTTGAATCAATTAATTATCATCTTTAATTAATCAATCCTTTTATCTTAAACCTTTTTTTAATTTCCTTGAGATTCTCATCCATCATAATTTTAAACAAATAAATTCATTTAAAATTATCTTTGTACGTAACTTGTACCTTGGAGGCAACCCGGTGAATTCCTATTCATAACTACCCAATTAGTAGAAATGAACATTACGCAGATGTTAAATTAAACACGCATATATATAAAACACCTATCACATGTTGTTCCTCAGCTTTACGCCTGCGTGATGATACACGTCTCAAGGGTTTGTATAATATAATAATAAATTTTAATAAATCTGCATAATTTGTATGAGTATATGGCGTGTACTATTGTTCACCGTCCATTTGAAATACACGCTCGGGGAAACGGTGTGTGAGTGTACTTTAGAAATCTTCAAAGTACACGATGTGTCTAGCAGGCCACACATCGTGTAGTTCCTCATTACATGGTCTCCAGTCGGGCAATCCATGTATGGGGTACACAATCCAACCTTAACATGAAGGGACTGCACACCGTGTCCAGTGATCCACACAACATGTAATCTGAAAACCACATGCCACCAGTTCTTGGTCAACACACAGAGTCATTAAGACTTAGACAAACTCCAAAGACACAGCTTTGTTTGGCGGACCAGACTCGGTGCATTGAACCTTGACTACATGGCATGTACTGTTAAATACACATCGTGTGTTCTACTATTGTATGGCCAGGAACCTTTGGCACCTTCGAATGAGATCCTCTGTTTTATTTTAATCAAAATTAAAAGAAAAGATTGTTTTTGTAAGGTGAATGAGAAACGAAAGAGGAGGAATAGATCTCGAGATTCAGATTTTTAAAATGATTAACTTGAATTGAAACAACTAAATTATTAAATTCATAAATCATCAAAGAAATATTTAAATAATTATAAACTATGATGTAACCACTCTGATACCACTTGTAAGTTCCGGGCACAGTGGAAACACGGTTGGATTGGCACCCAAATTTAATTTTTACCATGATCAATGATTATTCTGGGATTAATACGACGTTGAACTCCAGTATCCATAGAATAGAATCAAAGATTTAGATAAAGAAGGAAGAGGCCTGAAACCTTTAGATATGATCTTGCACATCATGATTATAATTAATTTAATTAATTTCATAAAGAAAAGAATATCAGGATCTTTGGTATTTTCTTTGTTGATGATGTTGATCATCCAAAATGAACCTTATATATTATCTTATTGTGCTTGAAAGGATCCAAACTATAATCCCTCTAGTGGTGATCCACACATGATTTGATGGCCTCTGATCGACACCATTCATTCTCTGGGTGCTAGCGCAGCAAATCGAGTGTCTTGTATCGGTCGTTCTTGATTGTTTGTTCTTAAACCTTGAAGAATGTCTCTCATTCTTGAGAGGGGCGGGGAGAGGATCCGAGATAGAAATTGTTTAGCTCAACAATTCTCAATTCACCGAGTGTACGGTTCGGTGCATGGCACAATAGACGTATGTGTCTATTTATTGACATAGGGCTTTGGTTACAATATTTAATTGTGTAACAACAATTAAATACATTAATAACCTTAAATAAAACTCATGCTATTAATAATAGTACTGCGTCATTATTTATGGTGCGCCAACTTGCACAAAATGAAATTATAAATAAAATTTTGCCTTACAAAATAATAGCAGTGCTATTTTAATTTGTGTCAACTAGTTAAATAATTATTTATCATCTTCTAAATAATTATTTTAATACTGAACCGGCCTTAGTATACTCAAACTCCACTTCCATTTATTGAACACCTGAATAAATAAATAAATAATTTATTCTCTTAAATAAATATTTTATTTACAAACTAGTAAATAAATATTTATTAAATATTCAATAAAATAAATATATATATTTTACCCACAATCCAGTGAATAGATATTTATTTAATTTATGTAATCATTTTAATTTGAATAAAATTATTCCACTCTCTTGAGAATAATATTTATTAATTAAATTCAAATAGAATTTAACCGAGACCACGAGAAACACTTAGTGTGCGACCCTCTAGGATTCTTTCTCATTGGCATTATGCAGGCTTGCCTAAAGTCCAAGAGTACTATCTATAAATGGATCAAGGCACCCAAGATAAATAACTTAAAGTTGCAACAATGACATCTATATATGAACGCTCACTGTGTAATATAATCTCTTTGTTGCAATATCTCATCAAGTAGGTTTCATGATAGTGTCATCAACTTTTATGCTTAATACATCGTTCTTTGACTACCTAAAATAAACTCATCGTTACACCATGACCATGGAATTTCACGCGATGACTCTATTTCAATCAAAGGTCCGTGATATCAACTTTCATAAATGGAAGGGATAAATTCTTCCTCGACTTATCCATTAATAATATGTCACTCGTGACGCACCCAACGTACCCTACTTCCTACCAAGTGTCTCAGTGACAGTTTTCGTCAGTAAATCAAAGTGCATGAGTCATGACATGTATTAATAATAATATTAAAGTCTAAGGATCATTACACATGCTCACATATAGGAATATCCGATGACACCAAAACATGTGAAATTCCTACTGGCAAGTTTGTTCTCATAATCTCCTGTCTTGAAGATTACCAAGTGTGAACTTCATGAGAGGAAGTCTCATCTACTTATGAGTACTCTAACCCGGTGGTTTGTATGATATGTGTCTCATCATAGTATTCCATCTGACTGTAGAACTATATTTAAGAATATTATTATAGCATTTCAAGGTTCTCATCATAGCAGGGAACTTCCATGACCTTATCAATGAAACAAATACTCTAGGATATTGTTGCATCATAATCATGCAGAACAATAAACAATATGTAATATATTAAATATCCATGCAATCAAAATACAAATATTTGGTTCTATGAAACCAACTATAACACTGAGGTGCACAAATATCTCTTTAAAAAGCTTGTTCAAAAGTCCTATAAAAAGTGTTACAGAAAGAGAGTGACTCATTAGGCTAAAACAAACTATTAGGCTACTAGGGGTGTCCAGACCCGACCCAACCCGATGGGTCCGAACCGACCCGACCGGGTCGGGTCGGATCGGGTCGGGTTATGCTAAAAATACCCGGGTTGGGTTTCTCACAGGTCGACCCATGTATGGGTTGGGTCAGGCCTCGGGTTGGCTGCATATCGACCCAACCCGACCCTTTGACCCAACAACATGCACGGCTAAAAAAAAATCGGCTCATCGGCGGGCGCTGTTCTCATTTTCTCACGCGGCCCTCCCCTCTCTCGCTTCACACTCACGACGCTCGGTGACTCCTACCCCCCGACCCCAACCTTCTGCGTGGCACTGGCGGTGTGAAACCCTCCTCTTCCTCATCTTTTCCCTCCCTCCCTCGTGATCGACAGGCGACGAATCCTCCCTTATTCACCTCCTCCTTCACACCCTCCTCTTTCGAGCTCCTCCCCGAAAACCCTAACTCACCTCTTCTCCTTCTTTTGCGAAACCCTACTCCTCCATCCTCATTTCCTGCCTCCTTTCGCTCGCTTCTTTGGTGGTGGCACTGCACTGGTACGTAGCTAGCTTTTTTTGCCGTATATTCACAATACACATTGGATTGCAACTCATTTTGTTTTAAAAGTTGAAATTTCATGCTACGTTGGGGTTAAATTTTGATAATCACAGTCCATATTCAAGTAGTTGGCTACTGATTTTGTTTTATGTTGATGTATGTTTATATTTTTTTTTGCATTCTTTTGAATTATGAATCTTTTATTCTCTATTCATTACGGATTGCCTGCATGCCATATGAGAATTTAGCCTTGGGTTAATAAGTGAGGGAGAGGAATGTATTAGTTGTTAAATTCACTGTTATAAGGTGGTTTGTCATGGAAAGAATTTTAATGTATTAACCTGTTCTTGCTGATTCTAAGATGTCGATCTTATTTTTTGATTTTTGTTTGTGTTTCTGTTTCTAGCTTGACAGAGATCCAAAATGCCCATGGCATTATGGATGTGCTTTCAGAAATGCTGAATGCATTAGATCCAGGGAATAAAGAGGTATTACCTGGAAGAAAAATAGTTCAGAAAATTCTTATGCAAAAGTGTAAATTCTTCTCTTATGCACTTATTCTTTTCTGAGTTAGTATAAATTTCCCTGTATATTAACCGGTTCATTTTGGACATGAGATTTGGCTAGATGCCTAAAAGTTGGCATCTCTTGGTTTGTGATTGCATTTCTGATAAAAAATTCTGGAATTTGAAACTGATGAATTATTCACACGTGCAAAAGCTTTTTGAGTTTTCCATGGAAATCTCTTTATAATGCAGTCAAATTTACCATTTCTTCCACTGATATTGGATGTAGATATCAATTCATTCATATGGAAGGTGGTACAACAACAAGTGGTTCTAATCCCCTAGTTGCCACAGCAGTAGGAACTCAGAGTCAAATGGGGTCTACACCAACTACACATTCAATTACGGAAATAGGAGGAGGGATTTGTAGCAAACCAGTTGAAGAAACTGAAGGTAATAAGTCTCCTAAAAAGGTAATAATTCCTAAATATTCTGCTGGTTATAGAGTTTCTCAAGCTTGGGATAATTTTCAAAAGAAAAATGGAAGAGCTGTTTGTAATTACTGTGGTAAAGATTACGCTTGCACATCTGGTCAGCATGGAACTAGTAATTTGAATAGGCATTTGACAAAGTACAACAAAAATCCTCACAAAAAAATTGAGAAAATTCAAACCACTCTTGGTCTTAGAAGAAAGTGTGAAGATGAGGATGATGGAACGATTAAAATTTCAGTATCTCATTTTAATCAAGAAGAGTGTAGAATTGCTCTTGCAAAAATGATAATCATTGATGAGTTATCATTTAAATATGTTGAGAATCAAGGATTTAGGGAATTTATTGAAGTTTTTCAACCTCAATTTCAAGTTCTGTCCAGACAAACAGTTGATAGAGATTGCTTGCAGTTATATTTGAATGAGAAAGATAAATTGAAGTCCATGTTTGATACGTTTTCTCATATGGTATGTCTTACCACCGACACATGGACTTCAATTCAGAATCTGAATTATATGTGTGTGACTGCACATTTTATTGATGATGATTGGATCTTGAATAAAAAAATAATCAGGTTTTATCTTGTTGCGGATCATAAAGGGGAAACAATTGGTCGGGTATTAGAACAGACATTGAAACAATGGGTGATTGAAAGGATTAATACTGTTACCGTGGACAATGCAAGTTCTAATAATACAGCGATCAGTTATTTGGTGAGGAGAGTTAATGATTGGAATGGGTCTATTCTTTAAGGAGAGTATATGCATATGCGATGTTGTGCACATATCTTAAACCTTGTTGTTAGTGATGGGCTAAAGGAAATATCAACAACAATTGGTAGAATCAGAGTTTCTTGTAAATTTGTGAGAAGTTCACCTTCTAGGTTGGCTATTTTTAAGAGCATTGCTGAGGAGTTAAAAATTCCTAGTAAACAGGCTATAATTCTTGATGTGCCTACTAGGTGGAATTCTTGTTATTTTATGTTGGATGTTGCTGAAAAATATGAGAAGGTATTTATTCGTCTTGAGTAGGATTCAAGCTTTAGGAGTTCTCTTGTCTGTGAAGGTGGGGCTCCAACAACATATGATTGGGAGTGTGCTCGTGTATTTGTCAAGTTTTTAAGGATATTTTATGACAGCACTATTGAATTTTCTGGTTCTATGCATGTGACATGTCACACGTTCTTTCACACTCTTTGTGACATATATAGAAAAATCAAGAAATGGATGAAGAGTACTGATATGACTGTGAGTGCAATGGCTATTGCAATGAAGGTGAAGTTGGACAAATATTGGGGTATTGGTTCGAATTTTAATTCGCTCTTACTTGTCGCAGTTGTTCTTGATCCCCGATATAAATTAGAATATGTTCGGGATAGTTTTGAATTGATATTTGATGATGGAGACAAGAATGAGTTGATCAGTAAATTAACAGAGGTTATGAATAATCTCTTTGAGGCTTATAAATGCAAATATCTCATCCCGGTTGATCAATGCGAGTCAAGTTCTTATCAAGATGCACATATTCATGATGCCACTAGCGGTAGTTAGGATGATGAAAAATGGAAAGATGCTTATAGATCAAAGAAAAGGAAAAGACAATTGACACAACAAAGGAATGAATTAGAAAGATATCTAGAGATTGATGATTGTGCGGATGATTTCGATGGATTTGATATTTTAAGCTGGTGGGAAGGAAAGGCAAGTAAGTATCATGTTCTCTCATGAATTGCTAGATATATTCTAGCAATTCCTTTAACTACAGTATCTTCAGAGTCCGCATTTAGTACAGGAGGACGAGTCCTTGATCCATTTCGTAGTTGTTTGAATCCCAATACCGTTGAGGCATTAATTTTCTCCCAAAATTGGTTTATAAAGTCTAAACCAATTGACATTCGAAAGCAACTAGAAGAAGTTGAATTGATTGAATCAGGTATCATTAAAAATATTATGTTTTTTATCAGTTCACATTTATTAATTATAAACCTCTGTTTGAAAAATGAAAATACCGACTTGTTATTTCTTCTGTTGTGATTTTCAGATATGCCATCATCCACCACAACTCATGATCAAAATGTCACTATATAAAAATAATGACTGGTGTTTCTTTGCTAAGGTGGTTGCCCTTCCACACTACATTTCACTTTAGTTTCCCCTACTTTGTTGTGTTTCAAATTGGATGTTTCTTTTGTTTGGTTTTTTAATATTTTATGCTTGATGGTGCTAAATGGTTATTAATTGCTCTTGTAATGTTTGAAAAATGTTGATATTGTACAGTGGTTTATTCATGTCTAAGTAAAGTGATGATAGGGTTTTCACTATTTAAGGAATGTTGTTCATGTTGGACATTTAGATAGAGTTTCCTTACAAAATTGTTTAAAGATTTTTAACCAAAGCCTGCAAACCCTCACTTGACTTAGCCAAATGAAAGTTCAATATATGTGCCTGGAAAACATTTTGTATTGGATTAATTTGAGCACTTTAGTTATTATCCCAACATACGTACTTGAATCAGTGTAGTTGCAAGGTCATCCTTGATGATGTTGAATGCAGAGAAATAATGAAAAAATAACTCTACTACATGACTATTTTTTTTGGAATTCATGCCTTTATCAATTCTTTCACCTCCTATCATGAAAATTGGTGAACTTTGACATTCCAGGTTGGCACTCATGCTTTGCATGTCAAAAAATAATGTTAGAGGGGATAAAGGATTCTGCCGTCAGTGTTTGAAGCTTGCATTGCTTATAGAATAGTATAGGCAATAGAAATAATTAGTTTGGACTCACTACAATGTTAACAGTCTTGGGTCAAGGAGCCTAAAGAGGTAAAAATAATTAGTATGATGGACTCACTACCTACCTTTGGTAGCCAGGATGTCTGCCACATTGTTTCCCTCATTCCAGGTATTTCAGATCTGAGCATTCTGGTTAAGGAGGTTTGTCATTCTAGAATAGTATGGGAAATAGATCAGTGGGATGGGAAGGATCCTTGCATGTATTTAATAATCAGAGTTGAATTAGACTCCAACACCGGGAAATGGATATTCCTGTCTCTGCATATAGAAATACCACTAAGGTTCTAGCATAGGTGCTCTTGAGAACACCTTATAACATTGGTTCACTTTCTATATTCATTTAAAAAACAAGAATCCTGATTTTTTAGTTGATTCATGTGTTTATATTCGATTCTCTATCTCAGATAAAAAACCTCCCATGAATAAGATCATGTTCTATAACTCAAGAAAATCAGGAATTCTCAGTGATTTTTTTTCAAATTTCTTAATATAATCATAAAATGTCCCATTATGACGAAGTTTCTTCAAATAACACAGTAGTTCACCGTAAGCATAATTACCTCTTCTTTCCACAAGTGTTGGTTTGAACAATTCCCAATTGAATCATAAAAAGCTCTATTCCATGCAAGGATGTTTCCAGTGGTCGACATTTACCATCCTAACCCTCTATTTATATGTGATAATTAGCAGGGGCCTCGAATTAACAAGTGGGTAACCCCAATGTTACTAATAGTTGGGATATATCTAATAAGATTTATATTTTCTAAGATCTTGTCAATAACTATAATAAGTGGAAAATTAATCCTAGATATGATATCAAGGTAGACTATTATAAGCACTATAATTTTATTTCATTGTGATCCTTAGATGATGTACTTATAGTTTTTTTTAAATGTATTAAAATGATCATGAAATGTGTTCACACTACCTGACATTCTATTATGATCAATGGGTTCCTTGATAAAAAGGTTTGATACATGGTGATCCCTGGCCAAGCTTCCTTTTTTGTCTTGATTATGGATTATCATACTTAGGTTCTTAGAAAAAGTATATATAATAATGCTCTTGGGTTTTATTCTAAGTGAAATAGGCTTAGAATCCATTAACATAGATTTGTTGATAACCAGTTTTTCGTTTGCTAGAGATGACCCTTGGTTGATAATGATTATTTAGGGCCTTTTATAGAGTCATCTTACTAGTCTTTCCATGAATGAAAATAAAATTATTATCTTCTGGATTGCAGCTGTACTACTACTGTTTGGAGCTGCTCTAAGACCTGGGCTCTGATTTTTCTGATTTCTTTGACATGCTGGATTGGATGTTCTTTGGATAGCTGGTGGTCTTGTGGAATGTTCCTCTGCCCTTTTGTAGAAGTTGATGATATGTTGTAAGTTGGATCATTTCCCTTAAGATTTTGTTTTGATGATCCCTGATGGCTGGCTGTACATGGAATATCAAATGGCTTTTATGGAAGGATGTTTCCACTGCATTTATGAAGAGTACATGTAGTCTGCCTTTTGCTCCAGGTTTTTGACTGAGTTGTTTAACTTCCTTTGTTCTCATTATTAAATGTAATTACTCTGATGATCCCCTCCTTGCTACATCTCCACTGCTGCATTTTTTTATTTTCATCTGATCCATTTTTTCCTACATTCTTTCCTGCATTTTGAACTTCTGCATTTTTTTCCTGCATGAACTGCTGAACTGCTGAACTGCTGCATTTTTTACCTTCCTTTTGATGATTCCTGCATGAACTTCTGAACTCCTGAACTCCTGAACTCCTGAGTTGTTTACCTTCCTTCTGCATTTTTTTCCTGCATGAACTGCTGCATTTTTTACATCTCCACTGCTGCATTTTGACTGAGTTGTTTACCTGTCTTTTTTTTCCTGCTTTTGGGTTGGTCTGGGCTGTGGGTAGGGTCTGGGTCGGGTCTGGTTGTGCGTCCCTCGGGTTGGGTCGGGTCTGGTTGTTGTCCCTCGGGTTGGGTCGGTTCTGACCTCTCAACCTGAGCTGATTGACCCAACCCACAAATTGTTGGGTTGGGTTGGGTCCTTTTGTCCATGCATCACCCAACCCGGACCCTACGGGTCGGGTAGGGTCGGGTCGTCTGGTCATGCAGTGTGTGACCCGACCCGACCCGACCCGAAAATTTTTTTCCGGGTCGGGTCCAAAACCCCCTACGACCCGACCCAACCCGACCCATGGACACCCCTATAGGCTACTGCTATTTTTAATAAAAACACACATAGAGGGTAGTTTCATCACTGTATAATGTTTTAACATACTCAAAACTATCGAAACAACATTGATATCCCATTTTATACAAAGGAATGTTCTTTAAATATGGACTACATGACTATAAAGAAAGGAAACATAAATAAACTTTCAAATGAATACAATTTTGGCTATAAGATTCACCCCAACTTGTCCTGGAGACCCCATGGGGTCTTTAAACAACCTGTTCCTGCCCCTATTATTCCTGACCCACCAATAAATTAGTATCAAAATGTAGATAGACCTTGAAATTATAAAACTAATTTAGAGGATCTTTTTAGGCAAATTATTAAAAAAATGAATCTAAGTAGTCTTTTATAGAAAATATGCAATAAAAATGGGACAAATGACTAGGTAACTAAGTTTTAGAGATAATGGCATGTTACCCAACACGATTTTTTTAAAACCTAAAGAAAATGTGATGGTTGTTGCAATTAGATTAGGCTTAAAATATGAAAACAAGATAGAGTGCAACTTGTAGATGGTGTGATTGAGGATATAACTAAACTTGTGAACCCAAAACGGGAAGATATAACACCATGTACTGTGGTTGTGGTTTGTAATTGATTTGTATCTTTTTTATAGGTCAAGGATGGAAGGAAGGCTAGCTGGTACTGCCTGTCTGGGACAAGTACCTATACCCACGGTTCATTGAACCATGGGTGTATTACGTCTGGTGTGATAATCTATACCCACAGTATTGTGGGTATAGATATATGCCTATGATTTAATTAAAACCATGGGTATTATGGAATTCTTCAGGGCCATACCCACGGTTTCTATAGAACCATGGGTATAGCTCTATACCAACACCTCGGTTATAGAATCGTGGGTATAGCCTATACCCACGGTTTTATGGGTTATACCCACAGTGTTGGAGTTTGTGGCCTAGAACCAACTACTTTGTACTTTATTCATTAATAAAAGCCTTATCACATCTTGATTGTTCTTCTGCGTGATAATGCGTGTGATAATGTCCTAAGAATAGTTGTTGCATTAAAGGGTCATAGTGGGTCCCTACTATGATGAGAACCCAGGATTTCCATAACACTGTTCTTGAATATATGTTCTATGACCGGATGATGTTATTTGAGGGACACAAATAATACAGGCCATTATGGGTGAGGACTCATAAAAATTTGAGGCACCTTCTCATGGTGTGCGCCCTTGGTAATATCCAGGAGGATATTATGATAACGAGACCCGCCAGTAGGAAATCCACATTTCATAGTGTCATCGGATGTTCCTATCTGCGGATGTATGTATTAGTCCTTAGACTTTGAGATTATTATTAATGGGTATTACAACTTGCACACTTAGATGTATTGAAGAAAACTGTGACGACACACTGTTCGCAGTGAGGTAGCATACATTGGGTGCGTCACGAGTAATACTACATTAATAGACAATGCGAGAAAGGATTTGTCCCTTCTGTTCCATAACAGAAGTAGATATCTCATGCCCTTTGATGGAATTGATATAGCCTAAATAAATCCATGACCATGGTAAGGTATTGGTGAGTTCAATTTCAGAAAGTCAAAGAAAGAATAATCGAGCACATGGGTTAATGGCACTAGCATGCAACCCGCTTGATTCGAGATATCATGACAAAGGGATTATATTACACGGTAAGCGTTCGTAGGAGGTGACATGTCATTGCAGCGTTAACTTCTTTCTCTATGGGTGTCTTGGCGTGTTGTTAGACGTTAACCTTGGACTTTAGGCAAGCTCCGCCTAATGCCACTGAGAAAGAGGCCTAGAGGGTCACACACTAAGTGTGTCCATGTATCTCAATTAAATATTAATTTAACAAGTTAAATAAATATTATTCTTGACTATGGTTTAATAATTATTTAAGGATGTCTGATCACATTTATTTCGACACTAGTTATTCGAGATAATATATTGTGGGTGGAATAATGTATATTTATTAGCGAGTAATGCAGTTACATTTATTTAAGAAATAAATAGTCATTACTCAAGGTCTAATAAATGTGGTGGAGTAAATAAATGAAATAAAAACAAGTACACGTCGTGTATTAATGATTACACACCATGTAGTTTTTAGTCGGGATTTTGAAGAAATAATATTGTTTTATTAAATGATATTTATTATAATCAGCGTGGGCGCATGTCAATGAATTAATGATTCGACATGGGGGTTTTCAATAAGAGTTAATGAAATAAATAAAACGTGTAACGCATTTATTTATTGTCATAACTCTATAACCTCAAACCCGATTATAAATATCCTCACAACCCCAACACTTTTCCTCAATCGTTGTGCACAACAATTCTGGAGAGTTCTCTCAAGACCAAAAGAACTTCTTCCTCCAAGAACGCTCTCAAGACTGAGAGAGATCCACCACCACTGTATCAAGGCGATCGAAGGCGAACATCGCAGGTGAAGGTTCTTCCGCGCTAGCACCTGGATATCCCTTCGGCGACGTCCAGAGATACATGGAGCATGTGTGGATCACCGCTAGAGGAATCCTACACTTGGATTCTACGATGCAACGACGAATCACATCGGATTGTGACCAAAGACATCAATGAAAAAAGAATTTCATCAAGGTAATTCTTGTCAATTAATTAAATTAATTATAACCAACATATGATGGTCTTATCTCTATGGTTTCGGGACTTCCTCTTTTGTTTTTTGTTTTTGTTCTATTCTGAAGATCCGACGTTTTACATCGTGACAGGTCTCGAATTAATCGTTGTTAACACTAAAATTAAAGTTGGGCGACCCACCAACGTGCTTCCGCTGCACCCGGAACCTACACACAGTTCCAAACTGTAGGTATAGGTTAGTTTTCTAGTAGTTTTTAAACCAACATTTTCGTTGCATGTCACCTTTGGAACAAAAATTTATTTACTTTTAAGAACCAATTTAATAGGATTGTACTAAATTTCTATAAGTAATAGTGACTTGCTACCATTAAAAAAATAGTTATTATATCCTATAATATATGCTAAATGCATTACATATTGTTGTAGATATCGACTGCAACTTCTGGTCAGCAACAATACTGGATCTATGTCTATTGTTCTCTTTGAGAAACAAGTGATGCAATTTGTAGAAAAATCATCATGTGAGCTAAGAAACAATCTAACTCGTTAGTATTTGTCTATATATAATTTATATTTGATGTACATTTATTTATAACCAAAAAAATACATTGTGGTATGATGATGAATTTGGTTTTCCAGCTGAGCTCAATGTATTCAAACATAAGGCACTGCTCATGATGATTGAGATTTCCGATTTCAATGTTTGCAACCAACATCGAACCTGTGAACAAAATACATTCAAGGTACTTTTTGTTGCAGATGATGTTAACGATGTCAGCCTTTATGACACTCCTGCACAAGAGACTGAGGTACGACTCCCACTTTTATTTATAGTACTACAGAGTTTTGTTCATTTCAGATGACAATGTTAAATTTTTACAGTTTCGAAGATAAAAGTGGAAATATATAGATAGTAGAATCAATGTTATACAATTTTCTTCATACAATATCTAATGGAACTAGGAAACTCTACATTCATTGAGTATATTCCTTCAACATTGTTATGTAGGATGACGAAAATGTTGGATTTTCAAGCATATGCAGTCAGGAAGCTGATTTTTTTTATAGATCTCCCTCGAGTACAATTACTTTAGTACTTCTAATATCTTTTTGAATTTGGATGTTTCTAAATAGTCATTACCTCTGGCTATATACTTCCTTTATTCACATACTGAAATTTATATTATACTCACATACTATAAATTCATGCCCTGAAACTAATGCACAATATTTGTGTAGAAGAATTTTCTAAAAGATTTTGAAGATGTAGATGGCCCTGAAAGAGGTGGCAATGACACCAGTTTGGGTTGTGGGAGCTTACGAAAGAATGATGCTCAATTTCAAATAGCTTCTACCGCCATTACAAAGAAAATGAAGTCTCGCAAGATGGACTAAGTATTTACTGCCATCTAGGTAATGCATCTATATTAATCTATCATTAATTTGACATTTGAGATATAAGCACTTTACCTGTTTCATATTGATCATTTGAACAAATGAATTATTTTTCAAATTTCTCTACCAAACTGTTAATTGTATCTTCATTTTGACGTGTTGGAGTTTTTAATTAATATTTTGTTAGTAGACCAAAACACAATGGTAGTGTGCAGAACTAATTTTGACACACTAGACACCAGACTGAACCTTTCTAAATACCCGATGCCTATGTTAGATTTCTACAATTTAGTTGCATTTTTCTTTTCCTTGAATTAATCGGTAACAATAACTATAGATTGTTTTGAAGACATGCAGTGAATCCATGCATTAAACATTGAAACAAGTAAATTTGTATCCTCTGCATATAACAGTTCATAACTCAATAAAACTAAATGACCGTGATG
Source organism: Viscum album (assembly GCA_963277665.1). NCBI lineage: Eukaryota > Viridiplantae > Streptophyta > Magnoliopsida > Santalales > Viscaceae > Viscum > Viscum album. Next base: position 366,449,984 of record OY728137.1, read on the forward strand.
ATTGACTCCTAAAAATGCTACAAAATGAATGTTATATTTGTTGGTTAAGTATGTCATGTTGACATTGATGACATGCACAAATTATTCTTATATTGTAGGACTTCTTACATCTGCCCAAAAAACGTTATTGATATTAAATTCATCATCTAGATTGATTTCATAAAACAAATTGCAATTTTGATAATGCATTCTAGAAGAATATACACATAATGCCTTTCCATCACCTTCTTTTCTCATTACCCATCTTTCTTTATCATCATAGTTTCTAACATCTATTTCATAAAATAAATTACTATTATGACATTGCATTCTAGAATATTAGTCACTTAATACCTTTCAATCATCTTCTTTTCGCAATGACAGTCTTTCTTTATGGTCATAGTTTCTATAACTCTCTATAAAATTTATCTTATCACCTGCATCTATTACAAGAGATCCATGTCTTTTTTAAACGGACTTCTGCATCATCATTTATCTGAATGATACTTTTTACATGCATGTTGATATTTTTGATCTCTTTGAATAACCTTCTCTTGAAGAGGCTCAAATCACAACAACATTCGAGGAGATGTTTATTTCTACCAAATGCACCAAACATTCTGTTGCATCAAAACTTACATTAAAGTGTTCACCAGTTAACAATTCATCATCCAATGAATCATCATTTTGATCTTCATTGAACACATCATTAACTTTATTTAATTAATTAATATCACTGGTTCCATTTTCAAATTTCAACAGTCCTTTAAGAACGGAGTTGGGAGTGAAGGTCACGAACCGGAAGCTGGTCACGAAGGCTCAAGCAAAGCTAAAGTGGCATGGGTATAAACATCATCCCACACTGTATTACACTGACCACCATGCTGATGTTGCCTTTGTGTACTTATTTAATGCTTCGTATCACAATTATATTTATTGTTTGGATGGTTCGTGTGAGGGAAAAAACTTAACAGCTGAGCATTGAAAGTTGCCATTTCAATTTGAACAGCCTTTTGCGATATTCTCCAATAGCAGTTCCTTCAGATGTTGAGGTTTACGGGTGCTTGATGTTTTAACTTCAATCATCCATGAATTATGGGTGTCTTCATGCATTTTTTTAGGATTTTTCATAGTTAACATCTGATACATCCTTAAGTGCAGTCCTCTTATTGCGTTGTTGAAATTTAACATCATAAGAAATGAACTTATTTTCATATGTGGCTACTCCTTTTAGTTGATCATAAAATCTGCTTATGATCTTGATGCTACGGTGGTAGCATTTGTTTTAGTTTTCAGTTGCTAATATATGATTATGTACAAGGCATCATCATGTATTTTTTGTTTGCTGTAGTTTAAATCAGTTTCCATTTTAAGTTGCCTTTTCATGATGCAAAATTTGAGTCTGATTGTTTCAGTATAAATCATTAAATGACATACCGTATTATGTTCTATCTACTAATGATGTTTTTTTAAAAAAACACATTAAATCTACACGGAGGGAAATACTAGTTTCAAAATGTGTTTAATCATGTTTATACTCGTCAATCCAACGAATAAGTTATAAAATTATTTTATATCACGATTCTTTTAGACATGGGGTTGCATGTAAAACAAACTATTAAATAATTCAAGTTTGTTTTAAAGGAAAAATACGTTTAAAATTTTGGGAGGCTTCACATAACCTTCTATATTTGAAGATTACCAAGCGCAAACTTATGAAAATATGTCACAATGCTCCAATACCAGATAACCTATCATCTGTGTAAGTTATAAAAATATTGAGATTTTATGACTTAATTTATCACTTGCTTCGGTTATAATTTTAAAAAACATTTTGAAAATAAATAATGCAGGATGATATCGGTCCACGCAACCCGCCAAAACGATGGATTTCCCTGTCCGCACAGTTCTTCGGGAAAGAAAGCGCCCTTTGTTTTTCGCTGGAAATGGGAGGCTGAATTAATAATCCTCAGCTTGATTAGATGCACAATAAATACGGCTTTGACCGCTTTGGCCAGGGCTTAATCATGGCGGGACGATTCACCGGAGAAAGAGAGATTGATGAGCCGAGACACGAGTTCATCTTGCGTGTTCTGCAGCTCAACCAGAGCAACTACAATGGAGGACAATGCTGTCAGACGCTCCACCCCAATTCTTCCTTCCAGGGATCTGCAGCCCCCCGTCGTTTTCCAATACCTTCCGTTTTCTGCTTCATTACGAGCATTGAAGACTGAACCGGTCGGTAGGCCAACTGTCCCGCCTTTTACATTCAATGGCCGGGCAGTGAGTGGCCACCCTTTTCTCTGTTTCCTCCCGCCCCTATGTGACCACATCGCCTTCCCCTTGGTTCTTTTCATGCCCGGTAAGCTTCCGACTCCTCGCCGCCTACGTAATAGATATTGCCGGTTGCACAGTATACCTATTGCGCCACGGCGGTAATGGAGCTTTCCTCAAACTCCAACCCTAATCCGAACCCGCCTTCGAAATCAGAGCCGGAATCGGCGCCGGCGGGAGGGGCAAAACCGGGCAGCGCCTCGCTTCTGGGCTTGTTCGCCGCCGCCGACACGGTGGACTATTTCTTCATGTTCTTCGGGAGCGTCGGGGCCTGCCTTCACGGCGCTGCCCTCCCTGTGTTCTTCGTTTTGTTCGGTCGCATGATCAATTCTCTAGGCCAGCTCTCTTCTGATTCCCACAGACTATCCTCCCAAGTTTCCAAGGTTTTCTTCTTTATTACCATTATGAAGTACATTATTCAGGAAAAGCGGAATAAACTGGATGCATCGTAAATTTGCACTTGTCCAGGCTCTAGAAAACGATTTGCTGGAGCCTGATAGCAACTGTTGCATGGCCAAGAAGGATAATGGTTTCTGTTCCATTTCTTTATAATTTCTATCAGCTATGGCAATATAAATGGATTTTTATTGTTAGCATTTTTGAATTGGCTTGAGAATTCAGTTTTGGCAATGCCAATGAAAATTGTTCTTTTTGGTTCCACAGCATGCCCTGTATTTAGTTTATCTTGGACTGGCAGTGCTGGTATCTGCGTGGATGGGTAAGCTTCTCTCCCAGTTTCAAGCTTTAAAAATGGAACTTTATTGTGATGCCCTGCACTCTTTTTTCGTTGTGCTGCTATTGTTGTGTTCATTGGGGATTGATGGTTCCAGGTGTTGCATTCTGGATGCAAACTGGGGAGAGGCAGGCTGCTCGCTTGAGATTAATGTATCTTCGGTCTGTCCTAAAGAAGGATATCAGTTACTTCGATACTGAAGCCCGAGATGCCAATATCATTTTCCATATATCCAATGATGCAATATTAGTGCAAGATGCAATCGGGGACAAGGTATGGGAACAAAGCTAAAGTTGTCATGGCTTGCACCCCATAGGCTCCATTTGACAGCGCCTACTGCATACTGTCATACTCATCACTTATGATAAGCAGAAGGAATGTGGAAACACTTATGCAAAAGCATTTATAACAAATGACAACTGCTATACGCAAGTGTTATCAAATGGACCCTTAAGACACTTGTTAACTGAAGGTTTCTCAATGGTGGTACTTCTCTTATTTGCTGACTTTTAATGCAGATAGGCCATGGTTTACGTTACCTTTCCCAATTCATAATTGGATTTGCGGTTGGATTTACGTCAGTGTGGCAGCTTACGCTTCTCACGTTGGCTGTAGTTCCCTTGATAGCCTTTGCGGGGGGAGCTTATGCCATGATCATGTCCAATTTATCAACCAAAAGTGAGGCTGCCTATGCTGAAGCTGGAAAGGTTGCCGAAGAGGTAATGTTCACGTTCATGATAAGCAATTTTAAAAAATAAATGGTCTTTATTATGTTTCTGAAAAAACACTTACACTTATATTCTGGAAGAAAACCATTTGATTAAGTGGCAGAAAATTTTTGTGCTAGAAGCAGTTTGTTGCTCTTTAACTGAGCTAATGCATGCACATTTGATCCAATGGCCATCAAGTTGAAAAGTATACCTTATTTTCAACCTCCAAAAGAAAAGTTGCTTCTACTATTGTATTGACGATGAACCCTGTGGATCAGGCCATTTCACAGGTTCGTACAGTATTCTCGTTTGTGGGAGAGGAGAAAGCAGTTTATGTGTATTCTAGGTTACTTGATAATGCGCTTAAAATGGGGAAGAAGAGTGGTTTTGCGAAAGGAATCGGGGTCGGTTTTACATATGGCCTCTTGTTTTGTTCTTGGGCTTTACTCCTCTGGTATGCGAGCTTACTTGTCCGGCACCGGCAAACCAATGGTGGGAAGGCTTTTACAACAATCCTGAATGTCATCTTTAGTGGATTGTATGCTGTCTTTGCAACTCCTTTTGAATTTTTTTGTGCTGTTGATCGTTTTCCCCTCCTAATAAATGGGTGTTCTTGTTTTGGTGACTGCAGTGCTCTTGGGCAAGCTCTGCCAAGCCTTGCAGCTGTTTCTAAGGGCTGTGCTGCTGCAGCAAACATCAAAAGCATGATTGGGCCAAAATCTGGCTCTTCCAGCGAGTCAAATGGAACAGTATTGCCAAAAGTAAGTGGGCAAATTGAATTTTGCAATATTTGTTTTGCATATCCATCAAGGCCCAATATGCTTTTTCAAAATCTGAGCTTTTCGATCAGTGCTGGGAAAACCTTTGCAGTTGTTGGCCCTAGTGGTTCAGGAAAGAGCACTGTCATTTCCATGGTCCAGCGCTTCTATGAGCCGACATCTGGTACTTAAACATCGGTCCATTAAAGGCAACTTATGTGATTTGTATTCTGCCTAAGCCTACTTTTGTTTCATTAGGCCAAATACTGCTGGACGGAGTTGACCTTATGCACCTGCAGTTGAGGTGGCTGAGAGAACAGATGGGACTGGTTAATCAGGAACCAGTACTGTTTGGCACAACCATTGCTGGAAACATTTTGTTTGGAAAAGAAGACGCAGATCTCTATCAAATTGTGGAAGCTGCCAAAGCTGCCAATGCTCATTCTTTTATTGAAGGTTTACCGAATGGTTATGATTCTCAGGTATGCGAGCATCACAGTTTCTTGGGCTGCACATTGAGCAATCTTTCCTGGTACCAAACATAGCCATATTGTTTTAAATTCAGGTGGGAGAGGGTGGGACCCAGCTCTCCGGAGGGCAGAGGCAGAGAATTGCCATTGCAAGGGCAGTGCTGAGGAATCCGAAACTCTTGCTCCTAGATGAAGCTACCAGTGCCCTTGATGCAGAGTCTGAATTGGTTGTTCAGAAGGCACTGGACAAGATCATGTCGGGCCGTACAACAATTGTCGTTGCACACAGATTATCCACTATCCGTGAGGTGGATTCAATCATCGTGCTGAAGAACGGTCATGTTGTCGAGAAGGGCACCCATTTGGAATTGATATCCCGGGGGGGTGAGTACGCTACCATGGTGAACTTGCAGGCATCAGAAGACATTAACAATCCTGTGGCATTGTCTTCTCCGTCTCGCTTCCTTGAGGCTCCTTGCACTCAAAACCTCAGGTCAAGAAGTTTGAAGGAGTGTCAGCTTGGAAATCAAAGCTTGGTGGTCCCAGTAGCAACACCATCAATCTGGGCGCTGGTTCAACTGAATCGACCCGAGTGGCCTTTTGCAGCGCTGGGCTCGTTGGGTGCGGCTCTTGCTGGCATGGAAGCTCCTCTGTTTGCCCTTGGGATCACGCATGTCTTGACCGCGTTTTATTCTTCCAGCGAAGCCCAAATCAAGAAAGAAATCCAGCTGGTTTCTTACATATTTATAGTAGCAGGTTTCATTACGATTCCTATCTATCTGTTGCAGCACTACTTTTACACGTTGATGGGGGAGCGCCTCACTGCCCGGGTTCGTTTATTGATGCTCTCAGGTTTGTCCTTCATTTGAACGTAACATTGGCGCTATTTGAATCGATCTGATATGTTTTTTTATGTGTTTTTTTTTCCGGTTTCCTTTATGAACTGTGCAGCTATGCTATCCAATGAGGTTGGATGGTTTGATTTGGATGAGAACAGTACGGGTTCACTGTCATCAGTTTTAGCAGCCGATGCAACGCTGGTCAGAAGTGCACTGGCTGAGCGTTTATCAACGCTCGTGCAAAATCTGGCGCTCACCATCTTGGCATTTGTTATTGCCTTTGTATTGAGTTGGCGCATTGCAGCTGTTGTGGTTTCCTCCTTCCCACTACTCATCGCAGCTTCCGTGGCTGAGGTAAATCTCAAAGGAACCCTTTTCCTTCTAGAAATTGATCTACACTTATCTTTCCCAAGTCTTTAATCCATGATACATTATATGATGAATCTACATTTGTTTATTTGTATGATCTCTGTGGCTGTGGTGAATCTTATAAAGGAGAAACCTTTCGCTGCTAGAAGTCGATATAAATTACTCTGCTCCCAGCCTTTAATCAGTGATACATTATGTGTAGTCAATCTTTTACTCCTTGAGTAATGGAAGAGTGATCCAAGAAGATAGTAAAGCATTGATAATGTGGCAAGGTTCTGTCTGGCAACATTTATTGGAAACTGTTAATAGCATTTATCACTCATCATGGGTGTTTTCTGCGTGAGTATTTTAGCTTGTTTATTACTTATTTAAGTGCTTTTCTTTTCAAATACAAGTGTTTTTAGAGAAGCAACACGAATGGTATTTGTTTTTTTCAACTGGTTTATCTTTAAGTGGCAAGTGGTGTAACCTGTTATGAACAAGTGCTGTCAAACAGATCCTAAATAATTAAATATTTTATCTTTTGTATTGCTGAACTGCATTCTTGAAATCTATCTTTGTAGCAAATGTTTCTCAAGGGCTTTGGAGGAGACTACACCCATGCTTACTCGCAGGCCACAGCCGTGGCACGTGAAGCAACCGCCAACATTCGCACGGTGGCCGCATTTGGTGCTGAAGATCGGATCACGAAACAGTTTGCCTCTGAGCTAAACCAACCAAAAAAGCAAGTGCTCTTACGTGCCCACATCTCCGGGTTTGGGTACGGTGTGACCCAGCTCCTGTCCTTCTGTTCCTATGCTCTCGGCCTGTGGTATGCATCCGTGCTTATCCGCCACCACGACTCGGACTTCGGGGACATAATGAAGTCCTACATGGTGCTGATTGTCACCGCTTTCTCAGTCGCTGAGACCCTTGCCCTCGCACCCGACATTGTCAAGGGATCGCAGGCACTGGGTTCAGTCTTTGGCATCCTCAATAGGAAAACTGCGATATCTTCCAATGATCCAGCTTCCCGGGCACTGGGGCATGTTGAGGGGGAAGTGGAGTTCCAGAACGTGAGCTTCTGGTACCCAACTAGGCCCGGCACGAGCATCGTTGAGGGGCTGGATCTGAAGGTCCCGGCTGGGGCGAGCCTTGCAGTGGTTGGCCAAAGTGGGTCTGGAAAGAGCACCGTGATCTCCCTTGTGATGAGATTCTATGACCCAACCTCTGGAGTGGTTTTGATAGACGGGCATGATATAAAAACCTTGAATCTGAAGTCACTGAGGATGAGGATGGGGCTGGTCCAGCAGGAGCCAGCGCTCTTCTCCACGTCTGTCTATGAGAACATAAGGTATGGGAAAGAGGAGGCGTCGGAGGTGGAGATAATGAAGGCGAGCCGCGCGGCCAATGCGCACGGCTTCATCAGCCAGATGGCGGAAGGGTACAACACCCAGGTGGGGGAAAAAGGGGTGCAGCTGTCAGGTGGGCAGAAGCAGCGGGTAGCCATTGCCCGGGCCATCCTCAAAGACCCGTCGATCCTTTTGTTGGATGAGGCAACCAGTGCGCTTGACACAGTGTCGGAGAGGGTGGTGCAGGAGGCTCTGGACAGGCTCATGGAGGGCCGGACCAGCATTGTGGTGGCGCACCGGCTGTCAACCATTCGGAATGCTGATGCTATTGCGGTGCTGCGGAATGGTAAGGTTGCTGAAATGGGGAGGCATGAGGAGCTGAAGGGGAGGGCTGGGGGGATATATGCACAGATGGTTGACCTTCAGCAGCGGTAAAGGAGAACATGCTGGCTTGGAATGGGAAAAGTTTAGTTCCAGGCTGAATTAAACAATCCTTGCTTCTCTTCATATGATTTCTCTCAACTGAATTTGAGGAACAATCATGGGACTCTCAACCTTGGTAAGAACCAAAACCAGCAAGGCCTACTCAGTGCCAGGATGCACAGTCATGTGACTCACAGCCTTGAAATGATTTGTAGTATTAGTACATGAGTATATCATTGCAAATATGTTTAAAATGAGACTGCTTATATTTGCAGAATGCATGTATATTGAGTAAACAAAATATATGCATATATTGCAAGCAAATTTAGTACATGAGTATATCATTGCAAATATTTTCCGAAATTGCAAGCAAATTTAGTTACCAAAATATATGCATATATTGCCATGCCAGATGCAGCATATTTGCAGCACTATCAATGCAGAAGGAATATAAGGCATATATAAAAAGAAAATGCATATATCATTCAACACTATCAATTAGAGAAACTGCACATTCACATAGCATATATACTAAAGATAAAGCTTATGCACACAATATATACACAAAACATACACAACTTATTCATGCAACATATACACACAACATATACAGATAGCACATATACTGCAGCGCGCGCGCACACAACATATATCAATTAGAGATTTTTTTTAAACATCATATATGCATATTTCATAATTTTTATGTTAATTGGCCCCTAGCCAAAATGCCTTCAATTTTTTATTATTTGAATAAACCTTTTTTTAACTGGGTTGAAAGAAAACCTTTACATGACCCGAAGATTCAGAGACACAATGTCTTAAACATTACATAGCTCATGGGGCCAAAAGCACAAAGGCCTGCACCAAACCTTCCAGCCATATTGTTGTCTGCCCATGCCTAGCCACCCACCAGAGACCTCAAGACGACCGCTCACACATCGTCTTCTTCCATTGAAGGCTACTGTTAGGAACATGTACGACATCAAAGAAGACCACCTCAGAGGGGATCCTTTCCAAACACCTACCCCATGAGTGGATTAGGATGCAAGGACCGAGGAAATGCATGAAGACGCTAAAGAAGAGTTTGCATCAGAGACTGGTTGTCCACCAGGTTCAGTGTTGCTCCGTTAAAAGCCTTGTAACGGCCTGAACTATTTGAATGATAATTGTTTCCTGTAAATGTGTGTTATATTATTTTATACACAACAAAACTATATCTTTTTAATAATGAAATGAGTATAAATTGAAATGTAACCATCAGTTTTTGATCGTTATATAACCGTTGGTCAATACGATCGTTGAAAATTATATAAAAACTTTAACGTTATAATTAGTGTTTATAAATAGAAATGACAAAGGATAATTAATGTAGAAAAGAGAAACGATAACCTCAACCAGTCGAGTCGTGTCATACGAAACCTATTTGTCAGAACTTGGGAAGGAGGTAGCGTCACTGAGCTTTGCTTTTGACCAAACCCAAGATGAGTTTCAACAAGTGAAGTTTGAACGAAATCACCTATGAGAAAAGTGCAAGTTAGTGGAAATTACCACTCGGATGATGTTAGCTGAGTCGCCACATGAATCTATCACTATTGCACACCTTACCCTTAGGTCATATGCGGGTGTTATAAGGGGTTATGTGTCGAAACCTTAGCTACTTAAAGTGTAATCCTTTTGTATAAATAAAATTGTTATTCCATTAATTTTGTTTTAAGAATAGTTTTGCTTAATATAAAAATATGACAAATTTGATAAATTAAATTTTCAGACAAAAATTGCACTTTTCATAAAAGATACAATTATTATAATAAACTAAGGTATTATGGATAATGTTTCTTTTAATGGAATAGTTTGATTAAAACGCTCTTATTTAAGAATAAATGACATTTTTTTTCAAGTGTCAGAAATTTTACTGTGCATTTTCAATACGCTATTATTTTTAATAAATAAGGATTTTAATAGTTAAAAGTTAAAATTCTCATATTTATAGAATTATTATGATAAAATAAATATCATTTTTGAAACCAACACGTTGAAAGTAGGTTAAGGTGAATTTATGATAATTTTCTAAAATACTTTATTTTTTCGTGAATAGTAAAAAATCCAGTTTGAGTTTTTCGGTACGATTAATGACATCATAATTATGTCATAATGATGTAATAACTATTTAATCACAATCTACGACCCAAATAATGTTATTTTATTAATATCAAGTATTTTAATAGATTTTAATCAGTTTCCAAATCTATAATTTACTTTCCCGATTATAAAATTTAAACTTTAAGTTTAAAAATGTTATTTTGTGGAAACTTTACTTTTCATTGCCAAATTAATTAATATAAAATTGTGGTCAACTCTTGTGGGATAAAATGACATAAAATATGATCCAAGTGTCCAATATCATGGGTAAACACCACGAGCAAACCCGTGGTTTTGCATTTACCACTACTTAGGTGTCCAAAGCCTTTATTTAGAAATTAATAAACAAATCCCCTACTTTTGCTATAAATACCCACCTATTTCTTTATTTCCCTTCACTCCTAATTCATCCTCCACGAAGCTTTGACAGTTTTACCTACAAAGAAGTCCTCCCAATGTGTGCTCACGCCCCCAAGGTCTCAATCTTCGAGTTTTAAGAGTTACTCTTCAAGGTAAGAGAAATCTCAATTTCTTTTTTCCTTTCAGTGTTTCCTTTTTATGTGGTATGTATTTCAAATTTCCAAACTATGTTCTTCTGTCCATTTTATTCTACCCCTTCACTATATTAAGAGTCTTTTTATGAATTAGAGACCCTTGTCCCCTCTCTTTTTACCATTTTCTAAAACCATGTTTCATATATGTTATGCTCTCAGGTTTTCTTCTCAAAATTTCTCTCTTTTTCTCAAGAAATTCTCTTATTTTCTTTTGTGAATACCCAAACCTCTTTCTTTTCCAGGGGTATTCACTTAGATTTCAAAATGATCTATTTTATTCTGGGATTAACATACATGAAACCCGCATTTTTTTATGGGTCAATAATGACCTAAAGATCTTGTCTTTAAGCACTTTATTTTAAAAACACTATGATTTTGATATGAAAGCCATTTATTTTATTATCCATGAGTTATTTATGAAATGTTTTATTATGATATATGTGGCTCACATTAATTAAGACATATGAAGGGTGTGCCCTGACAGCGCTCCAATGCATTGAGTAAAGAATTTAATCTCTAGAGATGACATGTTTTACGATACCTTGGTGAATAACCTCGGTAATTTTTGTGACAACTCAGTGACACACCTTAGTGACATGCTTATAAAAGTATAAATTAAATGTTGTAGTCACATTTCCAAGTTATGATTCATGTTCTTGTTATTATTATATGCCTTTTGCTCATGTCTTTATGATTTTCCTGAAGTTCTTATTGATATTTCTCAAGATCACATCTAAACTGTTTCCCTTGCTTTCCATTACTGGGCCTTATGCTCACCCTTTCCTTTGATGTATGTCCCCAGGTTATGAGATGTAGTAATTGTACTTAGGATGAACCTATGATGAAGGATTTCAAGTGGATTAGAAGAATGCTTTATGTTTTCATGTATTATGTACCTTTTTCCAAGAAACTAAATTTTAAAAGATCCTCTGTTTATACCACGTAAATGAAAAATTTATGTAATAAAAGGTGGGATTCCATAGTTGGTATCAAATGATGGTTTAGTTATTTGTGGAAATTAGGATTTGAAAACATTAGGAAGAACCTTAAGGACAAGTTAAAATATAGGAAACCATCCTGGTATTTTGGTGAAGTATTAAGTAAGTGGTTTTCGAGCAAAGAAATCACTATCTGGATATAAACAAATGGACGCAGTTTTGGCACAAATGTACATAGGGGTAACAACTCCAACAATGTGCGTCGGGCTTGACTTGACGTAACCTGGTACATGACAACGAACCTTACTACCCCCCTAGTTTTACACTCTCAAGGAATATATTTGGTTAATCACAAGATTTTTATGAACCATTATGAAGGATTTATATAAAAATGTAATTGTTGTTAAAGAATAATATATTTAATAACGAAGTTTTAAGGCATAAAATTCCTTTGGAGTTATAATATTCTTAAAAGAAACACATTTCTCACCAAGGTTTTCTTCTTTTAGAAAATGGTGGGAAATAGGAGGAACCATGTAAATAGTGAGCGCAATGGACCAGGTGCTGACAACCTTCTGATGGAAGCTAGAATGAAAAACTTCATGAGAATGATGGATCAACTGACTCGAGTTATGAACAATAAATTGAACCATGCTGAGAGACCAGATTCACCTCGAAGGGAACAACTTTTTGTTGAGTCCTTTATGAGTCAACAACCACCTTCTTTCAGTGGATCTACTGATCCATTGATTGCTGAAAAATGGATAAGATCTATAGAAAATATCTTTTCCATACTCCGTTGTTCGGAACACGAGAAAGTCACCCTGGCTTTGTACCACTTAGAGGGAGAAGCTGATCAGTGGTGGAAACTGATTAAAAACATGATACCAAGAAGGGAGATTGATGTTATGAAGTGGGATGAGTTCAGGGGAACCTTAACGAAAATGGAGAATGAATTCCTAGAACTGAAGCAGAAGGAAAATGAATTTGTGGGAAGTTATGTGATGAACTTCACAAGAATTTTTCATTACACCTCTAGCTTTGTCATGGATCCTAATGGATAAGTTGATAGGTTCTTTGATGGACTAAGACCCCATCTACAGAAGAATCTAGCCAATCGAGACTATGAAAACTATGAGGAGATAGTGCGAAGTGATATGAAGGTTGAACTGGAGTTCGGTGAGACGCGACAGTCTCACAAATCAAATGAAAATAAGTGATTAATGAAGCCAAGCTTAGGGAGTAACTTTGATCACGAAAGAGGAGGAAAGCAAGTGCAACTTTCCACATGCAACAAATGTTGGAAGTAGCATTCAGGGAACTGCTTGCTCGAAAGCGGGAAATGTTACAAGTGTGAAAGAGATGACTATATTGCTCGAAATTGTTGTAGTGAGGTGAAACCCCAACTTCTCAATAGTAACAACAAAGGGAAGATGGTGCAGACCCAACCTGAAGTACAATGCTTCAAGTGTGGGCATCTTGGACACTTTTCCAATCACTGTCCAAGTCCAAAGTTAATAGAGGGGAATCACCATTAACCCCAGCATAAGCCAATGGAGTAAGGTCGAGCTTTTTCTATCATGATGGCTGAAGTTGAAGCTCCAAATGATGTGATGGTAGGTACTTTAATTGTTCTATCAAAGCTAGCAAGTACTTTGATTCTGGTTCTACACATTCATTTATTTCCTCCAAGTTTGTAAAGAATATAGAATCAATCCCTGAATTGCTAAATGTAGAGTTATTAGTCAAGACTCCTGGAGGGATTATCCAAGCATCAATAGTGTATAGGAACTATAATATTCACTTTGGTGAGCACAATCTCATCACAAATCTAATAGTCATTTCCATGCTGGAATTCGACATTATACTAGGGATGCACTGGCTCTCAAAGTATGATGCTAAGATCAACTGTAGAAGCAAGGAAATCTCAGTAGTCTTGAATGGAAAACCTATAGTTGTTTTTAAAGGAGAGATATATCGACCTGAGTTTTATCTAGAAGCACACTACTATAAAACCGAAGTTTAACAACGCTGGTATTTATCAGTGCTAGAAAAAAGTACTGATAAATGACATCTTTATCAGCACTAAAGAAAATGCTGATAAATTTAACCCTTTATCAGCACTTTTTTTAGCGCTGATAAAAATCCCTTTTATCAGCACTTTATTTTTAACATTGATAAAGGGTACCCTTTATCAACGCTATATTTTTGACGCTCATAAAGGAGTCATTTACCAGCACTTTTTAGCGCTGCTAAAGGTTCGAATAAATAAAATGAAATAATGAAATAAATAAAAAATAAAAAATGAGTTTTTTAAAAAAATATTACAAATTTTATTAATTAAATAATTATTGATAAAAATGAATAAATTGATTATACTATATATACATTATAAATACTAATAAATAGTATGTATTAAATATATAGATATGTAAAATGAAAATTAATAAAATTAAAATTAAAAATAAATAAATTGAGAAAATATCAAACATTTTATTAATTAGATGATCATTGATAATGTTAATAAATAGTATATATATTAAATATATAGATATATATTAATGGATATAAATATGATTTATATATTACAAAATATTTATGCGCTATATTTAGTGAATAATGGTTTATAATTAAAAATTAGCATGAATTAAAAATAATGACTAATTGCATAGAGTAAATGACATATAATTGAATGTCGTTTGATTTTTTAATTTAACATAGATCAAATGTGTGTTATATTGATTTCACATATATGTAATTATTGCATTTTTATATACCAAGTACAAACACAAAACTTATCCATTTTTTCAATATTATTAAAGTGTACTTATTTTTAATTTATTCAATTTTACTCATTTTTAACACTCATGCACTTAAAATTAGACATTCATTAATAATGTTAAAAAAATATTTGTAAAAAAATATTTATAAATAAATATATTTAAAATTGTACATACTATATTTATAAAATTATATATTTATAATTATAAATAAATAAATATTTTTTAAAAGTATTTATATAAATATAAATAAATAATTATATATATATTTAAATAATTATTAAATTTATAATAAATTTACTTAAATAATGAATATATTTACTATATATATATATTATATATATATAATTATATAAATATATATAATGATATAAATATTATTTTTTAAAAATATTTATATAATTATAAATAAATAATTATATATTTAAATAATTATAAAATTATAATAACTATATTTAAATAAGGAATATATTTACTATATTTATATTTATATATATTTATTAAGTATATATATATATATTTACATTTTTTTATAATTATAATTATAAATCCTTTATCGGTGGTTAAGGAATAAATGATGATATGAAACTCTATCAGCACTAAAAAAAGCGCTGATAAAGACCTACATTTATCAGCGCTAAAAAAATGATGATAAATATGCATTTTATCAGTGCTTAAATAATAAACTCTGATAAAAGGAATCTCTATCAATGCTTTTAAAAAACACTGATAAAAGTGTCCGGATCTAATTAAAAAAACCTAACATGTTGCAAACCCATTGCGATATCAAAAGATTTCCGTGGAAGCCACTCATTATCGGTGATCCTTCTTGGTGAATCGAAGCTCAAATCACATAAACTCACTCGAATCACACAAACCCAATACCTCCAGTTACTCGAACATCATTCGAAATCTGGTCTTCGATTGTAATTAGGGTTTCCAAATAAAACATTGAGATATAGATTTGAGGGTCTTAGATTTTCTTCAACCTAGTGAGACAAACCTATGTTTTCCTTTGTAGGTTTCGATTTTCTTTCTGTATTTGTTGTTTCGAGATCTGGATCTGAGGGTTTTCAATTTTTCTTTGTTGGTTTTGATTTTCTTTCTGTATTTGTGCTCTAGTTATTGTATATTGTTTTGCTTTTGTTTATGATCTGTTGTTTTCTAGACTACTGTTTTGGATATCCCATTTCGGTATTTTTTAAATTGTTGTTTTGAATCAATTTTCTTCACTGTCTACATCTATACCCCAGCTTGCTCTGCAAGCTTAATTTTTTCACTGTTTTGAAATCTTAGTGAATCACCTCTGGTCTGTAGATAAACCAATTAAATAAATATTTATGCCATTGTATAAACAATGGAGGTTTTTTTTATATAAAAACCTTAAACAAATGATCAAATTGATTTAGCAAACCAATTCTCAGTCTGATGATTCTAAGAAGTAGTAACATAAGCCAATTTTATGCAATTCATATAAGGGAGTTTATTTATTTAAATTTTATTTTAATATTCCGATGTAAGAGTTTTTCCTTAAAAATTTATTTTCTCAGAATTGTGTTGTTTTATTTTAAGATAAATATTAGTAAGGGTGATACCATATTTATTTATTTTCAATGACTCTCTATTTTCAAAATTAGTATGGGGTTGTATTTATTTTTTAGGTATTCATTATTTTAGGTCTATGTATACATTTTAGATCTATATATACATTTAATTAATAGTAATATAATTTATACTTAAATAACCAATAAAATATTATAAACTCATGTTACTTTCAAAATAATAAAATTAGGTAACTATATATACATTGTTTTGAAATAATTAAACTTTCCAAAATTTAAATAATTATATTTTATACACAATTAACCAGAATAATAATTATTTATAATTAATATAATTTAAAAATTATTATTAATAGTATTTTTTTTTGATTCATTAGAAAAATAGTATTACACACACACACACATCGAATAATATATTGTATATTTAAATAAATTTAAATATGATAAATAATATATACATATATATAATTATATTCAAATAAAGTTACTAATATAATACATATATACATATATAATATATATAAAATATTTACGTAGATTAACTTTATTTATCTATGTATTGAATGAGAAGTGACCTCTATTTTATAGTTTTTGACGATGGAAGGTATGAACCCCATTTAGGTTTATTGCCTATCAAGGTAAGTGTGAACGAAGTACACGCCTCAATTGAACTCTTTTTACAATCATATAAAACCATATCATTTTTTAATAAAATAAAACCTATTAAAAAAACCAAGTTTTATCGAAAAAATACATTATAAAAAAATTCACAACCAATTATTTTATTAAAATTTTATTTGGATACTTGTGGATAAATTCGAGGATAAAAATAAAATTAATTCATCATTAAATCTACCTCCACATCAAATCAAATAAATTAATTTAAGTAGAATACACTCATAAGCTAAAATTACACTATAGCAACCCAAGACCCCCGGGCTGTGCAACACTGCAGTTGTGTATTCCGATTCTTCCATCTCCACCCTCTCTATTTATTTCCCACCCTTCAATCTATCATTTCTTTGGTTGTGTAGAGATTTTATCTAGAAGGATTTGGTGGCAATGGAGGCGTTGAGTTAATAACTAGTGCCAATGATATAATTCTCACAAATGGGAGGTATTTCCCCTTTTAGAGAACACAATGAAGTACAATTGTCATCCTTATCAGCTTCATCTCCTAAATAGTTATTATTGCATTTTGTTACCTTGAGACTCATCCCCCATCTCTTTTACATTGCGTGCACTACTTTGAGAATTATTCATCCCATGGATGACTACTTCTTAGATTATTTCAAGAAAAATAGGATCATGTCCACAAGAGATGGAGGATGTGTGTCAAACAATGAAATGCAATGATACATGTTTGGGAGATGAGCTGACAAGGATGACAATTGTACTTCATTGTGTTCTCTAAAAGGGGAAATGCCTCCCATTTGTGAGAATTACACCATTGAAACTAGTTATTAACTTGATTCCTCCATTTCCACCAACTCCTTCTAGAGAAAATATCCACACAACTAGAGAAATTATATAGTGGAGAGTGAGAAATAAATGGAGAGGGTAGAGACGGAAGAATCAGAATACACAACTGTAGTGCTGCGCAGCCCGAGGGTCTTGGGTTACTACAGTGTAATTTGAGCTGACGAGTATATGTTATTGAAATTAATTTATTTGATTTGACATGGAGGTAGAGTTAATGATGTTTTACTTTCATTTTTGTCCTTGAATTTATCCATAAGGATCCGAATAAAACTTTAAGAAAATAATTGGTTGAGGATTTTTTATAATGTTTTTTTCAATAAAACTTGGTTTTTTAATAGGATTTATTTTATTAAAAAAATTATAGGGGTTTATATGATTGAAAAAATAGGTCTATGGAGGCGTGTACTTTGTTCACACTTACCTCGATAGGCAATAAACCTAAAAATATGAATTCAATTACCGAACGACTTCAATGGTTAGCTAGAGGACCGAAAGAAAATGTTAATCTTACCAAAAAATTATATAACAAAATGTTGATTTAATTTTCATTATTCCTTACAAAGTTAATTTATTTTAGAATATTTCTATCCATGTTTCATGTCTTTACACGAAGAGAAATGATGCTAACTCTTCTCAATCATAGATGTAATATTGATGTTTAAACAATAAAATCATTGTCTATAGAATTAATGTATTTTTTCATATTTATGTTTAATTTATTTCTCCTTAGTATTAGTCACATAATAATTGTTTTCTTATACAGGTGACTTATTTTGTTCGAGTTGGGGTGCTCTGTCCATCTTTCATACCTTTCTGCACCAAAACTTCCACAAACTTTTTCTCCCTCAAAACCTTTTCACCCTGCAGTGTTGCATTTATCATTTTATTTAAAGTTTTCTACAATGCCTTTGCAGGAAGAGCAACGACGTTGTCTCTTCTCAATCACAGAGGTAACCTTTATGTTTTTATAGTAAAATCATTATCCACATAATTAATTTATTGTTTCATATTTATGTTTAATTTATTTCTTTTTAGTATTACTCACATAATAATTCTTTTCTTTTACATGTTGATTCTTTTTTTTGAGTTTGGGTTCTCTCTCCATCTTTATTGCCTTTCTTCACTAAAACTTCCATAGAATTCTTATCCCTCAAAACCTTTTCACCCCTATAGTTTTTCATTTATCACTTTATTTTAAGTTCTCTCCACTACCTTTGTAGGAAGAGCAAATACATTGCCTCTACTCAATGACATAGGTAATCTTGATGTTTGAACAGTAAAATCATTGTCCATAGAATTAATATATTGTTATATATTTATGTTTAATTTATTTCTTTTTAGTATTACTCACATAATAATTGTTTTATTATACAAGTGGATTCTTTTGTTCGATTTGGGGTGCTTTGTCCATCTTTGATGCCTTTCTGCACCAAAACTTCAACAAACTTATTCTCCCTCAAAACCTTTCACCCTTTTAGTGTTTTCATTTATCAATTTACTTCAATTTCCATCCATTGCCTTTGAAGGAAGAGAAATTACACTATGTCTACTCAATTACAAAGGTAATATTTATGTTTTCATAGTAAAATAATTGTCCATAGAATTAATGTATTGTTTCATATTTATGTTTAATTTATTTCTTTTAGTATTACTCACATAATAACTATTTTCTTATATAGGTGGATTATTTTGTTCGATTTGGAATGATATTGTTAATTCAAAAGTCTTATTTTGACAATTATGTCTTTTGTTTTGGAAATCAAAAATCTATTTATACCCATTTCTCAAATAAAGGACTTACTTTGAATATGGTTTTTATATCTATCGTACCGACTCTATCGTACTGACTCTGTTTATCATACTGACTCTGTCTATCATACTGAATCTATCCATCATACTGAATCTATAAGGACCCAGCCTTAAACATTACATAATCTTGAATTAAATGAATAATTCACATTGAGGATCTTTTCAGGTTTAGAGTTTTAGAGAATTAGGCTATAACTATTACATATCAACTTGAAAATTACATGTAGAAACTACTACTCAGTATCCATTTTTTTTAAAATAAAAACTTTTAAAAAGAAACATGTCTAGTTACATGTTTTAGACAACATGACTTTTCCATGATCCCATCCTTGACCCTATTCACCTTTAAGTCCTATGGAAATCATTTCAAAAACTTAGGACGAGCATAAAAAGCTCAGTAAGGGTTATAAAACAAAGAATGAAAACATTAGTTCATCATTACATACATAACATAATCTCTTTAACATACCTCATGAAATCATAAGATTTATGAATAACACATAGAAAACATAAATCATAAAGGTAACTTGTGGCATCCATATCATACCTATATTGTAGCTATCACAACTACATAGGGAGTTACATTTGGAATACTCATCACAGTATATTCCCTAAATCTATTAGGAGAAACATTCACGTTTACCTCAATCACGTTACCCAATGTATTGGAGTGCTATCTTGGGCTTACCCACCCTCAGTTTATCACGGAACCACCCGTATACGTAAACAATGCCCAAGAACACATAAAATAAACATAAAGGAAAGATAAAATTTCCACATTCTAATCACAATATATCATTTAAATATATTGACATAACAAATCCATTATCAAAACCATATTCAATACCAAAATAAATAAAAGAGTATATGGTATTTATTTTCCTTTTAAAAACATTTCAGCTTGTTAAGGAAGCCAAAGATCAAATAATACTCGTGGGGGCGGAAAAGGTCGTTGTCACCACTTACGTTAAAAAGAAACATTCTTTTTTTTTTTCATTTAGTAAAATGACTCGTAGAAAAATATTCCATTTGAATGAAATGAAAATTCAAAGGTATTTATACACCATATAAAAGAAAGATGAGAATAAAACAAAATATGCCTCAATGAAAGGGGATTGAGACAAAGTCCATTACAAAGATGATTTTGTAAATAAAATAGATCGATTATGATTATTCATTATAAATAGACAGAAATAAATTATAAATACAAGAGAAGATATCAAAATTCATTTCTCAAATAATCATAGCATGACATAATAAAAAATTAGATAATTAACCCAAAGAACAGAAATTGGGTTAAGAAGCTCCCTTACCTCGTGTCCGACTTGACCCGACCGTTATTTAATCTCCTGAATAATAAACTGAAGTTAATTTCTACTTGATTAAGAACCCTTTTTAAGTTTATTATTCCTTTTATATCACTTATTACCATGTTATAAATATTATGTAATCATTTAAGTTATTAACGGTTGTTTCGTCGATATTTGGTACTTGAGTAAAAATGAACACCTTATAATTACAAGTTGTCCATGTCGTCAACAATCCATTATCTCCAGAATGATATTCATGATTTAGATATCATATAAATCATATATATCCAGTATATATATGTATTTATAATAGTACATAACATTTGGAGATAAGAAATGAAATGCACTGTTCATGGAGACGGTAAGCCGTACGTACGCATGAATGATACTTTCATTTCTATTCTGTACTTTAATGGAATTAAAACATAATGATACATAGGTATATTATAATTATAGTAAAATATAATATATAATACCATTAAATACATCCTTTATACATCCCACATAAGGCATTAACAAGTCATATCACTTTGAGGGGGCGGTAGTCCGCACTTCCTAAAATGAAATTATCACGTTTACCCATTATAGAAACCATAAAGGTATGCTATAAATGAAAAATATATAAGCATAAAGAAATTATAAACATAATATATATCATATATAAATACAGTTTCATCATAATGGACACCATGAGAGGCGGTAGGAGATAATTGAACAATCATCACTTCGTGAGGCATTAGTTCACCATCTACAGAAACAATATGTTCTTCACCCATTAGATGGAGGTGTGTGTAAGTGTAGTTTAAATACTTCTCATAAACACATACTAGTATATTGAGGATATTGGTGTTGTTATAAAATAAAGGAATAAAAAGAGTTTATGGGGTTGGAGAAGTAAAATAAAATAAAATAATTTAAGAGAAGACGTTACCTTTAAATCGGGTAACTCCCTTTGGTTTGAACCAAAAGGGTTTTCTAAAGTGCTTTCTGCCTAAGGTAAGGATTATAGGATGAAGAGAGGTATATTGGGAGCCTATTGGAGCAGAGGTTGTATGAGCCAAAGGCTTTAGAAGTGTGAGGAATGAGTTAGAAGTGAGGGCTTTTTATAAGGGAGAGGAGGGGCTCTTTAGGAAAGTTTGAAACAATTATTTTATTATAAACTCATCTTCGGTTTCAAAAGGTAAAATAATCGTTAAAGTTGAATTTAAGATGACTCATGCTAGAAATAAAATCATCCAATAATAATTAGATAGGTTTTGGATGTTGTTTTAATATTTATAATCTTATTTATTTAAATCATTTATTAATGAGGTAAATATTGCATCATTATTGTGTCATAAATAATTTAATTTATTTGATATACAAAAATTATAAAAAAATACCATGATGTAGGAAATATTTTTAGATTTCCAAATAATATTTATAGTCTAAAAGATAACTTATATAACACCAAGTAAAAATTGATTTACTAAAAGATATTTGTTTATGTCATTTTTGTCTTTACATTAAATTAATTAATATAGTGTCATTATTATTCCCATGTGGCTCCATGGGGTCCCAAATTCGACCCAAGGATGCCCATGGTCAGATATGTATCAACCAATAGGATTAGGACACATGTTAGGGTAATTTCATATTATTATAATATTATATTTTACCCCTATTTACTATATTTACCTTTTAATCATGGTAAATAAAATATTTACTGAAGTAAAATTTTAAAATGTCTAAAAATAAAAGTTACATATTTACACAATTGGTACCTACTGAATCCAAATATGGAATCCATTTTTATAAATTCAAAACACAATAGTGGCAGAAATTAATTTAAAATTAATTCCTGCTGTCAAAACAAATAGCGTGTTTTTAAGAAATAATAACTATCAAAAGATTGACACTTGTTTATGTACAATTTCAAAATGAAATTACTTCCAATGTCCAACATTAGATTAAATGGAAAAAATATATTCTAATTACACTTTAAAACCAATTAAAAAGATAATATAACCATATAAATAAATTAGATAAAAATCCAGATTTGAATTAAAATACAGTATTTTTCACTATTCATTAAAAAATGAATTTTATCAGAAAAATACCAAAATTTTATCAAAAGTAAATTTTTATGTCCCTATTCTAAAGAATATTTTTATTTTGTCAAATAGAACATATAAGAGTGACAAAAACTAGATTTAAATAGGGTTCTCCATTAAAAGGTGGTAAATCAACCTTTTAAAGAAAATTATGCCTAAAATTAGGTTCATTCACATTTCAAGACTCTAAAATTTATTAGATAATTGTAAAAAAAATTATCAAACATATATAATCATATTTTAGTTAGTTCTATTTATTCTCTCCAATACAACGACTAGGCGTTAACTACCATTTAAAATAATAATAGTATATTATTAGTGTACAATGTAAGATTTCAAAGAAACCCGTTGTTGCGTATCGGGCACACCATCGAATATAGCATCCCCTTTAAAGTAAAATTAATATTTAATTCACAAATATTAATAAATATGAAAAGTTTCTTATTCCTTATTTATCCGGGATGTCACAGAATTTGTCTATCATACTGAATCTGTCAATCATACTAACTTTTTATATTGTACTTAGTTTGTTTATCAGACTGACTATGTTCATCATACTCACATTTTGCATCATACTCATGTTTTAATTTTATCACATGCATGCTTTTATTCATTCATCAAAAAACATGTTTTATATCAACCGTACTCATGTTATCATTTTCATATATCTTTTGTTTTAACCAAAATTATGTCGTGGAGTTAGTTATAAACTAATCAAAATGATGTCATGTTTTCTATTTCAATATGACCGTTACAATGCCAAGTTTCCAAGTCCCTCTAAAATTTTCGAAGAAATATGACCGTTGGATAAAATATGACTATTAGAACCTGAGGCCTATAAATAGAAGGTCATTTGAAGTAGATATAACAACTTGATCAACTTCCGCTACTTCCATGTTCTAGAGAGACTGTGCGACTTATCTCTACTTTGTGCGAAATCCTTGAAATTAAAAAACATGAATGGATCATTCTTAGTTTTTGTATTTAAACAAGTTCTTTTTTTTCTTTGTGCGTCCAATCAGGTGATAATGATCGAGGGCTACTGAGGATAGGCAGACGGTGTGACCGATCATCATATCGAGGGATTTCAAGTGTTTTAAAGACCGAGGTTCCGATTACCTGTAAAATAGAGGGCTTGCGGGGATAGTAAGACGGATGTGCTGATCATCATATCAAGGGATTATCAGTGTTGGTGAGATAGACCTATTATCCTAGGTGAAAAGATACCCTACTCTTTGGGATAAAATAATTGTAATACCTTTTATTTTTTCACTGCTTATTGTAATAGAAATAGAATCCTTATATTTCTTCTTTCTATTTGTATTCTCTTGTAATTTTTTTAATTACAACTTATACTTTTAGTATTTATTCTATACACTATATGGTAGAATCATTTTCAATTTTTATTACTCTAATATTTTTATTCAATCCGAATACAAGTGTTTCATAACCTATGGTATCATAACAATTTCATCGTATTAAGAGTCTCATCATATTGAGAGTCTGCCCGATCATTTGTTTTCTTTTATAGGAGGATTTGTGAATTGTTTTAGTTATTGTAAACTAAGAACCTTAAAGGTTTTAATAGCAATTTTTTAAATATAAATTCACTACTCTTGTATTTGTGCCATCTCATATCCATTTTGATCCAACAATTGGTATCAGAGGAGGTTTTCCACTGCTTTGTATACTTGCATTTTCCTCTTTTTTACAAGTTACTTTGTTTTATAAATACACTAACTTGTATTTGTGGAAAAAGGATTTTGGTTCTTTATGATGACAGACATGATGAATTTTGGTTCAATTGACAATATTAACCCTACAAGATCACCTATTTTTGATGGTAATGATTTTGAATATTGGAGAGATCGAATGAAGACTTTTATCATAAATACTGGTGTAGATAACTTTGTTATGCTCACTAGTGAATATAAGATCCCTGAGAAAGAAGTAAATACTTTTACTACTCAAGAAAAAGTTGAATATCAACTAAACTATAAGGTACACAATACTTTGTTATGTTCTATGACCAGAAACATTTATAGTCAAATCTCTTCATGTGAAGTTGAAAATAGTATATGAAAGAAATTGAAGATTACACATTTTGGTACTTCAAAATTTGTTTAAACAAGAAGAGATATGACAAGAGATGACTATAAAGCTTTTGAATTTCCTTATGGTGAACCAGTAGTTAAGGTTCAAAAAAGATTTATGAAAATAGTCAACAGTCTTCAATCTATGGGAGAGAAAAATTTAAAAGATAAAGTTTTAGTTGAGAAGATCATAGATATTATGAAAAATGAGTGGGAATCCAAGAGGAATAAAGTCTATGAATCTAGAAATATTACAAATCTTACTCTCAATGACCTCTTTGGAACTCTATTACAATTTGAAGGAAGACTTAAGAGAGATGAAGATAAAATGAAAAAGAATAATGGTGGAGTAGCATTCGCTACCACATCCAATCCAATCAAGTCTCAATCTCCTGTGAAAACTAAGTCAAGAAAGAGAATGGTTGAAGTCTTATCATATTCTAGTGATATTGAGCAGCCAGAGAATGATCTTGAAAATCTTTCTAGAAGAATGAATAAAATTGTTGGAAATAGGGATTTCCAATATAGATATAAATATACTTCCAAAGGTAACAAGGATAAGAAATATTCTGAAGTCACATGCTATGAATGTAAAAGAGCAGGACACATTTGACCTGATTGTCCTATGATGAAAAGAAAAGATAGAAAGGAAAGGCACTCAGAGAAGAATAATAAGAAATATTGGAAGTCCAAGGGAAATAAAGTTTTGAAATTTAATGACTCCTAGAGTGCCAGTGGAGGTGATTCTTCTAAAGATTCTTCTGATAGTGATATCTCAAATCACAAGAATATTGGTCTCCTTGCAAAAACACCTTATCATTGCTAAATGGACAAGGTACATAGTTATGAATCTCTTAATAATATGTATTTAAGTAAAAATTATCCTGATAAAGATTATTCTTTTGATGAATAAACATCCTCATCAGAGAATGATAATTCTCTACCTTCTTATGAAGAAGTTTCTAGATTTTCTAAACTTTTAGAAAATGGAAATTGTAAAGTTTATAGAAAACCCAAGAAAGAAAATAATAGGATCGATATTTTAACAAGATAAGTATCGAATCTCTCTAAAGATCTTGATTCTAAAACTCTTGAAATCGAAAATCTTTCAAAAAATCTTGAAAAAATGAATTTTGAGAAGAACCAACTTTCTAAAGAATTTGGTAATATGATTTTTGAGAAAACTATTTTAGAAGAAAAACTTAATTATAAAACTAATACAAATGAGGATAAGAATTTTTTCATTAGACTAAAACATGAAATTTCTTCTCTTAAGAAACTTTTATCAAATTTCACTATTAGAAGGAAATATTTTGATAAAATGTATTCTCAAATTCTTCCTTTAAGAAATAATTATGGAATTAGTTATACTCATTCAAAACCAGTTTTTAGTAATAACTATTTTGTTCTACAAAGTGCTCCATTCTGCACCAAATGCCAATGTGGTGGATATTGGGAAATAAATTGTTCTTTAAATAAAAAAAAATCTTTGGGATTTCACAAAACTCACTTTTTCAAAACAAATGTGGATTCTAAAAATCATTCTATCTAATGTTTCCGAACCCAAACATATTTGGATTCCAAAATTTTAATTGTTTTTGTTTCAGGAAAACAAAACAAGAAACAATAAAAATACATGGTACATGGATAGTGGATGTTCTAGGAACTTGACTGGAAATAGAAACTTCTTTGAAAAAGTTATCAATATTAAAGGAGGAAAAGTTACCTTTAGAGATCATTATCAAGAAAATATTGTTGGTATATGTAATGATGTAATTCTTGGTAAAGTTTTGATTTCTAATATTTTATTTATTGAGGGTCTTAAGCACACAAAAAGAAGATATTATTTTACAATTCATCATAACACAAGAACAAATTTCTGATATTTTTACAAAACCATTACCTTCTAATAGATTTTAATATATTAAATAGAATCTAGGAATGATTACATTAAAATAATCATTCACATCTACTTATTATTTTTACATTTCTCCTTACATAAAAAAACTCATTTTCATAGGGGAAGAACATTAATCTTTTGTTCTATGTTTTATCTATTATTTTTGTTGTTACTATTCATAATTTTAGATTATAGTTCTATTTGTTTTATATGTTTCATTAATTGTTTTATTTTTGTTTTATTTTTGTTTTATATCTTTCAGCTTCATTTTTATTAATTTTTAGTTTCTGCCTTTCATCTTAAAAAAACCCAAACTATTGGCTTTACATTATTCTCATTGGCTTGACAACCTATGGTAATGAATTTATTTTCCATCGACTCGATAACCTATGGTAATGACTTTGTTTTCCATTGGCTCAACAACCTATGGTAATGAATTTGTTTCCATCATCTTGACAACCTATGGTAATGTCTTTGTTTTCCACCAGCTTGACAACCTATGGTAATGAATTTCTTTTTTATCGGCTTGAAAACCTATGGTAATGAATTTGTTTTCTATAGGATTTAAAACCTTGGTAATGAATTTGTTTTCTATCGGCTCAAAAACCTATGGTAATGACTTTGTTTTCCATCAGCTTGACAACTTATGGTATTGAATTTGTTTTCCATCGGTCTAACAACCAATTGTATTCAATTTTTTTTCATTGGTTTGATGTTTGATTGTATTATCTTTTTATTATTTCAACTATTTATTTTCTATATTGTATTATGTTCATAATACTATAAAACCAACGACTTACTTAAAATATCCGATAGGTACATTCTCTTTTCTTTTTGTATTGATTTTCTTTTGTGTTATTTTTTCTCATTTTTATTTTTTTTAAAAATTTCATATTAAAAAAATCTATTTTATTCTCCACTATTGGATTCTTTATCTTCTAATCTAAACTGTAGAAGACCAACGATCAACCAAATTTGACTATAAATAGAGGAATCCCCTCCTCGAACCCACACCGGTTCTTCAGATTTCTTGGCAAAGCTCTGCTCCCTTCTTAAGACTTGTTACGATCATTTATTTTTCCAATAATCTTTATCTCTTAGTCTTATGCCAATAATCCTACCGATATGTCTTCAAAGACTTTCTCAGAAATGGATTTCTTCAGAGAAAGGTTAGTATCTCGAGATTTATTTGATAGTTATGACTCAACAATAAAAAGGATTATTTTATTCAAAGGATGTGAACATCTTTGTGTTGAGAAAACCATATCTCAAGATCTAATTCTTGTTGAAGAGGTTAGACAATTTTACAATAATGTGTCTTTTGACAAAGATATGATGATTAAATCTTCTATGTATGATAGAAAATTTTCAATGTCTGTAAAACAAGCAGCACATTTCCTCAATGTCCATACTAAAGGTGACTCCTTTTTTCCATCTCATAAGATACCTGAAGAAGTTGGTTCATTTAATAAGTAAATATCTTAAAAGTCACTATTTCTTATAAATTAGGAGAAAAGAAAAGTAGACCATCTCTCTACAGACAACTGGTTTGTTATCCTTTGGATGCAAGGGTTTCTAATTCCAAGGAAAGGGGATAGAGAAACTCTTAAGGTTTCTTACATCTTTATGTTAGATTATCTTGTAAACATGAGAAAAGTAAATCTCATGGGTTACTTTTTCAAAACTATCAAGAATGTGAATTCTGGAGCAATCAAGTCCCATATTATCATGTATCCATCTATTCTCACAAAATTCATTCTTGAAAGTTTGAAGTTTTTTAATATTCCAATGAAAGGAGAATTAAAAGAGCTGAATGATTCTTGGATAAGTAAGAATACGATAAATACATTGAATGTTTGTTTTGATGAAAAGTCAAAACTCTTCATCAAATATGTGGAAGAATCAACACCAAATCAATCAGCACCACTTCTAATAGAATTAGCTCCAATAGTTGTATCTTCTCAGAATTCAGATCCTCAAATCAATGCAAATCCTAAGAAGAAAAAAAAATATAATAAGGAGGTTGTAGCCAAGTGGATAAAGGATAAAGAACAAAGAAAAGAAGGTGATCCTAAATTTTGTCTTGATCTAGCTAAAGCTTTAGCTGAGAAGATAAGAACAAAAGATACTCTACAGGATGAGAAGAAGAAGAATATTATTTTGAAAAGAAAAGATCAGGATTTTTATGTTTCCAAAATTATAAAAAGTATTGAGTTAGTAAGTGACCAACTGATATAAAAAGTTCAACAAGAACCAATCATACAGACTTTTCTAGAGATAGAAAAAGGGAAAAAAATAGTGCAACAAGTTATCCAATCGGCTTCACAACAGGAAGGAGAATAAGAAGAGGAATATGGTTTTCTTATGGAATATCTTCAGAGTTCTAATAAGAGTAGAGAAGAATATTCTCTTCAAAAACAAAGTGAAGGAATTCAACAACAGAATCCTCATGCCGATCAAGCACTAGTTCATTCCTTAGAAAACCAATCAGAGAGAATTCTATCTCCAGTCATGCAAGGGGATCAAAGTTCTCATACCGAGAGGGTAATTGTCATCAGTGAAAAAATTGAAGAAGAAAGAGTTGAAAAAGAAGAAGAAAGGGTTCAAAAGGAAAAAGAGAAAGGAAAAAGAAAATAGTTTGATAAAGACTCGAGCTGATCAAATGAACTTGAATCGTATAACGATGATACTGATTCAGAACATGCAATTTCTTTGAATAAAAGCAATTACATTGTACATGTTTTAAGAAGAATTGAGAAGACTATTCCCTAATTTCCTAGAATATAAGTAAAGATGGATTTCATTATAGATAATAAAAGGAAGAAATTTGGTTAAGTAATAGAGTTCAAAAAGAGTGTAATGAAAATAGAGGCCAATCTAAAAGTTTTGAGTTATAGTTTTGTTGCTCATAAGAAGGATTGAAACAAGATGAATAAATGGTCATAAAAATCTGAAAGCTCAGTGAATGAACATGAGGAATCAATTGAATACTTAATGAGGCTTTCAAATTATCTTTCTATTTCTTTTAATAATCTTTATAAGGAAACAATTGACAGGTTGAACTATATTTCAAAAAACCATGGTGCTGATGTTCCTTTAGTAAAAGAGTTGCAAGAAAGGATGAATGCTTTCTAGTCAGATTTTTCAAAGGTTTCATATTTCAAAGATGAAATAGTTTTGTTAAAGAAACAAAACACTTTGCTGACTAAAGAAAATAAGAATATGCAGAATAGGATCTATACTCCTGAAAAAGTGATCAGAATTCAAGAAGATACCATCAAAAACCAGGATCAACTTTTTATAGACCAACAAGAGCTTCTCAAAACTCAGAGAGTTTATATCTCAGAGGAAAAGAAAGAAATTAAAAAAATGAAGTCCGTTCTCCATGATTTGATCAAGAAAGAAAAAGAAAGAGAAAAAAATGAATGTTTTGTTGTATCTTTATTTCTTGATTGTCATTTTAAATTCTATGGAATTTTGAAAATTCAATGAGGTTTATGCTTTCATTTCCATTGTTTTGCATTTTTTTTCTCTCTAACATTTTTCAACCAACTCAAGACTACCACATTATTTTTGTAAATAAAAAGGGGGATAATGTTTTATAAAAGGGGAGAAAGTTTCATAAAGGGGGAGAATTGTTAATCTCAAACATAATACATCTAAATCAAGGAAAATATATATGAATACAATCCTTAGGAAAGTATATACCTAAGGGTTAGTTAGTTGTATTCATTTCTTCATTTAGAAGAATCTCCATAACTTAGGGGGATATAAGTATTTCTTTCTAGTTTTAATTTTTGTTTTGTGATTTCAAAAAGGGAGATATTGTTAAGTAAAAAGTATTATTTTGAAAATTATGACTTTTTTTTGGAAATCAAAAATCTCTTTATACTCATTTCTCAAATAAAGGACTTACTTTGAATAAAATTTTTCTGTCTATCATACTGACTCTGTCTATTATACTAACTCTGTTTATCATACTGACTCTATCTATTGTACTGACTCTATTTATCGTATCGACTCTATTTATCATACTGAATCTATCTATCATACTGACGCTTTCAATCATACTGAATTTGTCTATCATACTTACTTTTTTTATTGGACTGACTATGTTCATTATACTCACATTGTGCATCATACTCATGTTTTACTTTTATCACATGCATGATTTTATTCATTCATCAAAACACATGTTCTATATCAATCGTACTCATGTTATCATTTTCATACATCTTTTGTTTTAACCAAAATGATGTCGCAAAGTTAGTTATAAACTAATCAAAATGATGTCATGTTTTCTATTTCAATATGACCATTACAATGCCAGGTTTCCAAGTCCCTCTGAGTTTTCCAGAGAAATATGACTATTGGAGAAAATATGACCATTGGAACCTAAGACCTATAAATAGAAGGTAATTTGAAGCATATACAACAACTTGATCAACTTCAGCTACTTCCAAGTTCTAGAGAGAGACTGTGTGACTTATCTCTACTTCATGCAAAAGCCTTGAAATTACAAAACATGAATGGATCGTTCTTAGTTTTTGTATTTCAACAAGTGATTTGTTTTTATTTGTGCATCCAATCAGGTGATAACGATCGAGGGATGCTGGGGATAGGAAGATAGTGTGACCAATCATTGTATTGAGGGATTTCAAGTGTTTTAAAGACAAAGGTTCCGATTACCTATAAAATAGAGGGCTTACAGGGATATCAATATGGACGTTCCAATCATCATATCGAGGGATTACCGGTGTTGGTGAGATAGACCTATTATCCTAGGTGAAAGGATACCCTACTCTTTGGGATAAAATAATTGTAATACCTTTTAGTTTTCCACTGCTTATTGTAATAGAAAGAGAATCCTTTTATTTCTTCTTTCTATTTGTATTATCTTGTAATTTTTTTAATTACAACTTATACTTTTAGTATTGATTCTATATGATATATGGTAGAATCATTTACAATTTTTATTACTCTGATATTTTTATTCAATCCGAATACAATTGTTTCATAAGTTGTGGTATCATAACAATTTCATCGTATTAAGAGTCTCATCATATTGAGAGTCTATCTGATCATTTGTTTTCTTTTATAGGAGGCTTTGTGAATTGTTTTAGTTATTTTAAACTAAGAACCTTAAAAGTTTTAATAGAAATTTTTTAAATATACAATTTAACCCCTCTTTTATTTGTGCCATCACATATCCATTTCGATCCAACAACTATGTCCATATTTTATGCCTTTATGTACCAAAACTTCCACAAAATTCTTCTCCCTAAAAACCTTTCACCCCTATAATGTTTATATTTATCACTTTCTTTCAAGTTCCCTCCATTGCTCAATCACATAGGTAATCTTGATATTTTCACAATAAAATTATTGTTTATAGAATTAATGTATTATTTAATATTTATGTTTAATTTATTTATTTTTAGTATTACTCATAATAATTGGTTTCTTATATAGGTGGATTCTTTTTTTTGATTTGATTTGGTTTGTTTGAAGCTGCTCATGTAGTGTTGGAATTTTGACAAAGAAATTCAATGGAAATCATAGTAACATTGACAGTTAGTTTTTTTTGACTTTGGGACATGTAGGAATTAACCGCACCTCAATTTGACACATGATGTGACCAGTATGACTCTAAGTAATTCTTTATATTTAAAATTGACATTAATTTTAGTAAAAAAGATAACCGAATAAATGTGTTTGTTATCAGTTTAAAATCAACATTTTAATTTAAAAAACATTACTCAATGAAAATAAACCAAACACACTTGGATTTTCTTAATAATTTAGGGAATTGATTTATAAATAATTTTTGAGATGTAGGAATCAACCTCATGTCAAATAGATACACGATGTGATTCATATGAGTCAAAGTGCATGTTTCAAGTTTAAAATGAAACTTTAATAAAAAAGAAAAGTGAAGTACTAAAAACTAATAAAACACATTAATATTGTTTTAATACTTTAGGAAAACAATCCATAAATTATTTGGAATGTATAGGAGCCACACCTCAATCTGATGCATGATGTGACTGGTATGACTATCGGTGAATATTTATTTAAAATTGACATCCATTTTAGTAAAAAAAACTTACTTACTCAAAACTGAACTAACACATTTATATTGTTTTCATACTTTATTAAAATGATCCATAAGTTATTTTATACATGCATGAATCAACCTCACCTCAATCCGATGCATGGTGTGACCAATATGGCTGCGAGTGTTTGTTTTTTATTTAAAATTGACATCAATTTTAGTAAAAATAACAACTAACCTACTAAAAACTAATAAAACACATTAAAATTGTTTAAATACTTTTGTAAAATTATCCATAAGTCATTTGTGATGTGTAATAATCAACAACACCTCAATTCAATACACAATGTGATCAGTATGAGTCAAAGTGTATGTTTCAATTTTAAAATGACATTTTAGTAAAAAAGATAAGTGACATACTAAAAACCAATAAAACACATTCATATTGTTTTTAAACTTTATTAAAATGATCCATAAGTCATTTGGGATGTGTAGGAATCAGACGCACCTAAATCCGGCGCACGATGTGACCAATATGACTCAAAGTGCATCTTTTTATTTAAAATTGTCATCAATTTTAGTAAAATGGACAAATGTCCTACTCAAAATCAATAAAAAACATTCAAATTGTTTTTATACTTTACAAAAACAATTCATAAGTCATTTTTGATGTGTATAAATCATCCTCACCTCAATCCGATATATGATGTGCCCGGTATGACTCAAAGTATCTATTATCACTTTAAAATTGACATTTTAGTTCAAAAAGTGTCACTCACTAAAAACTAAGAAAACACATTAAAATTATTAAAATTATTTATAAAAATCATCCATAATTCATTTTTGATGTATAGGAATAAACCACGCCTCAATCCGATACACAATGTGATCAGTATGAGTCAAAGTGCATGTTTCAATTTTAAAATGACATTTTAGTAAAAAAGATAAGAGGCATACTCAAAACTAAGAAAACAAATTAATATTATTTTGATACATTATAAAAATGATCCATATGTCATTTGGGATGTGTAGGAATCATCTGAACCTCAATCCGACACACTGTGTGATCAGTATGACTCAAAGTACGTCTTTTTTATTTAAAATTGTCATCAATTTTAGTAAAATGGACAACTTTCCTACTCAAAACTAAGAAAAAACATTTGGATTGTTTTGATAATTTATAAAAATGATCCATAAGTCATTTGTGATTTATAGGAATAATCTTCACCTCAAT
Organism: Viscum album; assembly: GCA_963277665.1. Lineage (NCBI taxonomy): Eukaryota > Viridiplantae > Streptophyta > Magnoliopsida > Santalales > Viscaceae > Viscum > Viscum album. The sequence goes on from OY728137.1 coordinate 366,483,879, forward strand.
CTGATACATGATGTGCCCAGTATGGCTCAAAGTGTCCGTTATCAATTTAAAATCGATATTTTAGTTTAAAAAGTGTCACTCACTGAAAACCAATCAAACACACTCATATTTTCTTGATAATTTAGGAAAAATATTCATAAGTCATTTGTGACACGTAGGAATCCATTTCATGTCAATCCAATACACAATGTGATCAGAATTTTAGTAAAAAAGAAAGATGACATACTCAAAAATGAGGAAACACATTTAGATTGTTTTTATACTTTAGGAAAAAAATCAACAGTAATTTGAGATGTTTTGGAATCAGTCTTACCTCAATACGATGAATGGTGTGACCGGTACATCTCAAAGTGCATCTTTTTATTTAAAATTGACATCAATTTTAGTAAAATTAACACTTTCTGTTAATTTATTTATTTATATTATTACTAACGTAATATATTTTTTTCTTATATAGGTATGTTATTTTTCTCAAGTAGGGGTGGTTTTTTTGGAAGTAGCATGACTTGGTTCAAGATTAAAAGGTAAAGGAACATTGATGTTTTTGAATATATGTAATAATTTATATTTATGTAATTGTATAAACAAATGTTTAAAATTCCTATAATATAGTGTTTTTTCTTGTGTTTGTGTTGTAAATTTTATTTCATTTAAATCCTATATTGGGACTTGTTTTTGTTGAAATCTATTGTGTTTCTAGTGCTGTGGTGTGCTGTTATAGCACACTAAAGTGATGTTGTAGTGTGCTGTTACAACACACTGCGCAGAATGGCCCTTTATCAGCACTCATAAATGTGCTGATAAAGGTTTACTTTATCAGCACTCATAGAAGTGCTGATAAAAGGTCCTTTATCAACACTTCTATAAGTGCTGATAAAAGACCCTTTATCAACGCTTTTATAAGTTCCGATAAATGGTTCCTTTAGCAGCGCTAAATTAAAGCACTGATAAAGGTCCCATTTATCAGTGCTTTTTTAGCAACGATAAAGGACCCCTTTATCATTGCTTTTTTAATACTAATAAAAGACCAAGGATTTTAACCTCACTCATGTATTCAATGATTTTCTAGTGATGATAAAGGCTGTTTCTAGTGCTGTTAAAGGCCTATTTTTAGTAGTGTCACCTCTCATAGCCTTCTTTATGGGAATGACTAGTGAATATGAAGAAGGAAATGAAAGTATATGAATATATAATATCCCCATCATTTAGGAATACATTGACATAATTTCTAAGGATTTACCTAGACCTCCCCCAGAAAGAGAGGTATAGTTCTCCATTGAACTCATTCTTATATCCAATCCAATATTAAAGACCCCTATAGAGTGAAAAATGTGGAGTTGGAGGAATTAAATAAATAACTGCGAGATCTTTTGGAGAAGGGATTTATCTGACCAAGTGCATCTCCTTGGGGATCACCCATTTTTTTTGTGAAGAAGAAGGATGGATCAATGTGGATATGCATTGATTATAGATAACTTAATGGGATCATAGTGAAGAACAATTTCCATCTTCCAAGAATTAATGATTTATTTGACCAGCTTTATGGGGCTCAATTCTTCTCCAAGATTGATCTTTGATCTGGTTATCATAAATTGAGGGTGAAGAAAGAAAATATTCAAAAGATTGCCTTCCAATCAATATATGAACATTATGAGTTTGTTTTTATTCTCTTTGTCTTGACTAATACACCTGATATTTTTATGGATTTGATGAACAAACTATTTAAGGACTACCTTGATAACTTTTTGGTAGTTTTTATTGATGATATTATGATATATTAAAAAAGTTGATAGGGGAATGAGGATCATATAAGGGTTATATTTCAAACTCTGAGGAAAGAGAGGTTATTTTGAAAGTTTAGAAAATGTGAATTTTGGTTATAACAAGTTGATTTCTTAGGGAACATTGTAACGAATGAAGGAATCTTAGTTGATCCTTCCAAGAAAAAGGTTATGGAGTGGCCTCATCCTAAAATAGTAACTGAGATTCATAGTTTCCTTTCTTTAGAAGAATATTATAGGAGGTTTGTGATTTTTTTTCATGAATTTCTAGTCCATTAACCAAGTTAACTTGAAAAGGGGTTAAGTTCATATGGACAAAGGAGTGTGAAGAAAGTTTCCAAGAGCTAAAGAAGAGATTGTTTACTACACCCATGTCAAATCTAACCTCTATCGAAGAAGGATTATTTGTTTTCAGCGATGCATCTATAAAAGGGTTTGGGTGCATCATCATGCAAAATGATAAGGTGATTTATTATGCATGCTGACAGTTGAAGACTCATGAGAAGAATTATCCTACGCATAACCTAGATTTGGCTGCAGTTATTTTTACTCTAAAGATATGGAGGCACTATCTTTATAGGAGGAAATGTGATTTATACATAGATCATTAAAGTTTGAATTATATTTTCATGAAAAAGGAATTGAACATGAGACAAATGAGATGGTTGTAACTTCTTAAATACTATGATTGTTCAATTAATTATCATCCCGAAAGATCAAACAAATTCACTGATGCATTAAGTAGGAAATACCCTATTGTGATGTAAATGATGAGGATTCAAGGAGATCCTTTGATCAAAGACATAGTAAAACTGGAAATGAGAATCATAAGGGAAGGGAAATCATAAAACCTATCCCAAATGATTTATCAACCATCATTACTAGATAATATCAATAAATATCAAAGAGAAGATCCTTTTTTACAGAAGAATATGGAGGCTATGAAGAATGGGAAGTTTCCCGAGTTCAATATTGACCAAGAAGGTGTACTAAAATTTTGTACAAGGATATGTGTTCCATCTATTCTAGAAATAAAGAATGAGATGACGGATGAAGTTTATAGATCTACATTCTCTATACATCCTAGAAGCACTAAAATGTATATGGATATTCATGATCATTATTGGTGGGATAACATGAAAAGGGAGATTGCCAACTACACTACAAGGTCCTTGGTGTGTCAAAAAGTGAAGGTAGAGAGTCAACTTCCTAAAGGGGTATTATGACCACTACCCATACCAACATGGAAGTGGAATAACATCACTATAGAAATTTTCACTTTTCTCCCAAAAACACTCAAAGGAAATAATGTGATATGAGTTATAGTGGACCATCTCACCAAGACTGTCCATTTTATCTCTATTTGGGAAGATTTATATCTTGACCAACTCACCAAGATATACATGAATAAAGTGGTAAGGTTGTATGAAGTCCCACTTTCTATCATTTCTGATCATGATCTAAGGTTCACATAACAATTCTAGAGAATTATTCAATATGCTCTAAATACTGAATTGAATTTCAATATGGCCTATCACCCTTAAACTAATGGACAATATAAAAGGACTATTCAGATGCTCGAGGACATGCTGAGAACATTCTTAATAGAGTTTAAAGGTGTATGAGATAAACATCTCCCATTAGTTGAGTCCTCATACAACAAAAATTTCCATTCAAGTATTCAAATGGAACCCTATAAAACTCTACATAGGAAGCAATGTAGAACTCCTACTTGCTGGGTTGAAGTTAGTGAGTGAAAGTTTCTTGGGCCTGATATTATGTAAGAGATGACAAAAAAGTTTCATTCCATCCAACAACACATAAATGCTTCTTAGAGTTGAAAAAATATCTATTCTAACAACTGTCGAAGGGACTTGGAGTTTAATGTTCGTGGCAAAGTATTCCTTCAAATTTCACCTTGAAAGAGATTCATGCGATTTGGGAAGAAAGGGAAGGTCAACCCCAGGTACATTGTACCCTATAAAATCCTTGATCACATAGGATCAGTGTACTATCATCTAGGACTTCCACTAAACATAGCTCAAGTTCATGATGTTTTCCATGCAGATCTCTTGAGTAAGTACATACCTGACCCTTTAGACATTCTGAATCCTGAGGTGGTAAAACTGGAACATGACAACTCTTATGAGGAGAAACCAGTGGAGATCTTGGAGCATAGAGACAAGGTTTTATGAAACAAGACTACCCACATCATCAAAGTGTTATAGAGGAACCATAAATGTGAAGAAGAGACGTTGGAACTAGAGGAAACAATGAGGTAGAAGTACCCACATCTTTTATCAACTGAGAGAATGAGTTGAAAATTTTGAGATGAAATTTCTTAAGTGGGGAAGAATGTAACGACTCGATCTTTTTGAATGATAATTTTTTCCTATAAATTGTGTTATATTATTTTATACACAAAAAAACTATATCTCTTTAATAAATAAGTGAGTATAAATTGAAATGTGACCATTGAGTTTTAACTATTATATGACTGTAGGTAAATTATGATCATCGGTAAATATGAATGTTGGAAACTATATAAAAATTTTAATGTTATAATTAGTGTTTATAAGTAGAAATTACAAAGGATAATTAATGCAAAAAGAAGAAATGATGGCCTCAACCAGTAGAGTCATGCTGTAGATATCCCATTTGTTAGAACATGGGAGGGAGATAACATCACTAATCTTATCTCTTGACCAATCCCAAGCATATTATCAATAATTGAATCTTGAACAACATAGTCTATGGGAGAAGTTCAAGTTAGCAGAAATTACCACTTGAGAAATGTTAGCCGAGCCGACCCATGAATCTATCGCCATCACACGCCTTACCCTTAGGTCATATGCAGGTGTTATAAGGGGTTACGTGTCAAGAAATTAGTTAATTAAAGTGAAATAATTTTTTATAAATAAAATTCTTATTCCATTAATTCCATTTTAAGAATAGTTTTTCTTAATATAAAAATATGACAAATATAACAAATTGATTTTTTAGACAGAAATTGTACTATTCATAAAATATATAATTATTATAATAAACTAAGGTATTATGAATAATATTTATTTTAATTAAATAGTATTATTAGAACACTCTTATTTAAGAATAAATGATAATTTTTTAAAGTTTCAGAAATTTTACTATGCATTTTCAATCTGCTATTATTTATAATAAATAAGGATATTAATAGTTAAAAGTTAAAATTATCATATTTATAGAATTATTATGATAAAATTAATATAATTTTTGAAATAATCATGTTGAAATTAGGTTAGGGTGAATTTATGATAATTTTCTAAAATACTTTCTTTTTTCATGAATAATAAAAATATAGTTTGAGTTTTCGGAATGATTAATGACATCATAATAATGTCATAATGATGTAATAACAATTTAATCACAATAAAAGACTCAAATAATTTTATTTTATTAATATCAAGTATTTTAATAGATTTTAATCTATTTATGAATCTATAATTTACTTTCCCAATTATAAAATTTAAACTTTAAGTTTAAAAATGTTATTTTGTGGAAACTTTACTTTTCATTTCCAAATTAATTAATATAAAATTTTGGTTGGATATTGTGGGATAAAATGACATAAAATATGATCCAAGGTTATAATACCATGGGAAATCCCATGGTTTTTCATTTACCACTACCTAGGTGTCCAAAGCCTTTATTTAGAAATTAAAAAACAAATCCCCCACTTTTTCTATAAATACCCACCAATTTATTCATTTAATTTCACTCAAAATTTATTATACATGAATATATTATAGTTTTAACTTCCAAGTAGTATTCTAAAGGTTTCCTAAATCCCCTATGGTCTTAATCTTCGAGTTTTAGGAGTTACTCTTCAAGATAAGGGAAATCTCAATTTCTCTTTTCCTTTCAAGTTTTATTTTTATGAGGCATGTATTTAAAATTTCAAAACTATGTTCTTCTATCCATTTATTGTATTAATATTTTTTTATGAATGGGATACCCTTGTATCCTCTCTTTTTACAGTTTTCTAAAACCATGTTTCATACCCGTTATGCTGCCTAATTTTCTTCTCAAAATTTCTCTTTTTTTCTCAAGAAATTATATTATTTTATTTTGTGAATACCCAAGCCTCTTTATTTTCTAGGTGAATTAAACTTAAATTAAAAATGGTATATTTTATTTTGGGATTACCATACATGAAACCAGCCTTCATTTTTCATGGGTGAATAATAACCTAAATATCTTGTCTTTAAGCACTTTATGTTAAAAACACCATGATTTTGATATGAATCCCATTTCTTTTATTCTCTATGGGTTTTTTTATGAAAATTTTTATTATGATATATATGTCTCAAATTAATTAAGACATATTAAGGGTATAACCTGATAGTTCCCCAATGCATTGGGTAAATAATTTAATCTCTAGAGATGACATGTTTTACAATACCTTGGTGAATTACCTTGGTAATTTTTATGACACCTCGATGAAAAACATTGGTGATATGCTTATGAATGTATAAATTAAATGTTGTATAAACATTTACAAGTTATGATTTATGTTATTATTATCATGATATGCCTCTTTCTCACACATTTATGATATTCCTCAAGTTCTTATTCATATTTCTCAAGATCACATGTAAAATATTTCCCTTGCTTTCTCTTACTGGTCCTTATGCTCACCCTTTACTTTAATGCATGTCACTAGATTATAATATATAGTAATTTTACTTAGGATGGTATTATGATTAAGCCTTTCAAATGTATTAGAATAATGTTTTATGTTTTCATGTATTATGTACCTTTTTTTTCCAAGAAACTAAAATTTAAAAGATCCTCTGTTTGTACCATGTAAATGAAAAGTTTATATAATAAAAGGTGGGATGTTATAAGACCAGAGGTCCAACATATGATATCCTAGAGGCATAGTGGCCTGAAGTCCCAAATCATTGCTCAAATTACCATTTTAGATGAAATTTACCATTACTACATTACCCCGCTACGATATTTGCTGCAATACCATGGTAATTCACCCATTCTCAAATTTGAACTCAAGTTGATGTAGGATTATGAGGAATATTTACCAATCAGGTAAGACCCCAATTACAATTTTTATGTTAATTCATGAATTATATTCATTGTTGATAGATTTTATATTCATGTATGTGTATATAGAATAAACTGCTTCTAATATATTAAATACATATGAGAAAGTACAATATTTTCATAGAAGAGGTTCATAAAATAGGTAATAGTATTGAAGAATGTAACAACCCCAAAAAAATGATCTTATTTTTATACTGGATATCTTACTTCTCATTAACTTTTTATTATACTTTACAATAAAAACACATAGAAAGACTTTTAAAGTTCATAATAAATTTACACATCATGCGTTGATATGGAATAATAAAATGAGAAACAGTAAAGGGATATACACTTGGAAGAATAATACATTCACTAAAACAAACTCCATTAGTTTGAATTCCCCTAAGAAGATCACCCCTACCATAAAGATTGTAAAAAGAAAAAGAATCATTAAGAAAACAATTCACCTTATCAAAGGATTTATAAGAAACTTTGTAAGCAAATTAGTACATGATAAAGTGAGAATGATGGTGTATTTATTGGAAAATATGATCGTTAGGAATGAGGAAGGTTGAACAATATGACCAATAGACATTATGAAAATTAATCAATAATACAGTTGGTTATTATTATTGCTTTTGGCACAATAAAATGACCATTGGGATTATTTTATAATTGTGTTTTTGGAAACTATATAAATATTTTAAGTGTAGAGATCCATTTTTTTCCTTGTATGATTTTGGAATATTTCAATATATATTTACAGATCTAGGAACTGAGATAATGTGTGATTTTGAGTCCCAATGTGCCTGTAATTAATTATATAAAAATATTAATTATATTTTATATCACGCGGGTGTGATTTATTAAAGAAAATGAGATAAATCTTAAAAAGAAGCTTGAATTAGAAATAAGAGACCATGATTGAGTCTGGAACGTGGTGTTTACCCTAGGTGTGACCTAAAATGGATTGGATGAGGGTGTTCAGATATCTCACCCATTGGAGGTATGTTTAGTGGATTAATTAATTAATTAATTAATTTTAACCAAAAATGAAAATTTTATAAATATACTACCATGAAGATTATCCCAGGGGTAGCCTTATAATCTTGGGATTTGCTGAGAGCTTCTCCTTCCTCCTTCTGTTGGCAGATCAAATCGATCGACAATGAAACTTTGAATCAGAGTAGATTGGGATGTAGTAAATGCAATGAATTCCTTTGATTGTTGACGAGTGCATTCTTCAACGATGAACGGACCAATCTCTAGGTATGAATCTTCAATTTTTTTTTACATCCCTTTAGATTAAATTGATTGAGTAGATCAATCCCTTTCTTGGATCTGTGCCAATTAAAACCCTTGCATGCACCCAGGTATCGATTAATTTGGTTAGTGAATTGTTATCTAACCCTAGTTTTCCGTGTTATTTATTATTGGCCAATAACTATTGGCCAATGATGGTTAAACCTATATTATTGTGACTTTATCCCTAAATTGATTCACATTATTCACTGGTAAGACCCCACGGTCCTAGTTCGACATTGCCGGGTGGTACCGAGCCTAATCAGACCCTCATAATCACAACAGATTCACGAGTGAGGGATAGATCGATGAATCAAGCATATATATGAGGTGTTTATAGGACAAGGATGAATGTTTTGATGATTAGAGATAAAATATTCACAGAGTGGAGGAACCCATGTGTGTGTAGTGAGAATGATGCGTATGAGGCTTCAAGATTTAGATTTCCAGCCATTGGAGGGCTAGAAACCACCAGCCGGAGTTAGATCCACAAATCTCAGGTGGATATAGGGATGAAATCGAAGGCAAAGGTCAGATTTGAGGTGTGAATTTGGAATTTGGAATTTTGAGAAAATCTCAACTACACATTGTGTATCATGATGAACATACGACATGTATCACTTTGGTTGCAGTGGCTAGGGTTTTGGGAAATCATTAGGATGACATGGTGTGTAGTCCTCTTAAATGCCAAGTACCTCATCCCTGGGTGGATGAATCATGTAATGGATCACACGAAAAGGAATCCATGTGGGGGTACATAGCCAGGCAAATTATCATGTATCGAAGTACACATGCATGACTAGAAACCCCTTGTGAAGCAATATGCCATGTACCAGAGTACATATCCACAACTTGAGTATACATACATGACCAGAAGGACACAACCCAGTCCTGGATAGCTTGGACACGCTGTGTAGTCCACCTTCACGGTGTTTACTACAATATGGACATGGATCCATGTGTTGGATAGGGACATAACCAAGTGGTGGAGCAAGACCACACATAGTGTGGGTCCCCTCACATGCTATGTTTCACTTGATTCCTTTATAGGAAACTTTAATCTTCTGTATATCTTTCGTTTGAACTTGGATTTTGGCCTATGAGTAGCCTATATTGAGTGTTTTTCCACATATAACGTGATGGTTTCCTCAGTTTTGGATTTTGGGATACAATATGGAATGTTCTGGGCATGGTTATTGGTTAATAGATGCTTGACGATGATAGTAATCAGGCGGGATCACCAAAGACTTCCTGTAGAGTGGAACCCTCCATCAGCATGGGTGTGGATCCTCTACCGCTACCTTCTGAGTAAATGCCCTATCAAATTGGGTACAGGTCCTCAATAAACAGATTGAAACCCCCAATAACACTTGGGTGTGGGTCCTTAACCATTAGAGTGGACCCCCCATTAGTATGGGTACAAGTCTTCTACAACTACCTTCTTAGTGGACCCCCATTTGGATAGGGTGCAGGTCCTCGATGATTAGAGTGGACCCCCTATTACACCAGGGCGCAGATCCTCAACTGAAACACTCCAAGATTTTATGGTATGTCTTTTTAAATTTAATTTCTTTGATAGTATAGGTTTCACACAATACCAAGATTAAACGAACAATGATATATATCATTATTTTAAAACTATCGTTATAACCTAGCCATTGAATTTGAGGGAATGAATAATATTAACAAAATTATAAAATTTATATATTATATATTTAATAAAATGTTTTTAAATTCATCCAAATGATTTTATAGGCATAAGATAATATTGAATCCAATTTTACGCATTAAAAGGCTATATTTTTCTAAAGGTAGTTTTACTGCCTTTTAATGACACACTTATTTTAAAACAAAATTTTGGAACTCTTATAAATTTTATTTAACAAAATAATATTCATTTTTAAAAGTAGAATGTAAAAATTATCTTAGGGTGAAATTTTGGTATTTTTTGAAAATATTTATTTTCCAATGAATAGTGAAAAAATAACGTTTTTTTTATAAAACTATCAATTTCATTATATTAAAATTCTATTTATGATTTGAATAGTAATATCACCTATGAAAGTATGAATAAAATTTACACATCTTATAAATGGTAATATGATATAATTATATCATAATATAAGTAAATAATTTTTTTTAGAAATTATTAATTAATTGTTGCTATTTTTATAAAACATAAATATTGATTTTCAATTTTATAATTAATATAATTATTTAATAGAAAATTTATATTAATAAAATGTATTTAAAAATTAATATTTTTTTGTATTATTATTATAATATAATTTTATGAGATCGTAATTAATTTTCTAAAGAGTTATAAAATTAGTTATAATTTTAAAATTGGTATTTTCCAAGTAAATGATGATTTTAATTAAAAATTAAATTTATAATATTTAGAAAATTATTTTCATAAAATGGATTTAATTTTGGAATTATACACATCAAAAAAAATTTAGGGTGAATTTTTGGGATTTTTCTAAAATAATTGAATTTTTTATGAATAGTGAAATATTGTAATTTATAGTATATATACATTATAAGTTAAATAAAATATTACTTGATTCATCATGAATGTAAGAAAAATTATATAAAACTATCCTTCTCTCTTTACTTTATTTAGTCATGGAATCATCACGATTTCTTATCTTGATCCAAGATAATAAACTAATGAATAAAATAATAAAAAAACACCCCTATGCTCCACTATAAATACTACCCCACACCAACTCTTCTTCTCACACCTATTAAGCCTTGAATCTTGTCCAATTCCTGCATAATACTATTCCAACACCTCTTCCACACATCCAATAGGTTATGGTCTCAACAAAATACCAAAACAGAAGTCCCTTAAGGAGGTTCTCAAGGAGAAGAATTCAAGAGGTAAAAACCTCTTTCCTTTTCTTTTAATTAATTTTCAATTTATTTTCTTTTCTTATTCTCTACTCACCTACTATTTAAAAACATGCATGGTAACTCCAATATATTATATATACTGAAATTTTATTATATTAATTTAAAATTCACCATCAAGTCTCCTCTCTTATTCCTTTTATTCTAAAAATTAAAACATCATCCCTGAGGTTCTTATTTACTGCCTTTGTGGATGACGTGTTTTTATTTTTCAATTACACCTTCAAGGATGGTCATAAAACAATTTTTATGGTTAAAAAATATTATAATATATGTATTAAATCTTATTTAAAGTTTTTTAATGACTATATATACATAATATTAATTAATAAGACAAAACTGATTCATGATGATAAAAAAATGCCAAAATAATCTAAACAGTTATCACTAATGTTTTATCTAATGATTCAACTTCACCCCAAATATCAAAATGGATTATATAAAAATTTAATATTATATAAGTTAATTTATAACATATAATTTTAATTCTGGATATCTATTCCCATTTTACATGATCTTCCATACACGTATACAAGTGAACCGATCATGAAAACCAAGGAAACAAATACTCCCAAATGATGAAATTGAATCTCATAACTCATCAAAAAAGACATAAATGAACATAATAAAATTATAATAAATCAAATAAATGTTAAATAGGTTTTTAAATAATTTATTAATGAATATAATTTCATTATTCATGATGTTAAGTACAAGTACATAATTCTTTCAGACATAAGGTAATAGTTTTCTCATCTCACTTTTATTTAGGTAAGATATGCCTTATTCACCACTATTTCTTGTGTGTGGTGTGTGAATAATTACCTTTGATGTATCATATCATTAATATCTTTATATTCATGGTATTAAATGTTTAATTTTATTCTTATTAATTATATAGGGCATACGGTTCGACTGTTTGCACAGTGGTAAGAGTTTCTTCCCAAACCTCTATTTTTCATCTGGGTTACACTTTCTCTCTCTTTACCGTAATGTAATTATTATTTATTTTTATAAAATTCTTATAAATTCTGTTTAAATTTTCCAAAATCATGTATCTATATCATTTCATATTTCTTTTATGGGTAAATACATGTTTTATAAGGTTCCCTTTTCAATTCTTCCCATTAAGCAAGCTCGATTAAAGGGAACTTCCCAATTTCATACCCATTTTCAAGTACTATCCATAATATGTTTTAAGACACCATTATTTTTCTAAAATTAATCTATTTTTCATGAAAAACCATCTTTTTTAATTTATGGTTTTCTATAAATAATAATAATAATTTTTTCATTTTAAAGATTCTTTTATATTTTCCCTTAAACCGCACTGATGTGGCCCATTTATAAAGTCTCTTAAAAACTATTTTTACATGTTTTAGATTCAGTTGGAAATAATTTATACCTAAAACATAATTTAATTTTCCTTCCCTTTTCTTTTTTGGCATATAAATATTTATAATATGATTTTATTACAAATAAAATTGATTTTTCTAAAAGAACTCTTCTTTGCAAAGTAAAAAGGCATTTCTCTCAAAAATTCCTCAATGATTTTATTAGAGTATTTGTCATTGGTTTCAACAATTTTTTTTGAATATTATGATTAATTGGGATTAGTATTATATGATATCATCGACCATATTTTATTAAATGGTTTATGATTAGTTTGACTGTGAATGTGCTATCTTGATACCATTCACCATATTACTCAGAATGGTTAGTGATTATGTTTACTGATTAGAGAAAGTTATTTACATTTCACATATATATGTTGTTTATATTTTAAGTAATTTATATGTGGGATGAATTTTACTTATTAAGTGATAGACGGGTCCCTATATAGCCCCTTGATGCATTGTTAGGTCTCATGAGACAAAACAAATATGGGTTTGGCTGAGGCCTTAACCATATATTTTCAGATGTCTTGGCCAAGGCCTCGATGGTATGTTTTAGATTTCAGACATTATGAATTTCCTCATTATAATATAATTATTTGATAAATCATGTGATTATTTGACTAGTATAATGTCCATGGTAAAGTTTCATGTGATTATTTATATGGCATTATTTATTCAGCTTTTATTCCTTCCATATTATGCTCAAGATTATGTTTTATTAGAATGTGTTTTAGTTATTCTCATCGCCTTATTGTTTATGTTTATGATAGATTCCACCATATTGTTTACCCTTACTTAGAATATGAGATCACCCATTTTTTATGTTTTATTTTTCCCTAGGATGTGAAGATCTATATTATGAATTACTTTTAGGGATAATCTAGGATTTATGGGTGCTTCCAATGGAGTTTCTATGTTGTTTTTTCCTTTCAAGTTGTAATGTAAAACTTATGTTTGTATCTAGTTTTCCAAAATTACTAAACTATTTATTCCTTTAGTATTTTAGTCTTGTATATATTCCAATATAATAAATTGAGGCATCTACTTTGGGCTACTGGGGTTGGGGTATTTATAGTTGGTATCAAAGAAAGTTTAGTAGAAATCTTAGAAACTAGATTTAAAAAATATAGATTAGGAAACATAACCATAAGATAAAATTTTAGGACAAGCATAGAAGAGCATCCTAGAATTTTGGTAAGGTAGATATTATGTGGGTCTTCCTAGAAATAAATCCCTGTCTGGATGCTACAAGTGGACATGGTTCTGGAATAGATGTACCTAGGAGTAACAACTATGACAAGATGTGCTGGACCTGACTCGGCGTAACCTGGTACACAACAACAGGCCTTACTGCACATCTGGTTAAACACTCCTTGGGGATATTTTTAGGATAAATCAAATTTTCTTTAAAAACCATTATAAAGGATTTAACAATAAATATTTCCCCAAAGAAACCATATTTTTGATTATAAGATTAGCTATGCATAAATTTTTCAACTATTTCACTAGTTTTGGGATTATACATTATGTTTCATAATGTTATGATCTAATCTAGTGTATGCCATTATTTAGAAATGGTTCATAGCAGAAGGAATGAGAACCACATCAATTAAAATAATCTAAAGAGTAAGAATTATCATTTCTTCAATGTGTTTAAGCCAGTCTTTCGAAGGGAAGTAGTCTCTTAAATATTCTCATCATATAAGGAAATAAAATCACATTATAACAAGATAGAGAAAGAATTACCTAATTCTTATAGCTTTAAAGGGAAGAAAGATAAGAAGAGGAAAGCTGGAAAAAAGATAGATAAAGGGAAGAAGGTAAATAAGTATTTTCCCATATGTGATAATTGTGGATAGAAACACCTTTGTATATGCTTAAGTGGAAAAGGAGTTTGCTTCAAGTGTAGAGAAAAAGGCCACCATGCTCATGATTGTAAGGAAAGGAAATAATTTTACAATGTTTAGTTCTTCAACTAAAAGAATATAGGACACTACACAAATCAATGTCTCAACTATCATTGGAATATACACAAAAAGAGTATAATGGATCATGGTCAAGCTTATGATACCACCATAGACAAAGAGTAATGATTAATACACTTGTGTTTGGATTCAAGAATTATGTTATTTGAGTATTTTGTCCATAATGATTTAGTTTTAAGAATAATGATATATATAAGTATTTTACTATAGTACTTCTTCTTTAAGGAATTTGAGGCATGTGATAAATAAATCCAGTAATCAAGAGAAGTGATTCTGTTGTAAGTTGATCATCTTGAAAACTCATGACTTGGGAAAGATAACCTGAAATATGTTATTGATGTTGAGATAATAATAAATATATGGTTATGGGATAGTGTAACACCCACAAATGATAAAGGGTTAAATGACTAAATGATATGACTCATGTCAACAAGGTGTACCTTCCTTTTCAGAAGCCTGTCTGATTAGAACTCCACAGTTAATCCTGCTTGGCCTGAAGTAGTGATCAGGATGGGTGACCTTTTGGGAAGTTTCCCAGGGTGTGTGTGAGTGAGGATAAAGCACACTGGAAAGGACAAGTGTTGTCCTGTGGGGACAATCATTAGTCAGATGACACGTTCAGGCATGTGGGTGGACCCTTGGGTGGGGACCACGTGTCTGCGGGGCAACTGGTGGTACCTGGCGGGTCAGGACCCAACGACCATGTTAAGGCATGGTGTCTGTACTGTCATCAGGACCCAGTTGTCACATTTGGTATCAGAGCTGGTACCCAACCTTAAGTGCGGTGCATTGCCTAGGTTGAGATGTAGGGCCCACAACTGGTGGTACCTGGTGGGTCAGGACCCAACGACCATGTTAAGGCAGGGTGTTTGTGCTATCACCGGGACCCAGTTTTCACATTTGGTATCAGAGCTGGTACCCAACCTTAAGTGCGGTGCACTGCCTAGGTTGATATGTAGGGCCCACAATGAGGACGTTGTTCTCTAAAGGGGGGTGATTGTAACACCCCCAAATGATAAATGGTTAAATGACTAAATGATATGACTCATGTCAATAAGGTGCACCATCCTTTTTGGGAGCCTGTCTGATTAGAACTCCACAGTTAAGTGTGCTTGGCCTGGAGTAGTGACCAGGATGGGTGACATTTTGGGAAGTTTTCTAGGGTGTGTGTGAGTGAGGACAAAAAACACTAGAAAGGACAAGTGTTGTCCTGTGGGGACAATCATTAGTCAGATGACCCGTTCAGGCATGTGGGTGAACCCTTGAGTGGGGAACACGTGTCTGCGGGGCAACTGGTGGTACCTGGCGGTGGGTGGACCCTTGAGTGGGGACCACGTGTCTGCGGGGAAACTGGTGGTACCTGGCGGGTCAGGACCCGACGACCATGTTAAGGCGGGGTGTTTGTGCTGTCACCAGGACCCAGTTGTCACAGATAGTATCAGTGACTATAAAGGTGGTTAGTGATCTATTGGTTTACATTATTCTGAAATTATTAGATGTTTGTATTTAAGGAATATATTTAAATGTTTTTATTTAAGGAATATATTTAATAAAATTAGATTTTACTGTTGTAAGAATGCATGTTTCATAAAGGTTTAAAGAAGATTAAGTTATTTATATATTTGGTATGTGAAAATAAAAGATACATTATTTTGAGAATCTTATATTAAGTTAATTTTGAAAATTTATTGACTTTACTTTTAAATTTTTGGTCATTGAATGCAGACAAACATGTTTTAGATGAGTCTTAATATTAACTAATTGTGTAAAGGATCAAGTTAAAATTTGGAAATTATTGTTCATTGACAACATATGCTAACCTTCTTAGTTTTAGTAAAAATTTAAATATATAAGGAATGAATTAAGAAACATATGATTTGTTAAAATTGCTCCAGGCATGAAAAATTCATCTGGAAAATTCATTTTTAGGTGTAAGGGATGAAGTGAAAATAGATCGAAGCACAACCAAATGATGAAATTATGCTTATGACATGGAAAGTAATCAAGCAAGTTTATTTTATCAAGTGATTATCTAAATATTAAAAGAATTCCTCAACTCTAGGAAAAATATTTGGGAATAAAAACCTTATCTATTTAATTTTCTTTATGAGAAATCAATGGTCTTTTAACTGATCACAAATTTATAGCTTTGTGATAGTTAACTTTATAATGACCATGTTATCTATCACTCTCAATTTGAACTTGATGGTTAGATTATTCTTCAATATCCATATTTTCAATTCGTATTAATGTTATCCTATTTGAATGCCTAGTTTTGTGGTGACCACCACATTTCCCTTCCCCTCTTATTAAGTAAATATTTTATTAACCCCATTTTCTAATGTGGGTTTCCCATAAAGGAATTTTGAAGTATCAACCTTTGATGTTCGAATTATAATTTGAAATTGTGAGGATGAAATTTATTGAAGGAGGTTAGAATGTAACACCCCAATATTTTATGGTATGTCTCTTTTAAATTTAATTTCTTCAACAACATAGGTTTAACACTACACTAAGCTTAAACGAACATTGATATATATCATTATTTTAAAACGACTGTTTTAACCTAGACATTAAATTGAAGAGAATGAATAGTATTAACCAAATTATGAAATTTATATATTATATATTTAATAAAAATTTTGGACACTCATCCAAATTATTTTATAGGTAGAATATAAGATTGAATACAATTTTACGCATTAAAAGGCTATATTTTTCTAAAAGCAGTTTTACCACATTTTAATGGTGAAATTGTTTTAATTTTTTTGACACTTTTATAAATTTCATTGAACAAAATAATATTCATTTTTAAAAGTGTAATGTAAAAATAATCTTAGGGTAAAATTTTGGTATTTTTTTGAAAATATTTATTTTTCAATGAATAGTGAAAAATACCGATTTTTATAAAACTATCAATTTTTTTATATTAAAAGTCGATTTATGATTTTAATAATAACATCACCTATGAAAGTATAAATAAAATTTTGACATCTTATAAATATTAATATGATATAATTATAACATTTTATAAGCAAATAAATGTTTTAGAAGTTATTAATTAAGTAAAGATATTTTTATAAAATATAAATGTTTATTTTCAATTTTATAATTAATATAATGATTTAAAATAAAATTTATATTCATAAAATGTATTCAAAAATTAAAATTTTGTTTTATTATGATTATAATATGATTTTATGAGACCGTAATTAAATTTCAAAGAGTTATAAAATCAGTTATAATTTTAAAATTGGTATTTTCCAAGTAAATGATGTTTTTAATTAAAAATTATTTTTTTCATATTTAGAAAATTATTTTCATAAAATGAAGTTTATTTTTGAATTCTTCACATAAAAAAATGGTTAGGGTAAATTTTTCAGATTTCTCTAAAATAGTTGAATTTTTGATGAATAGTGAAATATAGTAATTTACGGTGTATACATTATATGTTAAATACATTATTACTTGAGTCATCACTGATTTAAGCACCATAATATCTAAATATAATTATTTATATATTGAATTTAGTCATGTAATCATCACTATTTCATGCCTTGAGCCAAAATAATAAACTAATGAATAAATTAATAAAAAACACCCCTCTTCTCCACTATAAATACCACTCCTCACCACCTTTTCTCCTCACACCCCTTAAGACTTGAATCTTGTCCAATTACTACCCAATAATCTTCCCAAACCTCTTCCCCCCACCCAATAGGTTGTGGTATCAACAAAATATCAAAACCAAGTCCCCTTAAGGAGGTTCTCAAGGAGAAGAATTCAAGAGGTAAAAACCTCTTTCCTTTTCTTTTATTTTTTTCAATTTATTTTATTTTATTATTCTATCCTCACATCCTCTATCTAAAAATTCATGATAAATCCAATATATTATATATAATATAATTTTATTATGTCAATGTAAAATCCACTATCAAATCTCTTATCCTCTTCATTTTATTCTAAAAATGAAAACATCATCCGTGAGGTGATGATTTACCGCCTTTGTGGATGACGTGTTTTAGTTTTTCAATTCTACCTTCAAGGATGGTCATAAAACTATTTTATTGGATAAAACAGATTATAATATATTTATCACATCTTATTTAAAGTTTTGTAACCAATATATATATATATATATTATTAATTAATAAAACAAAACTAGTTCATGATGATAAAAAATGCCAAAATAATCTAAACGGTTATCACTAACATTTTATCTAATGATTCATCCTCACAATAAATAACCAAATGGATTATGTAAAAACCCCCTCCACATAAAGTTTACCCATATTTGTATTATAATGGTATAAGAGAGATAACGACACCCGAGTCCCGCCTCCAGTAAGCCCTGGGTTGGCAACTAGCACCAAGGGTATAATAAACACACAAATGAGATACATTACCCTATAAGAGAACACATGCGAAAAAGAGAGATAATATAGACACCAAACAAATCATAATAATAAAAAAAATATAAAATAAAACCCAAGATAACATATATAATTTCATGCAAGAACTACTACAACTGAATGGAAAACTATAAGTACTAAAAGAAAGGTAAATACAACATCGACCATAAAGACCAAACAACTCCTACTAAACCCAATCTAGTAGTAACTAGCTTGATCTCCAAACTGCTTCAACTAATCTTAAAAATAGTTTACATATACATAGAGTGAGTATAGTAGTATACTCAGTAGGATTCTCCTCGGATCCTCATGCAAAAGAAATCATGCTAAAGCACAATGTACAACAAGTGAAACTAACTCATCACCTAAATAGGTATACTAAGTTTATAACCTCACCATGGATACTCTCACCAAGTATCACATACAATATAATAGTATATAATAAATAATATCAAGGGTACCCCACTACTAATTCCCCACTGGTTTTCCTCTTTACCCCAACGTCGCACGTCTTGAGCATATCTCTCCAAAAAGGCTAACCCACAAACACCTGGGAGAAGAACCACAACATGCACCTCATGTGACACACCAACACATCCACATAACCAAAATTAACTAGGTAGTTTCTGAGATCCAACACATCCCATATAACATATATCAAAAATTGGGTATTATACTTCAATCCATTACAGCCCATACACCGAGTAAGGATCCTCAATCCATCATAACCTATACACGTTATACCTATAGCAGTCCTTAGGAAACTATATCTAGAATAAATGTGTGTAAAAATAACCACAAGAGATTACAACCCTATACACACATAAATGGGAAAAAATAACTACCATGAATACCTTGAAAAGTAACTACCAATATAAGAGAGTGGGGTCAAAGGGGGTAGTTAGCCATCCATCCTCCCACTGGGATATCGGGGAAAACACCCCTAGGGATCAGAATCCCCAGGGTGTTGGTTTCCCTAACCGATATGAAGGAGTATCATATAGAAGAACAAAAATTAAATGATATAATATATCTCAAAACCACACTATGGGAATAACCTAGTCTCAGACTCAACTGCAACTAACATCTCTCAGACTCCTGACTGCCACTACTAAGACCCGATATCCTATAAGCACAAAACCATTTAATGAGCTATACTAAATTAATTTATTCTTTTTCATAAGTTTAAATTTACATTAATTATCTCTTTAAACATTATCATTTTACACATTTAATTATAGTACCATTACAACAAAGTTCCATGCCCTCCAGGCATAAGTAAACTGAGTCCACAACTTCTCAAAAATTATAACCTAAGCATTTCATCCCATCATGCTCCAACTCCATGGGTTAAAAATTTATTAATTTATTAACATTATAACTTTCCATATTTCTATGTAATCTAAGAAAACATTATAATCTACCAAAAATAAGAGGCTTAACATGGTGAGTATATTAATTACCCATCGAGTCTTCACCACCTATAGCAGGAGCGTAGACTCTTCAAACCATGAGAAGATAAACATGAAAAGCATGTGGCATGCCCCATGCATCTTCGCATCTCTTGGAAAAAGAGTAATAAAAACCATCCACCTCAAGGAGTGGGTAAAGGAAATAAGATAAAAAACAACTTTTCTACCATCCAAAAAATAAATTCAAACAAGAATTCATCTTTCACATCAATGGGTAAGACCAACTTCAACCCATTTCTTCATCTATGGTGTCTTCCTTGACACCCACATGCATATCCTGATACATCCCACCATCCCTGGTGTCAATTTCTGCCACAAAAACTGGACCTCCCTACCCCACATACCAAAAATTCCCTCTAGTCTTATCCATCCTAGACTCACATCACATCCGAGCCTCCATTCCCCTCATACCACAACAAACTTCTAGGCTCATCTATCCCAAACTCACATCACATCACAAGCAGTAGAAAAAAAACATAGCAACCAGGATCTTGGCCCTAAAGCTAGGCATCTGGACTTTACACACAATGATATCTCATAGATCCAAAGCACAAGGCACTTGTCCTTTACAAGCAAGTGGGAAACTTAGGCCCTACAAGGTATTATATTTTATCACACAACCAATTCTTATTCCATCTTAAATTAACTGATTCATTATTAGAGGTTACGAATATGGGAAACCTAAGCAACAAGGTATCACAACTATAAAAAATTAATTAAAAAATTAATTAAACATGAATTCAATTAATTTATCAACAAGTATAAATATGATTTAGGTCCATTAAACAATTAAATTAAACATGCATATTTGCATCAATTTGATTATCATAAAATTACAATAACAACAAACAAATTCATTAAACATGCCTATTTAATATTTTAGCCAATTAATTATCCATTAATTCCATCTTTACATTCTTTACCAATTCCCATCAAGAAAAAAATGCTAAACCAAGCAAGGAATAGATATCACACTATCTAGCAAATCAAGAGGCAAAAAGTTATCACAGTACAAAGCAGAAACATTTCCATGCGATTGATACCGATTATTTAATCCGGTTCAAATAATTATTATGTTAATTTCAATGTGATCCAAGGGGATAAATAATTATATCTCTACTATTTCACATAAATAAATAGTGAAGCAATTAATCCACTACCTTAAAAGGGTGTCAATGTTCTTCGTACAAGAACATACCAACACTGTGGATCCCGATAGACTCTACCACATGAATTGCATCCACCCAAGGATTCCATGCCACAAATGCACCAAAAACAACCAACAAAACTCCTTTAGAAACACATATATTAAGAGAAACCACATGGAAAAGAGGAATAGGAGGAAAAATATCAAAGAAACCACAAGAACAGAGGTAGAAAATACCTTGGATCAAATATGGATCGAAGGATGGAATTTAGTGATCGATCCTTGATGAAGGAATCCCCAAAATATTGAAGAGCGGATACCAAGTCACCTAGAAAAAGAGAGAGGGGTGTTGCAGCTATAGGGTTTGACAACCTAAGTAGCTAAAAATGTTTAAAACATACAAGATCATGGATTTACATGATGTGTAATCCCCTTTCATGTCATGTAATCCTCAATGTTAGGTTCCACCGAAAAATACATCATCTCTTTTTATTTTATTTATTTTTAAACCCCAATTAATTACATTTCATGAAACTCACTTTCACGTCGTGTAAAACCTTTACACATTTTTAAATCTCCATGCTTCTAGCTTCTATAAACCTAATTACTTCATACTTCTTTAGATCCTCCTCTAAAATCCTCAGTCTTTAAAAAATTGCAAAGGGTCGATCCACATGGATTTGAGACCTTACATTAGATACCTCTCAAAACATTCTCATCCTAGATAATTTAAAACCAAAACAGAGAGGAAACAAAAAGGGTTCGTCCAAACAACCACCCAATGAGATACTTCTCAAGGATCTCATCACCACAGGAGCTCAAATACCCCACCCAATCATAAGGTAAATCTATCTTATAAACCAAAAAAAGGGTATAAAACCACAAAACAAACAACGTTACAAGAGAAGATCTAAAAATCAAATAACTTGGGGTACTTAGCATGTATCTACAACTCAAGTTCCCAGGTACTCTCCTCCATGCCACTGTGCCACCAAAAGACACGAACCAAGAGGATAATATTCCCACACAACTCTTTATCCTGGCCATCCTAGATCTCTTAAGGAAACTCTTTGAAGGTATCATCATCGTCAACATCAATATTTCCCCAATCGATGACATAAGAGTCATCATGAAGATAACGATGAAGCTACGACATGTAAAAAATATCATGTTTCCAACTCATCTGTGGAGGAAGTGCTATTTGATACACCACGACTCCAACATGACCCAACAACTTGAAAGGAAAAACAAACTAGGGAGAAAGATTACTCCCATGACCAAAACTTTATTGCCCTCATTGAGGATTCACCTTTAGGAACACATGATCCCCAATATAAAACTCCAAAAATCTCCTCCTATGACTGACATAGAATTTATGACGATCCTATGATACTTTCATTCTCTTTAGAATCACTTAAACTATATCTATTATATTATGTACCAGTTTCAGTATGAGAATTACTGACTGTCAAACCTCATTCCAGTATAATGGAGAATGGAAAGGTCGAACATACAAGGATTCAAACAGCGCCATACCGATTATGGAGTGAAAACTATTTTTGTAAGTGTACTCTACCAAGGGAAAGAGACTCATCCATGATCCTAAAAAATCTAGGACATAAGAGCGCAATATGTCTTCAAGAGTCTGGATAGTCTGCTCTGTCTGACCATCCATCTGTGGATGAAAAATAGTGCTAAGGAATAAATAAGAACCAAAATAATGCTGGAGACCTCTCCACACCCTATAGGTAAAATGAGGATCTCAATTAGATATTATCATCCTAGGGACTCCGTGGAGTCTCACTATCTCCTCTAGATACGACCTCAATAAAAACTTCACTGAGCTTGACTCCTTGATTTCTATAAAGTGGGATGATTTTTTAAAATTATCCACTACTACCCATATAGTGTTATAGATTCCTTGATCTTTAAGTAAAATGGTAACAAAGTCTATCAATATATCTTTCCACTTCCACTGAGGAACATTTAAAGGCTGGATCAAACTACTGGGAACACGGTGCTCAACCTTCACCTTCTGGATGACCAAACATCGAGACACAAACTCTGAAACTGCACGCTTCAACCCAGGCCACCAAAACTAACCTATAAAAGCTCAATACATATTTTTCATGCTAGGATATACTGCCAAAGGTGAACTATGTAACTTTCTAAGAACCATCTCATGCGTCACCAATGGAATGAAAATTCTACCTTGAAACAACACTTGGTGTTGTTCATCCTTAGACCAACCATCAGAGGCCTCACCATAAACAACTCAGTCTCTCCAGACCTCACCTCAAGATCCACTAACTGGGACTCCTCCACCTACTACACTAGATATTATTGCACCGTCATTTGAAAAAGACAACCTCTTCCTACAAATTATCCCATTTCTAGATACAATGTTGAAAGTTCTTCCATCACTCTAAAAAAATAACCTAATTTACACACTACATCACTATGCGACTTTCTACTTAGTGTGTAATCCACAAAATTCCCCTTTCTAGGTGTATATGAAATTTCAAAGTCATAATCCTATAATAACTCCATCCATTGACACTGACACAAGTTTAAGTCACGTTGGGATAAAATATACCTCAGGATTTTGTGATTAGTGAAGACCACAAAACGCTCACCAATGAGGTAATGTCTGCACAACTTCAGTGAAAACACTACCACCACCAACTAAAGATTATGGATGGCATAGTTACATTCACGAGGATGTAACTACTGGGACCCCTAAGAAATTACTAATATCTACTACATTAGAACACAACCCAACCAAAGACGTGAAACATCACAAAAAATCTCAAAGTGAACTCATTCTATTGAAAGATAAAGAACTGAATCATTGAACAAATTATCCTTTAGATACTCAAAAGCTACCTAAAACTGATTAGTCTACAAGAACACTTGATATTTTCTGGTCAACACTTTTAGAGGGGTCAAAATCCAATATAAATTGGCTACGAACCTCATGTAATAGCCTTTAAGACCAAGAAAACTTCACACCTCTACCATTGTCTTGGGGGATGACCAAGACACAACTGCCTCTAACTTTTATGGATTCACAGCTAATCCCTACTGGGATACAACATGCACCAAGAAATGGGATTATTGAGTCCAAAACTCACACTTTGGAAACTTCCCAAACAACTTATCATGGCAAAGAATGCCCAAAATGGCACGCAGATGCTTTGCATGCTCCTCCTAAAATACAGAGTACATAAGGATTTCATCGATGAAAATCACCATGAACTTATATAGGAACTCACAAAACAAAACATTAATTAACCCCATGAACATATCTAGAGCATTCAACACACCAAAAGACATCACAAAAAACTCATAATGCCCATGAAAACAATGGAAATAAGTATTCAGGATATCCTCATCCTTTACATGCATCTAATAACATCCTGACCAAAAATTGATATTAGAGAACCAAATTTAACCCTTCAGTTGATTGAATAAATCATCAATACATGGAAGAGGATATAATTTCTTAAATATCACTTGGTTCAAGTGATGATAATCGATACACAACCATAAAATTCCATCATCCTTCTTTACAAACAAAACTGGTGCACCTCACAGTGGCAAACTTGGCTGAACAAAACCACACTGAAATAGACCATCAATCTATATACTTATCTCTCAAAACTTAGAAGGTGCCATCCTATATGGAGACATTGATATATGAGAAATTATTGGATATAACTTGATCTCAAACTTTATCTCTCATCAAGGGGGTTACACTACAACCTTCTCTGAAAAGACATAAGGGTACTCTTCTATGACCCTGGAAAACGCCGACTACTAAACTTCCAATGAATTCAGTATCAGCTCATCCATTAAGGATGACAAGGATAGAACACACCTTTGGACCATCTGTGGGTCTCACTTTCCAACAAACCCTTATGGCTCTCCATTAGCATTGAATAATACAAATAAATCCATGATATCCTACACCAAATACAACCAATCCATGCTGAGGATGATCTCACATGGTTGTATCCATAAACATAGAAAATCTCCCCCAGAGCGGTTCTTCCCCAACACTAGCTCATAATTTCTATATACATCAAACAATCCATATTGACCTCCAACTAGCATAGTCAATGCCAAGGGCACTTAAATCCTCTCTACCTTGAGTACCAAAGAATGGACAAGGGTAGGTGATATGGAGTACGTTTCTTCTAGATCAAACAAGGCATGAACCTAAGTATATAAAAACTAAAGGGAACCTTGAACGATGTTTGGATTACCTAGAACTGGAAACACTAAAGTATGGAGCTGACCATAACCCACTCTATAACCTCTATGACCCCACTAACAACCACCTCCATAGATGTGCTTTTCTCTTTGAGGAAGGGGAGCATCCTAGGACTATTCTCTACATGCACCATCTACTCACTACTGATCCCAAACTGAATAAACCTGCTACTACTACCTCACTTGGAACAAACTTAGTGGAGGAACCGAAAGCATAACAAATGGTGCACAATGAATACTCAGAAAGGTCGGGCACTCTCATCACTAATGTCCTTGGGATCCATAAAAAAACATGCGTATGATCCCTTTTCATAGGCCTGAGAGATGTCATCATTAGAGAAATGATATATTGAGGGATAAAACCTACCCTTGACTAATCAGAATCTATTCTAACCTAACAATTGGGAATATTGTACCACATCTCTTCTTCACAAGGAATCCTGATGACTCTCCTCTTGTGATGATCCAATTCTGGATAACGTCCTCTTGATGACCTCTACTTTCACCAGCACCTTGAGACACATCTTCAGCATAAATGGGGTGACCTGATGATAGATATCTACATGAAAATCCTCCTCAAAATGCCTCACCCTGGCCTCCTCATCTAGAAATAGGTCTGAATTATATCCTAGAAATTTTCTAAAATAGATCCTAAACTCTCGTTCACTGGAGATTCCCTGCCAGAGGGTAAGAAAATCCTAGAGACTAGCCACTTTTGTGGTTAAATAAATAAAATCGACTCTAAACTAGTACCAAAACTTCTCCCATGATACTTCCGACTCCTCACAATACCTAAGAAATAATAACTACCACTTCCTCACTACCCACACAGAATCATCACAACCAAAGATACCCAGTGCTCCTTCCGAGCATGGATCAAAATGAAGGCTATCTCAACCTGCTCAAACTAGTCTTCCATGAATTCTTCTGAGACAAATCCCTCATACTTATGTAAACTATGGAATTGAAACTCTCAGAGTGTCCTCCTCTAAGTTTTGTATTCATCAACCTCCACTCTATAGTGATCTGATGACAGAACCTACTGAACATATTCCATGTAAACCTGATGAAGACATTGACCTAGAGCCATGCCTATAAAAGAAAAAATAGTCATAGCTCCTAAACCTGAAATATGGAAGACTTAAAATTAACTAATTGTTTTATTTTAATCATTTTAGTTTTACCTATCCCAATTTCTATCCATTGAAACACAAGCATAAAGAATAATGATGCATGATCCTTTCCTAGGTATTTACCCTAAAACCAATATCACCTCATTTAGTAGCCACTGTAAACTTAAAGGTATGTGCATCAAATCACAGGGGGCCCTAAATACTCGTGTATTAGTTGGTCTTCCATGTTTACAATGCTTTCTAAACTTAGCTAACACCGTTTCCCTACCAACCCATGAAACCTCACCTATGCTTAAGTCTAAACTCCATCATATCCCTCAACCAGAGATCTGATACCACTCTATCATGACCCCCTCCCCACAAAGTGTACCCATCCTGGGATGAAAATGGGAGAAGAGAGATAGTGAAACTCAAATACCACCTCCAGTAGGCTTTGGGTTGGCGAATAGCACCAAGGGTATAATAAATACACATATGGGGGGCATTACCCTCTAAGAGAATACATGCGAAAGAGAGAGATAAGAAAAAAAAAAACAACCAAATCCTTCTTAGACTACAATATAAAAGAAAACCCAAATGAACATATCTAATGTCATACAAGAAATACTATAATTGAAATGAAATTTTCAAGTACCAAAATAATGGTAAAGACAAAAGAGACCATGAATCCCAGACAACTCCTACTAAACCCCATGCTAGTAGTAACTAGATTGATCTCCAACCTACTCCAATTGAGATGAAAAATAGTTTATATATACGTAGGGTGTGTATAACAATATACTTAGTAGGATCCTCCCCAGAGCCTCTCATTCAAAAGGTAAAAAAGCATGATAAAGTAAAATGAACAACAAGTAAAAATAACTCGTCACCTAAATAGGTATACTAAGTTCCCAACCTCACCATGGATACTCTCACCAAGTATCACATACAAGAGAATATAATATAATAAATAATATTAAGGGTACCCAATTACTACTTCCCCACTAGTTTTCTGCTTTTCCCCAACATCGCATCTCTTGAGCATCTCTCTCTAAAAAGGCTAGCCCATAGACTCCTGGACAAAGCACCACAACATGTCGTGAAACACACTAACACATCCTCATAACCAAAAGTAACCAGGTAGTTTCTGGGATCCACCATAGTACATATAACATATATCATACATAATTATTATACCTCAATTCATTACATCCCATACACTGAGTAAGATTCTCAAACCATCATAGCCTATACACATTATACCTATAGTAGTCCTCAGGAAACTATACATAGAATACATGTGTATAAAAATAACCACAATCCATTACAAACATCTACACACATATATGGAGAAAACTAACTGTCATTCATACCAACACAAGTAACTAACAAGAGAAGAGAGTGGGGTCAAAGGGGGTAGTCATCCATCCATCCTCCCAATGGGATGTTGGGGAAAACACCCCTAGGGATCAGAATCCCCAGGGTGTCAGTTTCCCTAACCGAAAGGGTATATTATCATTTAGAAACACAAAATTAAAAGATTTAATATAGATCACAACCACACTATGGAAATAACCTAGTCTCAGACCCAACTATAGCTAATGTCACTCGGACTTCTGATTGCCACTGCTAAGACTAGATATACTATAATCACAAAACCATTTAAAGAGTTACACTAAATTAATTTATTCCTTTTCATAAGTTTTACTTTATGTTAATTAATTCTTTAACCATTAATTAACCATTATAATTTTTCAAATTTCATTACATTACCATCACAACAAAGTTATATGCCCTCTAGGCATAAGAAAACCGAGTTCATGGATTCTCAAAATTATAACCTCAACATTGCATCTCAGCATGCTCTAACCCCATCGGTTCAACATTTATTAATTTATTAACATTATCACCTTCTATATTTCTAGGTATTATAGGAAAAAATTCTAAGATACCAAACAAAAGGGGCTCAAAATAGTGAGTAGATAAACAACCTGTCAAGTCTTATCCACCTATATCTAGAGTGTAGACTCATCCAACCCTGAGAAGATAAAGACGGAAAGAAAATGGTATACCCCGCACATCTTCACCTCTCTTGGAAGGAGAGTAACCAAAACCATCTGCCTCAAGAAGTGGGGAAAGTAAAGAAGATAAAACAACAACTTTTCTGCCATCCAAACAATAAATTCCAACAAGAATTCATCTTTCACATCAATGGGTAAGCTCATCTTCAACCCATTCCTTCATCTTCAGTGTCCTCCCCAACACCCACATGCATATCCTAGTGCATCTCACCATACAAAATGTATAATACTGCTATAAAAACTAGGACTACCTACCCCACATACCACAAAATCCCTCTAGGTTCATCCATCCTAGGATCACATCACATCCGGGCCTCCCCGCCCCTCATACCACAATATCCCTCTAGGATCAGCCATTAGAGGCTCACATCACATCAAAAGTAGTAGGAAACAAACATAGAAACTGGGATCTTGTCCCTAAAGCAAAGAATCCATCCTTAACACACAAGGAGCACTCACGACTCCAAAGCACAAGGTACTAGGATTTTATAAGCAAGAAAGAAACTTAGGACCTATAAGGCATTATCTTTTATCACACAACCAGTTCTTATTCCATCATAAATTAACCGATTCATCATCACAGGTTCCAAATATGGGAAAAATAAGAAACAAGCTATCAAAACTATCAAAAATTAATTAAACAATTAATTTAAAATTCCTTAAATTCCTTTATAAATAATCATCAACCTGCTTCAGGTTCATTAATCAATTCAATTAAGAATTCATACTTGAATCAATTTGATTATCATCAAATTACAAAAAAAAACTAGATTCATTAAACATTACTATTAAATATTTTATCCAATTAATTATTCATTAATTATGGATATTTTCTTTTCCAATTCCCATCAAGAAAAAATGATAAAATAAGAAAGTCATAGATATCACACTATCTAGAAAATTAAGAGGCAAACCCTTATCATGATACAAAGTAGCAACATCACCATGCGATAAATACTAATTCTTTAATATGGTTTAAATAATTATTAGGTTAATTTCATTATGATCAAAGGGGTTAAATAATTATAGCTCTACAATTTCATGTAAATAAATAGATAAGAAACAAACCCCCTACCTCATAAGGGTGTCAAAGTTATTCACACAAGAATGGACCAACACTACAGATACCGATCTCCTCTCCCACACAAACTGCATCCACCTGAGGTCTCCATGCCACAACCATTCCAACTACAAAAAAAACTCCTTTATAAATAAGGAGATCAAGTGATACCACAAGGAAAAGAGGAACAAGAAGAAATGGATTGAAGAAACTATAAGAACAAAGGTAGAAAATACCTTGGATTGAAGACTCACCAAAGGAGGGAAGATAGGGATCGATCCTTGAAGAAGGGATGTCAGGTCACTTGGAAAAAGAGATAGAGGGGTGATATAGCCATAGGTTTTGACAAACCAAGTGACTGAAAACTTTTAAAACATACAACATCAGGGATTTACATGATGTGTAATCCCCTTTCTTGTTGTGTAATCCTCATGGTTCGGTTCCGCCGAAAAATGAATCGCCTCTTTTTATTTTATTTATTTTTAAACCCCGATTCATTACATGTTGTGAAACTAAATTTCACGTAAAAACTTTAAACATCATGAAATATCCCTACCTCAAGTTTCTAGCAATTGAACTTCTCTAGACTTCCTCCGAGCCTCCTACGAGTACCTCGGTCTTTGAAAACTTACAAAGGGTCGATCCACATGGATCTGGGCCCTTAAATATTATATAAACATTTAATATTATTTAAGATAAATAATAACATATAATTTCAATTATTTATATCTATTTCCTTTTTATATGATCTTTAATACACGTATAAAAGTGAACTGATCATGAAAACCAAGGAAACGAACACACCCGAATGATGAAATTGAATCTTATAACTCATAAAAAAAGCAATAAACAAACAAAACAAAATTATAAAAAATCAAATACATGTTAAAGAGGTTATGAAATAATTTATTAATGAATATAATTTCATTATCTAGGATGTTTAGTACAATTATAGAATATTTTCAGACATAAGGTAAGAGTTTTATCATCTCATTTTTATTTCAGTGAGATATGCCTTATTCACCACTATTTATTATGTTTAGTGTATGTATAATACCCTTTGATGTATAATATAATGAATCAATTTATATTTATGGTATTAAATTTTTCATTTGATCATTATTAATTTTATGGGGCATACGGTTTGACTATTTGCATAGTGGTAAGAGTTTTTTCCCAAACCTCTATTTTTCATACATGTTACACTTTCTCTCTCTTTACCCTAATGTAATTATTATTTATTTTTATATAATTCTTATAAATTCATTTTATATGTTTTAAACTCATGTATTTAGATTATTTCATCTTTATTTGATGGGGAAATGCATGTTTTATAAGGCTCCCTTTTAAATTCTTCCCGTTAAGCAAACTCTATTAAAGAGAACCTCCCAATTTCTTACCCATTTTCAAGTACCATCCACAATTTGTTTTAAGACACCGTTATTTTTCTAAAATCAATCTACTTTTAATGAAAATCTATATTTTTAAATTTTGGTTTTATACAAACAATTATGAATTTTTCTATTTTAAAGACTTATATTTTCCCTTAAACCGCACTGAAGTGACCCATTTATAAAGCCTCTTAAAAATATATTTTTACAAGTTTTCAATTCAAATAGACATAATTTATACCTAAAACATAATATAATTGTCCTTTACTTTTATTTTATGGGATATAAATATTTAAAATTTTATTTTATGAAAAATAAAAATGATTTTCCAAAAGAACTCTTCTTTGCAAAGTAAAAAGGGTATTTCTCTCAAGAATTACTTGATGATTTTATTAGAGTATTTATCATTAATTTAAAAACCATTTGTTTAATATTATTATTAATTGGCATTGATCTTATATGACATCATTTAACATATTTTATTAAATAGTTTATGATTATTTTGACCGTGGATGTACTATCTTGATACCATTCACCATATTACTTATAATGGTTAGTGATTGAGGAAAGTTATTTACATATCATATCTATATGTTGTTTATGTTTAAAACCATTCATATGAGGAATTAATTGAACTTAGTAAGTTATGGGTGGGGCCTTATATATCCCCTTTATGCATTGGTGGGTCTCATGAGACAAAAAAGATATGGGTTTGGCTGAGGCCTTAACCATATATTTTCAGATTTCTTGGCTGAGGCCTCAACGGTATGTTTTAGGTGTCCTACATTATGCATTACCTCATTAAAATATAATTAATTAATAAATCATGTGATTATTCAAATAGTTGAATATCCATGGTTAAGTTTCATGTGATTATTTATATGTAATTATTTATTCATTTTTTATTCCTACCATTTTCTCAAGATTATATTTTATTATCATGTTTTTCAATTATTCATCTTGCCTTATTATTTATGTTTATGATAGATTTTTTTGTATGGTTTACCATTACTGAGCATCTGATAACACCCCTTTCTTATATTTTATTTTTCACTAGGATGCGAAGATATATATTATGAATGAATTGTAGGGATAATATAGGAGTTATGGATGCTTTTAATGGAGTTTCTATGTTGTTTATTTACTTTCAAGTTGTAATGTAAAACTTATGTTTGTATATTATTTTCCAAAACTACTAAAGTATTTTTTCCTTCTGAATATGAATATTGTATCTATGCCAATGTAATAAAGTGAGGCACCAGATCTGGGCTACTGAGGTCAGGGTCTTTACATCAACCATTAGAGTGGAATCCCCTATCATCATGGGTGCGTGAACTCTATGACAACATTCTGAGTGGAAGCCCCCAATAAGATTGGGTGTGGGTCCTCAATGACTAGAGTGGAACCTCCTATCAAACCAGAGCATGTGTCCTCAAACTATAGAGTGTAACACCCCATCGGCATGGGCATGAGTCCTCTACCTTCTGAGTGGAACCCCATATAGGATAGGGTGTAGGTCCTTGATGACCAAAGTAGAACCCCCTATAATATAAGGGTGTGGGTACTTGTGACACTCAAGTGGAACCCCCTGACAAACTAGGACATGGTTTCACTACTTGGAGTTTTTGGCCCCTCGAATATGTGGCATAGTGACGAGGAATGACTTGACTTACACAGTTACTTCTGAGAAAATGTGTGAGATGCTGGGCATCATTGATGGAATTTTGGAATAGTTAATGAATCTTTTTCTTGGGTTGAGCTATGATATGGAGATACCCTTACTCTCTGATTTTGGATTCTTTGACTGAGAATACAGACACACACACACACACACATCTGTATCAATACCATTGGATTTGGCTACTCTCCTACCATGGGTTGCAAAGACATGCGGGGTATGACACATGATTTCTGTGTTTATCTTCTCATTGTTGGATGAGTCTAATCTCCTACTATAGGTGGAAAAGACTCTATGTGTAGTCCATCTACTCACTATGTTGATCCCCTTGTGTTTGTATAAGTTTACTCTCTTGGTTTGGTTTGAGCTGTTATCTTTCACTATATCTTTCATCATGTGTACTATCTACTGTATTTCTATTCCCATTGTATTTCTTACCAATACCCATTAGATTTTGGGGTTTCTTACTAATTATGTATATAATCACCCCTCTATGGGATTTTTCTATACATGTCATGTCTTATGTAGATGAAGGACAAGTCAACAGTGACTTCAAAGGAGCTTAGGGATACCTGGTACTTTGGATCATGTATGGTAGTCGCAACTTGGAGATCATGATCTGGGCTCTCTCAGTAGTTTAATTTTCTAGTTTTGTTAGTTTGGGACATATTTCTAGTTGATAGTGTATTTTTTCCATTACTTTTTATTTTTCACTATCATAATCTTGTACACCCTTGAGGTTTTTCATGATTTGTTTACTTTATAGTTGTTGAATATTTTATTATTATTCCTCTGCACTTTTTCATTGAGATGGTCAGGTGTGTGCAAATAGGTACTTAGGAAAATGCCTCCCATTTAGGATATGCCTTTTGGTGCTTGTCACCACCACCTGAACTATTGAGGCGGGCTTAGGGTAGTCGTGGCATGAACCTCGATTTAGGTCAGGTTGTGACATATTGGTATTAGAGCAGTTCATTCCTTGGGATATTTTCTAGAGTAGTCCTCTTATGAGGATTTTGGTTGGGATTAGGTCACTAGTTTCAGAGAGTATCGAGTGCATATCTCAGGCTAGGGAATCTAGTGATGGTACATGTAGCTGACATATCCATTCACCAGGACCTTGAATACCTTATTATCAACTCGTCATACCAAGAAATTGGTTTTAGGGATCAATGGTACATGCATTATGTAGTATTGAGTCTTTGAATGTCCTTTTTGATCCAAATCCCCATTATATATATGCTCATCTAACAGTGGTATGTGTTGATTAAAAATTTTAGGATGCCTCCACAACACCAACCAGCTCAGATACCAGTTCCAAATCATGATGGTGATCTGATGAGAGATGAGACCCCAATCTAGGTTCCATCCCATGAGCTTCTTCCTCCTGGTGGATAGGTATCAACACATCCAACTTTTGAGAAACATATCATATCAAATGAGTAGATTGAGTATGTGCGCAATCTCAGTGCACTCTACAAGTTCTAGTGCCAGAGGCCGCTGAGGTTTTGTGGCGAACCAGATCCTCAGGCAGTAGAGGATTAGAAAGAGTTAGTGGGTTGTGTCTTTAGGTATATCTGGACACTGAAGGATCATGTGGTTTCACTAGAATCTAGAATTTTCCATCGAGCAGCTGTGTGATGTTGGAGTATTTTTATCGAGATGCATGATGATTTGACAATCTTGTGACCCAAATCCCCACAGCTGTTTTGTGAGGAGTACTACCCATCCTGCTTACACTCAGCTTAGATTCAGGAGCTTCTGGACCTGTAGCTGGGAGGGATGATAGTGGCTGAGTATGCAACGAGGTTTACAGACCATACCTGGTACTCCCTTGACACATTTTAGGATGGTTACTTTAGAGCGCATAAGTTTGATAAGGGACTCCATAGAGAGATATATGCCAGCCTGGTTCCCTTGTGCATCCCCACATATTCCAGGATGCTATAACAAGTACTAGTGGCAAAGATATTTTTGTCAGAAGGATTCCAGGAAGTTGGAGTTGGCAGCGGTCACCACAGAGCTACGTCGTTTACAATGACTAAAAGATTCCAGGTGCTAGGATCTTGATGTTGGAGACCTCCCTGTGATCAAACTCAGGCATGTAATCATGGGAAGTGCATAGGGACATGAAAACCTAAAGAGGGGAGGTGATTTAATTGTGACAAGTGGGATCACATAGCGCAATAATTCTTGACCAGATGTGCCGAGAATCATAGGTAGAAAGCTAATAGACCACCATAACAGAGACAACACTGTGATTAGGGATCTCCTAGGAGAGGGTAGGGTGGCCCCTTGGGAGGAAGAGCTAGAATAGGAGTAAGAGGATCTATGGTTAGTGGAAAATGGTATGAGATCATTCCACCACCACCACCAAGTATCCCACTTTAGGATTAGGGAGTTGGAGGTTTGGGTTTCAGAAAGTTGCAGGCTTTGAAGGCTTATGACCTAGCAGTGCATGAGATGATTCAAGGTATGATCTATATGTTTTATAATCTTACCTAAGTATTAGTAGACACAAGTTCCATTCATTCCTTCAAATCTATACTCCTAGTTTGAGAGTTGGATCTCCTGGTTGAGGTGTTATCCCAATAGATTCATCTTGAGGTTCCTATAACGAATGATTCTTTTATATATTTTATCTACCGACAGTGCAAGCCATCACTTGGTATAGAAAGGTTCAAGTGGGACCTTTTGGTCATCACAATGGAACCCTATAACATCATATTGAGTATGGATTGGTTATCCATGGTACGAGCCCAGATTGACTGTCACCATAGACGAGTCATATGCCTTTGCACTTATGGGATGAGATTCTTCTTTTCTTGAGAGAGATATCTCATGGAAGGGTGAACGAGTTTTGTAAGCAGGAGGCTACAACCCATCAACCATCAGTTAGAGAGTGTATCCCTTGGTGTATCCAACTCTTCAGGCATCTATATTCCTTTAGTTGTAGAGGATTATATGGAATTATTCTATGAGGACATTCTGGGACTACCTATGAGGTGAGAGATGGATATTTTCATCAACTTTCATCATGGAAAAAATCCGATATCTTCTAAATCATATCATATAGCCCCTACCAAGCTCCAGGAGCTGTAGTTGTAGTTATAGGACCTTTGAGAGAAGGGATTCATCAGGAACAATGTGTCCACCTGGGAAGATCCAGTGTTGTTCATGAAAAAGGTGGATGGGAGCTTACATATTTTCATGGATTATCATTACTTGGACTAGAACACGATAAAGAAAAAGTACCCCTTACCATGGATTGATGAACACTTCAACTAGTTATAAGGCATGATATGGTTCTCAAAGATCAATATCAAGCCCAATTACCACTATTTGAGGGTTCATGTGGTTGATATTTTAAAGATGACATTTTGATGTCGCTATAGACACTATGAATTCCTAGTGATACCATTTGGTGTGATGAATTCCCCCGCTGTATTTATGGATTTGATGAACCAGGTATTCCAACCATACTTGGACTAGTTTTTGGCCATCTTCATTGACAACATACTAATCTACTCTATATTAGAGGAGGATCATGCAGAGCACTTGAGGATGGTTCTATATTTTCTTTGAGAGAACCAGATTTATGGAAAACTCTCAAAGTTCTAGTTCTAGATTCATGAGGTTCACTTTATGGGGTATGTCATTTCTAAGCATGGTTTTATTGTGGGCCCACTAAAGCTCGATGCAATGATTTCTTGATATCCACCCAAAAGTATGTCAGATTTGTAAAGCTTTCTTATCTTGGAGGGGTACTAGAGAATTTTTGTTGTAGAATTATCTAGAATTTCATCACCTTTGAGCACCCTAATGTGGAAAGGGAATCTATTTACTTGGACTAAGAAATTCTAGAGGGCCTTTGAAGAGTTTAGGCTGATGTTGAAAAGTTATCTTGTGTTGATACTACCATAAGAGGGCATGGAGTATGTAGTGTATTGTGATTCCTTAGGAGTTGGGATCAACTGTGTGTTGATGTAACAATAGGTAGATATCACATATGGGTCGAGGCAGTTGAGACCCCATAAGTAGAACTACACAACTCATGACCTAGAGATGACAACGGTGGTCTTTGAACTTAGTATGTAGAGGCACTACCTTTTGGGAGAGTGCTTTGTGTTTTACTCAGACCATCATAGTCTTAGGTACATCTTCACATAGAGAGACTTAAACCTGAGACAATGGAGCTGGTTGGAGTTCCTATAGGACTATGAATATAAGATAGTCTATACTATGGGGAAGAGAAACATAGTAGTAGATGAACTTATCAAGAAGTCCTAGGTTTTATTGGTGAATGAGGCTTCATAGTATTTGGCCTCCCTGCAACTGACCCTAGTAGAGAAGAAGGGTGAAAATTTTATACAGTCGATGGTGTTGAATCCTCCGCTTCTTGAGCATGTGAGAGAGTCCCAGTTGGGATACATCGACTGTGAGGTATTACATGACCAAATATCCATGTAAGAATCATTATATGGATATTATGAATGAGGGAATCACATCATATTTTTCTAGGGATAGACAGTGGTTCTAGTCACGATGTGGGTGGAGGTGATGTGAGAGTTCCACACTTCCCCCTTCTATACATCTTGGTGTGGGGAAGATGTACAGAGGCCTTCAATAATAGTTTTAGTGGTCCAATATGAGATGAAACATAGTTGAGTTCAACTCTTAGTGCCTCACCTATTAGTAGGTGAAGGCTGGGCACCAAGTTTCGAAAAGTTTGTTGTAGCCCCTTGAGATCCCAAAGTGAAAGTGGTACAATATATCCATAGACTTTGTGATAGGGATTCCATGCACAATGAATTTCCATGACACCATATAGGTGATAATTGACCAAATCATGAAGTTGTTACACTTCATTTCTATTATGAAGCATATTTTGATGGAGAGTTTGGGAAATTTGTATGTACGATAGATCATTCACCCTCATGGGGTTCCCTCAATGATTATTTATGATTGTGATGCATGGTTTACATCATGATTGTGGAGAGTCCTACATTAGTCATTTGGGACGCAAATAAGGATGATTACAAACTTTCACCCCCAGACCGATGGGCAGACTGAGCACACTATCTAGGTGTTGGAGGATATTCTAGGGCTTGTGTGTTGGACTTTGATCAGAGTTGGGAGGATTACTTTACCTAGGTATAGTTTTCATACAACAACAACTACCACTCTACCATCAACATGACACCTGTTGAGGCCCTGTACAGGAGACCCTACAGGCCACCCTTATGATGGAAAGGGATTGGCGAGAAATATATTGTGGATCTAGAGTTGGTGTAGAAAACAACGAATATGGTCTAGGTCATTCATGAGTGGATGAGGATGGCTCAGAGTAGGAAGTAATATTATACAAATCACCTTCGTAGGCACTTAGAGTTCGATCAAGGAGACCACATTTTTCTGAGAGTCTCTCCATGATGAGGATTCAAGAGGTTTGATTGGGGAGGAAAGGTATACCCAATGTTCATCAGGCCTTTCATGGTCATGAAGAGGGTTGGTGAGGTTTCTTACCACCTCGTCTTACCTCCATAGCTAGAATGGGTGCATGACATCTTCTATGTGTTGAAACTGAGAAGATATATGAATAACCCTATGCATGTTATCGATTGGGGTGAGATAAAAATCAAGGATGAAGCCACCTTTGTAGAGAACCTGATAGTGATTGAGGATCTATAAGAGAGGTCCCTACATGGATAGGCTATCCCCTTGGTTTTCATGTTTTGGAAGCACATGAACATGAAAGAGAGATCCTGAGAGAGGGAGAGCCATATCTGGGCTTAGTATCAAAAGGTTTTTGTTTAGTTTTTCTTTTTAGAGATGAAAATATTGAAGGAGGGAATGATGTAGAGACCCAATTTTTTTCTTTTAA
Organism: Viscum album; assembly: GCA_963277665.1. Classification (NCBI taxonomy): domain Eukaryota; kingdom Viridiplantae; phylum Streptophyta; class Magnoliopsida; order Santalales; family Viscaceae; genus Viscum; species Viscum album. Next base: position 366,522,854 of record OY728137.1, read on the forward strand.
TACTTTAAAGTATATATATATATATTTCTAGAGCCAGGTGCTGAGACGGCGTGCAATTATGAGTCCCGGTGTGCCTAGAATTATTTTTTTAAAAATATTAAAAATATTTTATATCATGATCACACAATTTCTTAAATAAAATGAGATAAATCTTAAAAGGAAGATAAAATTAGAAATCAGAGACCATGTTTGAGTCCGGAACACGATGTTTACCCTAGGAGTGACCTAAAATGGGTCATCATGGGGCGTTAATACATCTTTCCCATTGGTGGTATGTTCAATTGATTAATTAATTAATTAATTAAGTAATTTTAACTTAAAAAAATGTTTATAAATATACTTCCATGGAGATTCACCTAGGTTTAGCCTCATAATCTTGAGATTTTTTGAGAGCTTCTCATTCCTTCTTCTATTGGAGGATCAAGTTGATCAATGAAGAAACTATGGATCTGAGTAGATTGAGAAGTAGAGAACATAATGACTTCCTTAAATAGTTTTAGAGTGTGTTATTTAAAAAAAATTACCCAATCTCCAGATAGGACTCATCAATTTTTGGTTTACACTCCCTTTAATTAAATAGATTGATCATATTGATCAATTTTTTGGGTTTTTTCCAATTGCAACCTTTGTATGCACATAGGTATAAATTAATTTGGTTATTTAATTGTTATATGACCCTAGTTTTCTCTATCCTTAATCACTGGACAAGAAATCTTGTACAAAGATGGTTAAACCTCTGTTCTTGTTCTTTTATCCCATAATTTATTCTTTTTCTTTACCGGTAGGACCCTATGGTCCCGGTTCAATGTTGTCGGGCAGTACCAAGCCCGATCAGACCCCCATAATCACAACAGATTCATGATAGAGGGATAAATTGATGAATTGGGAACAAATTTGGGGTGTTTTTGGGATGAGTATGAAAGTTTTGATGACTGGATATTGAATATTCACCAAGTAGAGGAACCCGTGTGTGAACTATGAGAATGATGTGTATGAGGATTCAAGATTTGTATTTCCAACCATCATAGGGCTGAAATCCACTGGCTAGAGTCAGATACACAAATCTAAAGTAAATATAGGGAAAAAATAGAAGGTGAAGACTAGATTCTAGGTGTAGATTATGAGTATGGAAATCTAAGAAAATCCTCACTGCACACCATGTATCACAATGAACACATGGTGTGTAGCCCTTTGGTTGTGGTGGCTAGGGTTTTAGGAAATCGTAAGAATGAAATGACACGTATTCCTTATATACACCATGTACCTCATCCCTAGGTGGATGATCCATGTGACAGGTCACATGGGTAGGGATCCAAGTGGGATTACAAGGAAAAACATAAAACCATGTACCAAAGTACACAGAAATGACCAGAGCACATGGGAGGCACCACGTGTGAAGTAACTCACCATGTACCATAGTACACATGCATGAATTGAGTACACAAATATGACCAGAAGGACACGACCTAATCCTAAATAGCTTAGACATGTCATGTATTCCACCTACATGGCTTATAATACTACCCGTATAGGGAACTATGTGCTAGATAGGGACACAAATAGGTAGTGGAGTGGGACCACACATTGTGTGTGTCCCCTCACACATCGTGTTATACTTGATTCCTTTTGAGGAAACTTCAATATTTAGTATATCCTTCATTTAAACTTGTATTTTGGCTTACGAGAAGCCTATCCTGAGTGTTTTTCCATATAGAACGTGATGATGCCCTTGATTGTGGATTTTGGGATATGATGTGTAATTTTATAAGCATGACACTTAGCTAGGTGATGCTTGACAATGGAAGTAATCAAATAGGATCACCAGAGACTTCCTATAGAGTGGAACCCCCTATTAGCATGGGTGTGGGTCCTCTACAGAGAACCCCCCTATCAGATTGAGTGTGAGTCCTCGATGACTAGAGTAGAACCCCCTATCGTAGTAGGGAATGAGTCCTCTACCATTAGAGTGGAACCCCCCACCAACATGGGTGTAGGTCCTCTACAGCTACCTTCTGAGTGAAACCCCCTATCAGATAGGGTACGAGTCCTTGATGACTAGAGTGGAACCCCCCCATTATCATGGGTGGAGGTCCTCTATATCTACTTTATGAGTGGAACCCCATATTGGATAGGGCGTAGGTACTTGATGACCAAAGTGGAACCCTCTGTTACACCAAGGCGTGGGTCCTCAACCTATAGAGTGGAACCCCCCCATCAACATGGTCATGGGTCCTCTAAGTAGAACCTCTATCATATAGGTCACAAGTCCTCGATGTCTAGAGTGGAACCCCATATCCCACTAGGGCATGGGTCCTCATGACACTAGAGTGTAACCCCCCCTGATGCACTAGGGTGTGGTTCCTCTACATGGAGTTTGTAGCCCCTCGACTATGCGACATAGTGAAGAGGAATGACTTGACTTGTATGATTACTTCTAAGTAGATACATGAGATACTGGGCATCATTGATGGAATTTTAGAACTATTGGAGACTATTCATCTTAGGTTGAGTTGTGAGATGGAGATTCCCTTACTCTCTCATTTGGGCTTATTTTAATGAACACACACACACACACACATATACACATATGTATCCATAATTTTGGATTTGTATACTCTCCTTCCATGGGTTGTGAAGATGCATAGGGTATGCCACATTCTTTCTATGTTTATCTTATCATGGTTAGATGAGTCTACTCTCCTACTATTGGTGGAAAAGACTCTATGTGTAGTTCATCTACTCACCGTGTTGATCTACTTGTGTTTGGATGAGGTTACTCTCTATTAGTTTGGGTTGAGTAGTTATATTTCACTATATCTTTCATATTTTGTACCATCTACTGTCTTTCTATTCTTGTTTTATCTCTTACTGCACTCCCTTCATCTTTTGGGGCATCCTACTGGGTATGTATATACTCACCCCTACATGGGCTTTTCTAGCACGTGTTATGTCTTATGTAGATGACAGACAGGTTGGTGGTGAATTCAGAGGAGCTTAGGGATACTTGATACTTTAGACTACCTACAATGGTCGTATATTGAAGATTAGGAGTTAGGATCTCTCAACAATTTACTTTACTAGTTTTTTTAGGATGGGACATATTTCTGGTTGGGTGTATATTTTTCCCCTTTTCTTTTCATTTTTTACGATCATACTCTTTTATGACCTAGAGGTTTTTCATGGTTGGTTTAATTTCTAGTTGTTGCATATATTTATTATTATTCCTATACACTTCTATATTGAGATGGTTATGTGTGTTCGTATAGGTACTTATACAAAGGCCTCCTATTTAGGATACTCCTTTTGGTGCTTATCACCACCCCCAGGCCCAAGGAGGTGAGCTTTGGGTAGTTGCAGCTCGACTCCTAACTTGGTTTGGGTTGTGACATTAAGTCCTGTTAAAAGTATTATTTATGATAAATTTAGAAGTTTTTTTAAAAAAAATGTTATTTTCATGGAGCTATCTTATAATACAAATCAACGATGTCTGAATTAATTTTTATAAAGATCAGAGAGTTTATTACAACATAAAAGACAATTAATTTTCAATAAGTATTTTTTATAAAATTTAAATCCCAATATTTATAGAATTATTTTGTTAAAATAAATATAATTTTTTGATTTAGTATATCAAAATTATCTTTTGGTGAATTTATGACAATTTTCTAAAAAAGTTTATTTTTGGGTTAAAAATTGAAAATACTATTTTTACAAAATATAATAACTCTTATGATATAATTAGGATATGATAAAGATTTAAAAATTTTAATCCTTATTATTAAAAAAAATTATTTAAGTAACAATATAGCACATAATGTGTTATATTTAGAAATACATGCTTAGCATTTTTGAAAAACACAATTTTATCCTTTCTAAAAAAATGCTTTTATGAGTTATACTCGTATAATATTTAGAATTTATTTTTATCAATTTTATAAATTGAATCAAGTAAAACTGATTGATTATTTGTAATTATAATTTCCAAATTAGGTAATAATGTTAATTTCATTTTTATACATAAAGAAGTTACTATGGTAAAAAAAGAGTTACCACAATATAAGTAAAATAATATAGCGGGTTAAAGTTAAATGGTGAAAGATTAAAATGCCTAAAAAATGCATAATTAAATGGATAGTTGATGTATTTAATGACCTTAAAAAACCTTTAATTCATTAATTTTAAACCAAAATCACTGAAATTAATGCCACCCAATAGTGGTTATCCTTAAATACATAATAATCATTATTTAATCACTTAAAGCCACCCCTTCTCAGGTATAAATACCCCCTTACCACCCCCACTATCCACTAAAAATATCTCAAAAACTAATTTATAGTCTTTTAACCTCCCAAATAGTCCCTCCAAGGTTCCCTCAAGGTATCAAGGTTCCATCCAAAAGTTTTAGGAATCAAATCTTCATGGTAAGAGAATTATTCTCTCCTCCCTTTTCATCCAAGTACCCCTTTTGCGTATACCTTCTAAATGTTAATACAATTTATTCTCTTACACTTTTTATATTACCCTTAATTAAAAAATTATGCTTTATCAATGGGATACCTTTTTCCCACCCATTATTCCTTTTCCATAAGACACAAAGTATACCGTCATGCTGCCAAATTCATTTCTTAAATTTCTCTTTTCTACATGAGAAATTCCCATATTGTGAATGCCCAAACCTCTTCCATTTAAAATTGTATTCACCCAGATGTAAAAATGTATTGTTTATTTTATGATTTAAATATATTAAACCCATATTCCCTTTTCAAGGGTTAAAAATGATGTTATGTTCAAGTCTTTATGCACTTGGTACAAAATTATTTTGATATGAAACCTATTCTTTATTTTCCATGGGTTATTGATGAAATGATTTGTTATGATCCATGTGGATCAAACAAATTAATAAATATTAAGGGTTTTCCATTATATAACTCCAATTAATTAGGTAAATAACTAATATCTATAGATGACATGTTTTATGATACCTTCGTGAACAACCTTGATAATTATGATTTATGACACCCTCGTGATAAACCTTGATGATATGATTATGAATGTATCATTTTTATGTTTTAGCCACATATACATGTTATGATTAATGTTATTTCTATTATTATATGACTCATATTCATATGTTATTTCCTTATTGATATGAATCCTATTCACACGCTAAGTATCTTCTTTGTTTCTTCCCTTACAGGGCTTTATGATCACCCCTTTCTTTGATGTATATACCCATGATATGAGATTCAGTAAAAGTAACTTAGAAATAACTTATAAAGAATTATTTCAAGTGTATTAGAAGATTATTTATGTTTTTTTGATGTTATTTTCCTATTTACAAGACACTAAACCTTAAAATATTCTCTATTATGTTAAATGTTGTACCATGTAATGAAAATTTTATGAAATAAAAAGTCAGGTCACTATAGTTAGTATCCAAAGAATGGTTTAGTTATTTATGGAAATTAGGGTTGGAAAAAATTTGTAAAAACCCTTGGGATAAGTCTAAATATTGGAAAACATCATGGAATTTTGGTGAAGTATTAAGTAATTGGTTTCCAAGAAAATACATCCCTCTATGGATACTATAAGTGGGTATGGATCTGACATAGTTTTACCTAAGGTTAATAACCCCTAAAAGGGTGCATTAAACTAGACTCGATCATCAACTGGTGCATATGAATGGGCCTTGGTACACACCTAGTTTGATATTCCTGGGGAATATTCTTTAGTTAATCACATGGTTAAACAAATCATTATGAAGGATATATAAATAACGTAAACCTTTTATTAATATTTAAATATATCATCCTAGAAGCATGATATTATAAAATTTTAGGATTAATATTTCCTTTAGAATTGTTATTATAATATTCCCAATAACAAAAAAAATTCACTTATGTTTTCTCATTCTAGAAAAAAATAAAGGAAATAGGACTCATGAAAACAATGGATGTAATAGACAATGCGATGATGACCTTCCCAATATAGGGGTACCTGAAGTAAGGAATATCATGTTTATTCTAAACCAGTTATCATGTATTATGATTAAGAACTGGAATATAGATGAGTTTCCTAACATAATAAAAGATATAAGGATAAAATCTCATATAATTTCAAGAGATAAGAATGATAAAGAAAATAATATTCAATTTCCTACATGTAAAAAATGTGGGAAGTGGAACCATGGAGATTTTTTTAAAGGAATTGGAAGATGATTTATGTGTGGAAAAGGAGGACATAAAGAAGAAAATTGTAAAATAAAAAATAAGAGTTCAGTTGACTTGATGGAGGGGAAAAAGGTTCAACCTAAGTCACCACTAACAGTTCATTGTCATAGATGTAGAGGAATTGGGCATTATCCAAGTCAATGCCCTAATCCAATGGTTAATAAAGATGATAAGCACATGTAATCTCTAAACCAAGGGAACTAGGTCGGGACTACCCTATAAATATTATGATCCACTACTACAAAGTTATTTTTGTCTTGTTGTGAGTTTAGTTTACATGAGATGTTTTCTAAAATTATTAAGTCACTACTCGAAATTATTTTATTTCATCAAGGGGAAAAGTTTTATGATTATTGTATCATAAGTTAAAGTTTATAGGAATATACTTCTTATAAATTATATTATACCTATTTTAGTGTAATTTATTATTATTAAAAGTATCCTTCATCTTATTTAAGTATTCCTTTTTAGTCAATGAATACAAATATTAGGCAATTAAACATGTTATTATTTAGTTATAGGTAATTAATTTTATGTTTTAACTTTGTCTTTTTAATCGATCACTTATCAAATTGAAGGAAAGAAATAATTTATGACATTATTATCCCTTATAGATTATTTAATCATCAATATTATTATAAAGGCTAGTTCAAATGATTTTGAGAGTTTTTTAAATATTCAACTCACCTATAAGCAACTATTTGATCTATCTAACACCTTTTCATTTCTCAAAAAATTCTATGGATCATGGAGTTTTTGAGATATGATTTAAAAATATAAATTCTATAATATCTTTCAATAAAGGAAGCACCACTAAGGAATTTACCACTTCTATATCATATTTTCATACATTATTGAATGATGAATTAAATATAAAAAATGCTGAGGAAGACCTTGATATTTTGAATTAAAGGTATCGATTAATTATAGAAAATTGAGAAGATGCAATTATTTTAAGGGGGAAAGAATATAACGACTTGAAAAAATGATCTTCTTTTAATAATGGGTCTCTTACCTCTCATTAACTTTTTATTATGTTTTACAATATAAAAACATGGAGATAATTTTAAATTTCATAAGAAATTTACACATCATGCATTGATATGGAATAATAAAACAAGGAACAGTAAAGGGATATACACTTGGAAGAATAATAAATTCAATAAAACAAAATACATTTGTTTTATTTCCCCTAAGAAGATCTCATCTTCCATAAAGATCATAAAAATAAATAGAAACATTAAAAAAACAATTTACATTATCAAAGGATTTGTAAGAACCTCATAAGAAAATTAGTGTGTGATAAAATGAAAATTATGGTGTATTTATAGGGAAATATGTTCGTTAGGCATGAGGAACATTGACCAATATGACTGATGGGAATTATAACCATTAATATGACAACCCTGCTTTTATTACAAACTTAAACATGATTTATTACATAAAAATTCACTTGATATAATAAAGAAGATCGAGAGTTTTAGTCTCTTTGAGGCTTAGGATAATTACATAAAAACTTAAAACATGAAATACAACATCTTTATTGAAAACTTCCTTTACATGACCACTACATTCTCTCGTACTTATCATTGCATGGGATAACCTGAGGACATGCGTAAGAAAAGGGTGAGCTATAAAGCCCAGTAAGGGAGTACACATGGAATAACATGATGAGTACAATACATGTTAGGCAATAGGAATATCAATATATCATAATATAAACATGAACATAAAGGCATGATAAATCATGATAATCTTAACATGAAAATGTGGAAACAACACTTAACATGGAATTAGCATGAGCCAAGGCTCATTGTACATGGAGCATGAGTAAATACTCATTGCATATAAAGCACGAGTAAACCATCATTTCACTTGAATTATCATGATTCAACACTCATTGAACATGACGTATCATGATACTATACTTTACCCAATGCATTGGAGCGCCATAAGGGCGCACCCTTCTTAAACATTTCATTTCATGCATAAGTGTGCCACATGGATCATAAAACATGGATTCATAAAACATAATCATTTATTCCATGATAAAGGAATATGGAATTAATATATGAAACTTTATAATCAATAAGTAAGTGTTCATAATTGTGAATACCCTTGATGGAGAAATGAGCATGGTATTCACTACATAATGGCACTGGCTTAGAAAATCGGTGTGATTTCGACAGCGTAATGGCGTGACATAAGAATTCATAAAAAAATGGTTGATGAGAGATAAAGGGGTTAATCATCATATTTACATGTAATGGACAGTAAGGAGGTCATATAAATACATGTCACAACAATTTAAATGGAATTTAGATTCATGATACAAAAGTATTGCTTGAATATAAATGAGGTGAGAGAAGTTCCTTTCGGAATTTCGGCATAGTAACGGGTGTACATGGGAGGCATTTAATGAGAGAGAAAGGAGTATGATTAGACAATAAAAAAAATATTTTGATTACATTTTAATGGTATTAAATTTTTATTTTTGATCTTATGGGCCTGAGTTAGTGGATTTTAATTTTGAACATCCATTCTTAGCATTTGTGCACTTCATGCCTAATATGCACCAATTTAGGCCCAATGTTTCATCTGATTTCAAAAAATGTAATTATCCATATTTTAATTTCATATTTTTTGAAATGGATATAAAATCAAATATGAACATTTTTCATTCAGGGATCAATGGAGTATTCATAAAGGATGATGAGGATTTTTGGTGAAGAAAGGAAACAATTCTGAAGAAGACAGATTGGATATCATCCCACTGATCAGACTGTGGGGCCCACAATACAGGCCCAATGAAGCCCAAAATTCATGGGAGGCTAGAAAACATATATAGGAACAAATAATTATTCTGTATCCAGTGCTAATTCGTCTTCAATGGTGGTGTTTAAGTCGGACCAAGTTGAAGATTCAATTCTGAGCCAGATTCTGCGGCCCAGAAAGACATCCCACTATTGCAATCATATCTCCTGAACCACAAAGTATTTTGGGATGAAAGTTTACAGGATATTATAGGACATCCGGGGGTGCATTTAATTCTTCTATGGCACACTCCAATTCTGCCTTCTAGATGGTTCTTTCGGCGCTTCTGTTCGGTGTAGAAAGATGGCTGCAACTTCGAGGCAAGAGTTGAAAAGTCTCTTATGCATTAAATTTCCACCCACCTTTATCCAAAAAAATCAATTAAAGGCACATGGGATGATGGGAGCTCGGCCAAAGGCTTCCAAAATTCCTATTTAAGGCAGTAGGTATGGAGGATTTGAGGATCTTGGTGCTTTCTTTTCATTGTAATGTTATTATGCCAATTTTCCTTTGTAATGTTCTTCCTTCTCATGTAAGTTGTTTGAATCACCTTAGTCTTCAATAAAAGTTCTTCTTCTTCTCTTGTTCTATTCTTCTACTTATCACCTTGATACCGTTGCCTCAAGGTGTGAATTTATTCACACAAAACCTTGTGATTTTGTTCACACAACGGTGGAGTGATTGTTTCATTGTTTTATTTTTCTTCTCCAATTCTGCTTCTTTAAGTCGACTTCCCGCTTCCATTTATTTAATAGCATAAATGGAGGGATAACCCCTTATGGGTTGGTACTAGTGAGTTTCATGGAGAAGATTGAATGTTATTTTATGATCTAAAATTCTGTAATCATTTCATTAATTTAATATTTCCATTTGATGATTATTTTATTCTTCCTCTTCACCAACTTTGACAATGACACATTTTGAGTGCTATTACGATCCAATTCCTTGGAGTTATCATTAAATTGATCCTCTAAGTGCATTAGTGATTAGAATTGGAATTGTGTAGATATTAAATTGGTGAATGATGTTGAGGAATTATATAATTTTGTGGATATGTATTGAATTAGTGAAACGAACGTTATAAGAAAATAAATACATCCAATCTAACCATTGTAACAACTTAGGATCAACTCATCTCCATTAATTGTTTTAGAATAAGTAAGTGTATGTTTTAATTTATTTTCTTTAAATTAAATTAGTAGTTATTCAAATCAAATCAATCCAAATAGCTGGCCACTCCACAGCCAAATCCTTCCAAAATCAGAGTGTCTCTAGGTTTCTTCTTCGGTCCTTGTGGATTCGACCCCTACCTGTACTACAACGACCGCATACCTGTAGGTTAAATTTGGGAACGAACAAATTTTTGTGCCATTTCCAGGGACCCAAGTAAGTTATCTTAGACACTATCATCCTTTTCTCACCCCACGTTTTCTATTCTCACCCCATCTCTCTTATCTTTACCCCTTTCTATTTGTGTGTGTCCTGAGAATCTAGAACCCAAATTTATGTCTTCTCCAATGGAGTATCTTCAAAATTACCATGTCAGAAACTCATGCATGAATCCAATGGAAATTCAATATTGGGAAACCTCTAAATTTGAAACTTTCTTTGATCAACCCTTGAATGATTACCCCACACTCGATGAGACGTACAATCAATGGGATAATGAATGTTTAAATGATCAGTTTCCTTCCCTCTCAAGGATGATTGAAGAGTCTAATCTTAGTGAAGTCCATAATGTTAAACATCCCATCCTATCTATTCCTCAATCATTTCTTGAAAAATTGTGTAATAAAATGGATATAATGAGTTCCGAGGTATCATCTTTGAGATTAGAACTACAACGCATTAATACTTCTGAGGAACTCATCCCTACACCAATTGTACCTTCCAAAACCTTATGTGGAGTGTCTAGTTTCCCAAAATCCTCTCATGAATTAATTGAAGAACCGACCTTTGGATTTGGGGTAGGGGAAGTGAATCAAGAAATTGTTGAAGGGTCTTTAAATCAGGAGGAAATTGATTTCATGTATTCACAAGAGGGGAATTTGACATCGTGGATTGAGTCTCCTAAGTGTAACTCTATTGATGATTTTTCAAAAACACCAATCACTGAACCACTGAGAGAAATCAAAAACATTGAGTCCATGCACATTCCTAACACTATTCTTTCCAATTTTTTGGTTGAATCTTCTATTCAAAATGAAACAATTTTTTTTGGAAAACGAAACTGAGTTGGATTCAAATTCTCAACCTGTGTCTAAATGTCCTATCCAAACCAAGATCAAAATCATTGTCCTTCCTTCCCCACTCAAGTACCCTATAATTTTTGTTAAGAAAGAGCTTGGGGGTTTCATTAATTCATCTCATGAAACCCAAAAAGGTGGGTTGATCTTTGATTTATTAGGAAAGACTACAGAAGAAAAAAGATCAACCATTTCTGATATTCTTTGGATTTTGCCATTCATTTTAGAAAATATGATTGTTCATGAATTAAATTCCAAATCTTCTTACCAACCACAAGGGATACGCATTCTCAATCATGTTTAAGTAGAGAAAGATGAGGTCATTAAAATTTTTAAAGTTGGAATTGGCTAATTTGGGGGGTTCAAGTCGAGCTAAAGACTTTAAATTAAGCGCTGCACGGGAGGCAACCCGTGGTTTTCATGTTTCAAATCATTGTGATTCATTTTTTTCATTTTGATTTTTATTGTTTTTAGAAAAATATAGACTGTTGACCTGTTCTTCTTTTATGAGTAAGGATGGGTATAAAAGGGGAGCACCGTATTCATCCGTGTCACGCGGTGTGATCCCTGAGTAATACCTTACCCAGAAAATATAAAGAAGACAATGTATTATCAGTTTATTTTATTTTATTTTATATTTTTGTTGGTATTTTTAAAAAAATAGATTGTTGACCTGTTTTTCTTTTATGAGTAAGTATGGGTTTGAAAGGGGAGCACCGTATTCATCCGTGTCATGCGGTGTGATCCCTGAGTAATACCTTACCTAGAAATTTAAGAGAAGACAATGTATCATCAGTTTATGTTATTTATACTTTTTTTAGGTTAAAAAAAATACAAAAAATATATATATTAAAAAAAAAATTAAAGGCATGTCATAAGTCATTGGGAAAAGATGGTCACAACCGTCCAAGCCATTGGGAGACAAACCAGAACTGAAGGGAGACATGGGAATGCATTTTCAACATCAACCACCAGGTGAATTCATTCCATAATTTTCATTTTCAATGTTTCGTTGAACTTCTATCCTACCCCTTCTATGTTTGAATTCTTTAAACACTGGGGACAATGTTATTCTAAGTTGGGGGGGGGGAGATGAAAATGTGTGGAAGGAAAAATTTCATTAACCTTGAACATGATAACACACATTCCAAACTCTGAAATTGGATATCAACTAATTTTTCATGACTTGATTCTGATTTTAATGCAAGTTTATGTTCATGTGCATAGATATTGGAAAGTGTGGTTGTCCGATGTGATTTTTCACTGTTATAATTTCTTCCATTTAATAAAAAACATAATGCACGTCCTCTAGATTGTGGGGTTTTAGTTTGAGTTCTTGGGGACCCATAATAAATAGCATAGGATTGGCGATCATTTTAATTTTAACATGAGTATTCAAAAAAATCAATTGCGCGTAGAGCAATGAATTGATCTAATGTGTGGCTTTCAGCACTTGGGGATCGTGACTCCATAGTTGTCTAGCCCAGAGTTAGGAATTTTATCTCTATTTGTGGTAATTTGAATTTGTTTTTTATTGAGTTAACTTAAGATGATGCCCGAGTATGTGAGCTTCACTTAGTGCCCAAAGGTCTTTGAGCCTGGGAGTCATCGGCAAAGTCTTGCTACATGGGTTGACTCGATTGAGTTCAATTTCAATTACCATGGAAAAATTACAAAAAAAAAAAACAAAAAAAAAAACAAAATAAAAAAGAGTACTCATATTATTATTAAAATTTGATTGCTCCTAGCACTTTCATCTTTTCTCCCTCAAATAAAAATGAACCCCCATGTCTATTGTGACACACAACACTTCATCATGCTTAATTGAATTTGGATGAAATATGACAATGAATTTGAACAAAGGAATGGTCTTGGGCTTGAGATATGCCTGTGGACATAGTTTTTTTTAAATGATTTTGATGGGTTTCATAATTGTTTGGTATGTGATCTTTGGGTGAGAAATGTGTATTAAAATGTTTTTGGAAAAGGTCATTTGAATTTCATTTTTGTGAGATATATTTTGCTCAGGACTAGAAAAACTCAAGTTGGGGGGTGTGATTATCCAATAAAAACACATATTTTGATTACATTGTAATGGTATTAAATGTTTATTTTTGATATTATGGGCCTGAGTTAGTGGATTTTAATTTTGAACATCCATTCTTAGCATTTGTGCACTTCATGCCTAATATGCACCAATTTATGCCCAATGTTTCATCTGATTTAAAAGAATGTAATTATCCATATTTTAATTTGATATTTTTGGAAATTTATATAAACTTAAATATGAACATTTTTCATTCATGTATCAATGGATTATTCATAAAGGATGATGAGGATTTTTGGTGAAGAAAAGAAACAATTCTGGAGAAGGCAGATTGGATATCATCCCACTGATCGGACTGTGTGGCCCCCAATACAGGACCAATGAAGCCCAAAATTCATGGGAGGATAGAAAACATATATAGGAACAAATAATTCTTCTGTATCCAGTGCTAATTCGTCCTCAATGATGGTGTTTAAGGCGTCCCAAGTTGAAGATTCAATTCTGGGCCAGATTCTGAGGCCCAGAAAAACATCCCACTATTGAAATCATATCTCCAGAACCACAAAGTATTTTTGGATAAACTTTTACAGGATATTAGGGTACATCCGGAGTTGCATTTAAGTATTCTATGACCCACTCCAATTCTTCCTTCTAGATGGTTCTTTCGGCGCTTCTGTTCGGTGTAGAAAGATGGATGCAACTTCGAGGCAAGAGTTGAAAAGTCTCTTATGCATTAAATGTCCACCCACCTTTCTCAAAAAAAATTAATTAAAGGCACATGGGATGATGGGATCTCAGAAAAAGGATTACAAAATTCCTATTTAAGGCATTAGGTATGGAGGATTTGAGGATCTTGGTGCTTTATTTTCATTGTAATATTATTATGCCAATTCTCCTTTGTAATGTTCTTCCTTCTCATGTAAGTTGTTCGAATCACCTTAGTCTTCAATAAAAGTTCTTCTTATTCTCTTGTTATATTCTTCTCCTTATCACCTTGATACCATTGCATCAAGGTGTGAATTTATTCACACCAAAACTTGTGATTTTTTTCACACAACGGTGGAGTGATTGTTTCATTGTTTTATTTTTCTTCTCCAATTCTACTTCTTTAAGTCGACTTCCCGCTTCCATTTATTTAATAGAATAAATGTAGGGCTAAACCCTTATGGGTTGGTCCTAGGGAGTTTCATGGAGAAGATTGGATGTTATTTTATGATCTAAAATTCTGTAATCATTTCATTAATTTAATATTTCCATTTGATGATTATTTTCTTCTTCGTCTTCACCAACTTTGACAATGACACATTTTGAGTGCTATTACGATCCAATTCCTTGGAGTGATCATTAAATTGATCCTCTAAGTGAATTGGTGATTATCCTTGGAATTTTTTAGGTATTAAATTGGTGAATTATGTTGAGGAATTATATCATTTTGTGGATACATCTTGAATTAGTGAAACGAACGTTATAAGAAAATAAATACATCCAATCTAACCATTGTAACAACTTAGGATCAACTCATCTCCATTAATTGTTTTAGAATAAGTAAGTGTATGTTTTAATTTATTTTCTTTAAATTAAATCAGTAATTATTCAAATCAAATCAATCCAAATATCTGGCCACTCCACAGCCAAATCCTTCCAAAATCAGAGTGTCTCTAGGTTTCTTCTTCGGTCCCTGTGGATTTGACCCCTACCTGTACTACAACGACCGCATACCTGCAGGGTAAATTTAGGCACGAACAGGGTCTCCCATAATTCAAACATAAATAAGGTAGTATGAGATAGGTGAGAAACCATACCCCAACATTCATAATTGAAATTAAAAGGGCAAAACAACTTAAAGAAAATTGGACAAAAATGAGAAAGGAAGAAAAAACCCTTACTTGGAAGTGTGCTTCCAAAGGCTAGAGAGAGGATTGTGAGAGGCTTATTGTAAGGTTGGGGAACATTGGGAGGATTATAGAGAGAGTAGGTCAGAGGTTGGACGAACTACAAAGGCTTTGAGTGAGGAGGAAGTGGGAGCTTGGGTGGGTTTATATAGGAAAGGTGAGGGAATTCTTTATTATTTAGGTTTGGGTCCCCTTACATTAAATTAATCCAAACCAAAAACCATCCCATGGTTTTTGCCCATGTTTTTTGGAAAAGGGAATAGAAAAAAAATATTTTATTTTGAAAAAGTCTGAACTTCTTAAAATAACAGGGTTGCTTATGTGGAGGTGAGTCATACTCCCATGGAAATTATTTTAAAAAGACAAGGTGTTTAATAAGTCTTGAGGGGTCCATTAATGCTTTGAAAAGTAATTAAAACAAACCCAAAATCACATTATTTTAATGGTAAAACATATATTGGCTGAACATAAATATTATAGTATTTTATTACATCACTATTGGGTCATTATGATGTCATAAAACACATTATATATTTAAACGGTATTTAATTTTTACCCAAAAATTTGACTGTCTCAGAAAATTATGAAAAATTCACTGTTGGATAATTTCGACGTCCTGATTCTAGAAATAACATTTATTTTATCTAAATAATTTTCTAAATATATTAATTTTCACTTTTAAAATAAAAACCGACATTTATCGAAAATTCACGGGTTTTGATAGAAATGGATTTCAAACCTATATAAAAATTACAATTGCATTCATAAAATTATAAGATCATTTATATTTAATAAAAATTAATTTAATAATAATAATAATATTTTATTAAAATATTATTTAATTCAAAAATACCTTAATTTAATAAAATAGAATTCTTAATTAAATAATAACTAAAAACATTATTTGTACTTTAAAAACTATTTACAATGTATCAATAATGACAAGAAAGTATATTAATTATTATATACAAAAAATAATGTACATGAACATAGTACTATTTATTTGTTACATAACCCCTTAAAATAGCTGTATAAGACCTAAGGGTAAGGTGTGCGATGGTGACCGACTCTTGGGGTGGCTCGGATAACATCGCTCGAGTGGTAATTTCTATCAACTTCCACTTCTCCCGTAGACAGTCCCGTTTGAGCTTGACATGATGAAGCTTATCTTGGGCTTGGTCAAGAGCAAATCCCAAGGATGCCACCTCTTTTCCGAGCTCTGACAAATGGGCTTTGTATGGGTAAATTCTACTGGATGAGGCCATCACTTCCTTTGTCTGAGTAAATTTGGATTTGTTAAAACCCTATATTTATACTAATCATGTGATCACCGTTCAACGACTATATTAGCAATGGTCAAAATTCTTAACATAAAACCAAATAAGTTGACATTTTATATAAACATAAAGAGACATTTAATTAGATCAAGAGGGATTTCCATTAATGAAACTTTGGGTCGTTACAATATTCCCCCCTTAAGAAATTTCGCTCTCGAAATTTTCCTTTTCCCACACTAAAACAGATGTGGGTAACTCAGCTTCATTATTTCCTCCGATTCCCAAGTTGCTTCTTCAAACTTGTGGTTTCTCCACAACAACTTAATGACGGGTATTGTCTTATTTCATAGAACTTTTTCTCTATGATCTAAGATCTTCACTGGTTTCTCCTCATAAGAAAGATTATCTTCCAATTGTACCACCTCAGAAGAGAGTACATGTGAAGGGTCCAGTATGTACTTCTTTAAGAGGGATACATGAAAGACATCATGTACTTTGTCCATAGTATGTGGAAGTGCTAGTCGATAGGCCATAGCCCTGAAACGATCAAGAATCTCAAAGGGGCTGATGTACCTTGGACTTAACTTCCCTTTCTTTCCAAACCTCATGACCTTCTTCAACGGAGATATGCGTAGAAAAACCATGTATCCAGCTTTAAACTCAAGGTCTCATCGACGATTATCTGCATAACTCTTCTGTCGACTCTGGGCTGCCTTGATATGCTGCTGAATGGTTTTCACCTTCTCCACCATTTCCTCGACCATTTCCGGTCCAAGCAGCTTACGTTCACCGACCTCATCCCAACACGCCGATGTTCTACACCTTTTCCCATACAGGGCTTCGTATGGTGCCATTTGGATGCTTGAGTGGAAACTATTATTATAAGAGAACTCAACCAGAGGAAGATGTTGATCCCATCGTCCTTTAAAGTCCATTGAGCACGCTCTCAACATATCCTCAAGTATTTGGATAGTCTGCTTGGATTGGCCATCAGTTTGAGGATGATAGGCCGTACTGAAGTTCAGTTCAGTATTCAGAGCATGTTGAAGACTCTTCCAAAACTTAGAGGTGAATCTTGGATCTCGGTCAGACACAATAGATAGTGGTACTCTATGCAGCCTTACCAATTCCCTGATATATATCTGTGCCAGTTGATCCAAAGAGAAATCATCCTGAATAGCAATGAAGTGTGTAGTCTTTGTAAGACAATCCACAACAACCCAGATTGCATTGTTGCCTTTGAATGTACTTGGAAGTTCGGTGACAAAGTCCATGGTGATGTTCTCCCATTTCCATTCTGGTATGGGCAATGGTTGCATCATCCCCTTAGACTTCTGCCTCTCTGCCTTCACTTTCTGACACACCAGGCACTTTGATGTATATTCAGCGATCTTCTTCTTCATATTATCCCACCAAAAGTTTTCTCGGAGATCTCGATACATCTTTGTGCTCACTGGGTGAATAGAGAAATTTGAACTATGTGTATCATCTAAAAGTTCCTTCTTCAACTCCGGACTTGATGGAACTCATAGTCTTTTCCCAAACCGCACAATTCCTTCTTCATTAACATTAAACTCCGAGGATTTCCCTTTTTCGATAGCTTCCACTTTTTCTTGAATTCCCACATCATCCTTTTGAGCATCCTTTAACCTTTCCAAAAGAGACGGTTGAGCAATAATTTGTTAAAGGATTGATGATGTTCCCTTCTCTATGATTCCCATGTCCATCTTCATCATGTCTAAGAAGATTGGATCCTTCTCAATTCTCATCATTTATAGAATCGCTGGATCCTTTCTACTTAGGTCATCTTCCACCTTGTTCTCTTTCCCAGAGTGGTAATGGATTGAACAGTCATAATCCTTGATGAGCTCTATCCATCTTCTCTGGCACATATTAATCTCTTTCTGTTTGAATATATATTTAAGACTCTTGTGGTCAGTATATATCTCACATTTCTCTCCATAGAGATAATGCCGCCAGATTTTCAAGGAAAAGATCACCGCTGCCAACTCCAGATCATGCGTTGGATAGTTTCGCTCATGGATTTTCAACTGCCTTGAGGCATAGGATATAACTTTATCATTTTGCATCAGCACATAGCCTAAGCCCTTCTTTGAAGCATCACTGAAAAACAACAAAAAGTTCCCCACTTGTGGGTAAAGTGAGCACAGACATAGTGATAAGCCTCCTTTTCAACTCCTTGAAGCTTTCTTCACATTCATCACTCCAAGAAAACTTTACTCTCTTTCGAGTTAGCTTGGTAATAGGGTTGGACAATCGTGAGAAATTTCTCACAAATCATCGATAATATCCAGCTAACCCCAAGAAGCTACAGATATCTGTTACCGATGTTGGCCTCGACCATCCCTCAATTGCATATGTTTTGGAGGGATCCACAGATATCCCATTGCTTGTGATGATATGGCCCAAGAATGAGACTTCCTTCAACTAGAACTCACACTTTCTGTACTTTGCATAGAGCTTCTCCTTGCGCAAAGTCTCCAGTACAGGTCTTAAATGATCCTCATGATCCTCCTTGGTTTTGGAGTATATTAGAATATCATCTATAAAGACAACCACAAATTTGTCTAGGTAATATCTAAATACTCTATTCATTAAGTCCATGAATATTTATTGAGCATTAGTGAGTCCTAAAGGCATTACTATGAATTCATAGTGCCCGTATCTTGTGCGAAAAGCAGTCTTGGGGATATCTTCCTTCTTCACCCTTACTTGATAATATCCCGACCGCAAGTCCACCTTGGAGAAGTATTGTGCTCCACGCAGCTGATTGAACAAGTCATCAATTCTTGGGAGATGATACTTTTTCTTTATCGTGATTTTGTTAAGTTCACGATAATCGATGAAAAGCCGCATTGACCCATCCTTCTTTTTGACGAAGAGGATTGGTGCACCCCATGGTGAAGCACTTGGGCGTATAAACCCTTTATCCAGATTCTCCTGTAGTTGTTTCTTCAGCTCTTCAAGCTCTAAAAAAACCATTCTATATGGAGTCTTGGATATTGGTAAATCCCCGGGTATAAGTTCAATTGATAATTCAACATCTCTTTTAGGAGGAAGACCAGGAAGTTCCTTGGGAAACACTTTAGCGAATTCCCTCACAATAGGCATTTCTTCAAGGATGGTTTCTTCCTTGGACTCAATTATCTGAGCTAGATACACATGCTCATAAGGTAGTAATATCCATGCTTGAGATGATGGAGCTAAAGGAGATTAATCTTACTCCTTACACTTGTAAAGAATCAGGGGTCTATTCTCCATATGGAGCGTGATTTCCCTCTCCCAACAATTTATGTTGGCTCTATATAAAGAAATCCAATCCATGCCAAGAATTTCATCAAATTCCACGAGAGGGAGTATGATGAGGTTCGCTGGGAAATTCAATCCACATATTATAATAGGGGAGGACTTATATTCATGGGATGAAATGATTTCCCCATTTTCCGTACTCACCGACATCTTCACTTCCATGATCTGTGGTGGTGCTGAGATTATTCTACTAAATTTTTGAGATATAAAAGAATGAGTAGAACCTGAATCAAAAAGTATGTTCACTATTCTTGAATGAATAACTAGCGTACCTATCACCACTTCATTGTCGGGGTTCACTTCGACAGAAGTGATGGCAAAAGCTCTTCCTTGCTGCCTTGGAGGTTGTTGGTTGCCTCCGAAAACCCTTGGATTAGGGCAATGATTTGAAAAATGACCCAGTTCTTTGCATTTGTAGCATTGAACAACGCGTTGAGGTTCGAATGGAGCGTTACTCTCCTGTATCGCAGCCACAGGTCTTTCTTTCCAACAGTTAACAGCTAGGTGCCCTTCTCTTCCACACCTGAAGCATTTCCTCATCCCCTTGAGGCAATTTCCAGGGTGCTTCTTTCAGCACTTTTGGAAAGTGGGGTGCTGGATCTTATTAGCACCATTGGATTTATCCATCGGACCACCAGCATTGAAGTCCACCTTACACTTCTTATCCCCATGATACCCCTGTGATTCTCTGATCTCCATTTCGACCTTAAGGGAACATCAGATAATTTCCTCATAGCCGTCGAAGTCACAGATTGCTAATTCTTTCTGTAGGCTAGGATTAAACCCACCAAAGAAGTGGTCAACTTTGCATTCTGGGGTAACGACAAAGCCAGAAGCGTATCATGCAAGCCTTGTGAAGTTTTCCTCATACTCTCCAATAGATTCTTCATCTTTTTTCTTGAGGGAAATGAAGTCCCTTTCCATCTTAAGCCGGAGGGTTCACGAAAAATATTTATCGAAAAACATCTTCCATAAATCCTTCCATTCCAACACCTTGATCTCCTCCTCAGGATTCATATTTTTGATCAACGTCCACCATTGATCAGCTTCACCCTCCATATGATAAGCCTCCAGGAGAACCTTCTCTTGTTAAGAACATTGAAGGATAGAGAAGATCTTTTCAATGGAGTTGATCCATTGTTCAGCGATCGTGGGATCAAATGATCCACTAAAAGTAGGAGGCCTTTGTCTCATGAAGCTCTCGATAACGACTTGTTCTTTCTTAGGGGGGTTGAACGTTCCTCTTGACCCATGTTTCTATTCAAAACTTGAGTTAGCTGAGATAGAAGTGTGAAAAAGTTTGCGATTCCCGCTCCCATTGGATTGGGAATCTCATTAGTATAGTCATCACACTGATCTTCACAACGGTTTTTAGCCCGAGTCCTCCTATTACAGGCCATTGGATGGAATAAAAGGAAAGTTAGGGGTAACAAATAAAGGGTAATCCAAAGACAAAAGTTGATGACTTACAAATAAACTTTTATTTCCTTAACTCATGAGTCTATAGGCTTCAATCTAGGCTTTTCATGATCTACTTTCTAACATGTATTCTTAGGGGCATTTTTTTTAATTCCCTTAATAAGGGTTCATACTAAGATTGTGAATTTATCAAAACATATCCTCCGGGAGTGTCGTAAACAAGAGTGCAACAAGTCCCGTTGTCGTGCACCATTTCCCGTTCGAGTCTAGCTCAAAGCGGTGTTTTCGGGTTTTACCCCTAGGATACATCTGTGCCAGAGCCGCCTCTACCTGCTCGTATCCAGACAGAGATGTATTTGTTTGATAAACCACTTACTCAGTACTTACCAAAACTTAGGGATGTTTTTATTATACTTAGTCTTGTATCTAATGCTTTACTAGGGTTTTCTAATCCTAATCCCAAAAATAACTAAACCTATCATTTGATACCAACTATGACAACCCTGCTTTTATTACAAACTTAAACACGATTTATTACATAAAACTTCACTTGATACAAAAAGAAGATTGAGAGGTTTAGTGTCTTTGGGGCTTAGGATCATTACATAAAAACTTAAAACATGAAATACAACATCTTTATTGAAAACTTCCTTTACATTACCATTGTATTCCCTCTTACTTAGCATTGCATGGGATAACCTGAGGACATGCATAAGAAAAGGGTGAGCTATAAAGCCCAGTAAGGGAGTACACATGGAATAAAATGAGGAGTACAATACATGTTAGGAAATAGGAATATCAATAGAGCATAATAGAAACATGAACATAAAGGAATGATAAAGCATGATAATCATAACATGGAAATGTGGCAACAACACTTAACATGGAATTAGCATGAGCCAAGGCTCATTGCACATGGAGCATGAGTAAACCCTTGTTGCACATAAAGAATGAGTAAAACCTTATTGAAATTGAATTAGCATGAGTCAACACTCATTGCACATGACGTATCATGATACTATACTTTACCCAATGCATTGGAGCGCTATAAGGGCACACCCTTCTTAAACATTTCATTTCATGCATAAGTGTGCCACATGGATCATAAAACATGGATTCATAAAACATAATAATTTATTCCACGATAAAGGAATATGGAATTCATACATGAAACTTTATAATCAATATGTAAGTGTGCATAAAGGTGAATACCCTTGATGGAGAAATGGGCATGGTATTCACTACACAATGGAATTGGCTTAGAAAATCGGTGTGATTTCGGCAGCGTAACGACATGACATAAGAATTCATAAAAAAACAGTTGATGAGAGATAAAGGGGTTACTCATCATATTTACATGTAATGGACAGTAATGAGGTCATATAGATACATTTCCCAACAATTTAAATGGAATTTAGATTCATGATACAAAAGTTTTGCTTGAATGTAAATGAGGTGAGAGAAGTTCCTTTCAGAATTTCGACATAGTAACGGTTGTACATGGGAGGCATTTAATGAGAGAGAAAGGGGTCTCCCATCATTCAAACATAAATATGGAAGTATGAGGGAGGTGAGAAACCATACCCTAACATTCATAATTGAAATTAAAAGGGCAAAACAACTTAAAGAAAATTGGACAAAAATGAGAAAGGAAGAAAAAACCCTTACTTGGAAGTGTGCTTCCAAAGGCTAGAGAGAGGCTTGTGAGAGGATTCTTGGGAGCTTGGGGAAACTTGGGAGGATTATAGAGAGAGTAGGGCAGAGGTTGGATGAACTCCAAAGGCTTTGAGTGAGGAGGAAGTGGGAGCTTGGGTGGGTTTATATAGGAAATGTGAGGGAATTCTTTATTATTTAGGTTTGGGTCCCCTTACATTAAATTAATCCAAAACACAAACCATCCCATGGTTTTTGACCATGGTTTTTGGAAAAGGGAAGAGGAAAAAAATATTTTATAAGGCCAAATTCCGAACTTCTTAAAATAATAGGGTTGCTTATGTGGAGGTGAGTCATACTCCCATGGAAATTATTTGAAAAAGACAAGGTGTTTAATAGGTCTTGAGGGGTCCATTAATGCTTTGAAAAATAAGTCAAAAAAACCCAAAATCACATTATTTTAATGGTAAAACTTATATTGGCCGAACATAAAGATTATAGTATTTTATTACATCACTATTGGGTCATTATGATGTCATAAAACACATTATATATTTAAATGGTATTAAATTTTTACCCAAAAATTTGACTGTCTTAGAAAATTATGAAAAATTCATCGTTGGATAATTTCGACGTCCTAATTCCAGAAATAACATTTATTTTATCTAAATAATTTTCTAAATATGTTAATTTTTACTTTTAAAATAAAAACTGACATTTATCGAAAATTCACGGGTTTTGACAGAAATGGCTTTCAAACCTTAATAAAAATTACAATTGCATTCATAAAATTATAAGATAATTTATATTTAATAAAAATTAATTTAATAATAATAATAATATTTTATTAAAATAATATTTAATTCAAGAATCCCTTAATTTAATAAAATATAATTCTTAATTAAATAATAACTAAAAACATTATTTGTACTTTAAAAACTATTTACAATGTATCAATAATGACAAGAAAGTATATTCATTATTATATACAAAAAATAATGTACATGAACATAGTACTATTTATTTGTTACATAACCCATTAAAACAGCCGCATAAGACCTAAGGGTAAGGTGTGTGATGGTGACATACTCTTGGGGTGGCTCGGATAACATCGCTTGAGTGGTAATTTCTATCAACTTCCACTTCTCCCGTAGACGGTCCCGTTCGAGCTTGACATGATGAAGCTCAGCTTGGGATTGGTCAAGAGCGAAGCCCAAGGATGCCACATCTTTTCTGATCTCCAAAAAATGGGCTTTGTATGGGGCAATTCTACTGGATGAGGCCATCACTTCCTTTTTTTGAGTAAATTTTGATTTGTTAAAGCCCTATATTTATACTAATCATGTGATCACTGTTCAACGACTATATTAGAAACGGTCAAAATTCTTAACATAAAACCAAATATGTTGACATTTTATATAAACATAAAGAGACATTTAATTAGATCAAGAGGGATTTCAATTAATAAAACTTTGGGTCATTACAATTAATCAATAAGATGACTGGTCATTATTATTATTGTTGCCACATTAAAGTGACTGCTAGGATTATTTTATAATTGTGTTTTTGGAAACTATTTAAATATTTTAATTTTTACTAAAATTATGTTTTATGATAAATTTATATATTTTTTTTTAAATTTTTATTTTTATAAAGATATCTTATAATACAAATCAATGAAGTTTTAAGTAATTTTTATAACCACCAAAAAGTTTATTATAACATAAAAGACTGCTAATTTTCAATAATTATTTTTTAGAAAGTTAAAATCCTCATATTTAGAGAATTATTTTGTTAAAAATAAATATAATTTTTGGATTCAGTACATAAAAATAATCTTATAGTGAATTTATGGTAATTTTCTAAAAAAGTTGATTTTTGGGCTAAAAAGTGAAAATACTATTTTTTATGAAATAACTATTATGATATAATTAGGATATGATCAAGATTTAATTTTTTTAATCCTTATTCCTAATAAAAAATTATTTAAGGAATAAAATAGTACATAATGTGTTACATTTAGAAATATACGCTTAGCATTTTAAAAAAATACGATTTTTTCCTTTCTAGAAAAACCGTTTTTATAAGTTATACTCAAATCATATTTGGAATTAATTTTTATCACTTTTATAAATTGAATAAATTAAAATGGGTTGATTTTTTGGAATTTTAAGTTCCAAATTTTTTAATATGGTTAGTTTCATTTTTATACATAAACAAGTTATCGTGGTAAAAAAATAGTTACCACAATATAAATAAAATAATACAGAAGGTTAAAATTAAATGGTAAAAGCTTAAAATATCTAAAAACTAAAACATTAAATGGAGTTTTGATGTATTTTATGAACTTAAACATCCTTGAAAACATTAATTTTCAACTAAAATCATTTTAATTAATTCCACTCAATAATGTTTAGCCTTAAATACAAAATAATCATTATTTAATCACTTAAAGCCACCCTTCATCAAGTACAAATACCCAATTCCCACCCCCAATCTCCACTCCAAATATATTAATCACGAATTTATAGTCATTTAACCTATTAAAGAGTCCCTCCAAGGTTACCTCAAGGTATCAAGGTTCCATCCTCAAGTTTTATGAAGCAAATCTTCAAGGTAAGGGAATTCTCCTCTTCTCCTTTTTCATCCAAGTACCCCATTTTGTGTATCACTTCTAAATATTAATAAAATTTATTCTATTACACTTATGATATTACCATTACTGAAAAAAGTATGTTTCATCAATGTGAGACCATCTTTCCCTTCTATTATGACCTTTCCATAATACACGATGTATACCGTCCTGCTATTGAATTCATTTCTTGAATTTCTCTTTTCTACATTATAAATTATCATATTGTGAATACCAAAACATCTTCCATTTTCATGGATATTAAACTATATGTAAAAATTTCTTATTTATTCATGTATTTACATATATTAAACCCATATTCCATTTTTTGGGTTAAAAATGATGTTATGTTCAAGTCTTTAAGCACTTAGTATGCAATGATTTTGATATGAAGCCAGTTCTTTATTTTCCATGGGTTATTGATAAAATGATTTGTTATGATCAATGTGGATCACACGAATTAATACATATAAAGGGTGTTCCATGATAACACTCCAATGAATTGTGTAAATAAAAAATCTATATAGATGAAATTTTTTATGATACCTTGGTGAATAACCTTAGAAATTATGATTTATGACACCTTAATGATTAACCTTGGTGATATGATCATGAATGTATCATTTTAAGATGTATTCACATTTACATAATATGAAAAATGTTATTTATATTATTATATTAATCATGTTCATATGTCTATGCCTTATTGATATGCCTCTTGTTCACATGCTAATATATCCTTTGTTTATTCCATTTTTGGGCTTTATACTCACCCCTCTCTTTGATGTATGTTCCCAGGATATGAGATATAGTAAAAATAAATTAGGAAAAACCCATGAAGAATTATTTCAAGTGTATTATAATAATTTTTATGTTTTTCATATATTATTTCCCTATTTCCAAGACACTAAATCCCAAAATATCATCTATTTTGTTAAATGTTTTACCATGTAATGAAAGTTTTATGAAATAAAAATGTGGGTCACTATAAAGAATACATTGAATATGAGACTATATATTTGTTTTGTATTAAACATGTTACTGATAATTTTGGAAGTAAATTAATGAACTAAAAAGTCTAGGTGTGTACCATAGTGGTTTTAGTCTGGATTACTGAACTCATGAAATCAATAACTTTACTATTGTGACTTGATATTCTAGCAAAGGCATGATCCTAGTAAAGAAAAAAAATATTTGATAAAAATAAAGAGTGTGGTTAGATTTATATTAATTAATTATGAAATTTAAATTAAAAATAATATCAACACTTGGATATTGGATTTTTTATAAAATTTCTTGATAAGCACTTCATTTTTGAAAATAAAAAAATATTGTATTAAGGTATTTTTAACGACAATATCATTGTTTTTGACTTCAAAATATTCAGTTTGGGTGGGAATATGAATTCATCATTATTCTAAAAGATGTATAATTTAAGTTTAAGTATGATTTATAAGTTAGGTTAATAAAGAAAATTAAATTAAGTAGTTGCCAAAATTAAACCATCTCTTAGTTCAGAGGAAATTTTTGGTATAAATTGCATTACCTGTTTGTCGAAAAAAACAATTAATATCATTCCACTATAATTTTCACCATAAATTAAAATAGGTATGAGTGTGATAAAACCCATAATTTATCCACCAGTCTCTAAACCTTATGGATGGATGAGTACCTTTCTTTGACTCCTGCTCAGTGTTTTCAGTCAGTTTTTATGTTGCATTAGGTTGACATTGCATTTAGTTCCTTTCATGCTTTGTTTGGGGAGAATCTTGAAAGAGGGAAGGGTATGATGAAATATTTCATCTGGATATCCTCCACACATTTGTTTCATCTGGAGAGTTTCTCTTCCACGTTTTGTTTCCATAACAGTGAAAATTCTTGGCAGAGGGGGAGACACATCATTTTGATTGAACTCATTGTTGCACTACCTACCAAGGGGTGAGACGAGGATTTTTTTGGTTATTTACTTGATTTTTTCTTCCCTTTGGACATAAGGGATCATTTTTACCTTTTTATTTTGTTTCTTTAAGGCATTTCCCCTTTCTTGTAATGGGTTTCCTCTTTTCATAGATTTAAAAGAGGTCTACTTTATTTTATGTTCAATAAAGGGGGATTGAATATCAACCTTAAAAAAACACACATCATGTAATTTAGGAGTAATATTAATATAAAATAATTATAAATTATAGGTAATATAACCTTTCATCCTATAGTTTTACTTTCATATTTTTTTCTAACCCTCCCATGGTTACATTGATTGGTAATGATGTAGATGTCCAAATAGATTATTTAAATATGTTAACAGAATAATAATTTACAAAATTTATGTATTAATATATTTCATATTTCTATTATAAGTAGTAGTAAATGTGTACATAAATATTGTATAAATAGAAAATTAATATAAAATACCAATCCAAGAATGAAAATACCTATGTGTGAAGATTACAAAGTAGATAGATAACAATATGGGAGTTTTTATAAACAACATGGGAGTTTTTATAATTATTTTATCTTTCTAGTTCAAGTAATTTGGGAGTTTTTAGAGACATTTCATATTTCAAGTATGAGAGTTTTTTATAAATTTTTCATAAATATACTGATAACAAATCAAGCATTAATAGAAAATATATTTTTCATATTTCCAATATAAGAAGTATGGGAGTTTTGATAGCATGTTCTTTATAGTTATACATAATCATACACATAATAATGGATGGGTCCTAGTATCCCCTTGATTAATACATTACCTCAAAGTTAGTTCACATATATTCATAGGCTATAATTAAATGTAAACAATTTATTTGAATGAATATTGAATTTAAATTTCATAAATTGATAGATTAAATGCATATTATATATATTAGGTTCTTGGGGGTATAATTACAATGAAACACACACACACACTACACATGAATAGTCTGGAAAGGAAAGTTACATCCCCCCTTATGTGATAACGTACCCATCAATCCATTTTTTATTTAGTATATAGCCCGTAGGACCAATATTGGATGGCCTTAAGGCCCCTTCATTTGATGGCCCAAAGGGCCTAAAATAATATCGAGTAACGAGGTATTATTGGGCATCACGAAACACCTTTCCTAGGCTTAACCTAGGACCAAAAACCATCCTTACCCAACTAAATTCGAGTGTGGAAGGACTCAAACCTAAACCAGTTCTATTTCTAAGGAGTGTTCGACTTACACTGTACCACTTAAGCAACCCCCAGTTGGATTTAATGCATATTGAATATAATTTGTATCTCAAAACTACATATTATACATAACAAGTCAGTTTATTTGGAATAAAAAATGACACATGAGCATATTATACCAATTCATTCCACTTATATTAGCATTTTTGAATACATATTATATAGAATCATGTATATTGAATGCATGTTGAAACTACATTTATACAGAATCATGAAAATTACAAATGATATTTACACCAGCATGCATACATGTTACAAATTCTAATGAATCCATGCTACATTAATAGAAAAGTTACATTAAAGGGTAGGTTACAAATACGAATGAATCCCATTTACATTAATTTTTTTGAATGCGTATGATAAAAAATCATGCATATTGAATTCATGTTGAAACTTTATTTATACAGACACATGGAGATTACAAATGCTACTAACATTAACAGGCATGAAAGCTATAATTTCTACTAAATCCCTTTTACATTAAAATCTAGGTTACATTATTAGTCATGTTATAAATTCTACTAAGTCCTAATTACATTAATAGGTTTGATGTAAATTCTACTAGAATTTATACAAAATCATGTCACTTACATTAGCCGGAAGGTTTCAAATGGTATTGGATCCCACTTACAGTAACATTTTTGAATGCATATTATACAAAAACATGCATATTGAATTCATATTGTACTGCATTTATATTCCCAGTGATATAAATTGTATTTATATTTAAACTGCATAGTTATATATAGATTTATTATTAAAATTAGTCAATCAGTTCTTCAAACAAAAAATATAGTAAAAGACATACTATCTGATAGTCATTTAATATCCATTCTATTGAATAAACCTGAACACTAAAACAAGAATATTCAAATTTTTGAATAGTAGACACACACACATTGACCGTATAATAACAAGAACAAAGAAAATAAATAATTAAAAAATAATTATAATAATACACATTGTTTGTGTATTAAATGTTTCATTACCTATTAAATATTTTTTTGGAACCTTCTTTCAAATAATATCTTCAAAATAAATGAAATCAAATCCAAATAGTGAAAAATGTGCATTATAAGGCAAACATGGGTTCTCCAGTTGAAAAATATTCTGTAACTATTCCAAGTTTCTATTTTTTTCATCATTTTCAACTATTTTTAAATTTTTTATTATATGGCATACATCTTCATGGAGAAATGATTTGAACTCTATAATCAAGTTGACTAGTGACAATCACTTGAATTTTTGTTCCTTGTAAAAAATGTAAAATATTAATGGAAACTTTGTACCATGATAATTTTAATTGTTAAATAAATATGTTAAAAAGTTAAAGTAATTCCTTTGAAGAATAAAATAATGGATGAAAAAATAATACCCAATTTATCATTAATAATATTGGTGTCTAAAGCTACAACATCGGTTGGGTACTTTAAAGTTTTAGTGTACCACAAATTGAGGATTCATACTTTGATCATTAATATTAATTTCATGTAGGGGTATAAATGATCATTCCATAAGAAACAATCTACAAAATTTAGTTGAAAATAAGTCATAAACAATGTATTTAATATTATATTCTTAAACAGATGTGAAAGTTTGTTAGAAAAAGTCCCTCTTGATGGTGATTTTTGGTTGATTGTGTTTGTTGGCAAGGTTTGAGGTTTTGGATGAAGGCAATTTATAAAAGGAGGCATGAAGAGTGAGAATGAATGTATGAACTGATCTTGTGGAGTGTGATTGTTTGAACCATTCTCGCAGAGCATGAATGTTTGAACTGATCTCGCAAAGTGTGAATGTCTGAACTGATCTCGTAAAGCGTAAATGTCTAAACTCATCTCATAGATCAAGAATTTCAGAACTAATCATGTAGAGTGAAGATGTTAAAACTGATCACATGGAACATGAATGTGTGAAATTACCATTTATAGTGATCATGTGAAGCGAGTAAGTCCTAATGGATCACACAAAGTTTTTCTGGACTAGGTGGACATGTATTACTTGTGACTGTGAGAGCTAACAAAGATCAGATGATTGCATAACAAAATCCACATGAGTATACTAGGATCTCACAATGAGATCATGAAGTTCACTTGAAGACACATTTTTACTTTCAATAGATCATGAATAGTACTTTAAGACACTGCATGATTTTCAGAGGATCTCACGGAGAGATCATGTGAAGCGCGTGAAGATAAAGAAGCTGGAAATGATGGAGAAATCACGCGGTCATTAAAAATCACATGATAACATGATTGTATTTGGATCTTGTGATGGAATCATGTGACACACTCAAAGACAATGCATTGGATCATGTAAAGCACTTGTGATATGCAGTATGTGATCATGAGAAGCAATCATGCGAAGTGCATAATGTTGATTATTGAGGCAATAGAGTGGACAACTATCCATGATTTGTGTAATTATGGTGGTGTACTTTTGCCTATAAATAACCACTGACCCATCGTTAAGATATTATTTTTTTCTTAAAATATTTATTTGAAGAAAATTCCATAGAAGGAGTTTCATGTGAAGTGAATGAGTATATGTGATTAACATCACATAAGTGTTTCACATGAGCATAATGAAGTCTTGCACCAGAATCATGTGATCCATTTAATTATAAAAAATTATTGCAAATGGGTATCATGATGGTATCTTTCTAAGAGAATAATATTTAGGGTGTTTGTGTGCATATGCATACCTATTGATATCACATGATCCACATAACCCGAATAAGGTCTCATGCTAGAGTCTCATGATCATCATGATCTGAACAAGGTCTTGTGATCTACATGAACTGAACAAGGTCTCACAAAGGAGTATCACAAATATGTCTCATGAAGGAGTCTCTTGGTGGAGTCATGTTATCCACATGATCTGAAGGGTGTTTCATGGAGGATTCTTATGCTAGAGTCTCATAGAGGGGTCTCACACCAAGATATCATGCAATAGTTACATGCTAGGATCTCATGTAAGGGGATACATATGAGGGTCAAACATAGGGGTAATACACCATGGTATTATGTAAGAATATACACACCAAAATTACCCTATTATAAATATCATTTCCATAACTTAATTTAAAAGTATAATAACGAGGATTTACACCATTTGAAAATACTTTCAGAAGGAGTTTATTTACTACTACATCCAAGGAAGTGAAAGGAAGACTTGAAATCTCTTGAAGGCCTTACCAAAGTGAGGAGGAGTTTCCATGATCTATCATGTAAATGTGATGATCAAGATGATGTTCACATAAAGTATGTGAAGGAGCAAGTGATGTTTAGAGGCACCTATCATACATTCGGTGAAACCCTCAATAATAGAAGATATTGTTCTTTGGCCTGCGTGCCAATTTTTTTTCCTTATCATGTAGTGATAATAGGAGGTAAGTGATCTTGGGGAGATAGTGTATATTTCCCAAAATTTTTAAGGGAAGTGATACCATGAAGGAGTGACCTAGATTAAACAAAAAAGTAGTAGGCTTAGTGATTTTTGTGCACTAACAAAATGTTGGATGTATGCTCCTTGTACTAGACCATATTTGTGAACCAAGTAAAAATTTGTGTTTTCTTATGATTTATATTTTTCTTTAATTTCTATGTATCATCATAAAATAAAGTTGGTAAGGATAAGATCAATATAAATGCTAAAAAACAAAAGAAGTAACCCTTATAATAATGAGGTCAAGATCCAATGGGGCATGGAGAATTTTGTAAAGAATATCCACACCTTGATTCACCCCCTATTAAGGAATATAAACCCCTTTTGTGAATAATAATTGGTATCAAATAATAGGTTTATTTTTTTGGATTTTTTTCTTTGACTTGATTATTTGTCTGTTGAAATTGAAGTTTTAGTTTTCTCTTATCTCAGCGTGCCATGAAAAAGGGAAAAACTTTAAAAAGAAATTAAAGTTAGGTGATATTACTTAGTGTGTAAGTGTCTATAGACAGAGTGTAATTCAATTAAAGAAAACCAATAATGTACTAAATAAAGATTTGGATGAATTAGACAGTGAAAATATTGACTCATTCAATGATGTTATAAGAATGAATGAAGAACTCGATATTCCAATTGATGTTGGAACTACTGATGATGAATAAATTACAATAAGGAAAAAGTGGAAGTATTTCATGTAATAAGGGAATTGGATCAGAAATTAAAATTAGATAATAAGTATAAAGATATCTAGATCCAATTACAAGAAATTGAAGTCAGAAATCTAAAAGGTTTAAATAAAAGACTTGTTTAATTTTCCACTGATCTAAGAGTGAAGAATGATTCTCAAGATGAAGAACTAAAAAAACTCAAAGTAAATAAAAATTGAAAGAATATAAACTCAAAACAAATTCAGAATCTATAATCCAAAAATTAAGATCTTGACACACACTTATCAGAACTAGTTCAAGATAGTGCATGCCTTAAAGATTATACTGCTCAGATGAATTAAAAAATAAATGAGAAAAGTGACATGGTGGATAAGATCTACTAGGAATTAAAATATGATATGACTAGTGGGAAGACTCTCATGATATAAATTAATATTCAACTTGAAACTAGGGATAAGACGATTAAATAACTGGGAGAAGACCTAGAATCATTTAACAAAGAAGTGGATAAATCTAATGTCAAATCCAAGACCAAATTTAAGGATGCGTTTCATTTTATATTTGATTATCCTTTGGCAGGTAATAATGAAATGAAAAGAAAATATACTAATATAGAGAAAAAAAATGAAATGATTGTATCATCCTAAATATCATTTAGTTTGGTAAAATCTAGTATTGGATATGATGAACCATCTACCATGCATGAGAGGAAGAGAGACATGAATAGTTATAGAAATAGGAAAATATTGTACGTGCTAGAAACATATCTAAAAAGTATTTTAAAGTAATAAATGAAAATATTTTCTATTTATATGGGATGCATGGTCATATTTTAAGTTTTTTTGAGGCTTTGGAATATATTTCATGCTGTAAAGATAGAAATATTTCTAAATTTGAGAATACATAGAATCTTCTTGAGAAATCTAAAATAAGAGTCTTTAAGAAGAAAGTATCCATGTGGATCAAAGGGTTGATCCATCAGGATCGACCACAATAATATTCTTAAGGATTTTAGAGGTACCCCTCTCCTTGTGTGTTAAATGTTTCTCATATCTACTAGAAGTTGTGTAGGAATAAGGGGAGATACCATCCATGGGGTGTGTGCTTGCTAAAAGAGAATGGGTGCATAAGTTGAATGGAGATACATGTGATAAGAAGAATACAAACTCTTAAAATTCACATATGGTATTAGATTCAATCAGCAGTGTTACAAAACAACTCTATTTTTCAAATCTATATCTAGAAGATGCATGCTATGGAAAAGTAATACTAGATAATGAAGTGATAGATGTGAAATTTAAGATCTATTAAATCTATACTTGAATGATCCATTAGTTCTAAGTAGCATTGAATATTCAAACATTGGTATTAGGTCTCAGTTCAAGTGGTATTTTTCCACCAATAGAAGACATATTGAAGGATAAGTAGAAATTCTCATGTATTTCATGTCTATATATTTTGTTATAATAATGGGGTATCAGTTGACTATTTTTAAGATACTAAGGAACTATGAGATAAAATCAACATCATTTACTACAAGTGTCTCCTCATTCTGATGTGTAATTCAACATCTAGATTTATCTTAATAATTAGTATTAATGATATATATCAGTTTAAAACTAGAGGTTTTTATGGAGATATGGTGATAATAACTCTAGGAGATATAGCCTCATCTGACAAGTAGTAATGCAAAAGGGGAAGGCTGGGGTGGGGAGGGACAAAACCACATGGGTTTGATCCCACACACGTTTGTTCACAAAATCCTGCATATAATGTGAACAAAACATTTCAATCCCACCCTTCCCCACATAATCCTACGATATTTCCTGCATTTAAAAAAATACTATTTATAATAATTTAAATATTTTATTTTTTTATCATTATTGATTGTAAGTATGGATCGACCATAGATGTAGTTTTAAGGGATGTGATGGAACATTTTCTAATGGGTTAATGGTGGCATGTGGTGACATCAATGTGGTGGAAAACTATTGTGATAAAAAGTAGGTGAGTGTTTAGTGTGGGGTGATGAATGGTGATGTAGGTTGTGCGGTGATGCGAATGGTTGAACCTATTAATGAATGATGACTCTCTAGGTAACGAATGGTTTTATAGGATTTGATTAGGGTTCCAATGAGTTACTTTCATATTTTATTAATAACAAAATAAAATTAAATAATAACAATAATAAATCGACCCAAAGAATATTATGATTATAATAACTCTTTTAGAATTGAAACCATGTGTAAGGGAGATGGGTTCTATTTTTCGATAGGTGGTATGATACACCATGTGAATATGGTTAATAATTACTATATAAATATTTTAATATCATATTAAAACAATAAATATTGACCTATTTAAAATTCACATGTGAATGAATGGTGAATTAGTATGACTATTATGGTGAGAAATCATATGTCATGGTTTAATCATGATTTTTTTTAAAATAAAATGTTTAAGATTAATATATTGTAATAATAATATTTTTTTTTAAATCAGGCCTGCGGGTAAGCCTGCACCCATATGCGCTCAACCTACCTTGGCCCGCCCTCATATGGGCTCAACCCACATTGGCCTGTGCTCTTAATGGTCAAAGTTTTTAGGCCTATCCCACCTTGTATCCACCTTATATCCATAAATACCATTGGACACATGCCTATTATTCATTAATAATGATAAGAGAGTCCTCTAAAGAATTGAGGAAAGTCATTCTGCTAGAATCCAGGGAATTAAGTGATTTACATGGTCAACATTGCTGTTTATTGGCTTAAAATCTTGTTTCCTACAAAGATTTATGACTCAATAGTCTTATAGGATCTATCAATGAATCAATACCAAGAGGTAATTTCACTTCCTAAAAATATTTCATTATTATGTACCTATAAATAAGAATATGACTATGATATTAAAAATTGCGAAAAGAATAAAAGTTTCAATCTGAAGTTGATAAATAAAGTCAAAGGTGAAATTCATAATAGTTGACATAGCTAGGTGGTATTCAGATGTTAACCTATAGTGTCTCATGGGCTAAGAAGAAGTGAACGACCAAAGGGTAAGAGTAATTTATCTTTATCTGTATTTCAGGAGATAAATAATAATGTGTGTCAACTCATGATTTTATAGATTATCAAAAATCTGATGCATGGGGATCATTGACTAAGGTTGAGTGAATTTATAAATGAATGAATCCCCTATTGTATTCTATGAGAAAGAGGGATATTGAAGTGAAGTCTCTAATCATTATCCATTGTGATAATTTAAGTTATATAAATCTTATAAAAATATAGTCCATCTTTCATGGACAAATCACATTGAAATTAAATATCACTTCATCAAGAAGAATATAGAACACTTGAATAGTGCGTATGTGGGACCCCTATCTCTGAGGTATGGCATGTTTTTCTCTATGTACTGATGTGTGTTCATTACTATGTTGTATATCACAAAGGAGTGTCCTTTGGGTTTATTGACAAAGGAGGAGAACATTTCTTAATCAAGACAGAGGGAGAAGTTGGTAAAAGGAGAAGCAAAATAGGGAGAGTTCCAAATATGATGATACTAAAGCTGGTCTATCAATTAATAAGAATCATGATAATGAATAGCCTTTAGGTTCATGATAAAAGTAGTTGACATGAGTAGTTAAGAAGTGATATTGATGACTAAACTTATTCTATCATTTGATGGCAAGAAGTTTTCCAGCAGCAGGTTTGAGAATGAAGTGATTCATCAATGAAATTTGCATGTTACTCTTATTTCTCATGTAGAGATTGACTCATGCGGGATTAGAGTAAATGTTAAGAAAGTCCCTAATCACTTTATAGGGTTACAAAAAGAAAATGGTTTTGTATGTGTATGACTCATCAACAAGTTTATTCTTAAAGTCTTGAAGTTTTGTCAACAAACTGAGAGGGTATTGTTGTAAAAAATTCCCCTCAATGGTGATTTTGGGCCTATTGTGTTTGTTGACAAGGTTTAAGGTTGTTGATGAAGGATGGTTGCCATAGGAGGCATGAAGAGCGAGTGTCAATGTTTGAACTGATATCATGGAGCATGAATGTATGAACTAATCTTGCGGAGTGTGAATTTTTGAACTAATCTCATAGAGTGTGAATGTCTAAACTGATCTCATAGAGCATGAATGTCTAAAAAAATATTGAGGAGCATGAATATCAAAGATGATCACACAGAGTGTGAATCTTGGAGACGATCACATGGAGTGTGAATGTTAGAATTGATCATGTGGAGCAATCACATGGAGTGATCACACGAAGCATGTAAGTCCTAATAGACCATGTGGAGTTTGTTTAGAAAAGGTTTACATGTACCACTTGTGATCATGAGAGCTGAAGGAGATCACGTGATCGCATCACATGATCCATGTGAGTATAATAG
The DNA here is from genome assembly GCA_963277665.1 of Viscum album. Lineage (NCBI taxonomy): Eukaryota > Viridiplantae > Streptophyta > Magnoliopsida > Santalales > Viscaceae > Viscum > Viscum album. Next base: position 366,560,115 of record OY728137.1, read on the forward strand.
GATCTCGTGATGATATCATATAGTGCACTTGAAGACACCGTATTGTTGTCAATAGATCATGTGAATCACTTGAAGAAACCACATTATTGTTAGAGGATCTTGTGGAGAGATCATGCGAAGTGCATGATGGAAAAGAATATGGAAATGTTAGACATATTAAATGATCATTAAAAATAATGTGACCACATGTTTTTCACTACATCTCATGATGGGATCATGTAACACAATCAAAGACAATGAATTTTATCACATGAAGCACTTACAACATGCAGTAGGTGATCATGAAAAGAAATCACATGAAGTTCGTAGTTCCGATTGCTGAGGTAGTGTAATGAACAATTGTACAAAATTTTTGGAGTTAAGGAGATGTAATTTTACCTATAAATACCTACTTCCCCATCCTTAAGATATGAATTTTTTTTCATAAAATATTTATCTAAATCTAAGTCTAGATAACGGGTTTCCCATGAAGTAAATAAGTATATGCGATTAACATCATGTAAGCTTTTCACATTATCAGAATGAAGTCTTGCACTAGGATCACATGATTCATGTAATTAAAACAGTGTTGCAAAGGGGTCTCATGATAGTATCTTTTTAATAGAATTATTCATAGGGTGTTTGCATACATAGGTAGACCCATTGATATCACACAATCTACATAAATTTAACAAGGTCTCATGCTAGAGTTGTGCGATCTTCAGGAACCAAACAAGGTCTTATGATCCACATGAAATAAACATGGTCTCATGAAGGAGTATCATAGAGAGGTCTCACAAAGAAGTCTTGTGGTGTAGTCACATGATCAGTGTGATATGAAGGGTGTCTCTATGAGGGGTCTTGTGGAGGGTTCTCACACTAAAGTCTCACGGAGGAGTCTCACACTAGGATCTCACACAAGGGTTATATTCTAGGATCTCATTCAATGGGTTACATGCCAGGGTCTTGCATAGTGATAACATGCTAAGATCTTATGTAAGGTGATACATTACAATATTAACCTATAAGAAATATCATTTCCATATCTAAATTCAGATGAATAAGAATATAGAGGATCTACATCATTCAATAATATTTTCAAATGGATCTTATTCCCTTCTACATCCAAAGTAGTGAAAGGAAGACTTGGAATCTCATAAAGGTCTTTCCAATGTGAGGAGGAGTTTCCATGATCTCTCATAGAAAGGTGATGCTCGAGGTGATATTCACATCAAGGATGTAAAGGAGAACATTAAGTTCAGAGGCACCTATCATACATTCAATGAAACTCAACAAATAAATATATTGTTTCTTGGACTACATGACAATTGGTTTTACTTATAAAATAGTGAACATAAAAGGGAAGTGTGAGGGAAGTGATCCCTATGAGATAATGCACCTTACCCAAACTTCATGAGGGAAATGATCCCAGGTAAGAGTGACCTAGCTGAAACCAACAAGCAGTGAGTCTAGTGAATTTGGTACACCAACACAATGCTAGATGAATGATCTATGGACTAGACCATAGTGGTGAACCAAGTAAAAATAATCATGTACCTATGATTTCTTTCTTTCTTTACTTTATATGTATCATTATCAGATAAATTTGATAAGGATATAATCAATAAAAATTATAAAGATCAAAATAAGCGACCCTTATAATAACGAGGTCAATATCTAATTGGTTAGGAATTTTTTTGTAAAGAATATCCATACCCTGATTCACCCCCCTCTCAGGGTATTTAAGCCCCTTTTATGCCTGATAAATTTGTTAAGTTAAAAAGTTAAAATAATAATAATTTCTAGTATCCAATTCAATTGTATACCCAGTATAGGTTTTCATAAATTTCTTGGTAAAAAATATTATTCATACAATATGAAGATCTATGTTCATTGTTGTGTATCACTATTTTTAAACATTCCTTGCTTATTAACCTAGATAAATCAACATAAAATTATCCATGGAATAATAAAAAAATCTGAAGACATAAACCAATACAATAAAGTGATCTCCCTTGACTTTTATTAATATTCATTTCAAATGAAACAATCAAAGGATATTTTCCTCTTTGAATCTTGAAAAAACATATTGAATCTGAATGTGTTATACTGATTATGGGTATGAATGAATATTTTAAAACATGAGTTCTAGTTAGAATTTGAGCTCTAATAACATTATCTCCCAAGTTTCTAAAAATCAATAAATTAACATTACACAATATAAATGATTGATCAAAATTTCTGACCGGCATAACCAAAACCCCAATTTTTAAAATAATTTTATGAGGTGACAAACCTGACATGTTGATAACATTTAAAATTTTAGGTGTATAATTTTTCTATAGTCTATCCATATTAAAGATGGCTCTGTACAAAAAATTTGAATCAAGATACACCTTCTCCTCCTTAAGGAAAAAATATAGTTTTTAACTTCTTAAACATTATCACAAGTTGATGCTTAGATAATAAGTTCTTTCAAGTATTCTAAATTGATGTAATTTTAAAATAAGTTAGTGTATAAAAAATTGAAATTTCATCAACCAAGTTCTAAAATGAGGTAAGCATACAATCTTTTTGAATTTTAATTTTATCTTCTCTATCATTTGGTTCACTAATTTTTCCATCATCGATATTCAAAATCAAATATGAAAACTAATGTAATTTCAGTTTATTAGTAGTAGAATAATGGTAATGAAATCACATATTTTTTATATCAAAGTTATTACTTAGAAATGTTTCCACAAATATGAAGATTTCATATTTGTGAAAATTATGTTACTTCTATTTTCACTAGTAAAAAACACTAATATTTTCCTTAAATCACAACTAGGAATAACTATTTTACCACCAATAAGAAGATCATATGCATTATAAATTTCTACTGAAATTAAATCTTTTCATCCCATATAATAAGATTTTATTTTTATAAAAGTTATATAAGACCACTTAACTACAGATCATTGTAATTATAATCCTTATTAACACTTATTGAAATATAAAATCTAGAGTATGTTGTACTCTCCCTAGGAGAATGAGGAACCCTAGAGCTACATTCCTAGATTTAGTGCTAAAAACACATTTTTTAAACACTATATTCAATAAAAAGCGAGATGAACCTATATTTATTTTATAACATTTCCAAAAGTTAAACTTTACATATCATAAATAATCAACAATTCCCAAGAACACAAGGTTTAGTTTCTTTGGGGATAAACTACACAAGTGATTTTTTTAATACTTGTGAAAATTTCTCCATAATTGATCCACACTAGACTCCCTTATAAAATTATCATAAGTAATACACATATTCATAAAATGGGTAATGGAAACACAAGAAAGGAGTGAGATAAAATGGTTAATAAGGGAAAAAATCATCAACATGTCATCAAGGGCAAGATCATAGGTATATGAGAAAACATGAGTAGGGGAGAAATATCTTTTTAAAAAGAACATAAAATAATAAGAGTTGTCTATAAGCTGTGGAAGAAGGACATGTAATCTCAAATGAACAAACATTTAACATGATATAATAGTGTGAGATAATATATATGATCCATGGAACATATCATAACCATATAACAGAGAATTATGGCATAATCATAAGCATAATAAATCATAACATTATAAACATATATAACCACATAGAGTTCAAACTCAATCGTGTGAATATAGATAATCTGAATCTGGTTCATGCCCAATCTTGTGAATGTAGATGATCCACATCATACTCATGTTAAATCTTGTTAATGTATTTAATCTGCATCATGTTTACACTCAATATTGAGAATGTAACTAATCCACATCGTGTTCACGCTCCACATATTTATCTCATAAGGTATAAAACTTTAAGCAATACATCAAAGAAAGATATAGGACCCTACCCATCAATCATACATACATATGTGTGCTATTTGAAAATAATCCTCCTTCACATCATAAAAAACCCATGGAAAGAAAAATGTTTTTCATAACATTAGAATATGGTATCACAAAAATTGACATAAAAAATATAAATGGATGAAACCTAAAATTCAATCACCCTAAAGAAGTATTTTATAATAAAATTTAGAGGGTGATTCATGGAAAATAATTTATAAGGAAATAAATCCTTTAAATATAAAGATAAAAATGGTATAAAAACCATAACAAAATATTTAGAAAACATTTTTAACATTTTTTTTAAAATAAAAATTTATGGATCACATTCAAAAGTCATTTTTGAAAAGGGAAAGTGAAAAAATGAAAAAAAATTAATTTTAAAAGGAATTTTAAATATTAGAGACCTGAAAAAGATATAAAGACTTTAAAAAGGTGATGTGAAAACATTTTGAAAACTTTTAGTTTTAAAAGTAATATTTAATAATGGATCCTTGAAAAAGACATAAAGGTTTCAAAAAGGGGAAGTGATTTTTTTTGAAAACTTTTTATTTTTAAAAAATATTTAATAATGGAGCCTTGAAAAATACATAATGGTTATATAAATATAATTCAGAGTGAAAGATAAAACTTTTGATCATGAAATAATATAAAAACATTTTAATATTTTGAAATACCCTTATTGAAAACCCACATCGTAAAAAGAGGTAATAAACATTCCCTTTGAAAAGTGGTAATGGAAAATTGAAAGGTCACATGAGTAAAAACATATTTGAAATTGAAAATAATAAATTATTATTTTTGGAATAAATACTATGGAAGTTGAGGAAGAAATCTCTTTAAAAACGGTACTATTTTATCTTAAAAATGTTTCAATTTTATGAGAATGAAATTCATCGAGAATGAATATTTAAGTTAGAAACAACATTTTACCTAGAGATAAAATAGTAAATATATTATAAAATAGGTAATAAAATAATTTATCAAAATTGGAAGAAAAATTCTCAAGGAATAATATTTTAACTCAAATAAAGTAAATTTGAGTTATTTAAGTCCCTTAGGGATATCATAATTCATGAAGCAAGATATATTTAGAAAGTGATTTTATGTGTTAGAAATGTAAATACATAGAAAAAAATATAAAATACAACATAATACAATAAAATATCAAAATATACACAAATTATATTAAAAAAGTTAAAGAAGAACAATTACAACTCAATGAATGAGAATTGAGTTAACAAAACCCTTACATCATTGTTATCTTTTGAATTGAAAACCCGTGAGAGGAAGAACATGAGATGGATTTTAATATCCATTAATTTTCATGAAAAATTATGACAAAATAAATCCACATCCAATATATACACTATAAAAAGGAAACAAGTTACGAATATGCATCATATCTCAATGAAGTACAATTGAGATGAAAAAATCCTTACTTTTATTCCTCCTTAGTCAAAATTAACTCTAACTATAAGGAACCGCCCTTAAAAATTACATAATCTTGAATTAAATTAATAATTAACATTGAGAATCTTTTCAGGTTTAGAGTTTTAGAGAATTAGGCATAAAAATTTCATTACATCTCAAAAAATTTCAAAGTAGACACTTCTACTCAGTTTCCATTTTATTCACAAAATAAAAACTCTTGAAAAAAAGAGTCATGTCTAGTTCCATGTCTTAGAAAGCAAGACTTTTCCTTGATCTCATCCTTGACCCTATTAATCTTTAAGTCCTGTGAAAAACATTTCAAAACTTGGGATGAGCATAAAAAGATCAGTAAAGGATACACAAAGAAGGAAAACTGTTAGTTTTTCAAAACAACTTGTAAACCATGGAAACTTTATCATAAGTAATACTTTTCACCTTTAAGAAGTAGTAAATACTCTTCACTGAATAAAAGATCATTTCTTTCCCTTTTGTAACCAAAATATTACCATAAAACCCATATAAAGAACACATAACATATAAGTGTAACTTGGGACATAAACATTCTTAAGTGGAATAACCATACTGTCAACTTCCACACACATAACTAAATGGAATAGCTGTACAACAAACTTCCATACCCAATGCATTGGAGGTTATAACGTAACCACCCATCCTGGTTTATCACGACACCACCCGTCATATGGTTTATCATGTAACCACCCATAAAATGTCCAAGTACCATCATGACACATTAAATATTGAAAATATAAAAATTTTACTAATAACATTTCCTTTGCAATCACAAGAAATAATTTCAAGATATTGAAATAATCAATGATTTATCAAACCATTTTCAAAACCTTTTAAAAATAGATTTTTGAATCAAAGTGTCCCATAAAACTTTGAAGATTTTAAAGGAATTATCATATTAAAACATTAATGTACATATATATAAATCTTCAAAACCATTTTTAAAACATGGACATTAAATATAAAGATTTAGAATAATAAATCTCTAAAACATTTTAAATAATATTTTAGTTAAAGAGTTTTTAACAAAATGAGAGATGATTGAATACAAATAATTAAGGAATTACTTTTAATAAAAACTTTATAATATCATGAGAATAAAGGGATTCATGATACAATATTCCAAAGAACAGTATATACACCATATAAAAGTTAATTGGCACATAACAACAGTGAAGTCTCAATGGAAAGTAAATTGAGACGAAGTACCTTATAAAGAGGGTATCCTTTGATTAAGGATAAATCAATTACATAATTATGTGTGAAAAATATAAATACACTCAATATGATTGGATATTAAGTTTAAACAAATCATATGAAATTCACACATGTTCTTTTTAATACAAAACCAATGATTTGGATGTTTAACTCAATGAATGGAAATTGAGTTATAATTACTCTTATAAAGTTCATATCGATGACTTGAGAATTTATCAATGGAGTTATTATGTGTATCAAAAGTATATCCACACAAATGGGAGTGGAAATTAAAACATAAATAAATAAATAGTGATTCCACACATAATCATATCATGACATAATTAAGAATTAGAAGATTAACCCAAGGAATGGAAATTGGGTTAAAAGGTTCTCATACCGATTTGGTAACTTACGAAACATACAACCCGTGAAAGAAGGATCATAAAATGAAAATTTAAATACCCATAAATTGAATTATATTACACAATTAATAAAATCATGGGCAGTACATAAACCACAAAAAAGGAAATAGTGGAAAATATAGCATGAATCTCACGGGAATAAAAAGTGAGATGAAAATCCCTTACCACATTGTAATCAATCGAGTCGTATGACCAAAAGTTAATAACCATCAAATTAGTCATAGAATAACATGAACATAAAGAGTATAATTATAATATATATCAAATGGAACTACACAATACACCACATGCAATGAATAAATGGCGAACAATGGAAATCACACAGAATTAAAAGTGAGATAAGAAATCTCCTTACCTCATGTCCGACTTGACTCGTATGTTCCGTGTTCTTCTTGAATAATAAACTTAAGTTAATCTCTACTTACTTAAGAAAATATTTAAAGTTTATTATTCCTTTTATATCACTTATTACCTTTCTATAACAATTAGTGAATTATTTGAGTTCATAGCGTACATTTGGTCGATGTTTGGAACTTTAGTAAAAAATGAACTTGTTATAATTACAAATTGTCCATTTGGTAAAAATTACATTATCTAAATAATGATATTAATAATTTATATATCATATATATCATATATATACAGTGTATATGTATTTATAATATTCCATATCATTTGGAGTTAAGAAATGAAACGCACCGTTCATGGAGACGGTAAGCCGTACGTACACATGAACGCTACTTCCATTTATATTTTATATTTAAAGGAATGAAAACATAATAATACATAGATATATTATAATTAAAGTATAATATCATATGATATATATGCTACATAATTTCATTAACGCCATCCTTTATACGTTCCATGTTTGTCATAAACGAATCATATCACCTTGAGGGGGCGGTAGTCCGCACTTCCTCAAATGAAATTATCGTGTTTACACATATTGGAAAGCATAAAGTTATGTTTGTAAATAAAAAAAAAATACAGAATCATATAGAAAAAAAATATAATTTATATTATATATAAATACAGTTCCATCATAATGGCCACCATGAGAGGCGGTTGGAGATATTTGAACAATCATCATTTTGTGAGGCGTTAGTTTGCCATCCATGGAAACAACATGTTCTTAACCCATTAGATGGTGGTGTGTGTAAGTGTACTTATAATATTTCTCATAAAACATCCTAGTATATTGAGGATATTGTTTTTGTTATAAAGGAAAGGAATAAAAAGAGTTTAGGGTTTGGAGAGGTAAAATAAAAGAAAAGAAGTTAAGAGAAAGCGTTACCTTTAATTTGGGTAACTCTCTTTGGTTTGAACCAAAAGGACTTCTTGAAGTGACTTCTACCTGAAGTAAGGCTTCTATGAGGAGGAGAGAGATCTTTAGAGCTTATTTGGGCATGGTTTAGACATGTAAAGGGGTTTGAGAGGTGTGAAGAATGAGTTATAAGTGAGGGATTTTTATAAGGGGGAGGAGGGGCGCTTTAGGAAAGTGTGAAAATATTATTTTATTATATAATTATATTTAGTTTCTAAAGGTCCAAAACTAATTAAAGTCTAATATAAGATAACTCATGGTCGAAAGAAAATAATACAATAATAATTGGATAGGTTTTGGATATTGTTTTAATATTTATAATCATATTTATTTAAATCATTTATTAATGAGGTAAATACTGCATCATTATTGTGTCATAAATAATTTAATTTATTTGATGTCTAAAAATTACAAAAAAATGACATAATTCAGGAAATAGTTTTATCTTTTCAATGAATATTTATAGTCGAAAATATGACTTATATAACCCCATGTAAAAATTAATTTACTAAAAGATATTTGTTTATGCCTTTTTTGCCTTTAATTTTAAGTTAATTAAAATAAAATGTCATTATCACTCATAAGTGTCTCCATGGGGTCCCAAAATAGACCCAAGGATGCCCATGTTTGTCCATGACTCATACAATAAGGTTAAGACAAGTTTTAATGTAATTTTGTGTTATTATAATATTCTTTTTACCTTGAATTACCCTATTTACTTTTAACCGCGGTAAATAAAAGTCAAAAGTTACTATTCACCAAAAAATTATTTTCATCTTATTGAACCAAATTTTACTTACTAATAACAACCATATATGTCAGATTTTCAAAATTCAATTCACAGAAGCGGTAAAATTTCATTTAAATGAAAAAGTCAGTTTTTTAACTACTACTAAGTGATTTACTATTCATCAAAAATTGATGTTTTTCCGAAAAATACCAAAAATTCAGCCTAAGATATATTTGATATTCTGAATTAAAAAATGATTTCTATTTTACCAAATTAAAAACATATAAGTTGCATTAATTAATTTAAAATTAATTCCCATTGTCAAAACAAATAGCGTGTTTTTAAGAAACAATAACTATCAAAAGATTGACACTTGTTTATGTCCAATTTCAAAGTGAAATTAATTTCAATGAACAAAATTGTGTTAAATGGTAAAAATATAATCTAATTACACTTTAAAACCAATTAAAAAGATAATCTAACCATATAAATAAATTAGATTAAAAGTCACTTTTGAATTAAAATACCGTATTTTTCACTATTTATTAAAAATGAATTTTTTTCAAAAAAATACAAAAAAATTTCCCAAAGTAAATTTTGACGTCCCTATTATAATGAAGAATTTTATTTTTTCAAATAGAACATATAAAAGTGACAAAAACTAGATTTAAAAAAGGTTCTCCATCAAAAGGTGGTAAATCGACCTTTTAAAAATAATTATGCTTAAAATTAGATTCATCCACATTTTAAGCCTCTAACATTTTTTGGATAAATGTAAAAACATTCATAAAAAATGTATAATCATATTGTAGTTAGTTCTGTTCATTCTCACCAATACAACGACTAGGTGTTAACTACCATTTAAAATAATATTATATTATTATTTTTTAGTATGACTCAATGTTGTGTGCAACACAATATTTCAAAGAAACCCATGTTGTGTATCAGGTATGCTATCGAACATAGCATCCCCTTTAAGGTAAAATTAATATTTAATTCAAAAATATTAATAAATATGAAACTTTCATATTCTTTATTTACGTGGGATGTTACATCCTTCCCCCCTTTTGGAAATTTTGTCGTCGCAATTTTAAAATTGGCCTTGAAAACTTAATTGGAAGTCCCACATTGAAAAAAAATTCATTTAAACTACCACTTTAAAAGAAATAAAGATAAGTACAAAGGTCACCCGAGAAAACCCATACTAGGATTCCATGTAGGAAAACATGAATATGGAAGAAAAAAATGATCAAGTTTTGATGGAGAGTGATAGAAAACATTATTAGGAGCAAGTTAACCCCTAGAAAATCACAAACTTGTGATGGGTTAAACAGTCCTTGATTCCCCAGTAAGAAAATTTAATAGACAATGTTTTTGTTTTAAGTTACTTTTCATTGAGGAATTTATTTATGAGCTTAACTAAAAACACAAGGATACATACTTACTTGTCATGTAGACTTTCATATTTTACTAAATTTCTACCACAAAATCATATTTTCTCCAAACGATGAGCACTCAAACTGACTTGGTCACATTAAAAGCGCTAGAATCAACTTCTAGAGTATCACATAATCCAAAAAAGATGAACTATATATTTCCCTTGTCTTTAAACATCAACCAAAACCAAAATGGTTATTACAAGATCAGATAATCCTCAAAAAGGATAATCTCTAACAAAACAAAAAACTACTATTAATCTCCAAATTTTGTCAAACAAAACCCAAATTTCAACAATGACCATTCAGTAAACAGTTGTCCATAAAATTCTTCAAAATAATCCAAACTAAGATTGAAACCCAAAACTTAGAAGGATTTAATCCCATAGTTCTCTATAGTAAATCATAACATTTATCTCTAAATAAAATCGAATACTCTTAAAGTCTCATACTGAAGTTTAATTAACCTAATCACATATTCTCTATGATAGGTTAATCATTTACATAAATAACCCAAATCACCATATTTCCATAACAAAAACATAGATTCTTCCAAAATAAAATTTCGACCATTACTCCAAAAAACAAAAGATAACTATTCCTTGAATAACATTTTCATATATCAAACTTCAGAGTTACACATACTATAAAAAGTCTTCTGATGTAATCCCATCATCAAAAGAGACTTAATACTTTTAAGCATTTAATCATCTTAAAAACTACCATAAATTTTTAATCCCTTATATGTTGACTTCTTACAATTTTCTTCATGATCCATTAACCATTCTTTACCAACTTATTCTGAAATACTTTTTTCCTACAAACAAAATCATGAATCATATCCTAAGATTCAATAATGTCAAAACATCATCTAATAAATAATTCATACCTTTCATTGGTCATTATCAGTTTCCTCATCTTCAACTGGAATGGCATTAGGAATTAGTAAAAATATATTTCTACGATCTTGCTAATCCCATTCCCGAACCTTCTTCGTAGGACATCTATTTATATAATGATCACGAACACCACATTTAAAAAATTCAATTGATCCTTCAGAAAGAACTTATTTTCCTTTCCTAGAGTCAGCTGAATGCTTCCTTTTTCCATGGAAGGTTATTTCTTTATAACCTTCATTACCACATTTATATCATATTCCCATCCCTTTGAATCATTTTCCTAAGTGTTTCTTTACACATCCTTGAAACATAGGTTTTTGAACATACTTACCTTTTTTATTATTACCTGAACTTCCATAGGGATTTATCTCACGTATACACGGTGCCTTATAAAAATCACCAAGGTTCATGTGGTCAATCATGAATCCAGATAGTTGGTTGAGAATAACTAAAATATTTCTCATTGCAACTCCTATTTCATTCAGTTTCTCATTCAGAAAACTATCATAGTTTTTATCACATCTACTGTTACTTTGGTGCCTGCTAGATCCAACCATTTACTAAAACCAAAAAGGTCAGCGGGAGTATATCAGTAAAATCATCATATAATATCCTATGAGGAGGGTAAATACTAAGATATAATTATTCATGTTATCTTTAAATCATTCAATTTATCTAAGATAACTATTACTCTTTCTAATATACTAACCATTATGGTTATGTCACTTGTTCTTAAATAACACCCTAACCTATAAAGTTATCTAAACCGAGCTTTGATAAAAACTATAAGGACCCACCCTTAAACATTACATAATCTTGAATTAAATGAATAATTCACATTGAGGATCCTTTTAGGTTTAGATTTTTAGAGAATTAGGCATAAAAATTTCATTACATCTCAAAAAATTTCAAAGTATACACTTCTACTTAGTTTCCATTTTATTCACAAAATAACAAATCTTGAAAAAAGAGTCATGACTAGTTCTATGTCTTAGACTGTAAGAATTTTCCTTGATCTCATCCTTGACCCTATTCATCTTTAAGTCCTGTGAAAAACATTTAAAAACTTGGGATGAGCATAAAAAGCTCAGTAAGGGATACACAAAGAAGGAAAACTGTTAGTTTTTTAAAACAACAAGTAAACCATGAATACTTTATCATAATTTATACTTTTCACCTTTAAGAAGTAGTAAATACTCTTCACTGAATAAAAGACCACTGCTTACCCTTTTGTAACCAAAACATTACCATAAAACCCATATAAAGAACACATAACATATAAAGGTAACTTGGGACATAAACATTATTAAGTGGAATAACCATACGGTTGACTTCCACACACATCACTAAATGGAATATCCATATAACCGACTTCCATACCCAATGCATTGGAGGTTATAACGTAACCACCCGTCCTGGTTTATCACGACACCACCCATCATATGGTTTATCACGTAACCACCCGTCAAATGTCCAAGTACCATCATGATAAATTAAATATTGAAAATATAAACATTTAACTAATAACATTTCATTTTCAATCATAAGAAATAATTTCAAGATATTGAAATAATCAATGCTTTATCAAACCATTTTCAAAACCTTTTAAAAAGTGATTTTTGAATCAAAGTGTCCCATACCACTTTGAAGATTTTAAATGAATTATAATTTTAAAACATTAATTTACATATATATAAATCCTTAAAACCATTTTTAAAAAAATTATATTAAATAGAAATATTTAGAATAATAAATCTCTACAACATTTAAAATGATATTTTAGTTAAAGAGTTTTTAACAAAATGAGAGATGCTTGAATACAAATAATTGAGGAATTAATTTTAATAAAAACTTTATAATATCATTAGAATAAAGGTATTCATGATATAATATTCCAAAGGACAGTATATACACCATATAAAAGTGAATTGGCGCCTAACAACAATGAAATCTCAATGGAAAGTAAATTGAGAGGAAATCCCTTATAAAGAGGGTATCCTTTGATTAAGGATAAATAAATTACATAATTATGTGTGAAAAATATAAATACACTCAATATGATTGGATATTTAGTGTAAATAAATCATAGGAAATTCACACATGTTCTTTTTAATACAAAACCAATGTCTTGGATGTTTAACTCAATGAATGAAAATTGATTTAAAATTACTCTTATCAAGTTCAAATCGATGACTTGAGAATTTATCAATGGAGTGATTATGTGTATCAAAAGTATATCCACACAAATGGGAGTGGAAATTACAACATAAATAAATAAATACTGATTCCACACATAATCATAGAATGACATAATTAAGAATTAGAAGATTAACCCAAGAAATGGAAATTGGGTTAAAAGGTTCTCATACCGATTTGGTAACTTACGAAACATACAACCCATGAAAGAAGGATTATAAAATGAAGATGTAAATAACCATAAATTGAAGTATATTACACAATGAATAAAATCATGGGCAGTAAATACACCACAAAAAAGGAAATAGTGGCAAATATAACATGAATCTCATGGGAATAAAAAAGTGAGATGAAAATACCTTACCACGTTGTAATCAATCGAGTCGTATGAAAAAAAGTTAATAACCACCAAATTATTCACAAACTAACATGAATATAAAGAGTACCATGATAATATATATCAAATTTCAGTACACAATACACCACATGAAATGAATAAGTGGCAAACAATGGAAATCTCACAGAATTAAAAGTGAGATAAGAAATATCCTTACCTCGTGTCTGACTTGACTCGTATGTTCCGTGTTATTAATGAATAATAAACTTAAGTTAATATATACTTCATTAATAATATTTTTAAAGTTTATTATTACTTTTATATCACTTATTACCTTTCTATAATAATTAGTGAATTATTTGAGTTCATAGCGGACATTTGGTCGATGTTTGGAACTTTAGTAAAAAATGAACTTGTTATAATTACAAATTGTCCATGTGGTAAATATTATATTATATCCAGAATTATATTCATGATTTATATATAATATATATCATATATATACAGTGTATATTTATTTATAATATTCTATATCATTTATAGTTAAGAAATGAAACGCATCGTTCATGGAGACAGTAAGCCGTACGTACGCATGAACGCTACTTTCATTTCTATTTTATATTTAAAGGAATGAAAACATAATAATACATATGTATATTATAATTACAGTATAATATAATATGATATATATCTTACATAATTTCATTAATTCCATCCTTTATACATTCCATTTTTGTCATAAACGAATCATATCACCTTGAGGGGGCGGTAGCCCATAGTTCCTCAAATGAAATTATCATGTTTACACATATTGGAAAGCATAAAGGTATGTTTGTAAATAAAAATTACAGAAGAATATAGAAAAAAAAAACATAATTTATATCATATATAAATATAGTTCCATCATAATGGCCACCATGAGAGGTGGTTATATATATTTGAATAATCATCGTTTCGTGATGCGTTAGTTTTCCATCCACGAAAACTGTATGTTCTTAACCCATTAGATGGAGGTGTGTGTAAGTGTAGTTACAATAATTCTCATAAAAACATATTAGTATATTGAGGATACTGGTTTTTTTATAAAATAAAGGAATAAAAAGAGTTTAGGGGTTGGATAGGTGAAAAGAAGTTAAGAGAAACCATTACCTTTAATTTGGGCAACTCTCTTTGGTTTGAACCAAAACGACTTCTTGAAGTGCCTTCTACCTAAGGTAAGGATTATATGAGAAGGAGAGGGATCTTTAGAGATTATTTGGCCAGGGGTTGGTTGAGACAAGGGGCTTGAGAGGTGTGAGGAATGAGTTATAAGTGAGAGTTTTTTATAAGGGGGGAGGGGCTCTTTAGGAAAGTGTGAAAATATTATTTTATTATAAAATGATATTGGGTTTCTAAAGGTCCAAAACTAATTAAAGTCAAAGATAATATGACTCATGGTCGAAATAAAATCATACAATAAGAATTGGAAAGGTTTTGTATATATTTTTTAATATTTATAATCATATTTATTTAAATCATTTATTAGTGAGGTAAATACTGCATCATTATTGTGTCATAAATAATTTAATTTATTTGATGTATAAAAATTATAAAAAAACATCACAATTTAGGAAATATTTTTATATTTCCAATTAATATTTATAGTCTAAAATATTACTTATAAAACCCCATGTAAAAATTAGTTTACTAAAAGATATTTGTTTATGACATTTTTGCCTTTATTTTAAGTTAATTAAAATAAAATGTCATTATCACTCATAAGTGGCTCAATGGGGTCCCAAAATAGACCCAAGGATGCCCATGGTTGTCCATGACTCATCCAATAAGTCTAGGACAATTTTTAAGGTAATTTTGTATTATTATAATATTCTTTTTACCTTGAATTACCCTATTTACCTTTAACTGTGGTAAGTAAAAGTCAAAAGTTACTATTCACCAAAAATTAATTTCATCTTATTGAAACACATTTTACTTACTAATAACAATCATGCATGTCAGATTTTCAAAATTCAATTCACAGAAGCGGTAAAATTTCATTTAAATGAAAAAGTCAGTTTTTTAACTACTACTAAGTGATTTCACTATTCATCAAAAATTGATGTTTTTCAGAAAAATACAAAAAATTCAGCCTAAGATATATTTGATATTAAGAATTCAAAAATGATTTCTATTTTACCAAATTTAAAACATATATGTTGCATTAATTAATTTAAAATTAATTCCCGTTGTCAAAACAAATAGCATGTTTTTAAGAAACAATAACTATTAAAAGATTGACACTTGTTTATGTCCAATTTCAAAGTGAAATTAATTACAATGAACAAAATTGGGTTAAATGGTAAAAATATAATCTAATTACACTTTAAAACCAATTAAAAAGATAATATAACCATATAAATAAATTAGATTAAATGGAACTTTTGAATTAAAATACTATATTTTTCACTATTCATTAAAAAATTAATTTTATCCAAAAAATAATTTTTTTTACCCAAAGTAAATTTTGATGTCACAATTATAAATAAGAATTTTATTTTGTCAAATAGAACATATAAAAGTGAAAAAACTAGATTTAAAAAGGTTTCGCCATTAGAAGGGGGTAAATCGACCTTTTAAAAATAATTATGCTTAAAATTAGATTCATTCACATTTTAAGCCTCTAAATTTTATTGGATGAAGGTAAAAACATTTATCAAACATGTATAATCAAATTGTAGTTAGTTCTGTTCATTCCCACTAATACAATGACTAGGCGTTAACTACCATTTAAAATAATATTATATTATTATTTTTCAGTATGACTCAATGTTGTGTGCAATGTAAGATTTCAAAGAAACCCGTTGTTGTGTATCAGGTACGCTATCTAACATAATATCCCCTTTAAAGTAAAATTAATATTTAATTCAAAAATATTAATCAATATGAAAATTTCATATTCTTTATTTATGTGGGATGTTACACTAACCACCTTTATAAAAAACAAATATCTTAATAAACTATTTAATAACCTTATTCATACCTATAACCTTTTATAAAAATCATTTATAATAATTTATTACAATTATATCTGCTAGTTATATTTTATTTTCATTATGAAAATATTATTAACTTCCATTGTTTGTTGAATACTAGTTTTGTAATGGTGATGTCAGATATTATTTATAGATTTGAAGTTAATCATTAAAATTTCATTATAGGTACTATAATATATGTTTTTTTTATGATTTATAATGTTCTAATTTAATTTCATAAGTATTTTGGTTATGATTCGTGATGAAAAAGTTGGTGACGATCTTGCTTAGGTAATTTAACAAAAATGAGAGGTGGCATCTTAATAATAAGTTAAATATTAATATAAAATTTCATGAACCATGAACCAAACATTATTTGATCATTAATATCTAATAACACCAGTATTTAATTTTACATAGTCATCCATGATAGAAATTTATAGTAATGTTCATATAGGTGGTTAAACTGACCCAAACAAGAACAAGCTATAATCTATGGGTAAGTATGGTTAAGAACGTAATTCCATTAGAATAATATCAATATTATAGAATCATAATGATATTATTTATATGTTTTTAATGTTGTGAATAATATTTTAATATATTTATATAAATAATAAAATACTAGAGTGAAAAACAAAATACGTCACTTCTATGGAGGTGGTAGTCCGCACGTACGCATAAGCGACACATTCATTTTCCATAGAATTTGATGAAGACGGGGAATAGTTTATAATACTATAATATTAATAAAATTATAAATATAATATTAAAGCTTTAAATATAATTTTAGAACCATCCATGTAAGGTGGTGATGCAAAGTCAGTCATGCTATTCATGGAGGCGGTATTCCACACATATGCATGACACCGTCTTCATTTTTCAAATGGTTATAGAGGAAGTTAAAAAATAGATATTAAATTAGTATAATAAAATTTATAAATATTATAAATTCTAATTATAACATACTTTAATGTATAGAATAGGTTTGAGGGGGTTGAAGAAGGAAGAATTTAGAGAGCTCGGTTGAGAACATTATCTCTCCCTTTAGAGGTTCTCCCTTGGGTAACACCTCAAGGCTCTATAGGTTAGTCATTTGGAAAGGAAAAAGATTCTATGAAATTGGTATAAAGTTGAGGATAGAATAGGGTAGATTTTTGGTTGATTAAATTTTTTTTAATGGGTGGATAAATATGGTGGAAGTGATCTCCTTCTAAAAGTGAAGAAAATGGAATTTTTGTAAATACCCATTACTTTTCAATAATGGAATGACACCATTCAAGGGTAAATGCCTTAAAAAGTGAGATATAATAGATTTTGGGGTGATATAAGGTTGATAAAACCCCAAACACTAATTTTCACACAATTTTTAAACATGTTTCAAGTATTTTACTACTATATTTTTATTTTTTACCATTTTTTACCTTGGTAACTAGTTTTTATCCTAGTAATTTGTATTTTATTGAAAACATAAGGCAAAAATTAAAAAAAATGGATTTGATAAACCTAAATTTAATATCCATATAATCAAATTCAATTTTTTAAATATAATAAAATTAACTTTTAAATTTAAATATTTAATATATTTAAAAAAATATTTTGTAGAAAAAATGTTTTATAGAAAAAATGTTATTTTTACCATTAAGTGTTCTTAATATTATTTAGTATTGATTTACAATTGAATGAGTGTTAATATATTTATATATAGGTTTAAAAATTATATCAGAGTCATTTTTTAGAATATATTAATTTATATTATTAGATAAAAATTACACAATGTTAATAAAACAATTCCATGAAAATAACAGTTTTAGCATTTTCGAGGTAATTAACTATAACCCCAATAACATAATTTTCATAAATAAAATTGAATTTGAACTTATTAAATAACATTTAAATGTTTATATAAAATTTTAAATCCATTTTGGTATATTTAATTTCTACAAGTGATGAAAACTATTTTTTTAATATAAGAAAATAAAAATAGTATTTAGAGTAAAATATTACATAAGTTTAAAAAAAAATTAAGCATGAGTTTTATAAATTAAAAATATGATTTTAAAATTATTTATTTTAATTTATAAATATATTTTTATATAAAAATGTTTCAAAAACATTTAATTAATTCTTGTATTATGATAATGTCATAAAAGTGATGATATTACCAAAATCAGTATTTTTTACTATTCGCCTAAAAATAAATTATTTTAGAAATGTATAAAAATTTACCCTAATATAATTTTTACATGCTGAATTAAAAAAATTAAGTTAATGTTACAAAATTAAAATTTTAAAATTAATATATATATATCTTTTAAATAAAAATACAATATATAAAGAAATGTTGTTTTTATTGAAAAATGTCCTCTTAAAACTTTAAGTGTTCTTAATATTATTTTGTATGAATTTATAATTGATTAAAATATTTTTATTTACTATAAGTTTTATTATTATTATATTTTTTTGTAATATTTTTCTAATATTTCACAGCTTGTTTTAGTTCAATGTTATGTGTGGAACAATCTATTGATATGTTGTCTATTTAAAGGAAAATATATTCTAAAATATCTAGGTGTTAAAGAGAAGAAGCGATGCTATTCCACTCAAAGAAATTGCAAGTAAAATATCACCATTAAAGTATAATAAAAATGTAAAATATATCCATATAAATTTCTTTCTTATCCTTCCACATTTATTCAAGAAGAAAAAACACATGGTAGGAGAAAATATTGAAGACCTAATAGTCATCATGACATTTTTTTGTTGAGGGATAAGATTACTATTCAAAATAGTAAAATATTACTTAAGGATTTCCTTGTTACAGTTTATATATTATATAACTAATCATATTTCTTTATTTGTATATAACAAATTTGTAACAAAAATCAGAGGGAACATACTAACGAGTGTCTATTGGTGTTCAAGATGGTATCTATATATAGTAAAGCATGTATTTTCTTTTGATGTTCTATCAGTGCTAAATCTGATAACAAAATATTATTAAGAACTTGTATGGTAATTTATTTTATAAATTTAAGAGTAATAATTTAATGGATAGATAATTTTAAGTGGGATTGAGTGTATATTTAATATAAACTTCATTCTGAAACAACATATTATACATAAACTTGAAGCTAATTGAAAATTCATAGTAAAAAAGGTAGATTGAATGAATATTGTGTTGAAAATGCACTAAAATGGGTATATCATATGATAGGATATATATTGAGTCATAGCCTATGATATTCATGTGATGCATATCACAGATTATGACATCCTGATATCATATAAAGCATATAACGAATCTATTATTTATTATGAAAAGATTAAGACATAGAGTTCATGGCTACTGACACATCTCCCACATAGTTTACATTTGGTTATGAATAAATGGGTTGGTTCATTTATGAATACACATAATCTTTTTAAAAGTTAAAACTATTATATCTAAACTATAATACATTATCATAACATATATCAATTGCTAAGTGTTAATAGTCAATGTTCGACTCCCTTCATTGAATTAATGGAGGCTATATAAAGGCATGTGATCCCCATATTAGGAACATGTTATTAATATCAATCCAAAACCGAAACTCTCTTCACAACTTGATACTTTATTTGTCTTCATAAAGGAAGGTTCCAACACACCTTTGAAGACCGGGGGACCTATCATTATGAATAAGGATCCTATTGGCCAGTTTCATCCCTTTGGAGGAAAGAATCATTTAGTTATTACAAGGTGATTATGATAAAAAACTCCTTATAGTTCATTTGGAATGGAGTTTTCAACAATTTAGGTATACTTGTTATTTTATGTTCTTCATAATTCATTTTGATTCATGATGATAGAACATGCACTTTAAATGGGGTTCTTCTACTGCCATGATCATTATATGATCCTCCAAAACCCATTAATGGCATCAGATCCACACTCATTAATGAATCAATATGTTATTTATTATTTTCATGAATAACATGTTTATTTTAATTTTCTTGAGGCCATATTGTAGCATAAGACATGTCATAGTTTAATTTCAATAACCATATCATTTTAATTTATGATATAAGATATCATAATTCTGATTTTTCTAGTCATAGTATATGATTTTTGTGTATCATAAGGTATAACACACTGAAAACACATGGTTTTATTCTACACCATAAGCTATAATATGTGATATCATAGGATACAAATGAAACCTAGGTTTCATGAAAACAAAGAATCAAATAATAGCTATTATATAGTGTATATCATTAATTATGATTAGACCATACATAATAAATTTACCATACATAAGTTTTTTACTTTTGCATGATAAAAACTCTTAAGTATGGGTTACTCAATACGTAAGGTTTTTTTTCCTTTTCATGATAAAAAATCTTACGTATGGGTTACTCCATATGTAAGGCTTTTTTCTTTTTCCGAAAAAATGGTATATAAGGTTTATCTCCAACTTCTATCATGGATTAAAATTGAAAATCCCCTTATCAATAATAAAATATTATATAATCTGAGATGGATAAATTTAATATTTTGGGAATAAATTCTCATGGTTTATAAATTGTTTATAAAAGATAAGTGTCAGGCACTAAAAATAGGATATTTTCATGCCTAAATAAAATATGAAATTTTCATATTAATTTATCATGTTTGGAAAATAAATAAAATTATTATTTATTTATTCATTTTAAATATTCATGTTTATAATTTTTTTTTAAATTTTAATATTATATATGATTTAATTTATGAGATAGATTGTTTTTTATAATCCGTTATTCCATGAATTACATGATAAGTATGATAACATAAAATTTATTTTTCATCTAACATGAATTTGGTTTTTAATTAAAGTTATTATCTTAAATTTAGTTGTTGAATATAGTTTATACATATCAAGTATTAGAGTTATAATGAATTGGAATCTCTCTTGAGTAAAGTATCCCTAAGTAGAGTGTGAAATCCAAACCTAGAATGCTCATCTGAACTGGAGTGCCATGTGGTCTCAAGAACACCTCCTCACATGCCATATGCCAAAGACTAGTGGTGAAGGCCTAATCCATACAATGGGGAGACTATGCCCTTGAATCAGAGTCAAAATTATAGTGGAAATAACCAAACAACATTCATCACAAAAATTAGAGCATGTATAAATAAATAAACATAGTGCTATAATAAATAAAAATTGAATCATATAGACTCATGATCACACCAACATACAACACTAATTTCCTAATAGGGTAATCTCATATACAAAATAAACAAAATACCAAAAATATACACACTATCCCTACTTCCATCCCTAATATTCTATAAAACCTGGTCTCCAAATACCCTCAAGATGATCCAAACTAATCTATTACACATACTATGATCAAACTAAAAGAAAACATAAGGTCTACACATGTACTAGGGTTCCCATGTAGGGAATGAGAAATACATATCAATAGGGTCTCACTAAGTTATCATAGTATAAGCCATCATATATGTGTATGCATGAGGAAATAAATAAACATGTCACACAAGTTCCTTGGACATCGTGTGATTACTAGGATGCCAAAACTATATACACGTCTATTCACTGTGTACTAATCAGGCCACTATAACACCCAATCAAACTTGTTATGGTTCCATGTCGGAATCCCATTATCACCTCACCTCGTTCCATCACACTTGTAACCCAACCCGTACCTAAGGAATTGAGGTAGGGAATTGTCCAGTCCTGAACACTAACTAAAGGGGTGATGTACAATCCTATTCCCAAGCTCTGTACTCAACCTCTCACTCAAGGTGGTCCCACGTCTAATGCTTGACCTCTACCATCTCACTCATAATAGGTTCCATCCATCCGATCCTGCATTACATGCCATCCTAGACCCAATCTTACTCATGGCGGTCCAATCATACGATATTACAACACAACACATCTCAAACTCCATCTCACTCATGGAAGTCCATCCTTTAATCCCATCATGTCACATCCAGAACTTCATATCACACATGACAGTCTGATCTTCCGACCCTTGAGTCTAACCATCTCACTCATGGAATTCCAATCATTCTCAAGACAACCATCCCAGTCATGGATGACATGACATCATTCCAACTCAACAACCTCACATAGGATTAGCCACTACCAACACTATATCACTAATGGTGAGGCTAGAACTATCTTATGACACACCATATCACTCATGGTTGGCCCAAACTTTACATACAACAAGGAATCCATCTCACTCATGGTAGCTTAATGCCTCGAGACCCATCACCCACACTAGAATCCATATCAAAACATGGAATATTCATGTAAAAGAAACAAAAAAGGATAATAGTACATAACACAACTCACTATCTCATCACAACATTAGCGGGGTTCTAGTCATACTCTACCTAGCCCCTCATATCTATCACATCTCAAATTTTCTATCAACCATCAGGGTCCCCCCAACCATCACAATATCTACTCATTGATACTAGCTCATCTCCATCACCCTATAATGACACCACAACCTGTAGGTTTATTCCGACCCTAACCTCAAGAGGTGGGGCCTAATTATAATACAAACCCCCTTGGTATCCTAATGATAAGTATCTAATAGGTCACATTACCCACACCTAGGTCTATCTTGTATCTCTCAAGGGTGATCTCTCAACCAATAGACCAAAGGAAAACCTCACGTCACACCTCATCTGGTCCCAAAGGACTCATCCTGCTCATATCACTCTCCAAAGGTCCACTTTACCATCAAAGGGTGTTATTTACCACACATGAGATGTATAACCATCTCATTAATTATAACACAGCCTAATCCCTCTCCTAAATGCTCAAATAGCCCTAGGTGAAACCACATATGCTACCCACACAATGTCTCACACCTCAATACCTATCCAAGGTACCCTTTCATCTCAATCGACACCATTTTTGCTTGGAAAAATAGACACTGGGTGATCCATAAAGAAATCAAAGTGATAAAGAGAACTTATCCCCAATATAAGAGGTTTAATGCCATCCTATATTTCCTACCCAAGGACTTTTTAACCCATAAACCCTACACTCAAAACCATGAAACAAGCATTCAATAGACAATCATGAATAACAGGCATATGATTATTTTATTAAAGGTATCACTTAACTTCATCAAGGAGTTTCCATCATCACTAAGATTTTCTAAGCCTCGTTGTAATGTCCCGACCCTACTCACCACTAAGATAGTGGACTTATTGGTTGCCACATGGGCTCAAGCAGGTCTCCCCGTATTCTAGAGGTTGCTGAATTGTAGTGAGAGTATTATGAGGTGATAATGGGGATAATATACCCTCTTATCAGATTTTCACAATAGTATAACAAAGTAAATAACAATAAACAGTGAAAGTAGTAAATAACAATAATAAGAAGTGGAATACATATTTTTATATTCAATTTAATAAAAGAGGCCAATGCCAATTTATACAAAAGATAAATGAATTACATGGTAATGATATATGATGGAAAGCAGTAAACAATACAACATGCTTTTAAATACAATTAAAAAACAAGGAAAAGATAGAAAATCCCCATGGCTGATCTCCTTGAGCATCTCAAGCTCTAGCTCAGTCCTTTGATCCTAACTCTAGGTATAAGAAACACAACAGTCAACCTAGGTCCTACAAATATAAGGTCAACTCAGGTACCAAGGGTACCTGAGTAGGATGTGAGATATAAATCTTAGTAGGCCATAACCCATGGTGTCAATTCCAATCCAGATAGTACAATATAAATGAAATAGTGAGCAGGTATAGAGAATTATAACATACATAATAAATTAACATCACCCGTCCAGGTTCCTATGAGACACCTGATGGCTATACCTGCTTCAACCCTTGGCTGGTGTCTGAACATGTAACTAGTTCATTAAATAAGTAATTACCAATTTATATTTATAGGTCGCATGGGGCATAGCCATCACCGACATCACCTCATGATAGTATAAATAGTAAAGGTTTCAAGATGTAACAAGGAAACCATGATTAATAATATTTAGTAAGGAAGTTCCTAGGTAATGACCAAGGAAAAATAGACCTCAAGGGCCACTAACTCAGCAGTATATGAGTCTATCTAAGGGGTAAGAGTGTAATAAAAGGATTATAGTCTAAGGAATTCCACAATAATACTTCTACCGAGTCCAAGGAGTTCATCCAAGGTAAAACATGGCTAAGCAAAGACTAGGACCAATAGGATTTAACCAGGGCACATACTTGTCAATGTTGGATATAATGAGTGTATCCAAGGCATCCTGAAGTACTACCTAAGGGATCCTATGGTGTCATATCGGGCATCTAAAGTTAGAAAAGGATTGGGTTCTAGGTGGGTCTCAACCTAAGAAAGTATTATCCTTGAATTCAGAATGGGATCCTCGAGTGGTCAAGACATTCCATTGGGAATCCAAGGAGAGCTCGAGTTAGGTCACTCCTATTTGATAACGAAGTCATATAATATTTCACAAGGTTCAAGAATTTCCTTTCATTAGTGTGACAAATCCAAGTAGCATGTAACAATTTAATCAAGTCATAATTAATCGATACGTCCATTTAGTTCAAACCTTGCCTTTTATTAGTGTGACAAGGTCAAGTAGCTTGAAACTATTCATTTAATTCATTTAAGGAATTTTTATAATTCAAGGTTCACTCTTTTTCCTTCCATTAACATGGTAAGGGGTTATACGAACATGCAACCTATTATCCAATTATGTTTAATATGGCCAAGTCATATACTTAAGTATGCTTGCTAATTTCCATTTCACATTTAATTATAAAATTGAAACACTTACCTTATGTGGGTAAAGTGGTGAGAATACATGGTAATAGACATTATGAAATTCAAAAGAAATAACTCAATCCATTTAATATATAAAAAATTACCCTTAGAAAGGTCAATCCAAGTCACACCTGAATGGGGGCTCAAACGTGTCAAAACACTAAAACAATAATTATGGCATAACATCCTCCATGGGATGGATGGAGTTGTGAGAATAACCACTAAAAACTACTCACATTTATGGAAGATCATAAGGAATCATCAAATAAATGAATCAAGCAAGAATAAAAGTATAACTTCTACTTTTTAGCTTGAAGGAAGCGCACCTCTGTTGGAGGGGTTTTATTATAAAAACACGACTTTATCAAACAAAGTCATTTATCATCTTAAAGAATTTATTTAAGCTATATAGTTCCATTAAACTAGGAAACTCATAAAATAACTTACTTAAAGAAGAAACTAAGCCATTCTTAGATAAATAGTCGAGGATAGGGATCCTATCTAAAACAGACCAAGCCAACGCTTAGAATTTGACGCTTTCTAAATCAAGCATCTGCCCACTCAAATGCACACACTTACATGTGTGTGTCTATATATATATATATATATATATATATATATATATATCCTTAAACCGATGAACATGTTCCTTATTCCATGAGGTAACACACACATAAAAGATATATATATATATATATATATATATATATATATATATATATATATATATTTATTTATTCATTCATACCTAGGTATATGCATGCGCGCCCTTGGAATTGATCACAACTCCCTACAACCATTCCCACAGGTCTCATAAACACCACTAGACCCTGAATAGAGGATGAGAAACAAAAATGAGGAATAATAATACCCCACCTCAGATGGAGGTGGCAACCCGAAAATATCCAAAACACCTCACCTTCAACATCGAACATTGAAACCCACCTGAAGGGGTCCCAAGAGATGAGCCGCACACCCTATTCAAGGAAGAAACACCAAAATATGATTACCCATTAAAACCCTAGGTTTGGCCACTCCCGTAGGGAGATAGAGAGACCAAAATCTGCTGAGAAATTGAGAGGATAAGGGGAATAGAACCATACTTCATCGATTTGGTGAGAAATTATGAAGAAATATGGGAAGGAGATCGACCAGAGAGGGAGCCACGGAGAGGGGGTCACATGCCCAAGGTGTTCTACTAGGGGGTCATACACCATGGGTAGAGGGAGAACCCTCTTTGGATTCTCTTATCAATTAACATAATAATAATAATAATAATAATAATAAAAATAATAATCATCATCATAATAACAATTATATTATTATTATTATAATTTATTAAAACATTTATTTATTATTATTTTCCCAGTTAATTATCATTTAACTATTTTATTTTTATTTTTTAATTTAATTTATTGATTTTTTAAAGTAGAACAAACTGCATGGTTTGTCCCACACAATTTACCAAATCTTGCGGTGAACAATGTTTATGTACTGCCACCAAAGACCAACCATGCGGGCTAGGTTCACAGTTTAGAAAACCGTGCACAACCTATGCACAAAGGCACTTCCCCCCTTAAATAAGGCCGCATGGTTACCTGAAATGGGATGCACTATTTTGGAAAAACTATGCGCCCTCTATATCTTTTCAAAATTTGGATTTTCTGGGTCTGGTGCTCCCAAAACTACTCGAGACACCCAAGAAACTCTTCGATACTTTACTAAGGCCTGATAACATCACTTTAAAAGGTTTCAACACTCAAAACTTCATTCCGAAGCTCAGTTTTAAATCATACATGTTCAGTAAATGAAAAAGTTCAGAAAAGTTCAGATTTTATCCTGTTAAAAAACACAAAACTCTACAATATCTCCACATTAGAACTTATTTTCCTTAATAATCCTTCAGAAACAAAGAAAAAATCACTAGACCTATAAAGGTTGTGAAGTTTTATTCAATGGTTTCATTGTGTTTCTAACGCCCAACACACCTTTAAGAACTTCTTTTGTATTATGAACTTAATCCTTTACAACCATATCCAATTCTCATTGTCCAACAGAAACAACAAAAAATAGATTCCACATTTCCATTAATATAGATACATGATCACGTCATTGTATTGATAAAAATTTGACCGATGGTGTTCCCCACCATAGGTATTAATTTAAGGAAGGGGTGCTAATTCCAAGCCATGATACCTCCACTATCAGAATTTCCATAAAAAGCAAGCCTCTAAGAGTCTTAATAATGCTCCAAGAATTATTTCATTAAAAAGGAATGGTTGGATCCCGATCAACCTAGTAGAAACTAGTCGCACAAGCTTTCTTAAAAGACACTTCTGACCTTGAAACCACACTCGCCTTCACCTATAAATGTGCTTTAAAAACAATTTCATGCGACTATGAACATTGAACAAGAAGAATATAGAATTATTCAAGACACTCGATCGACCTATATCAAAGATGTCCAACTTAGGCGATAGGTGAAATTCCAAAAGAAACAGCTAGAGTCCATGAGTTCAACCAAGGTGCTCCTACTTGGCAACCCAGGAATCACTCATGACTTATCAAACCTCGATAAGAACCACGCATAATCATGTAACACTAATAAAGATCACCCAAAAATCTTAATAGATTTAAGACTTAGCGCGACATAAGGATAATGATCTCTTAGTGCATCTAGGACGATGTCAAGATAGTGAACATGATCATCACTTAAGAAAAGTACACTAAGAGGATTGAAACAATTTATAGTCAAACACACCCAAATAACAAAAGGAAAAATAGTCAGATCATAACTGGTCGACTTCAAGGAAGAAGCTCAACTTCATCTTCCAATGCTCCAACACTTTAAAAAATTCATACCTTTACTAACCAAGGAATTCTTTGATCGCTCTAGATTTAACCACTGAATTATTCCAAGACCAATGGTATTTTCTCAAGGTTGCATACATTGTAAACCTCATCATCATCATACTGTCGAGCAAGCACCGACACATAATTAAAACTTGCAAGCCTAAAAGGAATTCAAGTAAGATCAACCATTTACAAATGGTATTCCTTATTTTGTGCTCCTTCTACATGGAAGGAAACATTTATAAAGTTCAACATGACACTATCCACCTTAAGAGTTTCCTTGTCACAAAAATAAAGTAAACCAACTGCTCATTAGTGTGCTAGATCAAAACAACTTAAAATAATGTGAAACGCTCCTATGAGCCATGATCACCATGTCAAAACATAAAATAAGGTCAAAGTAATGAGACCAATGTGTCAAAACACCCGAGTCTTTAGAAACTTCATCCAAAGAATTGGGACGAACTTGATCCCTTATCACTCAGGTCACTCTACTTGGATATGACTTAAGACCGTACTCAACACCACAAAAGATTTATTTTAGATTTTCATTGCCTCATATGACCATTATATTAGATGACATCATGACTAATCATCCATTAATAAGAAGAATAAAGGGTCAAACAATATAATAAGTAGCCAACCATGCCCGAGGCATGTCTAACATGCTGAAAACTAATATTACTAGATGCTCAAGCCCATAACAAGGTCAAGAAACACATGACCACCCATTCGAACAAGGGTGTCATTGGAAACTAACAGACCTACTAGGGACAACAACACCCAAATGAAACCTAAAGTCAAGAAAGTCACAACAATGGGAAAAAATTTAAACTCTAAGGGTACTACCTACCATGGGCTATCTTCTTATTAAAACAAAACATCAACCATCACACTAGGTCATGATAATAGAATTCACTAGGCTCAAAATCCAATCATCAAGACATTGTTAATGGTTCCATTCTAAGAAAACTCAAAGAATCTTTAACTACCCTTACATGGGGGTTTTAAATAGGGGACACCACTATAGGTTCCATTCACAAGCCCTTTACATTTATTCACATCACAAACATTTACAAGGTTTAAAACAAACATCAAGTACCAATTTTAAAACAAGACAAAAAATTTGTATCAAAATTACTTTTTTAGAAAATTTTATAGATTTTGAAATTATGTCATTAATTAGGAAATTATCACATAAATTGCTTTTAAAATTATAACAGATATGACAAACTACTAGGGTCCCTTTTTAACCAACTTGGGTTCTCTAGAAAGAAAACCAATCCTAGTTTTCAAGTAATTAAAATTTCAAACACCCATATCGGGTTATCTCAAAATAACATGCCCAAACTGACCAACTTGGGTCCAGTTGGATATTTAAGAATTTAACCAATTCATTTCATATTTAAACTAAACAACTATTAAATCTATGACCATTTCAAATAGAACATGGTCATGGATTTTAATAGGGGTTTCCATTTCCAAATTCATGAAGTACCCATACACTCCATAAATCTAAAATTGGATCCCATTTATCGGTACCAATCTCAATTCCGATTTTAAAATGATCACATACAATGGTCCAGTTATGCGGGTTTCCATTTACCAACCTAAAAAGCGCCCATACACTTCAAAGTT
Organism: Viscum album; assembly: GCA_963277665.1. Taxonomy (NCBI): domain Eukaryota; kingdom Viridiplantae; phylum Streptophyta; class Magnoliopsida; order Santalales; family Viscaceae; genus Viscum; species Viscum album. The sequence goes on from OY728137.1 coordinate 366,590,278, forward strand.
TATCATTTATCTCCCTTTAGTAAAAAAAATTACTTTAGCATTTTAATTCACACAACCTTTTACAATGGTTTGAATACACAGGTTACCTTTTTCCAGCTATAAGGTGCCCATACAACTTATAACTGAAAAAAGGATCCCATCAAAACTGCAAAAAATAAACTTATCCTATGCAAAAATTAACATATATCAAAATCATGTCACTACAATTAGATAACATAGAGAAATATGCTGAAATCATATAAGCATGATATAACGAGTAGTAAACAGAGAAGTAATGTTAATTAATTACCTCAATAGGTATAAATCTATGAATGAAATGTGAATTTACTATGTACCTATATGATTCTTGAAATGCATCTTCCTTACCGTATCTGGACAAGGGTAAAAATACCATAAACTCACAAACCAATAAGAAGTGTAAATTACACTAGTCACTCAGTGTGAAATCATATCAACTATAACATCAAACAACAAGAACAAAATTCTCAGCCCTATCCACTTGGTCATTTCCTATATGTGGGGTGATCAGTCCCAAGAACGACTATCTATCAAGAACCAACACATTCATAATCTCATATCTACCAACTGAAAATAGAAAGACAAAGGAAAAATTAGCTTCAATACCACTTTGTAACATCCTAACCCAACTCACCACTAAGATGGTGGCTAGACTGGTATCCACATGGCCTCAAGTGTGTCTCCCTATATGCCATAGGCTACCAAATAGCAGTCAGGGTCTCATGAGGTGATAATGGGGAGAATATACCCCCTTATCAGAGTTTCACAATGGTATAACAGAGTAAATAAAAATCAATAGCAGAAGTAGTAAATATAAATAATAAGTATTTGAAGAAAAATTCTTATATTCAATTTAATAAAAGTGGCCAATTATAGTTTATAAAATAGATGAATACATTACATGGTAATGATACATTATGGAAAACAATAAAAAATACAACATGCTTTTCAATACAATACAAAAATAAGGAAAAGATAGCAAAGCCTCATAGGCGATCTCCTTGAGTATTCCAAGCTCTATCTCAGTCCTTTTCTCCTAACTCTAGGTATAAGAAACACATAATTTAACCAAGGTCCTACAAATATAAGGTCTAATCTGGTATCAAGGGTACCTGAGAAGGGTGCGAGATATAAATCTTAGTAGGATGGAACCCATAGTGTCAATCCCAATCTAGACAGTGCAATATAAATTAAATAGCGAGTAGGTATAGAGAATTATAATAAACGTAATAAATTAACATCACTCATCCAGGTTCCTATGAGACACCTGGTGACTATACCTACTTTTTCCCTTGGCTGGTGTCTGAACATGTAACTAGTTCATTAATTAAGTAATTACCAATTTATATTGATAGGTCACGTGAGGCATAGCCAACATTTACATCACCTCATGATAGTATAAATAGTGAAGGTTCCAAGATGTAACAAGGAAAACATTATTGATGATATTTAATAATGAAGTTCCATGGTAATGAATAAGGAAACATAGAACTCAATGGAAACTAACTCAGTAGTATCTGAGTCTAGCTAAGGGGTAAGAGTGTAATCCAAGGATCATAGGCCAAGGAATTCCTCAATAAGATGCCTACTGAGTCTAAGGAGTTCATCCAAGGTAAAACGAGGCTAATCAAAGACTGGGACCAATGGGATTTAACCATGGAACCTACTTGTAAATGATGAACCCAATGAGTGTATCAAAGGCATCCTGTATTACTACATGAGGGATCCTATGGTGTCATACCGGGCATCCAAAGTTAGATAAGGATCGAGTTCTAGGTGGGTCTCAACCTAAGATAGTCGTATCCTTGAATTAGGAATGGGGTCCTCATGTGGTCAAGGAATTCTCTAGGGAATCCAAGGTGAGATTGAGTCAGGCGACTCCTATTTAATAATGAAGTTATATAATATTTCATAAGATTCAATCTTTGCCTTTCATTAGTGAGACAAGGCCAAGTAGAATGTAACCATTTAATCAAGTTATAATTAATCGATAAGTCCATTTGGTTCAAACCTTTCCTTTCATTAGTGTGACAAGGTCAAGTAGCTTGAAACTATTCATTTAATCCATTTAATAAATTTTAATAATTCATGGTTCACTTTTCTACCTTACATTAACATGGTAAGGGGTACTACAGACATGAAAACTATTATCCAATTATGTTTAATATGACCAAGTCATATACTTAAGTATGCTTTCTAATTTCCATTCACATTTAATTATAAAATTGAAACACTTACCTTAGGCAGGTCAAGTGGTGAGAACACATAGAACTATCCATTATTCAATTCACAAAAATATGTCAAGACATTTAATATAGAAAAGTTCACCCTTAGAAAGGTCAAGCAAAGGCACACCCTAAAAATGGATTAAACGTGTTAAAACACTAAAAAAATAATTATGGCATAACATCCTCAATGAGATGGGTGGAGTTGTAGGCATAACCACTAAAAACTGCTCACATTTATGGGAGATCATAAGGAAGCATCAAAGAAATGAATAAAGAAAGCATAAAATTATAACTTCTAATTTTTATCTTAAAGGTAGCACACCTCCGTTAGAGGGGTTTTATTATAAAAACACAACTTTATCAAACAACAATTCATTTATCACCCTTAAGAATTTATTTAAGCTATGAAGTTCCATTAAACTAGGAAACTCATAAAAAAATTACTTAAAGAAGAAACTAAGTCATTTTTAAATTAATTGTCAAGGATAGAGATCCTACCTCAAGTAGACCAAGCCAATGCTTGGAATTTGATGCTTTCTAGCTCAAGCAGCCGCCCACTCACACACACAAACTTCCATGCATGCGCGCACACACACACACACACACATTCATACCTGGGTATATGCATACACACCCTTGGAATTGATCACAAATCCCTATAACCATTTCCCCGCGTCTCATAAAAAACACTATACCCTAAATAGAGGGTGAAAAACAAAACAGAGCAACAATAATAAAACCTCCCCTCAGATGGAGGCGACAACCTGAAATGATTCAAAACACCTCGCTTTCGACGGGGATCACTAAAACCCACTCAAAGGGGTCACAAGAGATAAGACGCATTCCCTATTCAAGGAAGAAAAACCAAAATCAGATTACCCCTTCAAACCCTAGATTCATAAAAATATTGTAGGGTGATTGAGAGACCAAAATTGGCTGAGAAATTAGGAGGCGAAGGGGCAGATAACCATACTTCATCAATTTTGTGAGAAATCATGAAGAAATCTGGAAAGGAGATTAACCAGAGAGGGAGCCACAGAGAGGGGTTCGCATGTCTAAGGTGTTATTCTAGGGGGTCACATTCCATGGATAGAGGGAGAACACTCTTTGGGTTCTCTTAACAATTAACCTAATAATAATAATAATTAAAATCACACTATTATTATTATTTATTAAAACATTTATTTATTATTATTTTTCAACTTAATTATCATTTAACTAATTCTATTTTATAATTTTTAATTTAATTTATTTATTTCCTAAAGCAGAACAAACTGCATGGTTTTTCCCACATGGTTTTCTAAACCATGCGCAATCCACATGGTTTTCTAAACCATGTGAAAATCGTGCGATGTACGGTGTTTAGGTACTACCAACAAACACCAAATGTTCGGGCTAGGTGCACAGTTTATAAAACCATGGATAACCCATGAAAAAAGTCACTGACCCCCTTAAACAGGGCAACACAATTACCTAGAGTGGGCCACACAGTTTCAGACAAACCGTGCGCCCTCTACAGATTTTCAAAACTTGGATTTTCTAGGTCCAGTGCTCCTGAAAATCCTTGACCCACCCATGAAACTCTTTGAGCCTTTACCAAGGCCCAATAAAATCACTTTAAAAGTTTTAAACACTTGGAACTTCATTCTGAAGCTTGGTTTTAAATTCTACATGTTCAGTAAATGAAAAGGTTAAAAAACATTTGGATTTTATCTATTTCAAAAACATGAAACTTTACACTCATCCTAGCCCATACCGCTACTTGATTTCCTTCCTCAATCTAAAAATAATAAATAAATAATTATTAAATTTAAAATAAAGGGGAATAATGGTAAAAAAAAATGGTCATCCTCATTGTATCGAAACCTCCTCCAACAGTGTGTGATCAACCTTTCAGGATCTCCCCTATTCCCCATACATGAAATCCCCATCAATCATAGATGATTTCACAATACTCTGGTGAAATTGTAACTAAATCCCTAACCTAAAATCAAACCAAATAAAAGGATAGAAATAAGGGACCAAGAACCTATGGGTAACAAACAAAATCACCTTATATCACCACTAAAACACATAAAAAATCACCCCCTCTCAAGGAGGATCGAAGGAGAGGAGAGGGAGGGAAGATCTGGATAAAAATGGATTCTATAGATCCCCCTTACCCCACAAAAACCAAAATAGGCCCATACCTAAAATTTAATAACTACCTTTGATAAAAAAATATACCTGAGGATAATTTTTGGTGTGATCAGGGAGGGCTGCAATGTGAAGAGTCGCTTCACTCGACATTCTTAGAGTGTGACCGGGGGTGGAATCATGAATCACTCCCATATAGAAGAGGTGAATCTTTATCCCTAATTTTTGACATGAATCCTCATGATCAGTTCTATTCATAGTGTGAAGAACACCAGGTAGAGGGGAAACCCCTGACTATCCTCCTTTATATCATAAATTTTCTAGGCCATGGTGCAAACTACTACAGGCTGCTGAAATTCAACAGATGACCACCTTGAACCTACTTAGATTCTTCCTTAAGAAACCTAATGTCCATCCAATCCTTTTTCCTCATCAAAAAAAAAATCATTTAAGGATGTACAAACTCTTATAATTACAATTCAAGTTCCAACTCAAGAATCAAACCCCTCTCCAGGTCAAAAATTTAAATTTCTTCTCAAAACAATGACCCAAAAATCTATGGGTCATTACATAAAAGGATTTTATGTTAGACTTCCCATTAGTCTGGAGGTTGATTAAATGTTCTAGAAAGATAGAGGTTGTCTATTTATGGCTCCAAGTATAGGTTCTGGATATAGTATAGCTTCCTATTGGTACCTAGTCCAACTCATATTTTGTCATATTCAAAGTATAATCCACAATGTACATGATGTGTAATGATATGACCAATGATTTTTTTGATGAAATTTAAAAAGGGTGTTGGAACCAAGAGTATATTTTAATATTAAATTTATAATTAATTTAAAACACAAGAAGAAATATTACCTCAGTCTTGATTTATTTCTTCATTGATGGCGTCAATCTTTAAAACTTCATATAGTGTATTGTTTTTGTGGCTTGAGGACCCAAAATAGAGCCTCTCTAGTGGTGATCCACATGTATTCCTTAAATATCCAAACAATGCTGATGAAACACCAAGTGATAGCCTGATATATTGAATATCTTTCACTTTTCAACATGATCAATTCATGTTCCTTTGAGTTTAAATAAATATCTATTGTTCTTCTCGATATTCAGAGGAAGAGAGGATGAGGAAGAGGTTCTAATGAGCTTAAGGAAAAAACCCTAGAGATATTCTTCACTGGGAGATAAATCACTAGGTTAGGAATATTATTATCAATGATTATTTCATGAACTATCCCAAAGGGGACCATTCTATGACTCCCCAAGCCCATCTTCAATAGGCCAAGGGCTGGTGGCTAGCACTGAGTAGGAATATCACTAACATGGAAGACATTTACTAAGTACCTGTATGCATGCACACATCTCCATGCCCAAAAATGATGAAATGTAAAAAAAATAAGTAAACCATGCATACTGAACACTAAATATATATACCATAACCAGAGTGAATCAGGAAAGTAAATTAATGGAAGGTAAATTGGGCCAGAATACAATCCCACCAAAAGAAAGACTGTAAACAAGTGAAGCACAAGTTCTTGGAACTCATTTGCAGAAAACCCCACTTGAAGGGTAGGTGTATGGAAACTCTCTAAATCCATAAGAGTATGCCTCATTTGTTTGATCTCACTGGGAACCACATGGTCCTGGTCCACCATGGACTCCATAAAATCATTGATCATCTACACAAGACATGACACGTGCAGGAAAAGCCCGTACAAGGGTGAGTAAATCAATACTTAGTAGGACACCCCAAAACCATAAGGAATACCAAAAAGGTATGTACAATTATCTCTACATAGGTATATGCCTATAAAAAATATACCAAGAATATCCAGATAGACTCATAACTATCCACAAAGTAAAGAGGGTAAGTCACAACCAATCATTAGCCACAAAATTCTTCTTGAGGAATGATCATTCTGTGAGAACTAACTCCTCTAGCCTTGATGTCATCAGAGACTTTTACTAAGAGGTCCCACTAATTTGAGACCTTCCCAAAGAGAAATACACTGGTCAAAGTTCATTATATATAGATAGGGGATCCTTATAAGAGAATACCGATAACCTAATATCTAATATCCCACAATGTAGGGGATCCTTCTCAGAGAATACCGACAACCCTACTGATGTGGCTCTTAAAATAGGGGATCCTCCATCAATAATACTGAAAACCCTATCGATATGGCCCACTGGATGGAGGAATAATTCCCTACGCTCAGAGGTCACATCAATTTTGAAGAAACTCCATCAGGGGTGATATAGGACCACTCTAATCTCAAAGAGGGATACGATAACTCTATCTGGGAATCAACCTCTAGAGGGGACTACTATCTAGTGATGTGGATGTAATGATGTACTAAACTCTCTAGGAAAGAACCAATAGAAACTATACACCTATAACCATCCATGATAGAAACCCACCAATTAATCTCAAAAGAACCACCTTGCCTAAAGTATCCCAACACCAAAAACGTCTTTTCAAACAGACCTTTCGTTTGAAAGTTATGGACAGTTTAGTGAAAATGATCTGACCAAGTTTGGGTCTGACCTCAACCAGTTAGTTTGGTCCATCCTGAACCGGCCTGGCTTGATGGGCCTGGCTTGTTGGGCCGCTATAATGTGACCCGCTGGGTTGTACAGTCCAACCCACTAGGTCGTCAGAGCGGCCTAGTTTTTCCAGCTTGGCCCAAATCATGCAGGATGAAACTGATCCCGCACGCAACCTAGCCATGTACACTACCTGTTTAATGTGTTCCATAGAAGGTTCCCACCCCAACTCCCCCTATGTCACATACCCCGTGGCTTCTGCTTTTGTGGGGTCTACGCATCCGACAACCGCATTATGCAGCGTCCCGATCATCGCTCATGGATCTAACCATCACAGACCCTCCTCTGGTGTGATCCCGTTGGACCATGTCCACTGCAACCACCACCGGCTGCCTTGCCGGTGGCCTCTCCTGGTCGCCACCCACATTCTATGCCACCATGGGCCATCTCACCGTCATGGTCCCACCTGGACCACGGGTTGCTATCACCATTGGTCGCCCTGCCGGTGGCCATCATGCCCGGTATGCCTGGCCTAGCCTCCCTTCCAGGCTGGTGCCGCCTCCACCACCGGCTACTCCACCAGTGGCCTCACCCTTCCACACTTCACCTTAAACGGCTGAAGCCACCACGTCCAGTTGTTGCCTTGCACTACCGCCGCCACAGTTCAGATTTCCATCTCAGATTGTAAACGCGAGGAATGAGCAACATGGAAAAATGGGAAAAGCACATTAATGCCCAAATAGATGGATATTTTCCTTGTTCATGTTGACCTCGATCCGTTCATGTTATAATTAAATAATATACAATAAATAGACAAATTATAAACATGAATCATCCCAATAACAATCCCTGCAACAGAATAAGCCCAACCCTCAATACGTACAACCCGTAGATTAGTCTCTTCATTGACTAAACCTCATTCATCATAGGGATAAAAAATAGGGAAGGGAATCAAAACAAAAATCACACCCTACCTAAGGTTTGGATCAGTCTCCGATGAAGAACTAATCCACATTGTCATCATTCGTTGATTCATCGATACTTGATCAGAATCCCAATCTTTGATCTGTCATCGCCGATGGGAGAGTCTCGTCCTCCTTGCCTTAGGGAAACTCCAGGGTTATGATGATAACCATGGATTTCTGATGAGGCTTATTAAATAGGAAAACCACCATTGTATCATCACGTAACATCCAATTAAAATATTTTTATTAAATATTTTAATGAAATTTATGTCCAAAAACTAAATTTCATCCTTGACCTGAGCTGGTTGAGGTTAGGCCTCGCCTAAGGAAAAAACCCCATTACAAACTCAACGGTGGTAACATATTTTCAATCCAAGTCATCATTATTTATTTATAGGCATTTTAAAAATAAAATGATTTTATTTACTATTACGTCTTTTTTGGGTTTTTCCATAGAAGACCCACACTAATTAAACTTAGGTTGTGCCTAGGGTAAAAACACTAATTTTAGCTCAATGGTACCCTCATATTTTTGATCCAGGTACTCATTTAATAGTTATTTTACTTTTTCAGAAAATTTTCACGCACATGCTATTATAAACTAAACAATTTTCAATAAATTGTTTTGGGCACACCAGGCCTCAGAATTGCATTCCATCTTAGTTTCTAGTCTTGTAATTTTTTAAATTAATTTATAAAAATAATTTTGGGAAAATCTGAGTCATTACATTATCCCCACCTTAAGGATTTACGTCCCCGAAAGCCAAACCAAGAGTTACTTAAATAGATTAGGGAACTGAGCATGAACCTGAGCCTCCTGATCCCTGTGCTCTTTCAGAGATTCTTATGCTACTACCAAGAACACACTAAAGGAATCACTCATCCATGAAGGATTATCCCCTTTCAATCCTTGATCTCCACAACTAGGATAAAAATCAAGCATCACAATATGAAGTTATCATTAATGGAATTCTATGTAGTTGAACTATCTCTTGTACATAGAGGCATCCCAAGATCTCTACTGGATTTTTCTTCTGTCTAGATAGGTGGTAGGATGACATGGTGAGTCAGTCAATGATCACCCATATAGTATAGTGTACCTTGGACGTACGTGGTAAACCCATCACAAATTCCATCGATATCCTTTCCCACTTAATTTTTGTCACCCTAAGAAAGAAAATGAGCAACCATTCCTAAGAACATGTGGCTGAACATGGTGAGTTGATTAACCAAGAACTGACTCAAATTAGCACCGAACTTTCTTACCAATAGGTAAGCCCAGCTTCAACCCATTCTGTCATCCTTGATATCCTCCCCGACACCCACGTGCATATCCCGATGCATCTCTCCACTCAAAACGTCCACTACTTCCACAACAACTGTGCCTCCCTACCCCACATATCATAATATCCCTCTTGGATTAGCCATCCCAAGATCACGTCACATCACAAGAAGTAGGAAACAAACAAAAAAACCAGGCTCTCGGCCCTACAACAAGGCATTCAACATTTCCACACAATGAGCCCTCCTGGTTCCAAATAGAAAGTACTAACGTAGGGGAAATTATGGAACTTCCTCATAACCTCCCCTATCAACATCACTGGTACTACCGTGTGTCCCCTAAAAAGAATTATGTGCTCCTAAACTTTCAAATATCCATCATGGGCATGACCTATAGAAATATGATCATGTAGGGTCTTACAGTTAATATCCCCATGTTATGCCTCCTTAACTCACTGTAAGAGTGGAGGGGTGATGACCATCGACTGGAGGTAAGCTGCTCTATCACCATCCAAAAAGGATATCTACAGTGTGACCAATTACTCTGATGCTTATCTTATCAAATTCAAGCTGGATCTCCTACTAAGAGTGTCTTCCACTACATTCCCTTCCCAGGAGTATATAAAATATCAAGTCATAGTCCTAGAGGAACTCTAGCCATAGTCTCAACCTCATATTCAAATCCTTCTGAGAGAAGATATACTTGAGACTCTTTTTGTTAGAGTAGATAGTAAACCACTCACCTATTAGGTAGTGTCACCACATCTTTAATGTGAATACTACCACTGTTATCTCAAGACCATGGGTCACATAGTTCTCCTCATGATGTCTCAACTGGAATGAACCATAGGTAATCACCACTTCACCCTACATCAGAACACAACAAAGTCTGGTGCTTGATGAATTGTAGAACACTACATATCTGATACCTTCCTTTAGTAGTCTCAAGATAGGAGCACTCATCAACCTCTACCTCAGCTCCTGAAATCACTACTGACACTTATCTATCCACATGAAGGGATTTCCCTTCTGTGTAAAATCTGACAAGGGTAATGTTACCCTAGAAAAGTTGGGTAGAAACCTCCAATAGTACCTAGGAAAACCCAGAAAAATCCTCACCTCGGTAACACTTCTAGGTGACTCCCAAGAAATCACTGCCTCAATTTTCACTAGATCCACTGTAAATCTAGCCTCTGAAATGATGTGTCCCAGAAAGTGGACCTCTTGTATCCATAACTAACACTTCAAGAGTTTCCCATAAAGCTGGTGCTCTGGAGTGTTTCTAGGACCATCCTCAAGTATATCGCGTGCTCCTCCTCGGATGCTGAGTACATTAGGATGTCATAAATGAAGACTACAACAAACCGTTCTATGTAAGACTATAAGATCATATTCATGAGTCCCGTGAACACTGTTGGGATGTTAGTCATGACAAATGACATCACCAAGTACTCATAGTGGTCTTACCAACATCTGAAGGTTGTCTTTTGTATATCCTCATCCCGTACATGAAGGTGATTATATCCAGATCTAAGGTCTATCTTCAAGAACCACATTTCCCCTTTTAGATGAACAAAGAGATCGTCAATCCTAGGTAGTGGATACTTGTTCTTCATGGTCACCTTATTCAGGCACCGGAAGTCCACACATAATCTCAAGCTCCCTTATAACTTCTTGTCAAACAAAACTAGGGCCACCCAGGGTGAAACGCTGGGTCTCATGAATCCCTTCCTCTACAAGTCCTCTAGAAATACCCTAAACTCACGAAGCTCTATAGAATCCATCTGATATGAAAGAGTATATATCGGTTCTATCCCATGGGTATAGATCAATAAATAAGTAAACCTACTTGTGAGGAGGAAATTTGGGGAAATTCTTAGGAAAGACATACGCATACTCCTCCACCACTATAGAAAAATGAGGACTTATCTCATCCACAACACCGAGGGCAAGGCTATCCAACTAGAGAGTAATCGGCTACACCCTGCTCTAAGTAACTCTATCCTGCATTGTATGTGTTTCCTTTTTACCAACAAAGGAAAACCTGGTTCTGCTACTATGGACACACCAAGTTCTTCTCCTAAAACAGTCAATCTGAGCATGAATTGTGGATAACTAGTCCATACCAAGAATTATGTCATAAGGCCTTGACACCGCTACCAAGATATCCTAACTAAAACTCTCGCCTCTAAGAGTAGGGTCACACTATCAGCATCAGTGAATGATCATTGAGTCTCCTACAATAGGAGTCTCCAAATGTGAGGGTCAAGTCAATGGTTAAACTAGAATCTCTGAGCCTTGAAAAAGATCCATGGAAAGAAAAGGATAACCAATACTTGTGTCTATCAATACAGTAGCTAAAGTAGAATAGATACAGATCATACCCCAAATCATTTCCTGGAGCCCTTGGGTCATATTCCTCGACCACATACAGTTGCACCCTTCCCTACCCTCCAACTCCCTGATCTTGGTATGGATCACCTGGGGTGGTGGTGGTAAGATATCAGAATGTCTACCACCCCCTTCTGCTCACCCAGCTCCTCTGTCACGTCTGCCGCCCTACAGATCTATCTTCTCCTGCTTTCCCACTCTTGGCAATCATTGGACAAATTTTCTCATCCAAGGGACTCTCAACCATAAAGGTTTGATTTAGAACCCTATAATAGGTAGGAATTCATAGAGCAATAAATCCGGATCAAGTGTCCCTAATAACACCTTGCTCAAAGGTCTGGGACCTGAATAACTGGTCGTGTATTATATCTATCGAGTACCTAGAAAGGTCAGTATGCCTCGATGAATAATCAGATACTGACATGTAATCCTACTGTAGATATTGAAGCTCATAGACATGCATATCCATCATCTTATATGGTGATAAATACTCTCTTAAAAATATTATCAAACTCTGCGCACAGAAAAGTCACCTCATCATATGATCAGGTAACCAAACCCCACCATCACCCTTTTGAGACACATATAAGGATTTTTTCCAGGACCATCAGATATGTTGTGTCCTAAATAGATAGAAAACTCAGGTCACCACCTCAAGCCAGTCCTCAATCGCCTATGTATTGGTCTCACCTTGGAACCTAAGGGATATCTATTGCTGAAACTCATGAAGCACGCTCAGCTTGTGCATCTCATCCACTGGCACCGTGGGTACCATGTGCTACTCTATAGGTGGTGGTATGCCTAGTGCACCACATGGAGGTGATATATCTAGTACAAATACCTATACCAATGTCTCATTACATGGTGGATCATCCTCATGACCATGCGGTGGAATCCTAGATGGCTGTTTAAATAGAGGCATCTTGAAGCAAAACAAGATGTACCACAATCAATACAGTATATCCAGAGAGATGACTCAAGAAGAAAATGGAAAACACAAACCATTCCTATATGATGCATGTACCATTAATTTCCCTGCAACTAGTGTTATCATGTACTGAGTCAAAAAGTAAGTGCCCAGAGTCCTGGTGTATGGATACATCAGCCGCTGCACCAACATTGGAGTCTCTGGCCTGAAAGATGAACTTGAAACACTTAACATTGTTACCCCAAAATAATCTCATAGACTCCCAGTCCCAATATGAAACTGAATGCCTCTGATACCACTATGTCATGATCTGTCCTAGAGGGGCCCATGCCACAACTCCCTAATCCTGCCTCTAATAGGCTAAGGGATGATGACCAACATTGAGTAGACATATCAGTAACATGGGAGGAATTTCCTAAGTACTTATACACATGCACACATCTCCAATCCCACAAATGATGAAATGTAAAAACACTAAGTAAACCATGCATACTGACCACTAAATATATATACAAAAAACAGAGTGCAACATGAAAGTAATGTACAAGAAGGTAAACCAGGATATAATACAAGCCCACAAAAATAAAGATTGTAAAAAAGTGAAGCACAAGTTCTTAGAAATCATATGTAGAAAATACTACCTAAAGGGTATATGCATGAAAACTATCTAAAGCAGTAGGAGTATGCCTCATTTGTCTGATCTCACTGGGAACCACCTAGTCCTGGTCCACCTTGGACTCTGTAAAAGCATCGATCATCTACACAAGACATGGCATGTGCAGGAAAATTCCGTGCAGGGGTGTGTAAAAAAAATACTTAGTAGGACTCCCCAAAACCATGAGGAATACAACAAAAGTATGAAAAGTCATCTATACACAGGTATATACCTATAACACAAATACCAAGAATATCCAGATATACTCATAACCAGCCACAAGGTAAATAGGTTAAGTCACAACCAATCATTAGCCACATAATTCTGATCAAGGCACACTCGTTCTGGGAGAACTTACTCTTTGAGCCTTGATGTTATCAGATACTTTTTCTTAGAGGTCCTGCTAATTTGGGCCCCACCCAAAGAGAAATACACTAGTCAAAGGTCATGATATAAATAGAGAGTATCCTTCCCATAAAATATTGATAACCCAATTTGTAATAGCCCGCAACATAGGGGATCATTCTCAAAGAATACCAACAACCCTACCGATGCGGCTCGTAACACAGGGGATCCTCCAAAGAGAATACCAAAAACCCTATCGGTACGACCCACTGGATAGAGGACTAATACCCTCCACTCAAAGGTGACATCAATTATGATAAAACTTCATCAGGGGTGATATAGGATTACTCTAGTCCCAAGGAGAGATACCACAACTCTATCTGGGACTCGACCTCTAGAGGGGACTACTATCCAGTGATGTGGATGTAATGTTGTACTAAACCCTTAAGGAAATAACCAAGGGAAACTATCCACCTATAATAGTCCATGATAGAAACCCACCAAGTCATCTCAAAATAACACCTCATTACAAGGGTTACAACACTGTAGATGACTCATCAAATGAACCTTACATTTGAAAGTTACGACCACTTTAGTGAAAATGGTTTGGCCTGACCGACCTGACCCAATGTGGTTGGTCTGGGCCATCCTAGACCGATGGGCTGCATGGTCCAACCCACTTGGCTGCCGAAGTGGTCTGGTTTTTTCTATCTTGGCCTATGCCGCGTGGGTCGGCCTTGCTCCTGCACGTGGCCTAGCCATGTGCGTTTCCTAGTCAACGCAACCGCCACATTATGCAGATGGTGCGTGCCCTTGGCGTCCCCCATGTCACTTACCCTATAGCCTCCACTTACGTGGGGTCCACACAGCAACCGCCACATTATTCATTATATCCTAATTATAATCATTCTTAAATTTTTAACGTGGAAAATGAATCTCATCACGTTGTGGAGATGGTAGGCCGTACGTACGTACGATCAACGATATCATTCCATTAATGGTAAAAGGGTATGTGATTGGATGGTATATTAATTATATAGAATCAATATCATGTGATATCTGTTATTTATATCCTTTATATCCATCGTTATACCCATCCAAATAAAGTGGTGATGAAAAATATATTACACCACGACGTGGAGATGGTAAGTCGTACGTACGCACATGCGGTGTTTTCGTTTTTTGTAGGATGGATAAATTATGGAATATGTTTGTCCTATAATCATAATAAAATCTCATCATATAGATGATACTGGTGTTATTTCTTTAGTATGGAGATAACACATGAAGAGGAAGTAGAACAAGAAATAAACTTAAATAAGTTGGATTCGGTGGACTTCTTTTGATTAACACCTTAATACCTCTAAAGAGGGTGTTCTGCAAAAAATAATCCCTCTAGAAAGTGGGGATGGATTATAGGAAGGAAATTGAGTATCTATTGGATGAACCAACTAGGTTTTAAAGTGTTACTAAAGGATAATAATGGGATCCCTTTTATAGAAGAGGGGAGGACTTTTGGAAATTCTCAAAATATTAAATTAACATAAATTAATTTTCAATTCCAATTGACTCTAGAGTCACTACGGGAAAAACTGATTTTTGTGACAGGTTATTTGAGACGGGAATAAATCTCATCACAAATAGTCTGTCAAAGAAGTTATTTGCGATGGGAGAATCAACCCGTCACAAATAACTAATTATTTGCGATGGGACTAGGGGTCCCGTCACAAAAACTTACGCAGAGTTTGGCAAGGTTTGTGTGCCAAACTGCGCAGAAGGGTATTTGCGACGGGTCCCATTTCAAATACCTAGCGGCGGTAACTACTATTTGCGATGAGATGTTGTCCCATCGCAAATAGTGTGCCGGTAGGTCACTTTTTGCGACGAGACTCATCGCAAATAACCTTTTAACCCCTGACAGTAATCAATGCGGCCGAAGGTATTTGTGACGGGTCCCGTCTTAAAAGGTACTATTTGCGATGAGAATCCCATTGCAAATATTCCTATCACAACTAATCTAACGTATATATACCCCCATCAATTCTTTCCTTTCTCCCCCTCAATTCCTACTTTCTCTGCTTCTTTAAACACTAATTTTAGAGTGGAAATTTTTTAGAGTTAGTTTTTTTACGAAGAATTTGTGAAGCCATCTACAATTATAAGAGATCAAGTTTAAATGTATATATGTTTTATTTAATTTAGTATTTATTTCATTTTTTTAATATTAATTTTAATTGTTGTTGATTAGTTGTAATTAAGTTTGATTTAAATTGTTTTGTCATCAATATTTATTTGTAATAATAAATTGAAATTATTAGTACTAATTCTTAGTAATTAGTAATAATTAATAATTATTAACGATAATTAGTAATGTATATAAATAATTAGCGGTAATTAGTAATTAATAGCTGTATTTTGCAGTAATTAATAGTAATTAATGCTAATTAGTAATAATTAGGAAAAAATAGTAATAATTAAGAAAAAATAGTAATAAATATTTACAATTAGTAATACATATTTACAATTAGTAATAAATACTAATAATTAGAAATAAATACTAATAATTAGTAATAAATACTAATAATTAGAAATAAATACTAATAATTAGTAATAAATACTAATAATTAGTAATAAATACTAATAATTAGTAATAAATACTAATAATTAGTCAAAAATATTAGTAATTAGTAGATGATAATAATTAGTAATAAATATTAATTAGTAATAATTAGTGATAAATAGTAATAAATAGTAATAAGTAGTAATAATTATTAATAAATGCCAATAAATAGTAATAAATACAAATAAATAGTAATAAATAATAATAAATAGTAATAAATAGTAATAAATAGTAATAAATATTAATAAATAGTAATAAATAGTAATAAATAGTAATAAATACCAATAATTAGTAATAATTAGTAATAAATAGTAATAAATAGTAATAATTAGTAATAAATACTAATAATTAGTAACAAATAGTAACAAATAGTAATAAATAGTAATAAATAGTAATAAATATTAATAATTTGTAATAAATACTAATAATTAGTAATAATTAGTAATAAATAGTAATAAATAGTATTAAATTGTAATAAATAGTAATAATTAGTAATAATTAGTAATAAATAGTAATAAATTGTAATAAATAGTAATGAATAGTAATGAATAGTAATAAATAGTAATAAATAGTAATAAATAGTAATAATTAATAATATTTAGTAATAGATAGTAATAGATAGTAATAGATAGTACTATATATTAATAGATAGTAATAGATAGTAGTAATAAATAGTAATAGATAGTAATATATAGTAATAAATAGTAATACATAGTAATACATAGTAATACATAGTAATAATTAGTAATAATTAGTAATAAATAGTAATAAATAGTAATAAACTGTAATAAATAGTAATAAATAGGAATAAATAGGAATAAATAGTAATAAATAGTAATAAATTACAAATAATTAGGAATAATTAGGAATAATTAACATTAAATAGGAATAATTAGCAATAATTAGCAATAAATAAGAATAATTAGAAATAATTAGCAAAAATTAGCAAAAATTTGGAATAATTAGGAATAATTAGCAATAATTAGCAATAATTAGCAATAATTAGCAATAATTATAAATAATTAGAAATAATTAGCAATAATAAGCAATAATCAGAATAATCAGCACTAATCAACAATAATCAACAATAATCAACAATAATCAGCAATAATCAACAATAATCAGCAATAATCAGTAATAATCAGTAATAATCAGGAATAATGAGGAATAATTCGGAATAATTAGGAATAATTAGGAATAATTGGGAAAAAATAAAATAATTAGGAATAATTAGCAATAATTAGCAATAATTAGCAATAATTAGCAATAATTAGCAATAATTAGCAATAATTAGGAATAATTAGGAATAATTAGGAATAATTAGAAATGATTATGATTAATTATGAATAATTAGGAATTATTAGGGATAATTAGAAATAGTTAGGAATAATTAAGAATAATTAGAAATAATTAGGAATAATTAGGAATAATTAGGAATAATTAGGATTAATTAGGAATAATTATGATTAATTAGTAATAATTAGTAATAATTAGTAATAATTAGTAATGATTAGTAATAATTAGAAATAATTAGGAATAATTAGGAATAATTAGGAATAATTGGTAATAATTAGAAATAATTAAGAATAATTAAGAATAATTAGGAATAATTCCGAATAATTATAAATAATTAGAAATAATTGGGAATAATTAGGAATAATTAGAAATATTTAGGAATAAAATCAATTGTAATAAATTGTAATAACTTGGCATAATTTTTAGTGGATTGGAGACACTCTTTTTGCTCAATGACTCTTCTCCTTTCAACTCTCACCGACTCAAAACATTATGAAAAGTATGCTTCTACGTATATATATCCAATCTCATATGCATGAGTTTGAATATGCCTTCGTAGGACCAAATTTTTCATAATGTTTTCAGGCGGTGATAGTTATAAGAAGATGATTCATCAACAAAAAAGGGGCTCTTTTGTCCGACTGCTCATTTACTTGCATCTTTCTCACACTGAAATCACAATGAAGAATCTGCTTGGAGGTATGCTTATACATTCTTGTATGCAGAAGAATGGATATGTGTACCTCCGAGAAGATTCTTCATTGTGATTTCAGAGTAAGAAAGTTGAAAGTAAATGATCCATTAGATAAAAGAGTAGCCAATAATCCACTGGAAATTGTGTTGCCTGTAATTAAAGGTAATTATTAAGAATTAGTTGTAATTATTTATCTTATTTTTTTGGATAGTGTTTTTCTAATTTCAAATTATTCAAAAACAGTAATGATTTTATATTTTGTAGAAAAATATGGAACAAGGAAGTCAACAAAATTCATTATTAGATGACCACACTTGGATAAATCAGCACAGAAATCCAAACGGTTCTGGTTTAAATCCTGTATATATTGAGAGTGTTGAAGCTTTCTTATCATTTGCATCCTCAAAAACCAGAATTTGTTTCAGAAGTCACAATTAAGTTTCCTTGTAAAAAATGTGCTCTGAGAATGTTTGACACATTTGACAAGGTTGGGGGAAATCTCTGTTATTTTGGTTTTCAAAAAAGATTATGTTTTTTAGTATCAAAACGATGAACGAATTTCCAAAGAAGATACTAATAAATTGATTCTAGCTCCATCACAGTTTCAAAATTTAGTATATGATGTTGTAGGTCCATCTATTCAACAAACTGAAACTCAGGATGATATTGATTTAACTCCTGAGTTGGCACCATCTGAATTTTATGAGTTGTTGAGGTCTTATGAGGATTCATTATATCCTGGTTGCAAGATAAGAAAATTAGAAGTAGTTGTAAAATTTATGGATATTAAATCAGATAATTCAATTTCAAACAACTGTTTTGATTAGATATTTTCTTTGGTTAAAACACTGTGACCTGAAAAAAACGTGTTTCCCATAAATTACTATTAGAGCAAGAGGCTGGTTTGTAATCTAGGCCTTAGTTATTAGAAGATTCATGCATGTGAAAATAATTGCATCTTATATTCTGGTGAAAATGAGTCGTTGGATAGTTGTCCCACATTTGGACAATTGTATATAAATAAGCGTAACTGGGGAAGTTTGGATTGATTCCTATAAAACAGTTGAGATATTTCCCCCTTACACCCATGTTGCAGTGCTTATTTATGTCTTAGAACACATCGTCAATGATGTCATGGTACAAAACCAAGATTTCAACTGGTGAAATCTTGAATCATCCATTTGATGGTGATTCAGGGATACATTTTGACTGACTGCATCTGCATTTTTCTTTAGAAGCCCAGAACATGTGATTGGGTATTTTTACTGACGATTTCTGTCTGTTTGGTTCTTATGGTAGTCAATATTCATGTTGGCCTATCTTTATAACTCTGTAAAATTTACCTCCATGGATTTTGATGAAGGAGACCTATATCTTTTTAACCTTATTAATCCCAGGACATCCAAAAAAGAATATTTATGTTTATTTGAATCCATTGATTGATGAGTTAAATTCATTATAGAGAAATGGTGTTAGTACATATGATGTTATTGTTAAACAAAATTTCATATTAAAAGATGCATTGATGTGTATTATTAGTGACTTCCTGACATATGACATGTTATATGGATGAAGTACACATGGTCCAAAATCACGTCCTTACTATATTAAAGACAAAAAACCCTTTATACTCATAAATGGAAAAAAAACCTTTCTATTTTTACTGTCATCACAGATTTCTTCCAACCGATCATCCTTTTCGGAGGAACAAATATCATTTCAGAAAAGGAACAATTGAAAGGGATGAACCTCCAAAAATGATCTTAGGTATGGAGTTAAAATCAGTTGTATTTTCATTACCTCCCATCATAATTGGGCCAACAGTAAACCAATAGAAAATTCATTGCTTTGGGAAAGAAAATAATTGGATAAAACAAAGCATTTTTGGGATCTTCCATATTTGTCTTATTTGTTGGTCCGCAACATGTTAGATGTCGTGCATATTGAGAAGAACTGTTTTGAAAATTTATTTCATACAATTTTGGATACACAAGGTAAGACCAAAGATAATGTAAAGGCACGATTATATCTTGCCCAAATTTGTAGACGACCGGAACTTTAACTGTTTAAAAATGTTAGATCATAGAGGTTAATGAAGCCAAAAGTAACTTATACACTATCCAAAGAGAGTATATTATTATTTTGTCAGTGTATTGTAGATTTGAGACTTCTAGATGACTATGCTTCCAATTTTGGTAGATGTGTTAAGAATGGTCACATTACTGGATTTAAAATTTATGATTGTCATGTTATAATGGAAAGAATTATGCTAATTGGATTCAGAGATTTGTTGAATTATATTATTTGGGATTCGATAACAGACATATCATATTTTTTTGATACATTTTTGAAGCAAAAATAGACTATTATGCACTTAGTAAACTGGAAGAAGATGCTGCTGTAATTATATGTAAACTGAAAAAAATCTTCCTGCCAGCTTTCTTTGACTCAATGGAACATTTGATATTACATTTTCCACATGAAGATAAATTTGAAGGTCTAATACAGTTTAGATGGATATACCGATTAGAGTGATGCATGCAAAAATTGAAGAAAAAAGTACTTAACAAAGCATTAGTTCAAGGCTCAATTTCTGAAGCTTATTTGCAAGAGGAAATTGATTTTTTCTACTCTAATTATTTTGAATCTGAATATCCCTCAAAAAACAATAGCATGAGATGGAATGAGGAGAATTTTGATGATGAAATGGACAATCAATTATTAGTTTTTAATCAACCATAGATTGGCTTCGGTGGAGTTCATGAATGATGGATTTCAGATGATGAACATCACAGAGCACATACATATATTCTTCTCAACTATGAAGAAATGATATCATTTGTACTGTGAGTGATTCTATCACTTATTATATAATTTATGTTACAGTAAGTAAAATTATTTTATTTTTAGATTATATGATAATCATATTAAGAAACAAATTCCACAAATTACAGCAGCTGCTCTTAAAGAACATTGAAAAAAAATTTCTCAATGGTTTCAAAAACTAGTAACAAAAATTATTGATGGTTTAACTTATCAATTCAGTTTATTATTTCTTATATTGATAATTGTTTTAGAAATTTTTCAGGTGTCTCAACATACTGATAAAATTGATAAGTGATTGTGTATATTGAGTAACCCAATATCCAAAATGGTTAAATCTTATAATGCATATGGGGAATAAAAAAACAATGAACAATGGAGTTTTATTGAGAGGATCGTATCATAGAGAAACTGAATTTGACTTTTACAGCATACTGGATGAAATTATTGAACTGTGTTATCTAGGGAAAAATTACATAATGATGTTTAAATGTCGGTGGTGGGATAATGAGAGAGGATTGCATGTTCAGCCGATTCATGGAATCATAGATATTAAATATATAAAGTATTCTTGCAGTAAATGAACCATTTTTACTAGCTCAATAGACACATCAAATATATTACGCAAAGTACTGTGCTACTTCAAGAGACCTGAGGGATTGGTGGAGCATAATAAAAATGAAATCTTGGGAAAATTAGTTTACTCAAAATGAATGTTGTTCCAATGAAGTACAAGGAATTGAAATTTTTCAGGAGACTACTCAAAATCTATCTTTTTCACAAAGAGACATGAATATCGATGATGATATCCCACAATTAAGGGTTGATGATGACGATGATGTTAATAATGTTAAAAATGAATTTGAAATGGAAATAAATGATGAAATTGAAACTCATATGGATATTGATGATGCTGATGATGAATATGAAGACATTGACATCGTCAGATATGAAGATGATGATGAAGGTGAATATTGAAACAATTAAATGATAGTTATAATCATAACTAATATATATCTATATGTAATAGTTATTTTCAACTATCTGCTAACAACAATCATTTTGTGTTTCAAATGGACCCTGACCTACTTCTTGAGTTGCAGGAGGAAGATTTACCTTTGGATGAGGAGGATTTTGGATCATCTGACCCTCATCCTACTGGCAGTTTAGGGGGTATGTGGAGGGGGTGCGGTCTTGCACGACTGATGATTCTTGACCCTATCCCTGAGCTACGTTCACGTCTTGGCTTCGATCCACGCACACGGAGGTATGGTAACCTGTGTATTTTAGATAGCTTTCCTTAATTTATTTATATACTAATTGTTTGATTATTTATTCTTTTTTCCTAGTTTTTCACATGTAGCTGTTATACAGGGGAGCGCTATCATGCAAAATTATTTTTCTTAGCCATGTATCACATGGGAATAGATTCTTGTTGATGTGCAGCTCGAAATGTTCAATCCTTGGCTAGTATGTAAATAAATAATATTTATTTTGAAATTTATTTCATTAATAACTTGATATTATAAATTATTTGTAGGGTTATTGTATCCTATCGATGATAGCATGCATGACGCTATCCACACGGCATGGAAGGTGTCTATGCGTGAGCGTTTCTGTCAGTTTTTTCACAATTTGAGAAGGAAATCCATTAAGAAAGCAGGATTGGAAGTATTTGATGAGTCATATAGAGCCCACTGACCAGAGTACATTTCATCTCATGTTTGGGATGGATTATGTTCACAGTGGTTGAGTGGTGGATTTCAGTGGAGATCTTCATTGGGCCGACAGAACTGGGGGAGACAGGAGGTGACACATCGAGCTGGTAGCCATACATTTAGTACGCATAGAGAGCATTTGGTAAATATATATTTTAAATATTTTATATAACATTAAATATAAACAGTTTATTTTATATTCATATGGATAGTCGAGTATCCCGATATTACGACATATGATGTTTATCGGAGGATATACAGTGATCCAACTACTGGAGAGATTAGAGGTGATCGCCAACATCAGATTGTGGTCAATATTATTTCTTTTTTAGTTTAAAAATTAACTATATATAATATTTTCACTATTTTAATTTTAAATTAGAACTGAATGACTCATATGAGGCCACGACCTCTCAGACACAGGCTGAGAGTCAGGCCGAGATGACTGATCAGACTAGTACCCACAATTTCGATGAGGCGGTATGGATGCAGGCAACCTAGTATGCCTTCGAGAAGGGCCGAGTAGTTGGTATAAACTCTCATTTTAATCCTAGGACTTATTATGGTACTACTGCGATGTCGGCATCCAGCTCGATAGGAGCTCGTGGAGAGGCATCATCTTCTGGCTCACAGTATCTGGAGTAGTTACGAGCTCATACTAAGATTATAGAGAGTTTGTAGAAGCCACAGGAAGAGATCCTTCAGCAGCAACAACATTAGTAGAAAGAGATGCATCAATAGAAGCAACAACAACAACAGTATGAGGAGAATATGCATCGATGGAAGTAGCAACAACAACAACAGCATGAGGAGGAGATGTGCCGATGGTAGCAGTAGCAGCACGAGCAGATGGAGTACATGTACCATCTGACTCATAGTTTAGGGATGGAGTTTCCTCCACCATCTCCTCCAACTCCCCCAACTTCTCCACCACCTCAAGAAGACTATCCCCTTAGTGATTTTTTTTATTATGTTAAAAACATTTGAATTCAACCTTTGTTGTAATACTAACTATTTACAGTTTTTGTCATTTATATTGGTGCAGATATTATATAATTTAATTTTTTTATTTTTAATATTTTTAATATTTTTAATATTTTATTATTTATTATTAGCATTATTTTTTTTAATGTTTGTTTATTTTAATAATAATAATAATAATATTTTATGATTTTTTATATTTTTTTTGCGAATATTGATAATTTTAATATTTTTTATTTTTTTAATAATATTAATATTATTTTTTCACTAATCATAATTTAATTAAATATA
This sequence comes from Viscum album, assembly GCA_963277665.1. Taxonomy (NCBI): domain Eukaryota; kingdom Viridiplantae; phylum Streptophyta; class Magnoliopsida; order Santalales; family Viscaceae; genus Viscum; species Viscum album. The sequence continues at coordinate 366,614,198 of OY728137.1, forward strand.
TTTTTTTATTTTATTCAGTATTTGTGATGGGACCCCATTGAAAATAGTTTATATATATTTTTTTAAAACCTATTTGGGATGGTAAAAGGACCCGTCACAAATACTTTTTTGTGATGGTCCTGTCACAACAGGTTATATATATATATATATATATATATATAATGTATTTAATCATAGATCTATTTGTGATAGGACGAATTCCTATTGCAAGTAGTATTTTTTGCGATGGTCCCATCGTAAAAAATACCAGTTGCGACCCCGTTTTCTGCAACAGACTATTTGTGATGAGACCCTGTCGCAAAAGATCTTTTGTGACGGGATCCCGTCAGAAATAGCCTGTTGCAAATAGCCCAAATTCTAGCAGTGAGTGAGTTATTTAAAATATAAGATTATTATGGGTCTACATTCTATAAAAAAATAAATTTTAGCTAGGTTTAAGATATATTTTTACCCATATATTTTGTCTTTAACCCTAAATTAATTCTTTTAACTCTTACGATGGCAACATGTGTTTTTATTCCTTAAGGGTTAATATATTTACTATAAAATGATAAACGAGTCATAAATGGACCATTTATAACATATTTAACTTCATCCTAATCATTTTTCTTGAGTTTATATTTTTATAAATTTTATATCATTTAATAAAATATTAGTTATTTTAAAGAATCATTAATGTCAACTTTGATACTATTTATTTCTTAACTTTCTTAAAAATATCAATACATAAGATAAAATTGAAAAAAACCTTTAATAATATTATTTTTACCCTTAATTACCCAATTTACTCTTAAGTGTGGTAATAAAAATATTACTAAAGTTAATATTCAGAATTCCCAAAAATAAAAGAAACCTATTTACTTAATTTGGACCCATTGATTCTAAATATGGAATCCATTTTTCAAAATTAAAATCACATATGTTTAAATAATTAATTTAAAATAAATCCCGTTAATGGATCGAGAAAAAGAGTTTTTAAAGTAAAAACATTAAAAACATTAGAATGTTTTTATATCTAAATTCAACGTGAAATTGATGAAAATGACATAAATTGGATTAAATGATTAAAAAAATAATCTAGTTATATTTTAAAACCAATCAAAAATATAATTTAACACTATAAATTATTTTGATGAAAAAAGTTGTTTTCAATTAAAATTTAGCATTTTTCACTATTTATCAAAACATGAAACTTATCAGAAAAAGACTGAAAATTCAAAAAAATTAAATATCTATATTACTATTTAAAAGCGGAAGTTTATTTTTTGAAATATAGTATATAAATTTTTCAAAATATGGATTTAAAATAGGGTTTTTCATTAAAAGAGAGTAAAACCGCCTTTAGAGAAACATATATTTTTATGCATAAAATTGGTTTTGTTCATATATTATGCCTATAAAATCCATTGTATGAATATCAAAAACATTTTATTGAATATATACAATATATATTTCATTAATATCATTTAATAATTGTAATTAATTTAATTTATTAATTCAAAACACCTTTGAGAGCATAAAAATATTTTCTTTATATTTAATTGGTTTATATTTTCATTTCTAACTAATTGGTAACCAATGAATCCATATTATAATTTTATGAACCATATATTTTCATAAGTTAGTTAATACTATTCATAACTAGTAATTTAAATTCTAGGTTATAATGGTATCATTTAAATAATAATATTTAATTGTTTATTTAAGCTTGTTGTTGCATGTAATGTAAGATATCAAGGAAAGAGATGTACCATAAAAATATTTGGGTGTTACATTCTACCCTCCTTAAATAAATTGCACCCTCAAAATTTTTTAATTCAGGTTTAGTAATGAATGTTTGACTTTTCGAAAATACTTTTATTGAAATCCCACATCGAAACAAGGGCCGGTAAAACTTCCACTTTAAAATAAAGAAAGGGAAGTATAATGATCACTGGAGATAACATATACTAGGGTTCCATGTAGGAAAAAATGGACATAGAAGAGAAATCAAACCATCATGTTCTAATAGAGAGTGATAGAGAATATGATCAGGATAAAATTAACAATCACAAATCTATAAATCCGTGATGATCTAAAGGACCATTTGATTCATCAAAAAAAGAATAGCTAGGATAAAATTTATGGATTCAAGATATTTTACCTAGAGTTGAAGAATTATTTGAATATTCAAATAAGCCCTTGATTTCTTTCCATTTCACAAGGATAATCTAATCCTTTGGACGTACTTCGATCTATTTTTACTTCATCCCTTACAATTGAAAATAAGCGTTTCAAAATGATTTTTTAACACCTAAAGCACTTTTATAAATCACAAGATCCATGATTTATTCCTCTATCCTTTATATATTTACTAAAACTAAAAATCTTAGAAAAAAGTATCCAATAAATCAAAATTTATCCTCAAACAATAATATCCAATGTTCAACTTAATCCATTCCATCCTTAAGAATTATCCAAAATACTTCTGTCCAAATTAACAATTCAAAAAGCTCTCTAAATTTCCAAAATAAATCTTACCATTATATTTTCTTCAAATAACACAATGTTTCTCTTATTGTCACATACCAAATATATGAATACCTTTATCACATTAAAACCTTAATGAAAAATTTCATGCTTCCAAATCCTTAAAGAAGAAGTACTGTAATATAATCCTTATATATCTCATAATTCTCATAACCTGAATATCAAAACATAATTATTGAATCCAAAAACAAAAATACATTAATTATTCCACTTTTATTGTAGTAAAAACATGATCTTTACCTTGATCTCTTTGTTTTTTCTCATATATATTAACTTGATTCACTAGTACAAAAGAGACGATTTAACATGGGTTTTTTCTCAATTTAGATGTTGGTTTTTAATCTACGTCTATACTGGTGACATAAAAAATAAGGGTTTCGACAACGGTTTTTAAAAACCAATGCTGAAAATGATAGTGTTCTTAGTTTTTAGTTGGATTTTAGGCGTTGGTTTTGATGAAAACTGAAACTGAAAACCATTTTATTTTATTTTAAAAATTCGGAATCAATTTCTATAAAAACTGATGCCCAAAGTTAATTTTTTAGATATATTTGAATATTATATCTCCATAATAATCAAAATCCCCATAATAAAAAACTAGTATACAATAATCAAACATCACGTAACATTGACTAAAAATCTACGAAAATGAATAGTTTTATCTTGTTAATCAAAAAATTATCTACACATTTGTATTATAAAGTATAATTAAAAAAATACATACATGAAATTTACAACATGATGATTGTGGTAATTGTTGAAGCATTCGTTTGATATCATTATGTTCAAACACCTATTATAACAAAAAAATTATAATTTTTTGAATATATTTTATTAGGAAAATGTAATAGTAATAAAAAACATATGAATATGCATACCTTAAATCCTAATCGTACAAAACAATTAGTTCGGAAACAAATATCAAATATGGTTAAGATCTTCTTGTGTGTACGAATCAACATCATTGAATGACTACAATGACATTGAATAATATAATATTAAAAAACAAAATACTATGAAAGAAAATATAAAATAATTAATATGACTAATCTCATCTTAATCAGTTGTTATCATAGTTGTTATTATCTCATAAATGAATCGTAGAATATAATAACCACATTCGATATATCCTTGTTGATGATGAAACTGTAGTTAATAAATGAATAAATTTATAATAAAAAAATATATATTCACACACACACACACATATATCCAAAACTCAAAACAGTATCTAATATAAAAAATAATTACCTTTACTTTCACATATTTGATTGCATTTGGATTCTATATTAACAAGTGATCTTTGTTAAATTGTTTCCATGACCTACATTTTCATATATAAAAACTAATAATACATGTATAACAATGATAATTAAACATAATGAGCATATAAAAACAAAAAACTTACTTGTCTAATAAGGTGGAAAATTTTCTATGGACACCACCTAATAAAGAGAAAAACCAGTAAAATGTGTTTTCACTTGGGCATAGTACGCCTAACATCCAATTCCCCGTATAATAAAAAAAGTTCACATTTAAGGAAATTATAATGAACATTAGTTCATAATTATGTTTCTGATATTACCTATCCAGAAATTGAATAAACCAACACCCAATATTCATCATTGATAACCTCTCACATATATATGCCACTCTAGTTTTAGCCGACACATATTGAACATATATTGAAATATATTCTAGATCTATGAAACCACAAACACTTGTGTTATCATTTTGAACAAGTATTGTGTGTATATACCTAATTGAAAAAGTAATATATTTAGTCAATTTAAATCATATTTAATTAAAAAAATAAAAACTGAAAGTTAAATTTACTTACATTGAAATAATTTCAAAACATTCATGGTAAGCTCTTTAAAATCAATTAGACCCTTGATATCTTTGAAAAATATTCTCAATGGATAGTCTCTTCCATATATATCAGATGAAATCTTCAACTCATAGTTATTATCCAAGGAAGAAGAAACATAAGATAATATTTCTATTCTATTAGAAATATCTTAAGTATCTACAATTTGTTCCTATACCTTTTGTTTACTTTATTCCATTTCGTTGGATTTCTAATACTCTTATATATGTAAAATGTTAGAAAAAATTATAAGTGATTTTCAATCATATGTAATTAATATTAAAAAAAACACATACCTCATATGAAATATGATGAAGAAGGCTTGATTTATAAAGTAAAAAATGAACCGTACAATCCCCAACTCTGGTAATCTCCATGGAAGGGAATGGTAGTAGAGTAATAGGATCAATAATATCATGTATCAATACAAGAACCTGACCCATCTGAATAGTTTGGTGATGTACATAATCCCCTAAAAATGAATGACTTCAAATGCTATAATATGCACATCAGGATCTCCTACATACAACTCACAGTATAAGGTTGGGTCCGAATGAGGAGGTGGAAGATCTGAGTAGGCAGGCTAGGAAGGCTAGGCAGTCTTGGAAGGCTTTGTAAACTATGACTATCTCATAATTTTTTCTAAAATATCCTACTACACAACTTCTTGAATTTGATCACCAACTGACTGTATCATATATTTTAGCTGAGATTTTAAAGATTCAATTTCTGGGTCTCTTGATTGTTTACTTTGATGAAAAAAATCTTTTCAAATACTAACATCTGACTCATATCCTCTTATGTAGTTGGGGTGTTCTAGATTTTCTAATACACTGGCTAGGATTTCCATCCTACCCTCATGGATAAAAGTTACCTATGTCAATTGCTCTTGAATTTCATCCTGAAATGAAAAATGAAAATGACATATTATTATTGTTAATTTATAAATTAAAAAAATTCATGAAAAATAATAATTATTTTCTAATAATTCTTTCATCTAATTCCTTAGATTTTTCTATAAGATACTATTCATTTTTTCTTCTTCTTGCTCTTTTCCATTTCTCATGACCGGTGGGTGGATATAGAGGAAAAAATTGGACCTTATTAGAACCACTAGTGGAGTGAGATTTAGTGCTTCAAGATGTTCCTCAATCTTTTTTTTCTCCAATAAATGACACCCTTCATGTGATAAAGTATGAGGGTAAAAATTATGAAATTGGATGTATTGATGGGATTTCTTGGAGTCCTGTTACATAAAATGTAAACTAATAAGTAATTAGGTACATATATAAGAAATTTTACAATATAATATAATATAATCATCATACATGAAATGTTTCATCATGTTGGGTGGAAACAAATTTCTTCAATGTATCTTCATATAAAAATGAATAATTGAGGAATGGGCTTTTATTTTCTCTCTTTCCAAACACATAATTTTTTGTCAACTTCATTTTGAAATCCCTCTATCAAATTACTACTAAAGTAAGGAATCTTTTCTTAACTACTTTGGTTTATTCAAAATTGAATGTCATCTATAGTTTCATAACATAAATATTAGTGATTGAAAATATATCATATTCAAAAAAATGAGATAAAATAAATCAATTAATATATTTTACCTTAATGGCCTCCCAAATATGATCTATCACCATCTTGTTGACATGATTCCAATTAGGATATAAAATTCTTATCCTGTATAGGCTTTGCATCCTGATATAGCTAATAAATTACTTTATATTTGGTCTAGTTTCATTATTATTATCATTAAAATAAATATGTAATCACTCCTCTCCATGAGAAAGTGAAAGTTTTGGTAAACATGTAATGAAACGTTTACCAACTCAAGGATTTGATTTCTGAATACTAAATGCAGAAGACTCCCCGACTGAAGTCTCATTAGTAGGCCTGCAATTATTGTTTTGTAAATTTAAAGTTATATTTCATTATCTAATTATATTTCTAGATATTTAATAATTTTAAAAAATAAAAATACCTCAGTAGATATTAATCTGTCTATGTATCTATATCTGTCAATTTAAGGTGAAAATGTAGTGAAATTATTGTGTACCTAAATATTATTAGACAAGTTAGTAATTAGAGAACATGAAAATAAAAACATGTAAATACAAAAAGGGGGACACATGTGTAAGTTTTTAAAAAATAATGATTTTATGATTCTTTACTAAAAAAATATGCAAGGTGAACTATTGAATATAAACATTACTTCTAAAAAGACATAAACATTTAAAAATTTAAATATCAAATTTTGAAAATATGTTCTCATATGCATAAATTAAACAAAAATATAATAATGTATGTCAGGATTTTCAATGAATATTTTTAACCATAACTATGGAACATCAAAATTTAACACAAAAAATCAAATAAATAATAAAATATATATAATTAAGTATCCAATAGTTATTAAATAATTTAGTTTTTACTCATGTAAATTTCAAAAAAGAAATATAAAGTAAATAATTACAATATTAATTAGGAGAGTACTTTATTATTTTCTCATATCCCTTCAGCATGATCATTTCGTATTGTATACACTATGTCTGCATTGTAGTCATTTTTATCTAGAAATTGTGTAATAAAATAAGAAGCCTCACATAAATCAATAACATCATCATCATCCTCATCATCCAAATGGATTGTTTTCCCTTGAAAAATAATGGACCACTATTCATTTTATGGATCGATGTCATAAAATATTTTCTTTTCATGTGTGTCCATGATAAATGGTTCCACATTGAAACTAAATATTTTCAAATCAACTAGTTTAAAACCATATTCATCATTTTTAACACCACTATTACCTGCAACCCAATTACGCTTAAACACGGGGAATTGAAATTTAATATAATCAATTTCCCATATGTCTTCAAGAAATCCGAAATACGGCATTGACGTAGAAATTGAGTTTTTATCTTTTTCACTCAAAAAATGCCGCACTTCAGTGATGGTTATTACACCACTATTTTGAACGGTACTCTTTTCATCCAACTTTTTTGTGTAAAATATGTACCCATTAATATCAAAACTAGACTATGTGATCACATTAAGAGATGGCCCTCCTACCATCCATTTCAATGTTTCTGATGCAGATATATTTTTGATGACTTTATCTTTCAACCATGAAACAAATGTCTTTTTATGCTCAATCATCAACCAATTTTCATTTCTTTTTAGATATCATAACATTAATTCTACAATATGTGATGATATATATGATCAAACCTCAATTGTGTTGTTCAAAATGTATAAATGTTCCTGCATAACTTCATCACGTGGAACTATCTTTACCTTTAAGACTCAAATACCTCTACCTTCACTATAAACTATCAAATGTTGAGATATAGGGAGACCAATATGCTTCAATTCATACATAATCGGTATAGAATTCAATCACCTCTTTCGATACATATTTCTAAACAATAGATGCATCTGGTTGATACAGATTTTTAACATATCCATTCAAAGTTTTCATATATATTTCAAAAGAATACATCCATCATAAATAAATAGGGCCACATATTATTATCTCACACACCAAATGAATCACTTGATGGACCATTATATCAAAAAATATAGGTGGGAAATACATTTATAGTTGAAAAATAATAATAGATACTTCATTCTCTAACACATATAACAAATTTGGATTAATGAATTTGATATAAATGGATTTGAAAAAATTACATAACCCAATGATAGTATTTCTAATAGCTATCAGAAATATACCACACATTGCGATTGGTAGAAGTTGTTACATCAATACATGAAAATCATAAGATTTCATACCTATTAATTTACAATACTTCAATGACACCAAATTCTTCACATTTGAAGAATAACCTCTGGGTACTTTAATACCATGAAGTCACTGAAAAAAATTCATCTTCTCAATCTTACTTAATTCATGACAAGCCATAGGTAAATATGTTTTGTTTCCTTTTATAGTGGGAGCTAACTACAAATGTATTCCCATTGATATCAAGTCCAATCTAGCATGAAATACATATTTTTTATTTCTTGTTACATATAATAAAGTTCTAATCATACTATCACATATTTTTTTCTCAACATGAATAACATCGATATTATGTTTTACCTCTAAATATATCCAATAAGGAAGTTCAAAAAAGATATATTGTTTCTTACAGATATGTTTTTGAAGACTAGAACTTCTTTTCTTTAAAAATTCCGAGTAAATATTTTTCACCCTATCATAATATTCTTCAACTAACAATGGTCAAGGGGGAAGGTTGTATTTTTATAAATTGTTGAATAGTTTTTTCAATATATGATAAGGATGATCAATTGAAAAAAATCATTGATGTGTCATGTACACTATCTTTATTCCATTTCATAATTGATAATATAAAGTATCTTATTCACAAATTGGACATGATTTATGTCCATTAACATTGTATCCAAATAAGTTTACATATGATGGAAATTCATTTATAGTGAACATTATCCTAGCACACAAAAGAAAATACTCTTTCTTGAATGCATTTAAAACTTTAATACCTATCTCCCATAGCGGTTTCAAATCGTCAATAAATGGTGAAAGATACACATCAATATCATTTCCTAGATTTTTGGTGCAGAAATCATCAAGATAATCATAACAGATTTTTTTATTCATACATATATGTGGGGACAAGTTGTAAACTACCAAAAAAACAAGCCATGAACTATGTTTGATACTTAGAATCTGATATGGATTCATTCAATCAGTACACAATCCCATTATGAGATTTATAACTTCACTTCCAAAATCACAAAATTGTTTATAAAATCTCTTCCACTATAGTGAATCAACAGGGTGATGTAAGTTACCATAAGAGATGCACTCACCTGAATTCCATCTTAACCTTTTTGCGTCAATTTAATTTGAAAATAGATGCTTCAAATGGGGAATTATTGGAAGGTACCGAATTTCTTTAGCAGGAGCTATGATTTTAGTACCTAAGAATGAATCATAGTTTAATTATCATAATTATATGAAAGAATTATTGGATGATATCATTAGAAAGTATAAAATTTATTTTTCATGAGGTTAGATGTTAGTACCTGATAATGAATCTGATTTGAATTTTTCATCCATCTTATAGTGTGATGTACCATATGTAGGATGGCTTGATAAATATTCATATTATTTCCTATACAACACACAATAATTGGGGAAATCATATATCTTTTTATAACCCAATCCCATTGGGCATTATATTTTCTTTGCCTCACAATTAGAATCTGGAAGCCTATTTCCTTCCATAAGTAGCTATTTTAAAAGCTCAAGTAAGTTGGAGAAACTTTTATCACTCCACCCATATATTTCTTTCAAGTTAACTAATCTAAAAACTACTAATAACATTATATATTTACTATAACTTGGGAATAATGGTTTTTATGAATATCCATACAATCGTTCAACATTTGCTATTTTTTTAATGGTTTCAACAACTATCATGAATTAATTCTTCAATACAATCCTCTTCTTTATTATGATTATTTTCATCAAAATTGGATGTTGAATTTTTAGTTCATTCACCATTCTAGATCCAACATGTATAATTAAGGCTAAAACCATAACAAATAATATGATCCTTGATTTATATAAAGTTTAAATTTCTCATATTCAAACACTTCACACATGGATAGAAAATAAAATCAATGTTTTGAAGATTTTGTTTAGAAAATTCCATGAATTCATCAACTCATTTTTTCATATTCATCAGTGGTTCTTCATAAATTTATCCAATTACAATCCATTCAATAAATTATATCTCAATATAATTGGTAAATATATTAAAACATATAAACATTTAAAGATATATATATATATATATATATATATATATAAACATAAATTGTAAACAAAAAAACATTTAATAAAAACTATTGATAGTGAGATATGAAACATAAGATATGAAACACATTTATAAATAGTAAACTTTTTATTTTCATATTATATACATGTGTTTTATTGATATTATAATTTAATTATTTTTAATAATATAACATTTATTAATTCATTTTATATAGTTATTATAGTAGTTTGGTGGTGCGTGTGTCAAAATTATTGAATATTGCATTAATTTCACTGGTGAAAAATATGGAGTCATTACATGTGATGCCCATTTTATTAACGAATGATAAAATAAACAAAATTTACAAAAAATAATTAAAATAATTTCAACAAATAATTACATGGGATGCCTGTTTTACATGTGATTCCCATTTTACATGTGATTCCCATTTTACATGTGATGACCATGTGATTTCCATTTGATAATTTCAACAAATATTTTTTTTCAAAATAAACAAAATTGACCACATTTATAAATCACAATAAACTACAAACTAATAATTGAAACAACTCAAAAACATAATTAATTTATCTTAAAAATTAAAAAAAACTTTCAAAATTCAGAGTTCAATAAGGAGAATGGATTTTTATTCTGAACTTTGCTCCCTTGAATGCATTGGAAAAATAAACACTACGAGATCTATACAAACATGATTGTAAGAATGAACAACAAAGATGTACAAAAAAATAAAGTCAAACCATGATTAAATGTCAATCTGAAATAGGATTATGAGGAAAAAATAATTTAGTGTATTATGAAACAATGTTAGAGGATAAATATTGGAGACCATAGATCGTGAGAATTGAAGAAAATCAACAACAATGGTCATTCGAGGATTGCCTGATCATCCTTGGAGTCATCACGAGTCAGGAGGGAGTCATCGTGAGTTAGGAGAGGGTTTAATAAATCCAAAAAATGAGGGTTTCCTGATCTAAAATAATTTTAAAAGGTTTTTGACATTAGTTATTACAAAAAATAATTCCAAAGTGTCTGAAAAAAAATTGGTGTCGATTTTTGTGAAAACCAACAAAACATTTTATTTATTTATGGCATCGGTTTTTAAAAAAAATCCAATTCCATAAATACATTAGACAATGATTTTTGGTGTCAGTTTTTTGCAAAATATATTCCCAAAACAATATATAAAAATTTGTTCATGTCCGTATTTAGTAAAAACAATTCCAAAAACCTACTGCACATACTTTTTTCATTATTTTATATAAAACTGATGTCATTTATATGATGTTAAAGCCACTATTTCCACTAGTGACACTTAGGGAAATAATTTTCATAATGTCACATATCTTTAAAATTGTAACATTGAACATTGGTAGATTCTTTCTTTCTCTTTCAATCATGAGCTTGATGTAAATTCTCACCACACTTGAATCAAAATCCTTTTCCTTTTAAACAGCTCCAAGGAGTTTCTTTCCACAATTATCACATGTGGGAAAAATCCTTCCTTCCATTTTTCCCTTTATCTATCTCTTGCTCCACCATGATCTTTTTCTCTTGTTTTCCCTTAAAGTCATAATACTTTGATAATTATTTTTCTATATTGATATCACATGAGACTATATCTTCATATAATGATAAAGTTTGGGAGACCAATTCCTTTTCGAAGAATGGATTTAACCCATAAAATAAATGATCAATCTTACTCCTTGAGTTACGTATGTAGTCTATATAATGCCTTTATAACCTTGTAAATCTTTCTTCATAAATAACAACATTCCCATACTCCTTTTTCCTCCGATTAAATAATTTTCACTCCATATCCACTCACTATTTATGAGGGAAATATTTTTCCAATAAAAGTTCTTTGAAATAATTCCATTACATGTGTTCTATTTCCTAATCCTACTCGGTGTTTTGGATCAATGCCCACCATTTATCTACATATCCCGAAAGAAAATAAACTTCCCTAATTTTTTTTACCTTTTTTTACTTCCCAAAGAAAGAAATATCTTCTCTTAGGAACATATCCATTGTTCAACTACAAATGAATTTTTAGGCTCATTTAATATTGTAGGTTGTTATCTCATGAAGCAGTATAACATTTCTCCTTTGTGTTCCAGATTCGGATGTTCCATACGAGTAAGGTTGTTGTTCATAAAATAGGTCAGCTATCCTAATATAGTTATAAGATACTCAACACTAGTTGCAGATCTAGCTCCAACATCATTATCTTGCATAGGAGCGAAATGCCTATATGTATTATGTGCATTGATATGGTTTCCATTCCTTTCACTTGGTACCATTTCTAAACAATGGCATACAATAAAATTTGTTATGAATCACAAGGCATAATTTTCATACTAGTAACACTTAAAATAAATTTAAAAATTTATGCATAGCTAAACTTATAATCATAAACACGGTTTCTTTGGGTAAATATTTAATTTTAAATCCTTTATAATTTTTTTTAAATAAAATTTGAATTATCTTAAGTATATCCCTGGGAGTGTCAAACAAATTGCACAGTAAGTCCCATTGTCATGTACTAGGTTATACCGAGTCAAGCTCGATGCATCTTGTTAGAGTTGTTACCCCTAGGTACATCTACGCCAGAACCATGTCCACTTATAGTATCTAGACATAGATTTAGTTCTTGTAAGACCCACATAATCTATACCTTAGCAAAATTCTAGGATGTTCTTGTATGATTATCCTTCAAGTCTATCTTAGGGTTATGTTCCCTAATCTAGTTTCCAAGGTTTCTATTAAACTTTCCCTGATACCAACTATAATTCCCCTGACCTCAGTAGTCTAAAGTAGGTTCCTTACTTTGTTACATTGTCATATATACAATATTATAATTCCAAAGGACCAATAAATTTATCAGTATTGGAAACTAGATTACCTAATTTAAAATCACATTATAATCGAAAATATAAAATACACATAGAATTTTATTTGAGCATGCCATTAATCCCCTTAGTGTAACCCTGTATATCCAAATGAAAACAATCCTTCATATCCTAGGGAAAATAAAACATAATAAAGGGGTGATCTCAAATACTCAGTAAGGCTAAGCGTACATCAGAATCCATGAGTAAATATGGAATAAACAATATGACAAAGTAAATAACTAAAACACAATCCTTTTAAATAATCACATGAGCTAAGAAACTTAACCATGGTTATTCTAATTGTCAAATAATCACATGGAATATCAATAAATAATCAAATAATTATGGAATGAATAATTCCGGACATCTAAAACATACCATCAATATATTGACCAAGACACCTGAAAATAAATGGTTAAGGCCTTGACCATATCCATATCTAAAAATAAATGGGCAAGTTCTTAGCCAAGTCCATATCTAGTTTGTCTTATGAGAACTAACAATGAATAAAGGGGCTATAAAGGGAATCACCCATCACTTAATAAGTCCAATTAATTTCTCATATGAATGGGGTGGAATATAAACTACATATATATATGAAATATAAATAAATTTCCCCAAGCAGTAAACATAATCACAAATCATTATGAGTAACATGGTGAATGGTATCAAAATAGAACATCCATAGTCAAAATGATCATAAACCATTTAATAGAATATGTTAAATGATATCGAAATAGATCAACCTCAATGAAGCATAAAATTAAATAAATAATATTTTCATATATTAAAATACTCTAATAAAACCATTGAAAATTCTTGAGAGAGATACCCCTTTTAATTTTGAAATTATTTATTTAAAAATCCACACAATTATAAATGAAAAAATTTAATTTAGAAATAACCTTTTAAACATTTAAAGTAAACTTAAAAATGTTAATGGTCCATAATGGTGAAAAAATCTACTCACATAGTATAATAAAAAAGCATTCCTTCCGTAAAAAAATGCCAATAAGTACCTCATTTTGAAAGCGATAAAAAATTTCATTCAAACCATTTTATAAAAATAAAAAATTAGGTAAAATAATTTAAAAAATTGTAGTATAATATTAAAAATATTTTGGATTTTTTTAAGAAATATTGACATGGATCAAAAATATTCCCTAGAAAATACTTACGTATAAACATTCTTAGATAATAACGAGATTGTGAAATAAAACATTACACTGTACTTTACTTTAGTTAAATTTGATTTATTCTCCTATATAATGGTTTAAAAAAATTTATTCATTTATACTATAACCATATTTATAATTATGATATCATATATGATCTTATTATATCATTTTGTTAATAATATTCCATTATTACCCTTGTTTTGTGTGTTAACTGCATCATTTTTCTATGCATGTTTTGTCATGTAAGTCCTATTTTTTATGAATAGGATATATATATATTATCTATAGAATTATATTAAGGTCATAAATATTATATTTAATCATTATATACTTTATTATAATCATTTTTAAATGGTTAACGTTAAAAATGAATCTCATCACGTTGTGGAGACGGTAGGCCGTACATACACACGAGCGATGATATCATTACCTTAATGGTAAAAGGGTATGAAATTGGATGTTATATTAATTATAAATAATCAATATCATGTCATATTTATTATTTATAAACTTTATATCTATCATTATACCTATCCAAATAAGGTGGCTTTGAAAAACATATTACAACATAACATGAAGATAGTAAGTTGTACGTATGAACACGTAGTGTTTTTATATTTCGTAGGATAGATAAATCATGGAATATGATTGTATAATAATAATAATAATATATCATAATATATTTTATACCTTTTTAATTAATTTATTATGGAAACAAAAGATGAATAAAAAGTAGAAAAATAAATAAACTTAAATAAGTTAGTAAAATAATTACCACTTCTTCGGTGGACTTCCTTTGATTAACACCTTAATACCTCTAAGGAGGGTGTTATGACAAAAATAAACCCTATATAATGTGGGTATGGATTATATTAATTCAATTGATCAGATCTTGGACAAACCAAATAGGATTTGAAGTGTTTTTAAAGGATAATAATGGGTGCCATTTTATAAGAGAGAGGATGTTCACTTTTAGAAATTCTCAAAATATTAAATTAATTTAAATTAATTTTCAATTAAAAATATCTTGAAAGTTATTTATTTATAATATAAGATGATTATGGGTCAAAATAATCTCATCCAATAATTTTTAGACTCGTTTAGGATATATTTTTATCCTTATCTTTTGTCTTGATCCCCAAATTAGTTCCTTTAACACTTACCATAGAAACTTGTGTTTTTATTTCCAAAGGGTTAATATAGTTACATTAAAATAAAAAACGAGACATAAATGTACCATTGAGTGTATTTTTAACTTCATCTCAATAATTTATCTGAAATTTATATTTTTATGAATTTTATATCATTTAATAAAACATTATTTATTTTAAAGAATCATTAATGTTAATTTTGATACTAATCATTTCGTGACTTTTTAAAAATATAAATACATAAGAAAACTTCTATAAAAACCTTTAATACATCAATAACATGTTAAAGTAATCTATAAAATTATTATATGACATTAATTATGTCAAATAATATTTATGTTAATATTTTTAAAATCATTTATTTGATTCTTCCATTAATTAAACAATTACCACATCATCATTGTGTTACGATTTAGGGTAATTATTTTATCACTAAAAATTATAAATAAATTAACATGATTTATATAAAAATTTTAAATTTATAAATAATATTTATAGTTGAACATATCTCTTATATAACCCCATGTTAAAATTGATATAGTTATTAAAGATATGAGTATGACATTTTTAAATTTTCTTTAAATAAAATATAATAAATGTTATAATATCATCCAAGTGGCTTTAAAGGT
Organism: Viscum album; assembly: GCA_963277665.1. NCBI lineage: Eukaryota > Viridiplantae > Streptophyta > Magnoliopsida > Santalales > Viscaceae > Viscum > Viscum album. Next base: position 366,630,292 of record OY728137.1, read on the forward strand.
TTGTAATCTCAAAAAAGGATTATTTAGTTCAACAAACACTCATAAAATGAAATTTGGACAAGTTTTAGTTTGATTTTTAAATATTTACAATATTATTTTTACCCTTAATTACCTGATTTACCCTTAACTGTGGTAGTAAAAATGTTACTAAAGTTACTATTCACAATGTCCAACAATAAAAGAAACTATTTAAATAATTTGGACCACTAATTCCAAATAAGGAATCCATTTTTTAAAATTCAAAACACACAATTTACAGTAATTAATTTTAAATTAATTGCATTAATAGATCAAGAAAACAAGTTTATGAAGTAAAAACGTTCAGAAGATTAGAATGTTTTTATATATAAATTCAATGTGAAATTGATGAAAATGAATAAAATTGTGTTAAATGATAAAAAATAATCTATTTATACTTTAAAAAAAATTAACAATATAAATTATTTCGATGAAAAAGTTGTTTTCAATTAAAATTTAGTATTTTTCACTATTCATCGAAACATGAAACTTATCAGAAAAATACCAAAAATTCAATCAAAGTAAATTTTTATATTTCACTTTAAAATAATTAGTTTCTTTTTTCAAATATAATATATAAAATTTTCCAAAATTGGATTTTAAGTAGGTTCTCTATTAAAAGCCGGTAAAACTGTCTTTAGAGAAATATAGTTTTTTATGCATAAAATTGGGTTTGTTCATATATTATGCCTATAAAATCTATTGGATGAATATAAAAAATAAATGATTAAATATAAAAAAAATATATTTCATTAATATCATTTACTAATTGTAATTAATTTAATTTATTAATACAAAATGGTTTTGGGAGCATAAAAATATGTCTTTTATATTCAATTGGTTTATATTTTCATTTCTAACTAATTATTAACCAATGAATTCATAATATAATTTTATAAATCATAAATTTTTATAAGTTAGTTAATACTATTCAAAACTGCTAATTTAATAGCTAGTTTATAATGGTAACATTTAAGTAATAATATTTTATTATTTGTTTAAGCCCGTTGTTTCTTGCAATGTAAGATATCAAAGAAAGAGACATACCATAAAAATATTCAGGTGTAGTATTGATATTTTTATCAATGTATACCATTTGATCATGTACTTTGATGTAAGGAAAACCAATTACATTAAAGATATGGGGAGGTATCTTGTGTTGGGAGCGTTATTGGTGGTATGTCATTGGTTGAATGATCAAGATAGAATCTATCAATTCAGAGTTGAGAAAGAGATATCTTGTAGGCCCAAGATGACTAGGATGGTAGTAACTTTATTAAATCCATTTCCATGGAATTAGAAGGTAATTTCATCTATAGAGACCATATTTTTGACTTGTAAGACTTTGGTACATTTCTACATATATTTTTGGAGATAGGTGCTAAGATGGTGTGCAATTCCAAGACCCGATGTGCTCATAATTAATTCTATAAAAATATTAAATATATTTTATATTATGAAAATAGAGTTTCTTAAAGAAAATAGTATAACACTTAATAAGAATATCATATCATAAATTTGAGACCACATTTGAGTCCGTAATGCGATGTTTACACTAGGAGCGACCTAAAATAGGTCAACGTAGGGTGTTTCGATAAAAGCAGTCATGGGAGGGTGCATTTAGTTAAATAAATAAATAATTTTATATATTTTAATTAAATGACCTAATATAATTTCCATATATTAGCACATTGTTATGGTATGATATCCAGGATTATCTGCAGAACCCTAGGATCATTACGTAGTGAATTCTTCCACCTATTGTTGGAAAATTGGATTCAAATGATGACGAACCACTGGATCCTAGAAAATCGAGATGCAACGAACACAACATTTCATATTCTTCATTGGAGATAATGTTATTCAAAAAAAAAAGATCCCAAACTAGGTAAGACTTGTTAATTCACCTTTTATGCCCATATTTATTAAATTGATTGAGCAGAATCAAAATACTTCTTTGATCTACATTCAAAATGAGCCATTGCCTGCGCCCACATACCAGTTTAATTTTTTATTTCATTTTATCACCCTGAAACCCCAAATATATATCTATTGGCCAGGAAAATCTATCTAATGATTATTTCACATCTATTTTATATTCCCTTTTCCCTCCGTTCTTCATGTTAGTCATCATTGAACCATAAGGCCACGATTCGACATTGCTGGGTAGGAATGAGCGCGATTAGATTTACAGATCCACTGTGTATTCATGTGTGATGAATGTAAAGATAAACCAATGATATAATTATAAAATTCAATGGTTTTAGGTGATTGATTTTTTTATACGGGTTTTAAATCAATAATGGCGATGGTGAGTTTAGCATGGTACGAGGTGTATAAGGTGAACAGTTTTTTGTTGGAAGAATCGAGATAAGATTTCTAGCTATCATAGGTCCAAAATCACCAACTAGGGAAATATCTACCATTTCTAGGTTTCTTGGAGGCAATATACTAAAAAGAAACCATATGTATTGTATCTGTGGAATGATCTAACTTTCTACAAAAAACCTGACTACATTCTATATAGTCTGATGAATACACAACGTGTAGCCCCTGTGACTATGATGCTAGCGTTCCCATGTAATTATAATTACCACATACTGGGTGGGACTCCCACACATTGTGTGACACATGTGATGGTGACACGACATGTACTCTGGGAGTATAGGGACATGGGTGTGGTCAGTAACATGCCATGTTCCAAAGTACATGAACACAGACAGGATACACGAACACGGATAGGGAGTAGAGGAAGGACCTTAGGTGGCTGAGGCATGCCATCTAGTCCACTTACACACCATGTATAGCTTCATGGATAGTGATCCATGTATATGAATGGAAAAAACTAGGAAATATAGTGGGACCACATACTGTTTGGGTCCCCTTACACATCGTGTACCCATTCCTTTCTTAGAAGGAAACTTCAAAATCTTCTATATCTTTTGTTTGGACTTTGATTTTGGACTGTAAGTAGACTATCCATAATGTTTCTCCACAAATAATGTGATGGTGGCCTCTTTAGTGGCCTTTTGAGATACAATTAAACATTTCCCAGACATGACTCTTATTTAGGTGGTGCTCGATGATGGCAGTGATTGGGCAGGATCATTAGAGTGGTACCCCCTAACAGACTAGGGAGCAAGTCCTATATATACATAAAAAGTAGTACCCCATATCTAAGAGGCAACAAGTCCCCCTTACACTGAATAGTACCCTATATGGCATTAGGGAATGGGTTTTTTATCTATCTACTAAGTGTTACCCCCTGACAGACTAGGATGTGGGTTCTCTACTTATGAAGTAGTACCTCCTATCAGGTAGGGTGTGGGTCCTCCTTACACTGAGTGGTACCCTCCTATGGAATTAGGATGAGAGTCCTCTATCTACTAAGTGGTACCCCTATAGCATTAGTGTTTGGGTCTTCTATTTACCAAGTAGTACACCTTTATGGAATTAGGGTGTGGGTAATTTATCTACCGAGTTACACCCCTATCGGATAGGGAATGAGTCATCCTTATATAGATTAATACCCCCTTGACACACTAGGGCACAAGTACTGTGGTTAGATATTATGTCCCCTTGACTGTGTGACATAGTGGCGAGGCATGGGACCTCCACATGGTTACTCCTATAGACATACACATGAGACGATGGACATTGAGGATAGAGTTCTGGAACTATTATCATTCTTACCTCGGCCGGTCTATGAGATGGATCATCCCCTTCTCTCTCATTTTAGATTCTTTAGTTTGTTTGTGTGTGTGTGTGTGTGTGTGTATCAATATCCATGTCATTAGATTTTTTTACTCTCTTGCTTTGGGTTGAGCTATATACTGTCTATCTATTCCAATATTGTCTCTTACTACCCCCTACAACCTTTGAGGCATCATACTGGGTATATATATACTCACCTCTACATGAGATTTTCTTGCAATAGTTGTTTCTTATGTAGACGATGGATATGTTGATGATGACTATAGAGAAGCATAGGGATACTTGGTGCATTGGACCACGTACGATTGTCAGATCTTGGAGATCAAAATCTGGGTTCTCTCAGTACTTTTACTTTAAAGTTTTGTGAGGCTATGATATATTTCTAGTTGGGTGTGTATTTTTCCCCTTTACTTTCAGTTTTCATTATCATACTCTTGTACACCCTAGATATTTCTCATGTATGGTTATATTCTAGGTATTTCATCTTTTTATTTTTATTCATCTGAAATTTTTCATTTAGATGGCCAATTTTGTGCATTAGGTAAATTAGAAAAAGGCCTCCCATTTAGGTTATGCCTTTTGGTGCTTTCCACCACCCCCTAGACTATAGAGGTAGGCTTGGGGTAGTTGCGGCTTAGGCCCCATTGGTTTTGTTCATAAAATATTGGTATTATAGTAGTTCATTCCTTGGTATAATGTTTGGTGTAGTACCCTTATGATGATTTGGTTGGGATTTAAGGAAATAGTGTCAAAGTGTCTTGAATGTGGTTTTCAGGCCAAGCCACCTAGTGTTGATGTAGTGGTAGACATATCCATTCACTAGGACCTTGACTACCTTTACATCAAATTAGCATATTGAGACATTGATTGTAGGGATCAATGGTAAATTCATAATATAGGATTGATTCTTTAACCATTATTATTGATTCAACTCCCCATTCTCTCTATATATATATATATGCTCATCTGACCATGGTATGCTTTGATTAAATTTTTAGGATTCCTCCGTGATCACTTCTAGCGATGTTTCCAGTTCTGGATCATGATGAAGATCCAATGAGTGATGAGTCCTCAGTTAGGGTCCATCCTGCAAGATCCTTCCTATAGGTGAAAAAATATAAGCACCCCACCTATTGAGAAACAAATCGTACCAATAGAGCTAGCTGAGGATTCATGCAGGCTTAGCGCACTCTACAAGTTCTAGCATTAGAGGCCGCTAAGGTTCCATGGCGAGCCAGATCCCTAGGTAGAGAAGGATTGGATAGATTCAATGGTCTATATTTTTAGGATTATCTGAACACCGACAGATCTGGTGATTTCATTGTCTTATATAACTTTCCATGGAGAATCTAGGTTCTAGTGGTGTCTTATTACCCTGATACTTGATAAGTCGACACTCTCATGACCCAAATTCCAACAACTATTTATTGAGGAGTACTACCCTTCATGTTTGCACTCTGTTTGGATTAAGGAGAATTTGGAGCTATAGTAAGGAGGGATGAAAATGGATGAGTACACTGTGAGGTTCATAGACCTTATGAGGTACTGCCTTGACATGATTTGAGATGGATACTTCAGAGCACAAAATTTTAAGCAGGGTCTCCATAGAGATATCTATTTTATTAGAGTACCCTTGTACATCCCACCAATGCCAGGGTGTTGGAGAGGGAGATGGTGATAGAGAGATTCATATCATAGGGATGTCAGGTAGATAGAGATGGTAGTGGTAATTATATTGTTGAGTTGTCTACAATAGCTAGTAGACACAATTTGATAGGATCTCAACATAGGAGACCTCCCCATGACCCGACTCAGAAATGTGGTCATGTAGTAATGGGACAACATAGAGGACCAAGGAAGCCCAGAGAGGGGTGATTCTATCCATATGATGGGAAAGGTCACATGGTATATGATTTCCTGACATGATGTGATGAGGAGTAAATATAGATAGCTGGCATACCACCACAACAGAGGAAACACTGTGATCATGGATCTTATGAGCAAAGGTATTGTATCCCCCAGGGAGGTAGAGCTGATAGAGTTGTAGGTGGATCTCTAAGAGGAGGAGTAGTGGGTGGTGGATAGTAGTATGAGATACTTCCACCACCACCACTACCACTAGGAGGCCCACATAAGGCTCTGGGAGCTAGAGGTCAGGGCCACAAATAGTTGTAGGTGATGTATGCTTATTAGACATAAGTTTGAGTCATTACATCATCTCTTTACTCCTGGTACAAGATCTGAAGATCCCAGTTGAGGCAGTAGCCCAATAGATTTGTCTTGAGGTTACTATAGAGAACACTTATTCTATATCTTTTATCTTTCGGTAGTGAAATATATCACTTTATAGAGAAAGTTTCATGTGGGACCTTTTGGTTGTCATGATAAAACTCTATGAAATCATATTGGGTATGGATTGACTGTCCATGGTCTGAGACTACATTGACTATCACCACTGATGATTCAAATTCCTTCGCACTAATGAGGCGATATTCTTTTTTACAGGTGAGAGAGATCTCATAGTAGGACGAGTGGGTTCTATAAGTAGGAGGATTCATCCCATCACCCATCAGTTGTCAAGTGTAGCCTTTGGTTCATTAGGCTATTTAGTCATCTAGATTCTTTCATTCATGGATAATTTTATGGAATTATCCCCTGAGGACATTTTGAGACTACCTCCAAGGTGGGAGATTATGTTTTTTATCAACTTTCATCTCAGGATTTCTCTGATATTGTTTGCAGCATATTAGACAACCCCTATCGAGATCTGGGATCCACTGTTGTAGTTGGAGGACCTTTGAGAAAAGGGTTTTATTAGTCCCAGTGTGTCCCCTTGGGTATCTCTATTATTTTTTGTTAAAAAAGAGAATGGGATCCTGTAATTTTTTTTTTGATTATTTTCACCTAAATCAGGACATGAAAATGAACAAGTATCCCTTATTAATGATTGAAAACCTATTTGACTAATTTAAAGGTGTGATTTGGTTATCAAAGATTGATATTTGGTCCAACTACCACCAATTGAGGGTTCGTGAGGCTGATATTCCAAATCTATAATTACAATGTCATTACAGACACTAGGAGTTCCTGATGATTCTATTTCGTGTGAAAAATTCCCCTCATGTTTATGAATTTGATGAACCAATTTTTCTAGCCGTAATTGGACCAATTTTTTGTTGTGTTCATTTAATACATACTCATATACTCTATGATAGTGGAGGATCATGAATATCACATGTGGATGGTATTATATTTACTTCAAGAACACTGGATTTATGGTAATGTTTTGAATTTTCAATTCGGGATTCATGAGGTTCACTTCTTGGGGAATTTCATTTATGAGCATGGATTAGATGTTGACCTAGAAAAGATTTATGTAGATCTTATTGGGAGCCACCCAAGTGCATGTCATAGTTGTAGAGTTTTCTTGGATTTGAAGGATACTAAATGAGGTTTGTGGTAGAATTCTCTAGGATTGAAACCCATTAGATAGTCCTGATGTTGAAAGGACATCTTGTTACCTGGACCAAGAAGTTCTTGAGATCCTTTAAGGAGTTGAGGTAGAGGCTAACGAGTTCTCATATTTTGAGACTACCCAAGGAGGGAATGAAGTGTGTAGATGATTAAAATGACTCAATAACTAGGATCAACTACGTTTTGATGTAGTGGTAGGAAGTTATCACAAATGAGTTAAGGCAGTTGAGACCCCATGACCAAAACTACATGACTCCAGACCTAGTGCCAGTAGCAGTAGTCTTTACTATGTGGATGTGAATAAATTATCTTTTGGGGGAGTGATTTATGGTTTACTTAGACTATTAGAGTCTCAAGTATGTATTCATGTAGAGAGACTTGAACTTGAGATAGTGGAGCTGGTTAGACTTCCTATAAGACTATTAATTTGAGATAGTCTATACTCCAGGGAAGGGAAACGTGGTAGAAGATTACATTAGTAGGAAGTATCAAGATCGTTTGGTGTAGGAGGCATATGAGCAGTTGGATTACATGTAGATATCCCTAGTTAAGAAGGAGTTTGTAGATTTTCTCCATTCAATGGTGATGAATTCTCCACTCCTTTAGCATGTGAGAGAGTCCCAATTAGTAGACATCAACTTTGAAGTCTTACATGACCAGATATCTTCAAGAGATTCACGTGATTGATTTTATGAAGGAGGAAATTACACCATCATTTTTAATGGAAAGAAAGTGGTCTTAGTCATGATACTGGAGGAGGTGATGAGGGAGTTTCATTCTTCTCCTTTAGATAAACATTTTGGTGTGGGAAATATGTAAAGATACCTTTAACGATAGTTTTGGTGGTCTAACATAAGATGGAGCATCGATGATTTCATTTCACAATGCCTCATATGTCTGTAGGTGATGGTTGAGCACCAGGTTCTGATAGTTTTGTTTCATCCTATTGAGATCCTAAAGTGTAAATGAGATGAAATATCTATGGACTTCATGATAGGTATTTTGTAGACAGAGAAGGGCCATGATTCTATCTGGGTGATAGCTGACCAACTCATAAAGTTGGCACACTTACTTAATATTAAGGAGTAGAGTTCAGTGGAGAGTTTTGGGAAATTGTACATACAATATATTATTCTCCTCTATGGGGTGAACTCAACTATTTTATCTGACCATGATATGTGGTTAACATCACAGTTGTGGATATTCTTGGATGAGGTATTCGGGACCCAATGGAGGATAATTACATTCTTTCACACTATATATATGGGAAGACCGACCACACTACCTAGGTATTGGAGGATATTCCAAGGTCTTTCAAGTTAGACTTTTTTTTGGAACTGGGAGTATTTCTTTCCCTTGGTAGAGTTTGCGTACAATAATAGATTCCACTCTTCTATAGACATGAAACCTTTTGAGTCCCTGTATGGGAGACCCTTTAGGACACCCATTGTGCTAGAAATAGATCGGTGATGCATCACTTATGGATCCATAGACTGTGCAGGTGATGATGGATAAGATCCGGGTTATCCACGAGTGGACATGGATTGCCTATAATCATAATAAATCTTATGTAGATCAAAATTGTAGGCCCTTGAAGTTCATGTAGGGAGACCACATTTTCTAGAGAGTCTCCCCATGATGAGGATTGAGGAAATTCATCCAGGGCTACAAGCTATCTATGTGGTTAATTGGGATATTTGAGATCTTGTAGAGGGTTGGTGAGGTTTCTTTCCTCCTAACCCTACCCTCACAGTTGGATTAGGCGCACAACATCTTCCACATGTCACAACTAAGTAGATACGTGCATGACCCCATGCACGTTGTTGACTGGGGCGAGCTAAACATTGATTATGAAGATAATTTTATAGTACACCTGATGGTGATTGAGGATTGGTAGGATAGGACCCTACATTGATTAATCATCCTCTTAGTTCATCTATTGTTGAATCATGAGAGCATATAGGATAGATCCTAGGAGCAGGAGAGCCAAATGCGAGATCAATATCTCAACCTATTTGTTTAGTTTTTATTTTTGAGGATGAAAATATTAAAGGGGGGAATGATGTAGAGACCCTTATTTTTCCTTGTAATAATTTTAAATATTTCTATATATATTTTTAGTGCTAGGCACAAAAACGATGTGCGATTTCGAGGCCCATTGGGACCATGATTAGTTTTATAAAAATGTTAAATATATTTTATATTAAACACGTATAGTTTTTTTTAAAGAAAATGGGATAACTATTAAATGGAATATCATATCAAAAAACCTCAGACCATGGTAGAGTCTGAAATGCGATGTTTACCCTAGGTATGACATAAAATAGGTCAGCATGAGGCATTTAGATAAAATCAATCATGGGAGGGTGTGTTTAGTTAAATAAATAATTAAATTTATTTATTTCAATTAGATGAAATAATACAATTTATATATATTAATAAATATTTATGGCAGGATCACCAAGGTTGTCCATATAACCCTGAGATCATTTCATAATTATTTCTTCCTCCTCTCATTGGAAAATTGGATTCAGACGATGGAGAATCTCTGGATCTAGGTTGATCGAGACAAAATGAGCACAATGTTTCCTCCTCTTTGTTGGAGAGTGCATTATTTGATGAAAAATGATCCAAAACCAAGTAGGAATATTCAATTCTTGTTTTATGTCACTATTGATTAAATTCATTGAGAATAATCAAAATTATTCTTTGATCTGCATTTGAATTGATCCACTGCATACACCTGTGTACTGGTTTATTTTTTCCAGTTTTCTCACCTCGACACCACAAATATGTATCTATTAGCCAATAATTCTTGGAAAATTATTATTTCACATATGTTTCTTATGCCTTTCTCCCTCATTTCTTTTCATTAGTCATCGTTGGACCATGAGGTCGCAATTCGACATTGCCTGGAAGGACTTAGTGTGATCAAACACCCAGTTTTGTGAAAGATTTATGTGTGATGAATGAAATGATAAAACAAATATGGAATAAGATGATTCATGGGTTTAAGGTTAATAATTTGATGAATCAAGTTCCAAATCAACAATGGTGGTGATAGGTTTGGCACGATATGCGGTATATAAGGCATGCATGTTCGTGTGGGAAGAATCAAGATCCGATTTCCTACCACTAGAGGGCTAAAATTTCCATCCAAAGAAAGATCCTCCATTTTCATGTGTCTTGGAAGTAGGATCCAAAGAAACTTTAGCAGATCTAGGATTTAAAAAATGGATCTAACTTTTTGTGAAAAACACGACTACACACTGTGTAGTCCGATGAACACACGACGTGTAGCCCCTACGAATGCAGCGTTAGGGTTTTTGGAAAATCATAATTTTTAAACACTATGTTCAACCCCACAAACTCTATGGGACACATGTTTTGCTAGACTGAAACCTACCCCAAGTGTACATGGTCACAAGCACAACTAGGCACATGTTGTGTGTGGAAGTACACAGACATGGGCATTATACATGGAAACAACCATGGAGCATGAGAAGGACCCTCGATGGCTGAGGTACACTATTTAGTCCACCTACATGCCATGTATGGATACATGAGTAGTGATACATGTACCAAAAGTTACATGACTAGGCAATGGACCAGGACCACATGCCATGTGGATCCCCTTACACACCATGTTCCCCTTATTTCCTTATAAGGAAACTTTAACCTCTCCTATCTCCTTCATTTGGAATTGGATTTTGGCCTATGAGTAGCCTATCCTAGAAGGCTCCCCATTCGATTAGATCTCACTCTCAGCTTTTCGTTCTTGTCTCATAGGGTTTTGGCCCTCCTTGATAGTTTTGGGTCTTCTCCTCCTATTGCCTTCTTCATCTTTCCTATTTTTGAGTTCTCGTTATTTCCGTATTTTCATTCCTAATAGGTTTTATTAGTCTTAAATCTAGTTCTCACTACCATGTGTTCTCTTAATCCGCTCTTTCGGTGTATCCCACCATGCTTAACGCCATTCATGGTCTATAATTATGGTGATCATGGATGCTTGGGATGTGTTTCTGGTAGCTCATAGTGGCCAAAACTCGGAGACCTTTACCTAGATTATTTATTTTTGGTTTTGTTTTGTCCAGGATCTCTAGAGTGGTCCCATTTCATCCTATTTCACCCATTCTATAATGTCCTAGTCTAACACACACAACCCCATCTTAGTTGGGTGTGTTGGGTTTTTAGGTTGGTTTGGGATTGTGGCGGTGGGAGTAGTGGGAAGGAGGGATTCTCTATTTGGAAATTTCTCTCCTACAGGTGGTTATTTTTTTACTTGTTGTTGGTTCCTTGAGCAGGGATTGGAGGACATGGAAATAGTCATTTGTTAAGGACTTTTCCCACTATGTTCTTTTCTCTTTCTCCAGGACTCTACTACTCTTCTCCTAGTTAGACTTGTGTGGTGGTCTTCAAGGTGTTTTGAGATGGGAAGATCGAGTGGTTGAAGGGTATCAAGAAGGCACCTTGTTTTGGACTTGTATTTATCCTTTGGTTCCCTTTGGGATTCTCTTTATGGTGGTTGTGAAGATGTTGTTTAGTGGTTTCTACTATAGTGTTTTTTGGTGATGATGTTGGATTCCGATGAGAAGTTCTCCCTGGTGAGCTGGGGTAGATAAGGGGTTTGGTTGGTGTCAGGGTACACATAGTGAGGTGGTATTTTTCCTGAGGTGTGATGATGGTATCTTTTTGAAATATGAAATTAGGGTGCATGATCAGTTTGTGGTTTGAGGAGGTGATGTAAGTAATTATGTTTAAAGTTCAAATCAGTGTGCACGATTGGTTCAGGGTCCATAATGATGACGATGGTTTCATTTGAAATTTGAATTTTGTATTTTGAATTTTGAATTTCATATTTTGAAGTTTGGAATTTTCTATGGGGGTTTTATGTCTTTGTAGGTATTTTTCTGTATGGTTCCCACTTATCCTTAAAGTGTATTTTTATAAAATATAAAAAAATGGATTGTGGATTGTGGAGTAGCCTATCCTGAGTTTTTTTCCACATAGAATACGATGGTTTCCTCCATAGTGGCCTTTGAGATATGATGTGAGATTTTCTAGGCATGAATCTTATTTAGGTAGCGATCGATGATGGTAGTGACCAAGAATGATCATTATACCGGTACCCCCTGACGGACTATGGCGTAAGTCTTCTATTTACTTACATAGTATTAACCCCTATCAGAGAGGGCACAATTCATCCTTATACTAAGCAGTACCCCCTATATAATTAGGGCATAGTTCCTCTATCTATCCACTAAGTGGTACCCCCTCATAGACCAGGGTGTGGGTCTTATACTTATAGAGTATTAACCCATATCAGGTAGGGTACATATCCTCCTTAATTTGAGTGGTACCCCCTTGATAGACCAGGGTGTGGGTCCTCTACTTATAGATTAGTACCCCCTATCATGTAGGGTATAGATCCTCATTACACTGAGTGTTACCCTATATGGAATTAGGATGTGAGTCCTCTATCTACTAATTGGTACCCCCTATTACATTAGGGTGTGGGTCCTATATCTACCAAGTGGTACCCCCTATGGAATTAGAGTGAGGGTCCTCTATCTACTGACTTGTAACCCTATATCATATAGGAAGTGAGTCCTCCTTACACTAAGTTCCACCCCCTAATGCACTAGGAAATGGGTCCTCTTCTTAAGGATTGTGTCTCGTCGACTTTTCTACATAGTAACAAGGCATGGTCCCTCCACATGGTTACTCTTATGGATAAACACGCTAGATGTTGGGCATTAAGGATGGACTTCTGGAATAGTTGGCACTCCTATTTGGTTTGGTTTATGAGATAGAGATCCCCATTCTCTCTTATCTGGGATTCTTTGGTTTGAGAATATATATATATATATATATATATATATATATATCCATGTCATTGTATTTGGTTACTCTCTTACTTTGGGTTGATATTTATACTCTCCATCTATTCCTATCATGTCTCTTACTACTCCCCTCTAACTTTTAGGGTGTCGTACATAGTATGTATATACTCACCCTTGTATGGGATTTTCTCGCACATGTCATGTCTTATAAAGAAAATATATAGTTTGGAAGTGACTGTGAAGGATAATAGGGAAACCTCATACATTGGGCTACGTACAGTGGTCAAAGCTTGGATATTAGGAGATGGCCTCTATCAACACTTTTACTTCCCAGTTTTTTAGGCAGACACATATTCCTAGTTGGGTGTGTATTTTACCCATTTACTTTAAGTTTGTAATCTTTTACACCCTAGAGGTTTTGTATGTATTGTTATATTCTATACATTTCATATTTTTATTATTAGTCCTTTGCACTTCTTCATTAATATGGTCAGGAGTGTGCGTACAAGTACATTAGGCAAAGGCCTCCCATTTAGGTAAAGAATTTCAGTGCTTGTCGCCACCCCATGGCCTATGGAGGAAATCATTGGGTATTTTCAGCTTGATCCATATTGGGTCTGATCATGACACCTTTAATTAAGGTCACAAAATCTATAAAGCATCCAATGGATGATGGAAAAAATTTGCATCCTTCTTTATGAGATATCACGAGACAAAGAGATTATATTACACATAATGTGTTCATAAGAGGTAGTTATAACTATGAAATTACTTAACTCCTTATAATCCATGTTTGGTTAGTAGAATACACTTTTTGTATATGGTTTGGAATAAATTCTATTGATATAAGGACCTAGAGGGTCGCACACTAAGTGTATCCAAAAGTTCCACCTATTCAGATGAATAGGAGTTTAAGGTGTAGTGGACCACACATGCAGGGGTCAGTGAACATCTGAGTGTAATTTATCACAAGTAAAAATAATTCAATTATATTATTAAATTTTATAACAATGATGATATAATTTATTTCTCAATTTATTCACAAGTTTTTTGATCATAAAAGTGAATATGAGAAAATATAATTTTTCTAATGAACATAACACCTTCAAGGTTTTCTAAAATTAATTGAGGAGATTATGGGAAGAGTTAATGGATAGTATTTTATCAAATAACATGTTAAAGTTTTAAAAGTGAGTGATACTGTTTTTTCACATTTAAGACAAGTTTATTAAGTCATAAGTGTGCACAATGGTCTAAAATGAAGGTTATTACCTTCCAAGGACCAAAGTGAGATTTTGGAAAGTATAAACTAGGTATAAAAATAATTTTAGCCACTTGAATAGATATATAAACTATATTGAGGAATTTAGTGAGATAATCCCTCCTCTACTCTTCTCTCAAGCTATTATAGAGAGATTCCTAAGAAAGAACAAGGTCAGATCGATCCCTCTTTCTCGACTGAGTCCGTGTTCTTCACATGATCGAAGGGATGTCATAAAGAGTTTATATTTATTATGATAGAACTTTGGAATAAAATATTGATAATACACGATAATTTTTACACATGTGTATGATCTATAGGATTCCAAAATTGGTGTCTTTGATCTGTGACACACTAACGATGAGAAAATCCAATTATTGATTTCAAACAAACAAGGTACCTTTTATGATTTTTTTCAATTTTTTTTATTTTTAAATTGAATTAAATGAGATCCTTTAAAAAATATAGGAAGAATGGTTTGTGTATTTAAATTTTTTAACATGAAATCAAACCCAAAATTTTAAATTGTGTATTTTCATGCTTTTTCTGTGTCCCATGTTCCTTCAGTATTAATTTTTTTTTTCGGGTAATATATCGAACATCTTTAATTTTTTATACAAGGTGATTGAGTATTAAAATATCTACAAGATATATAGAACATGAAATTTTAATTTTCATCTTATAGACTCAGTTTATTATCTCTATTCATTATTGTAATAGAAATAATTTTATTTATATATGTTAGAGTGGATATTTTTTTTTTCAAAATCAAGGAAAAGTAGTATATAAACATGATGAAAACCTCATTTTTTAAACTCTATTGTATGAAAAACTATATAAAAATAAAAAATGGAACATGGGTTAATTAATAGATATATTGAACAAATAAAATAATATAAATGCATGGAATTAATAAATACCTTATAAAAATAGGTATACCAACTTGAGATTTCCCAATGAAACATTATTCTCTCAGATCTTTCATTAAATGGATGACCCTGACATTGAAGACCCTAAAAAGTAAGTGAGAAAAATTAGATGCATGTAGGTTCCAATTTATCACAAATTGAGACATTACAGGCTATATTCGGTTACATGTGAATGTGAAAAATAAATATAGATATCCTACCTAATTACAAATTTCCATGATGAATTGATAATTTTGAATAATATACCTTGGACCACTAGTGAAGGAAGAAGGTAAAATAATATATTTTACACTTTTAAAACCTTTATTCTCACCTCTAAGGTAAGTGTCTTATAATATATTCTGAAGATCAACTCTTAATTGTTTCTAGTTTAACTGGATAAATGCTAGTCATTGATACTCAACCATTGTATAAACGTAGATAATAATCTGTTGGAGCGTCCATATTAAATAAAAGAATTGAAACTTGATGAATATTAATTTGTAAATAATGAGAACAATATTATCTATTTTTACATTATTGGTCAAAATATATTAAATCATGTTATAAAATTAGAGATAATGTTAATATATCCATCCTTAATAGTCACAAAAATTAGAGGATATTTCAATGTAAGATACAAAGGTTAAAGTTCATTTATACATTGTAGGTTACCCACTTTTTTATGTTTGATTATATCTATTTACTCATTAAGATCCTTGATATCACTAACTATGAGCAAAAAATTTTCAAAATTACTTGGTATGTTATACAAAGATGAATTTGTTCCCTACTGTTTAATTAGATGTAGTTTTAAATTTAGAGTATCATGTGATATAATAAAGTCTCTAGAACTTCTAAAATTATTGGTTAATGGGTTATACTCTTCAAATAAAAACTATAATTTTTCCATTATTATTGAATTAAGTGGTTAATTAATAATATTTTTATTATAATTTTATGGGAAAAATAATTAATTAATGTTAAAACATAAAATATTAGTACTTAAAAATTAATATTTTTGAAATACCTAATATATTTAATCCTATTATGAACTTCATTATAAGTTTCATAAACATAAAGTTGAGAAAAATATAGTGGTTTCCCATCACGAGTAAGTAATATACTAATTCAATGATAGTTTTGACCACTTATTTTGAATATATATTAAGAACCACTATAGTTGACCGACCTTTCAATATTCCCTCGCATAAACATGAATGAGAACATTGTTTCATATATATGGATGTGAACACATGATTTTTTCCATCATCATAATTACTATTGAAAATTAGTTTTTCTATATAATTCAAAGAACCCCAAAGTACTTCTAATACAACCTTAACCAAGGAGAAGTATAATGAAAAGTGTATGTTTTTTTACCAGCATATTTTTTTATTCTCTCATCAAACCATAAATGTGCACTACAATATCTGTAGATATAAACAACATCTCCAATATTTAAATAAACTGTAAACTAGAAGTTATGAAATCAACTATTATTGAAATAAAAGAATATGAATTTTGAAAATACTTAGAAATATGGAACATGTATTTAACATATATAACATAAATTATTAGATGAAAATTCTTCATATGCCAATAAATATGCATTTTCTAGGTCGTTTATTGTATGTTGATGAATAGTTGAGGAATAAGTTTTATAGTGAAAATATTTATGAGTAAATGTAAACACATAATAAGATGGATGTTGGAAATATGACTATAATGGAAAAAAATGTACATGGATGGAACACATTTACCAGTATAAATGTTTATATGTAAAAAATAATTCAGTGGAACAAATATAAATAAATAAATTGGTCTATATTATTTTTAATTATAAATAAAACACTATAATTATAAAGATAATTTTTAGAATTCATACCTGAAGGTCCTCGTAATCCATGGATGTGACCATTTCATATTACATGTCTACTTGATGTAATCTTGTAAGAACATGGTTAAATAGTTGATGTATTTCTATAAGAGACTAATATTGTGAATGTTTTTCTGAATGAGAAATTTTAAATTACTAAGTATTTCAAGCGTATGTATAAGATTTTTTCTAAAAAAACCATTAAGGTAATGATAATAAAAGAAATTTATCAGCATTGAATGTTAGTGGAAACAAATAGATTTTAATGACCAAAAGTACACTTTTAGGTATTCAAGTCAATCATAGTATATTTTTTATCTGAATAAATTTATTTTATAAAATATAAAGTAAATAGATATCTACTAAAATAGTATTATTAACTTTCCTAATAATATTTTCACCCAAATGATTCCTATAATATAAGGAATACATAGTAAATATTAGCTATTAAGGGATGACTGAAATAATATTTTCATTTTTTTAACCTATTAATGTAAGATGAACTTGGTTGATTTATTGACGAAAAGTTGCTTTGGAAACTATCATGAATTATAGGTGATTCTATAAATATGTTTCGAGTAACTTTAACATTATATTATTTAAGGAAAACTGAAATGAATACAGATTTGGAATAATATTTATTATTCTATAAATTTATTTGGAATAAATTAAGATACTTATAATTTAGTAGTATATTTTATGACCTCATATTGTATTTTTTACTTTAGTCTTGTAGATGTTATTACAACATCCATCTAGGTGGAAATTTTTTAAGTTGATTATTATCTTAAAAAGAATCACAAGATTAAGGAAAAAAATGATAAATATCATATTTCTGGAAAAAAGTTAAATAATTTCAAATGAAAGAGTGTAATAAATGCACCATTTAATGATATACTTGATAGAAAAAAATAATTTGAGATTTATGAGTCAATGTGAGTAGATTAAATTATATTCCTTTGAATTATATCTGACTTCCCATAACTTGAAATTATATAAATTTAAGTAAAATAGGTACCCAAAATAATCATAATGGTAAAAATTCTATATATAATCTCATAAAGATGTAAAATATATCATTAAAGTGGAGTTAAAAATTGGCTTCATATTTCTTTTATAACCTCGTTTATATTCTTTTAAATAATTATTTCTTAGAAGTTTATTAGGAATTATAATTTATTTATGTCATATTTGGAATGATTTGGTAAGTAGTGAAAAAAAATTAAGATATTCAATATTGTAAACAAATAATATATTATAAAATTAGAAAATAAGAAAATATTTGTTATCTAAATATTAAAATTTGAAGTTAACTTCGAATTTATCTAGGATATTTTCACAAAAAAACAATCATCCATAATGACAAATAATTTTTATAGTGGTAAATCCAATAAATAATACATAGATAATGAATATGAAATTTATATATAAAAGAAGGAAAATGGATATATGATTTTATAATATGAACAAAGAAAAAGTGTATTATAGTTATATTGAAACTTAGTATGATAAATAAATGAAATAATTTTTTTCATGTATATTTTTCATACATAACATGCATAAAATAGGAGGTTCATAATATGCACATAGTAAAATGGACAATGCATGCAGTAAGAACACTTTAAGAAATTCAACCTTTAAAAATAACATATAAAAAAATTACTAACATAATCATGGAAATTAAATTATTAGAATAAGGAAAATAATTATAGTTAGAGGGATTTGGAATATTTTCTTTATATTAGGGGATTGGGATGGAAGATAATGTTTATAATTAACAATGTTAGATGCCTTCCATAGGAATAAAATAATGATCTACACCTATGAAATTCTGAGTGATTATTATGTGGAATGTTCAAAGGAATAGAAATGTACATATAAGTATTAGTATAAGTATAATAATAAGTATAATTATAAATATAAATATAAATATAAGTATAAGCATAAGTATAATAATAAGCATAAAGATAATTATAAATATAAGTCTAAGTATAAGGATAAGCGTAAACATAAGCATAAGTATAATCATAAGCATAAGAATAAGCATAAGAATAATCATAAGCATAATCATAAGCATAAGAATACACATAAGAATAAGCATAAGAATAAGCATAATCATAAGCATAAGCATAATCATAAGCATAAGCATAAGAATAAGGATACATATAAGTATAAGTATAAGTGTAAGTGTAAGTATACATATAAGTACAAGTGTAAGTATAAGTATTATTATAAGTATACATATAAGTATAAGTATAAGTATACATTTAAGTATAAGTATAAGTATAAGTATATGAATAAGAATAAGTATATGTATATGAATAATTATAAGTATAATTATAAGTATAATTATAAGTATAAGTATAAGTATAAGTGAAAGTATAAGTATAACTGTAACTATAGGTACAAGTACAATTATAAGTATAAGTATAAGTATAAATAGAAGTATAATTATAAGTATAAGTATAATTACAAGTATAAGCAAAATTTTAAGTACAAGTATAAGTAAAAGTAATTGTATAAGAATAAGTTTAAGTATAAGTATAAGTATAATTAAAAGTAAAAGTAAAAGTAAAAGTATAAGTATAAGTAGAAATATAAGTATTAGTGTCCCGAACCAACCTGGGTCACCCATGAACCAAGAACCTGAGCTGACCCATGACATACTCCAGGGGGGTTCCCAATCACCCTGGGCTAGTAACTATTTATAGGGTCTCAAAGCTTAATCAATATTAATGATTTAAACATATGAATATAATATATATCAATGAAATAAAATATCCAATAAGAGTACAAAATATAAATGAGGATACATTCAATAAAAAATAATAATAAAGAAAAATATCATCACATAAATAAACTAACAGAGATCTAGGCTAAAGGATGATACATATACATCCCAATAAGAAATATAATAAAACCAAAACCAAAATACTATAATAAATCTCTATGTGACCGTCAATCACTATCTACATACCAAGATAACCACTAAAAAAAACTAAACCATCCTAAACTTAAATACCAATACTAGGTCACCTGAAATAAATCCATAAGAGCTCCATAAAATGTGCGATGTATATAATGTGTGAGAGAAACCAAGCCTAGTAATATTTCACAAAGTTTTTGTGGCATTCCTTTCAAAATACACTTCATTTATTCTAGTTTGAAATATAATTTAGAAAATATGTTTTCATACTACATATATAAAATCCAACATCATATTTGTTACCATTTATAAAATTCCTTTCCTTTTTTATTTTACATGAAAATAATAATTTATAAAAAATACCTTATCATAAGCCTCTTTTAAAAAAACCTTCTCAAATCCACAATCAAAATTAATTTTATAAATATAATTTTTCAAATATATTTAAAATAATTTAATCAAAAATGGAAAATTCATAAGATCATTAAAAGTAAAACACTAAGGAATCATATCACAAATAAGGTAAACAAAATACAATGCCCTTGTTTCCAATATAATTAGGGAATGAAAAAGAGAGAAAGTTCCCTAAGGATAATCATGAAGTAAAAATGAGAAATTCCTAAACTCTGACATCTTCTAGGTCACTAATATGTATTTTTTTGAATATTATTTATTTATTTATTTATCATTGGACTTATTAGGATTTGAAGGTTGAAAACCTTATTTTTTGGGGAAAACATGTTGGGGAACATGGTTTGGAATAATTGTGTGGTTTACTATGTGGCCTTGTTTCGGGAAAATAACAAATCCTGCAGGGTTGGTGCATGGTTTTTACAGCCATGCATTCAAACTATGCAGGTTTTATGACACATCAAAATTTTCTATTTTTACAAAATTTACCTAACAATATTTACCCCAAAATATCCCATATTCCTCACCATTTGTAAAAAACCCTCCTTCATTGGATTGGATATTATATTCCCTTAGTTTTATGGTGAATATATTTGGTTTATTTATTATTTTTCATGAGTTAATCCTTGGATCTCTTGATTTCTTCATCCTACACCCCTTTTCATCCCATTTATTATATTATCATGGAGTTTTTAAGACCTATAATTCCATGTAGTCGAATATGGAGTTTTGAATGGGGTATTTATGTTTATTTTTGGGTTTTTAAGTATGTAAGAACCCCTTTATTCTTATTCTACTGGTATTTTGTGAAGGAGATGTGTTCAATTTTTATTTCAATGTATATGTCTCTACCTAGTAGATATTTTACATGGAAAACCTTTAGTTCTTGATTTAATTTGTTTTTTATTCATTAAATTTCTTTTAAATTATGTTTATTTGGATGGGGTTTTCCATGTTTATTATGATTCCTAAAATGTGTTGGAAATTTGATGATTTAAAAATATATTTTCCAAAGGAAGTGGTTTAAATTCTTGTGACGTGTTTGAAAAAATTCCTAAAAAAAGTTTTTTAGTTTAAAATGGATTTCTAAAGGGTTTTTGAAAGGTTATTTCCTTGATATTTATATTTAATTTGTTATGGGAATGATGTTTTATAAAAGTGAAATTTATAAAAAATTATGTGATTGGTGATGTGTGGAACACATGAGAGATTGGGTGTATGTGGGTGACCTAGAACATTAAATACTTAGCCTTTGTTGTGGAATATCTAGGGAGTGTTTTCTATGTAGATAAAGGGAGCCCATGTAATGGGTGTTTCCCATGTGGACTGAGGGAGCCCATGGAAGGAATGGAGGGCTCGATGAAGACCAAGAGAGATTTCAAACTTTTTGTACTCTATTAACTAGATAATAAACAGTATCTTAGACTAATTCAGGGTACGCCCCATTGGTTAGATCCCATGATGCGTATTTCTTGTGCCTTGTTTGATTTGTATTCCCTTGAGTTTATACCCAAAACCGTTTTTGGATATTTTATGTTATTTATGATTATGATTATGACATGTTTAGATGAGTTGGACTTGTTTATGACATGTGGTTTCACTTCCTTATTATTGATCCTTGTTTATGCATATTTTTGTTGCATAAATTGTTTTTATAAACACCAAAAGAACATATAAAGGAGTGTTTTTAAATTTAAATTTTTTTAAATTTTGTTTTAAAACTAGTGTTATTGGTTTACATAGAGAAATAAATTATAAAGATTCATGGTGGTATCTAATTGGGATTTTTTCTCACACCCTTCATATACCATTGGGAGCTTGCAGACTTGGTTTTTATGACATATGTAAACATAAGGGCTACATGCTATTTGATGGATTTTCTTAATTACCATCATTCATGGTTGGTTTGTGATGGTGGAGATGATGGTCTCAAGAAGTTTAGCTCATGGGGATTATTTTGGGATTTTGTATCATTTGGGATGTTAGGTATCAAACTCTCTAGAATTATCCCTATTTTGAACTTTAATTATGAAAAATTATGTTTATTGTGTATATGTCTTGTTAATAAATTATATAGTGAGGTTTATTATGATATTTTTTCTTGGTCATTACTGCATATGTTCTTTTTGGTTATCTTTATTTGTTGATGTTACTTATCTGATAGCATGGAAATATGATTCATAGATGGGTCATGCCATTTTATCAATGCTAAAACTATTCCCAAATAGTTAATTATGATACGCTAGTGTTATTCACCAACCCATGCTAATCAGGAACATGCTTTGGTCCTTATGGTGGTATGAACCAAGTGAAATAGAAGGTTGACCTAGGTTAGTTATCTATAAAATGGAATCTGATCCCTATTCTTATTGAAGGTATCTGGGTCATATAAGAAGTTGGTGGGCCTAGGATTTTAGTTTTTTTATCATTTTGATGATGAAACTTTTTGTTTCCAATGATCCTAGCCCTGGTATAGTTCGATGATCTCACATAAATTAAACAGAGCATAAACATAAACTGAAAAAATACCTCTTGAAATATGAAGATACAACCGACTTCTGCTTGTCACCATCGATCATTCTATGAAGTATATAAAGAAAAATATCTATAGATCATCCACACACACTTCAAAAATCTATTATAATGTCAATCATCAAATTCTGGGTGCTAACATAGAGATTCACTGATGCCTTAGACATCTTGAAGATCACCGCATTGATGTTACTTTGATACATGAGAGAGAACTAAATCTGATCATTTAAACTGAGAGATTATCTCTCTAGGAAGTGGGAGAAAAGTGAGAGGCTCTAGAAATCTCACCATGAATAGTTTGTTGTGTGAGATCCTCTCTATTAATAGTTGATGTACAAAATACCTAGTAGGGTTCCCCAGCCCCCATTTACTTAACGCACACTAAATAAATAATTATATAAACTATACCGAGTCAATATTTATTATTATTTTGTAACATACCTATAATATATATAAAATATATTACATGATAAACCCGAGTCCTTAACTTGATTCATAATTCCCAATTAATATTAAATGAAATTGAAATATTAAAATAACATTCATTCGATTAATATTTTCTCATATTTACTTAACTTGTAAATAATTTAAATAAATTCAACCCAATTATTCATAAATTAAATAATGTGAATTTATTTATTTATTAGTGAATGATAACTTGGAAAACACTCAGATCCCATGGTGGGTCCCACAACATATAATATACCTATTTAACTAAATGGGGAAGATTATAAAATACACTATTATGTTTGACCCTCTAGGGCCTTATCTCGATAATAGTGAATAAAATCCACACACCAACAATGGAGCATAGAAACCCCTTAAGGCCCCTAAAGAGATAATGAAAGCCTTAACAATGACAACCAACCTACAAACATGAACTGTGTAATATATTCTCTGTCTTTAAATATCTCATAGAGAAGAATTCACACTTGTGTCATCTCCATTTTCTTTTTTTATTATTTATTTATCTAACTGGATGGATTTGAATTTCTACTACTACGTCTATGGATTCATGAAGATACTACCATCATGATCAACAAGTCATGAGATATATTATTTCCTCAACCCAGAAGTGAAAAATCATTTATTGACCATTCAACCAATTCTATACCACCAATGATGCACCCAAAAAAAGATACCTTGACATGATTTTATTATCATGGGTTTTCCTTGCATCAAAGTATTCAATCAAATGGCACACACAGGTAATGATCTCAATTAGGATACCAATACACATGTCTATAGATAGGAACAACCAATGACACCCAAAACATGTGGTGTTCCACTTGGCATGTTTATCCTCATGATATCACAACTAGAGATCACCAAGTGTGAAATTCATGAGAAGAATTATCAATTCTTATGAGCCTCTGGCACTTGATAGTCAAAAATAAAATGTGTCCAGTCAGAATGATGTATCTAGACTATATAACCATTTTTTAGGATTAATGTCATTGTATATCAAGGTTCTCATTATAGCCTAGGATATTTATAACCTTTTGATATGAAAATTAATCTATGGACATTACTATTTCAATATGGGATGTATAAAAGTCTACAATATAATGGTAAGATTACATCATGTATATCTAACTGTATATATGACATGGTAATTAAAATTACTGTTAAAGTTGGGTTTAGGGAACCCACTATTACAACACTCCCACTTCCACTAGAACCAATTTTCTAAAAAACCTTGTTAGCTCTCACATAATAAAGATAATGTTTCTTATGAGTAATGACATTATTTTTTGGGTCTTCCACATTTATACCATGTAGCTATTCCTCTATTTGCGACTTCACTTTATCAAGTAAAACTTTTCAAGAGATGGAAACCTCAAGTATATAACTTTTATCCACTAGAATAACATGAAATCCTGGCTAGTACCAGCAATAAAATTTTCATGATGATAAAACTTTACTTACTAGGTACGATTACAAGAATTGGAACAAAAATGTTGCACTTAGTAACTAATTCTTACCTGCCTCAGAAGTTGCAACATACTCAGTTTTTTGTAGTTATGGATACCATAGGATTTTATGATCTTGTCTCACTCATCATATTAGTCAAAATATGATATAAGATCACATTGATCCAAACATAGACTAGTTTGTGTTCCAAAAAAATAGTATCCTTTCCTCTCCACATTCTAGGTACATATCCTTTCTACTTACCCAAGTACAATCAGATAGTTCTAACTGCTTCCATTTCTATTCTCTATGAAATAAATGATATTTTACTACTATTTAGTAGATGTTGTAAATATCATATCTTCGAAATATCATGGAATATGTTATTTATCCATTTCCATAGCATATTAAACTCAACTCACCGCTTAATCTCCTCATATGCCTTTTCATATCCACTTGAAGAGATTTATTCCATGTGATAGTGGCAACAATTATTCTCTTGAATTGTTACAACTTGTATTTTACAATACTTTTTCAATATATGTACGATTGAATAGGTCTAAGAAACTATTTGATCTATCTTGATAGATCTTGTTCCCAATAACTTAGGTTACTACTTTAATTCAATCATTGGATAGTTACTTTCATCCCAGTCTTAACTAACTATAATACCAATATCTATTTTCCATATGATTATGAACATATTTTACTTGGAAAATAATGGCATTCCCACTAACCTCTGGTAGACACATGGAAAACATTCATTCCAAATCAATATTATACGATCTAGTTGCTTAATTCAATCCTAAAATGGATTTCAGTAACTTGCAACCATATTGGCATATGACATGACCATCCCTTTCTAGTTTCATCATTTAGACACCTTCCATGAATGGTGATCATGACATCCAATTATCAATAAAATGATCACCAAAATTAGCTATGATAAGTAAAATTCTAATGGATTTAGGCATACCGACTTGGTATTACCAATCGATCCTTATTGGTACTTTTCTCGTACCATCCATGTATCTTATCACTTGAATACCGACCATATTATTCTAAATGATAATCCCCTTTTCAATTTGATACTTGGAATCCATTATTTAATTTTAATTGCTCTTGTAAATCATAGCTACTTTCCATATACTACCTAGAGGAATTATTATTCTCACTGAATAATGTATCATCGACCGCGGTGAATATAAAACTATCACTATGGTTTTAAACTTCCTATGCAGTATGTGTCTCTGGAATACTTTTATTCTTTATGCACTTGTGGAACTGGTTCCAATGACAACTACATGTGAAACTATAAAATTAACTAAAACCAAGTCAATCTAGCTCCCACTATCTTTAATAGAGATGTTCACCCTTATATAGAAATATAGTCTATCACTTGACTACCTCTTTTCTATTATGGGAATTTATGTAATATCCTATGTAACTATTAGGATATCTACTTAGATGAACAATGCGTTTTTACTTGATGCTAGTTTGTTTATATCCTAACAAACTCTTTGCATCTAAACACATGTATAATGAAATAATGGATTTACATCTTATTATAAACTATATGATATCCACGTGTCATTATAATTGGAATATAGTTATGGGATATCATCATTATTTTCAAAGCATATCTTGAAATATAATGGAAGTTTCTGTAAGTTGAAACATTGATACTATTTACATCATGACTATGATGTATAAAATGTACATTTATAAATTTATCCATGCTATATGATCATTATCAATGAATTCTTGATCAAGATATTCTTTGGCATTATGGCCCAAAGTAACTCATATCTTCTAACCTTAAATATTCCATACTTCACCTTACAATTCCTTAATTACTGTAAGGAATCTTATGAAGTATATCCACCACTAGATTACCCTTTAAAAATTTCACACTCACTAACTGAACTAATTCTGAAAGCTTTGTGGAATACCTTTATTTATAAAGGTTTATTTGTCCAAACTAAATACGTTGATATTACAAAATTCATTTAGCTATACCGAGTCTAAATACTAAATTGGTTATATCCTTGATGTATAATTTTAGTTTTACTTGAGAAAGAATTATCTTTCCACAACTGGGTAAAATTCTTACATTTTATATTCATCACTTATTGCCTATGATTTAGGTATCATTGAACTATTTATTGAGTATAAAACACCTCAATCAACATTAATTATTATACCTAGAATAATGTATCCTAGTGTTCAATGGAAACAAGAGATAAATGTTTTTTATACTCAATAATAACTTAACTTAAATAATTAACTTGTCAATTAGAAGTTATGTGTTTCTCACCACTGACTTAGGAATCACCCTTTCTCATCCACTTGGAGAATACACATGACTCCTTGTAATGTTTAAATTATTTACTTGGTTACTGTATTTCAATACACACATGTGAATGAAATATTGTATTTAATACTTAAGTAGTATTTTAGAAATATTAATTGATGAATATACACTAAAGAATACATGAATACTTTCTTCTGCCTAAATGGCCCGAAGGACTTCATTTTTATTTATTTTTTGTAACCCCTATTTAAGGGATGAGAGGGAAACCTTACAAGTCCAATAGGCTCATAGATTACATGGCCCGTAGGCTTAGGAGATTATATTACCCGAAGCTATTAGAGAATTCAACCAGACTATCTACAAGGAACTGCCCCTCCCCAGCATCTGCATCCTGATAGTAGCTCTACACCTTTGTATGACCGTCTAGCTAGGCTTACCGTGCAAGCACAGGCTGGTACCGATAACATAGCCATACCCTCTCATTCTGAAAATCCATTTGACTCTGCTCTGGTGAGTGCATCTGCTCTGAATCCTCTTATGGGGCTGCTCCTTTTTTGTAGTGTGTCTGGGGCCTGCATTCATGTGGCCCAAAGGCCTTGGGGTGGCCCTAAGGCCTTAAGGTGGCCCGAAGGCCTTGAGAATCAACTGGCCTGAAGGCCTTGGGTGGCTTGAAATCCTTGCAGGACCCGAGGACCAAACCAGTGGCCCGAAGGCCCAGATGTATGAATAGTTCCAACTGCTATAGTACTGAATAGTGCTTGCTACAGTACCTGGAAATATGCCTCCACCCGGATTTGATCTCGGGTCTCTTGGATGCACCTAGCGATTCCTCACCAACTGGGCTGAGTCTCATGTTCATGAATACTTTCTTCTAGGATTTATTTGATTGCGATTAAACTTCCATAGATTTTATTTAAATTTATGCAATGGAAGTAACCTCCTATTGATTAACCAACCTCATTTCAATGAAAGACTATGTGAATGATCCTTTGGTGTTGCGCTTTCCATTGGACTTTTCACCTTTCCTTTGAACTTATTCGCCGTAATTATTAAATATTAATATGTCTTTAATATTCTTATTGTTTGGTAAAACTTACATGAAAGATAATGAAGCATTTAATCCATCTTATTCAATTTATAACCTTAAAAGAAACTGGAGTAAATGGGTTAAAATGATATAATAAAGAGATCCATTGAAATATCATGATCTTACTTTCAATTTACACATAACCAGTGTAGTGATCTCCCATTTTTTGGTCGGAGTATATTACTCAAGAGGGGGTGAATTGAGTATCTATAAACATTTTTGTTACAAATTGGTTCTTTGAAATTTTTTTCCCAATTAAAAATATCATCAAAGTAAGTTTGTAGTGAATTTATAAAAGTCCTAAATGTTTAATTAATTTCTCAAAATATTGATTAGTTCTAAGATATACTAATCTAGAGATTAATATAACTTTTGAAAATAATCTACTGGTTCAAAATAGTTATAAAAACTTGTTAAAATAACTATCCAAGTAAAAATCTAGTATTCTAAAATATGAAGTAAAATAGAGAAAAATTGAATCAAAAGACACAAGAGATAAAACAAGTGGTTTGGTCTCAAGCCAAGACTTAATCCACTCCACTTGGTGATAACCTGCCACCAAGAAGTTTATATTAATAAACTTGATCCACACCCTGGATCAAGTTAAACAATAGTGCACAAGACTATCTAGGTCACATGACCTCTTCCACTATTGTTCATGGGAATAAACTACCAGGTCATACAAGGACCTCTTCCACACTTATCTGTGGGTGTAAGAATATGTTACAAGATACGAGAGGAAGGATATATAGTATCCTTTAGTTTAATATAAGAGACAATGTGTGTTTTAATATAGACACTCACACACACACACTGCTAGAAAGCTAAAAATTGTACATAATAATTCAATGAAAATGAGAAAGGGTTAAAAGTGCTCTGAGTGTTATTCTATGCAGATCTGGACTTGTAGGATGAAGAAGATGCAAGTATTGATCCCTATTGTGAAAAAACATAGTATCCCAAGTCTAGTGCTCTGGTTTCTAGTTCAATTGTGTAAGCTATATAGCTTGTGTTCTTATTAGATTTTGTACTATGAAGATGTTTTTGGATGTAATCTATGGTAGTCCAGCCTTCAGGAATCGAGAGTGTTTCATGTGTTCTTCAGTTTTATCTTGTTTCATGTATCAGTTCGCTTTTCAAACTATCACTCCTCTACCTATATGTTTTTGCAGTCAGGCTTATCTTCCATTTTAATTGTGGGTGTACATGTTGGAACTGACAGGATGCATGTATTCTGCACCTTGTATCTCATACTTTTAGGTGACATGTCTACAAAGAAACATTAATTATGTTAGTGCCTTTAAATGACTCAAATTTTACCATTATAAATTTAATTGAAAATGAAAAAACAGATTAAAGAACAGTGTCAAAATTTGTCTTGAAATTATATCACTTTGAAATGGTGTCACCATGAAAAAGTGTCTTCTTATTTTCCTTTGAGTGGTGATACATTCATGATGCCACAATTTTATTGAGATCAGGAACTGATAACATAGATGCAGTGTTAGGATCATGATGTTTGGTCCTTTTCAAAACTTTGAACAGTGTCTTGGTGATGGTAGCAAGGAAATGGTTCCACAGACTTCATGAGATCTGAAACTGGTTACGGTGTCAGGGTCACTGTGTCTGGGTCACGGTGCCAGGGTCATCGTGTCTGGGTCACGTTGTCTGGGTCACTATGTTTGGGTCACAGTGTTTGAGTCACGGTGTCTGGGTCATAATGTCCGGGTCATGGTGTCTGGGTCACGGTGTCTGGGTTTTTCCAAAAACCAGAACCAGTGGCAGACTTATGGTTTCTCATAATTATCAAAAACATTCTTAAGCAGTAACATTCACAGAATGAATTAGACTTAATCATTCATATAAGAAAACATTATAGAACAAAATTAAATATAGTTTACAATAATCAATCATGATTTATAGGAATCAGGATCCTGTGAAATTTTATTTAAATCATAGGGAAATAAAACATATATACACATGATTTGAGATAGATTAAATAGGTTTAACATGATTTGTGATCATTAAAACATGATTAAAACGTGAGGAATCCAAAAATATCCCCCTTTTTATGATAAAAAATCATAGGATTTAAATTTTTGTTCTTAGTGTGCTTTCTTCACCTTTTGGGATTATCAAAAAGATTATAGGAATCTAAATATGTGAATAGACAAAAACAGTGCACATTACATTAGATGGAAATATATATTTTTTAGTACAAGCAGTAGGCAAAATTACAAAACATCCCTATCAAAATACAATTTTCACTTTTTGTCAGCACTAGATATCTTCTCTTTTCCCTTGGCAGCAACATCAGAAGGATCCATAGGAGGAGAAATAGGGGTTGAATAAGGGAGTGAGACATCTATTAGAGAAGGAATAGGCAACACTTCCAAAACATAAGGTGCCAAAGTGGGTTTGGTGGAAGACTGAGGCAAGTTTTGGTCAAGGATAACAAGTATGATCTGGATCAGAGCCTGAGATACAGACATCGAGGTAGAATAAAAATCAGTGGATGATTAATAAGTTAAACTAAACCACAATGTAAGTGCTTTTCACATAAAGATAAGGCTTCAAAAATTGAATGAAATTAGTAATGATCTCACCATCATACTGCATTTCCTTCTCAAAATCATATTTGATCTCTATGAACTTTTCCAACAGAGGAGTGAAATATTTCAGCTTTTGGAATTGAGTCATAAAGGCTTGAGTGACAAGAGGAATTTTAAAATTCTCTATAAGATATTTGAAATGATTTGTCATATCATGCTTAGAGAAAATACTATTAAAGTAGAAATCCACTTTCTTAGTAATTTCTTCCTGATCATCATTAGCAATCGTTGAATGAATCCTCGCTAAGTCAAGTACTATGTCACTATTCTTGAAAACCGTAGATAAACTTTCCTTGTCAAAACCACTTAACACTGACTGAAGTTCCTCCTTAAAAACAGTTCTGAGTATATCGCTATTAGTGGGTTGAGATGACTATCCAGAGGTATTAGAGGCTGTAACAACTGAAGTGAGGGAATTGAGCTGATTTAAAAATTTCTGTAGACATCCCTTATACTCATTAGTCAGTTTTTAATACCAACAATAAGCTCATGCATCTCATTGAATATCTATATGTTTTTCTCCTCCACTTTTTCAAATATTGAAGTCAAGTTCAGTTGAATCAGAAATGAAACATTCTATAGAATCTGACCACTAACATCCTCAATAGGATGAGCAATAGGGGCTTGTCCTAGTTGCAATACTTTTTGCATATCTTCAACCGTATCCCTGAGAGACTTCACCTCATCAATCAACTACTTGTTCTCAATTCTAACCTCTTGTATTTCATAAATAATTTTTGGTTTAATCTTCCATATGATTTTCTCTAATAACAAGGTAGTATCTCTTTCACTGAGATTTATTACAGGAAAAGGTTACGTGTTCATGATATTTTGAAATCCAGATAATAAAGTAACTCCAAAAGCTTTCATATCACTATGACTCATGGAAGCATAAGGTTCATGTGAAGGTTCAGGAATAGGAGTTGAGACAGGATCATGCTCCTTAGCATATATTACTTCTAAAGAAGAAATTGGTCTCAATTGAAACATATTGGAAAGGTCTATGCCTTTAACCAAGGACTCATGGAAATTATCTATATAAAAGTAGCTAGAAAACTTATACCAGGTATCTACAATGATTTGATCAATAGGATTGGGAACTTCAACACTTTCTAGACTGGGGTGATGCTCCCCCTCAACAGGTGCATATTTTACAGGACTAAGAGATTCATTCCTTTGATCTATTTCTAAATTTTCATCTCTAATAGCCTCACCCATTTCATTCTATCTAGCTAAAAGGTTTGTTCCATTCTTTCCTTAGCAGATAGGATAATTTCAGGACCAACTTGTTCCTCTAAATGTTCCTCAACAACAGTCTCTTACTCAATAGTTAGTTCTTCTTCTAGATGCTCCTCAAGAACAACATTTTCTTTTAAACTAACATCAGATTATTTTCCAGAAGCATGTTATTATTCTAAATCAACACTTCTTTCAGTAACATGTTCTTCCTTCTCAACTACATCTTGTGGAACATGTAGACTAATATCTTCTTTGTCCAAAATAGTTCCTTCCATAGGTGCAACAACTACCTCTTTTTATTCTTCATCAGGATAATCAACAACTTAATCTAGTTTCAAACCAAGATTATATATGTTCTTAGGTCTTTAATGATGCTCAAATAGATTAAACTTTTCATATATCCTTTCATTGTCCTCCACCCAATACTTTTTCCAAGGATTCAAACATATTTTCATCCTTTTGACTTTATCATTTGAGATACAAAACTCATAGTCTTTGATGAATTCCTCATTTGTTCCAACCACTTCTTTAGCATATAACATTGTAGAGATTAACCTTGAATAGAACAAAGAGGTAGACTTTGAAGTTGTCTTAATCAATTCACACATGTGAAGTATAATATACTTACATAGATTAATCTTGTGCCCATTTTTCATAAGATGTATTAAGAATACATCTTGATACTTGAGGGTAGAAAAATCTCCTTTCCTTGGAATAATTAGATTCTGGATAAACTTAAACATCAATCTCGTTTCACCATCCAACTCAGCAGCAATTTCCCTTCTTTTCTTCTTATTTCCAATCAAACTTCCCAGTGACTCTTCTAAGATGAAAGCATCACTAGGAAGAGGAGGACCTCTCTTATAATCCTCAAAAATTCCTTCATGAGGTATTTCGAGGCAGAAATCCTATAACCTCAAGGAAAAATTACATGTTTGACCATTAATCTAGCTTCTTACAACAAAACCATCTTCAGTATTGAATGAAAACTAGACATACTAATAAAACTGAGAAACAAGTTTTTGATAAATCGGCCTTGTCTCTTTTGTGAACCAGTTCAGCCATCCGTACTCTTCTAGTATTTTCAAAACCAAAGACTTACTTTTCAGCAACCACTTAGAAAAAATTTGCTTTTTTGGTACTACTATTCTATCAACAAGATTAGGGTTCAACAGTCCTTTGGGATTTACTTTCAGTGACCTTTTCACTTTCTTCTGAGATCTGCGCTTCTTAGGAGTTGATAAAGCTGAGAGCTTCATTCTGGGCATTCAACAAGGGTTCGAGAGAGATAAATGAAAAAGATGAAATAAGTCTTACATTTTGAAAGAGAGGGGTTACAATTTTGAGAGAAGAGAGCTCGAGTGAGGAAAAGAGTGGAAGATATTTTGTTTTTATCATTTAGGTATTTCAAGTGTCGCAAATTCAAAATCACAGGATAAAAACAATAAAAAAATGAACACCAAAATACAGGTAATAAAACACAAATAAAACAAAAAAAGTCATTATGGTGAGACTAGAATAGATTTTCATGATGAGACCAGAATAAATTGTCATGGTTTTATCTTTATGGTGTGACTCCAAATGATGCAATAGTATTATTTGAGACAGTAAGTGCAAGACAGTAACCAAGAGACAATAATTGTGAGACCGTAAACATGAAACTGTAACTTCAAGATAGTAACCTATAAAACTATGAGAGTGAGATAGTAATTCTAAGATAGTGACTTGTGAAACCATAAATCATGAAATCGTAAACTATGAAACAATAAGCTGTGAGACAGTTTGTTTTGAAATAATACACTTTCTACTTGAGATTTATCATTCCTAATTCATGTATGATGTAATATATTCTTTCATAATTTAATATTTTAGTGAATTTATCAGTAAGATGACATTCAGTTCCAATGAATTCCAAAGTGATATCACCATTTTGATAGTGGTCTCTCAAAAAGTGATGTCTTACATCAATATGTTTTGTCCTAGAGTGTGAAACATGTTTTTTTTTGAAATTTTGATAGCACTTATATTGTCACAATTTATAGGTACATTCCTAAATTGATATCCATAATCTATTAATGAGTGTTTCATCCACAAAATTTGTTCACAATAAGTACCAGGCACTATATATTCATCTTTAGCAGTAGATAATGCAGCAAAGTTTTGTTTCTTACTACACCATGACACTAGAGACTTGCCTAAAATGTGACATGTTCTAGAGGAGATTTTTTTATCTAATATACAACCACTAAAATCATCATCATAATAGAAACTAACTCAAATGATTGTCCTCTAGGATAGAACAACCCTAGATTGGGTGTATGTTTGAGGTATTTGAAAATCCTTTTAACAACATTTAAATGAGATTCTTTAGGATTTGCTTTCAAATGAGAACACATACATACACTAAACATAATATCAATTGGGATAGCGGTTAACTAGAGTAGGCTTCCAATCATTCATCCATAAGTGGTTTGATCAGTAGATTTTTTATCTTCATCAATATCCAACTTACAAGTATAACTCATTAGAGTATCACTACTTTTAGCGTTATCCAAGAAAAAACGTTTTAGAAGATCTTTAGTGTATTTTCTTTGATATAAAATAATACAAATCTTTATTTTTAAATATTTGAAATCCAAGAAATAATTTTAGTTCACCCATTAAACTCATTTCAAATTCCTTTTGAATCATTTTAGAAAACTCAATACATAAGGAATTTTTTGATGATCCAAAAATAATATCATTTACATAAATTTGAACTACTAAAACATCATTAAAAATTCGTTTTATAGTAAGGGTATGATCAACTATAACTTTTGTAAAACCTTTGTAAATAAGAAAAGTACTTAATTTATCATACCAAGCTCTTGGAGCTTGCTTTAAACCATACAAAGATTTTGATAATTTAAAAACATGATTTGGAAAGTGAGGATTTGTGAATCCAAGGGGTTGTTCAACAAAGAAATATTCAGATATATACCCATTTGGAAATGTAATCTTGACATCTATTTGATATATTTTGAAATTTAGATGGTCCACATAATCAAATAGGATTCTTATGGAATCAAGTCAAGCAATAGGTGCAAAGGTATCCTAATAGTAAATTCCTTCTTCTTGACTATATCCTTGTGCAACCAATCTATAATTGTTTCTAACTATGTTACTGGATTTATATACCTTATTTCTAAACACCCACTTAGTACCTCTGGTGAATATGTCTTTGGGTCTATCAACAGGTTTCCAAACTTTGTTTCTTTCAAACTTATTAAGTTCTTATTTCATAAACATCACCCAAAATTCATCATTGATAACATCATTAATATTTTTAGGTTTAGGTTGTGACAAGAAAACTTGATGTTCAACCTGATTTCAAAGAGAATATCTAGTTTGTGTTTCTTTATATAAATCTTCTACAATATCATCTAAAGGATAGTTTTTAAGGGTTCTAATAGCTCTAGAAAAATAGGGGCTTGTGATTTCAATTTCTTCAATAGGTTCAGGATCATTATGACTTGAATCTAGATAATTTCTAGAACTAGAAGTATTTACAGATTCCTTTATAGGACAGTTGGAGGACTCAACATTGATATCTAGATTTGACATATCATCCTCAAGATTATATAGAGAGGTCTTAGGCTCATGTGGATTTGTCTCATCAAACTTGACATGGAAGGATTCTTCCACACATTTAGTTCTTTTGTTAAACACTCTGTAGGCTTTACTAGAGATTTATTATCCTAGAAAAATTCCTCCATCACTCTTGGATGCTATTTTGTCAATATTTTCCTTAGTATTAAGAATATATACTTTGCAACCAAAGACTTTGAAGTAGCTTAATTTGGGTTTTCTATTTTTTCCTAACAAATATGGAGTTCGTTTAAGAATAAGTTTAATAAATACTCTATTAATAATATAACATGATGTATTTACAGATTCATCCAAAAAATAAATAGGTAATTCATATTCAATAAGTATGGTTCTAGCAATTTCTTGCAAGGTCCTATTTCTTCTTTTGACAACTCCATTTTGTTGAGTTGTTTTAGGGGCATAGAAATTATGACTATAGCCGTTTTGTGAGAAAAAGGATTCAAACTCTTGATTTTCAAACTCACAACCATGGCCACTTCTTAAATATTTAATTATAATTCCATTAAGGTTTTCTGCAATTTTAGAATATTTGGTGAAATGAGAGTAGGATTCACTTTTGTGAGCCAAGAAGAAGGTCCAAGAATATCTAGAAAAGTCATCTACAAGAACATAAACATAGTACTTCACATTTAAACTAGAAACTCTAGATGGTCC
Source organism: Viscum album (assembly GCA_963277665.1). Classification (NCBI taxonomy): domain Eukaryota; kingdom Viridiplantae; phylum Streptophyta; class Magnoliopsida; order Santalales; family Viscaceae; genus Viscum; species Viscum album. The sequence goes on from OY728137.1 coordinate 366,666,726, forward strand.
AAAAAAATCCATGTGAACCAACTCGAGAGGTTGGGAAGTTGAAAATTATTTATTTGGTTTGAAGGAAATTCTGTGTTGCTTTCCCTTTTGACAAGGATTACACACTTTATCATTTGGAAACTCTAGTTTGGGTAGATCTTTGACTAAACTTTTTCTAGTTAGCTTTCTAAGGGAGTGAATATTGCAGTGTCCTAGTCTTCTATGCCAAATCCAAGACTCTTTGTGAAATACACTTAATCATGGAGCATTTTGAGAAACTAAAGAATCTATGTTAACAGAATATATATTTTCATTTCTTAATGCAGAAAATACTAATTCATTTTTAGAATTAAAAAAATTACAAGTGTTATTTTCAAATTTAACATGAAATACATCATCACATAGTTGTGAAATACTAAGCAGATTATATTTCAGTCCATCAACAAAAAGTACTTTGGAATTTAAAACTGAGTTAGAGTTACCAATTTGGCCATGGCTAATGATTTTTCCTTTGGAATTGTCACCAAAAATGAAATTTCCACCATAAATTTTTATTAGGTTATTCAAACACAAATAGTATCCTTTTATGTGTCTTGAACACGCACATTCCAAGTACCATAAGCTTTTACAAGAGCTCTTCAAACAATTTTCCTACAAAATAGACTAATAAAAACAGACTTTGGTACCCATATTTTTTTGAGTCCAGTAATATTAGTAACTAGTTCTTTAGGAACCCACATCTACCTTATATTTTTCCTATAAGAATTGTGTAAAGTATTTGAGAAATAAACTCTATTAGGTCTAGAAAAACTTAAAATAGTAAAGAGTGTATCATAGTCTGAACTAGAAGAATTTTTTCTTAAACTAAGAGTAAATCTGTATATTCTAAATTTAGAAACTAAATTGGTTTTTCCAAAATTTCTTTTTCCAGGTTGATAGCCAATACCAGTATTGTATTTTTGGGAAATCTATTTACCTAGAATTTATACCAAGGCATCTTTACCATTTGAAAACCTTTCAATTTCCTTTTTTAATTTCTCATTATATAGCTTTAATTCATTGTTTTCTTTGATTAATTGAACATTTTTATATCTTTCTACAAAAAGATCATATTTAAAAATTGAGGTAAGAGCATACTATTTCTTTAATTAATTGTATTTATCTTTTAGTTCATTACATGTCTCTTCAAGAATATTGCAATACTCAAACATTTCTTCTTTAGAAATATTTTTAGAATAACTTTCATCTCAATAATATTAGGAATTTTTTAAATGAGATTCCAGGGTTAGCTCAGATGTGTTTCTCATGAAACACATATTAGCTTTTTTAGACTGTTCATCATGTGAAGACTTTGAGTCACTTGAACTGTCCTTAGAATCACTTCAAGTTGCTTTCATTGCCTTTTTATACTTTCTATCTTTTTCCTCATATTTTTTTATGCTTGATCTTGGGACAATCAACCTTTATATGTCCCTTTAACTTACATTCATAACATACTATCTCATCAAACTTGTCATTTATTTTCCAATATTTCTTTCATTTTCCCTTTTGATCATATCTTCCTTTGAAGTTATATTTTCTGAAAAATTTCTTCCTTTTGTAAAATTTCTTAAATCTTTTGGATAATTGATCCATATCCTCATCAATATCGGGTGATTATTGTTCACTATTGGAACTTTCTACAGAGACTTGAAGTTTCTCTTTTTCTTTGTGTTTAGAGGTGGTGGTCTTGAATGACACATATTTTCTTTTGGGTTCATCCTCCCCTTCCTTGTTTAATTTCAGCTCTTCTTCATACATCATTAGTTTCCCAATGTGTTCTTTGCAAGTAATTTTCTGATGTCACATGACTCTCTAATTGAGATAGAGGTTCATCTCCATCTATTAGATAGGAATCTGAGAATCTTCATGATTTGTTCTTTGGTTGTGACATCTCTTCTAAGAGAGATCATTGTATTGAAAATTTCGTTGAACCTGAGATACATATTAGAAATAGATTCATCAGGATTAATTTTAAAGTTATAATACTTAATAGTATAAGTATTAAGTATCATTTCTTTCGCATTAGTGGTCCCCTCATGAGAAATAGACAAGGTGTCCCTAATCTCATAGGTAGTTTTACAGGTATAAATTTTGTTGAATTCTTCATCTCAAAAAGAATATTATAGAGAATTCACTGCTTTATAGTTATTTTTATAGGAAGTATTGGTAGGTTTATCCCAAGTGTTTATAGTAGTTTTAGAAATAGCATATTTAATTTCAATAGCAGTCTAGATTTCAAATCCCATGCTTTCTAGATGTATTTTCATTTTAAGCTTCCATTGAGCATAGTTTGTTCCATTAAAGAAAGTTGTTCTATTACTACCTGTTCCTTCTAAATGATTTTCCATAATATAAATTTTAAACGGATTTCAAATAGATATAAATTTAGAAATAAAAGAAATTGAAGATCTTTTAAAGACAACTATAATCACAGATGAACAGATTTGAAAAAGATTTGAAAACTGAAAAATTTCTAAAATCCTCTAATACCAATTTTTGGTCAGAGTAGATTACTCAAGAGGGGGGTGAATTGAGTATCTATAAAATTTTTTGTTAAAAATTTGTTCTTTGAAAAACTTCCCCCAATTAAAAATATTATCAAAGTCTATTTGTAGTGAATTTATAAAAGTCATGAATGTTTAATTAATTTCTTAGAAGATTGATTAGTTCTCAGCTATACTAATCTAGAGATTAATATGAATTTTAAAACTAAAATATTGGTTTAAAATAGTTATAAACACTTGCAAAACTAACTATCAAAGTAAAAATATAGTTTTTTGAAAAATAAAGTCAAATAGAGAAAAACCGAATTAAAAGAAACAATGGATAAAACAAGTGGTTCAGTCTCAAGTTGAGACTTAATCCACTTCACTTGGTGATCACATACCACAAAGAAGTTTATATTAATAAACTTTATCCACACCCTGGATTGAGGTAAAAAAAAGTGCACAGGATTGTCCAGGTCACATGACCTCTTCCACTTTTCTTCATGGGAATAAAATACCAGGTCACACAAGAACCTCTTCCACACTTATCTGTGAGATTAAATAGATGTAAGAAGATATGAGAGGAAGGATATCTTGTATCTTTCAGTTTAATACTATATATAGTGTGTGCTTTAATATATACACACACACTGCTTGAAAGATAAAAACAGTACAAAATAGAGAAAAGACAATGAGAAAGGGTTAGAAGTTCTCTGTGTGTTATTCTATCCAGCTCTGGACTTTTAGGATGAAGAAGATGCAAGTATCGAGTCCTCTTGTGAAAAATAGAGTATCACAAGTCTGGTGCTCTGGTTTCTAGTTCGATGGTTTAAGCTATCTAGATCATGTTCTTATTATGTTTGGTACTAAAAATATGTTTTTGGATATGATCTACGGTAATCCATTCTTAAGGGAATAGAGAGTGCTTCGTGTGTTCTTTAGTTGTATCTTTTTGCATATATCAGTTCTCTTTTCAAAAGCTAGCTCCTCTACCTATATGTTTTTTTCATCCAGGCTTATCTTCCTTTTTAATTGTGGGTGAACATGTTGGAACTGATAGTATGCATGTATTATACACCTCGTACCTTGTACTATCTGGTGAAATGTCTATAAAAACATTAATTATTTCAGTGCCTTTAAATGACTCAAATATGACCATTAGAAATAAATTGAAAACGACAAAACATATTAAAGAATGGTGTCACAGTTTATCTTGAAACAATATCACTTGGAAATGGTGTCACCAAGAAATAGTGTCTTCTTCTTTTCCTTTAAGCGGTGAGACAGTCGTGATGCCACAATTTCATTGATATTAGAAACTGGTATCACATATGCGGTGTTAGGATCACGATGTCTGGTACTTTTACAAACTTTGAACAGTGTATTGGTGATTGTAGCAAGGAACCGATGTCACATGCTTCATGAAATCCGAAACTGGTTACGGTGTCAGTGTCACGGTGTCAGGGTCATAGTGACTTGGTCATGATGTCTGGGTCACGGTGTCTGGGTCTTTTCCAAAAACCAAAACGAATGGTAGACTTACTGATTCTCAGACTTATCCAAATATCAGTAAACAGTCTTAAGTATTAACATTAATAGAATGAATTATACTTAATCATTCATATAAGAAAACATTACCAAACAAAATTAAATATAGTTTACAATAATCAATCATGATTTATAGGAATTTGGATGTTGTGAAAGTTTATTTAAATAATAGGGAAACCAACCATCTCTACACATGATTTGAGATAGATTAAATAGGGTTAACATGATTTGTGATCATTAAAAAATGATTAAAACATGGGGATTCCAACACCATTCATATCTTGCTTCACTTTCTCCTCAGATACTTCTCAGAGATGAGACTGTATGTCATATCATCCATATATCAATGTTATAAATGCAACAAACATTAAACATTGATGATAGCATAATGACATAACCATCATATTCTCTTTACATGATTATCTTGTATGCAATTTTACACCCGCACTTTCTGAGGTGGATTAATAGGTATAGGGACACTAGCTCAAGGAATTTCTGATATTATAGTAGTGTGCGTAAGAACTTATACTACACATGGAAATTCATTATAGTTTGTACATTCACTTTGTATAATATTTATCATAGTTTATCTTTTGGAATTACTTTCTATTTTATACAAAAATAAAATTCTAGTAGATTGTACTTTTATCTTGATTACTGAATTAGAAATTATTGAATATTTTAATAATTAAATGTCTCCCACTATTTTATTGAATTCTAGGAACCCTATTTTCTAGAACAGGAATACTCTTTCACTTGAGTATTCTAGTGGAAAGGATCCCTGAACTTCCCCTCATAGTCTACAAACTTTGGCTATGCCACTACTCTAAGGGTTCAAGGTAGGAATTTGGCTGACCAGCCACATTAAATCATGGTTCCTTGATTTATTGAGTGAAGTCCAAACTTCTAAAATTATAACTTTATTTACTCAATTTTTGAATCTAAAGTGATATAAATTTATCTATGGATAATCCTTACTACCATTTTAGTTAAGTCATCCCATTGTTCTCATAAGAACTTCCCAGTTGTAAGAGGTACCCTCAGCTATGGCTGACTAAACACCCCAAACACCTGATTATGTTCAAATTCAAATAATGGAAGGCATTTTTGAATTAATATTTATTTGAGGGGTTTTTTAATTCTCTTCAAGAATGTAATCTATTTCTATTAATCATGTTCATCTATGTTTTTTCACTCACAACTGAACATTAATAGAAAATACATTCACCTATTCTTTATGCATTTTATTATTTATTATTTTATGTATTTTTCTGCTCTCATAAAATTCATAAAATAATAAATAAAAGCATAACGGTAAACATATACCAAAATCTTATTGAGCATCTAATGTTGGTTGATCCATTTAAATTTAATGAGCCAACCACGACCTAGGGGCATTATACCTGAGTCATCACTGACTTTTGATCCAAATCACCCCATCCATTATGTTCTCTTCTTGTCTAGAGTAATGCCTCGACTCAGCATTATCCGCATATCACACTGTCCTCTTTATGACATACTCCCTTGTATTGGTGGGGCCCACTCCATACACCATCTCTATCAATTGTATTAAAATACCTGCTCACAGATGATGGAGACTAGAGGTGCAAAGTACATACGTTGAATTTGGACACACAGACCCCTATACATATTGACCGAAAGGATGATACACAAATTTTCATTTAATTAATTACAAACATCACACATAGTTAAAATATTTAATTAAATAAATCAGAAATACATAGGTTGGGACAATTACTCAATACTGGTTTGTATAAATTTAAGTGTGATAAAAATTAAATTGTAATAATTTAAGTATGAGAGAAAATAAATAAATTAAATGAATTAAGAAATTCAAATAATTTATCAAATGAATATTCGGTCCGATTAATAATTTAATTTTAATGCAAATAAATAAATAAATCCATTATTTCAATTTAATATTAAATTGAATTAATTATATTTTTAGGTATTAAAGTTATTATTTTAAACTAAAAATTAATATTTTTATCAATTTAATTTAATTCTATAATTAAATTAATTAAATATATTAATTTGATTAGGTCGAATCCCGAAACCCTGCTTCGGACCATTATAGGTCGCGTTGATCCCACACAGACCCATACAGGATCAATCTGGTCCACACAGGTCTACCTAGACCCATTTTGGGTTAGGAAGACCTATCCAATGTCAAGATGACCCATAATAGGAGAAAACTAGGAGACAACCAATAGTCTCCCATATGGATTTGGCCGGGTGAGGTTCTGACAGAGTTGGGAGCTCACGGGAGTCCGAATGCTCGCACTACGGTGCTTGAGGGTGCTCTAGACATGGGGTATAAAATGTGGATGGGTGCGGTGTTAGGTCAAAGGTGGGTAGCTAGGACTGCAGTCCAAGTCACTGGGAGGTGTCGTCGCATCGATAATGTGTGGCTGCGAGGTGAGCTAGTGGTCACTAAAGGGAGAAGTCACCATGTGTCTAGATCGGGTTGGGAGACGGCAACCCTTGGGGATGGTCCGTAGCCAACACAAGGAGGTGAGTTCTAGGAGGAACCCCTATTGATTTTTTTAATTTGTCTTTCTGAAAGGTAGAAAAAATTACAAAAAATACCCAATTTTTTTTAATAACCTGACACCATTTAAAATTCTTCTTCCTCATTTTGTTTCATGTGCAGTTTTTTTATAAAGTCTAATATTATAATAAGATAATTATAATTATTATTATAACAATATTTTTATGAATAATTCACTTTACTGGTGAAAAATAATTATCCAAAAAACTCTATTCTAGTTACCAGTAGTATGATCAAAATTCAGGTTCACCAATGAGGCAACCCAAGTTTTAATTCAAAGTTTAATACCCAAGATCAAACCACACATGATCCATATTTTTCTTTTCAAATGGCTATAACTTGGCCATCCGAACTTGAATCAAAGAGAAGTTCGATCTGTTGGGACTAAAATAATACCCACTGATTTAAATTTAAAGAAAATTAATTTTTATTTAGGTAAGATAATTTACATGCTCTCTTTGATACCAATTGAAGGTACCAGGGTCACTGTATAAGGCAATGGGCTAGGGATTTTAAATATGTCATTATTAGGACAATGAAACTTGTCATCTCCAATGATCCAAGCCCTAGTATAGTATGAGGATTTTTCATAAATTAAACAGAGAAAAATATAAACTAAAAACATACCTTTTATGATCTACTATGGATAACATCTTCTTGTCATTGGCAATCATTGCATGAAGTATGTAAATATGAATCCCTCTATATCCTCCACATGTGCTTAAAAAATACATTGGAACCTTGATCGTTGAATTTCAAGGGCTAGTGCAGAGATCCAACGATGATTTTGATGACCTGACGATCACCGCATTGATGTGCCTTTGATGTGTGAGAGAGAACTCAATCCAATCACCAAGATCGAGAGATTATATCTCTATGAAGTGGGAGAGGAGAGAGAGGCTCTAGAAATCTCACCATGAATAGTTTTTTGTGTGAGATCCTCTCTCTCTATTTATAGTGGATGCAAAAGATACCTGGTAGGGTTCCCTAACCCCCGTTTATTTAACATCTACTAAATAAATTATTATGATGAACTAAACTAAATAAATATTATTTTTTATTTTATCACATAACTATAATATATATAAAATATATTACGTGATAAACCTATGTCATTAACTCAACTCGTAATTCCCTCTTAATATTAAATGAACTTGGAATATTAAAATAATATTTATTTGATTAATATTTTCTCATATTTACTTAAATTGTAAATAATTTAAATAAATTCAACCCAATTATTCATAAATTTACTAATATGAATTTTTTTATTTATCCATGATTGATAGCTTGGAAAAAACTCAGACCCTGTGGTGGATCCCACCATGTTCAATATACCTATTCAAATGAATAAGGAAGATTATTGAATACTCTATCTTGTGAGACCCTCTAGGCCCCTATCTTGATAGTAGTGAATAAAATCCACATGCCAAGAGTAGAGTCTAGTAACTCGTCAAGGCCCCTAAAGAGATAAGGAAAGTCATAGAAAAGGTAACCAACCTGGGGAAACACATTTTGTATTATAATCTCTTCATCTTTAAATATCTCATAAAGCTGGATGCACACTTATGTAATCACTCTTTTCTTGCTTTATAATATTTTGATCTAACTGTATGCATTTACCTTTTGACAACCATGGACACAAACTTATGAAGATACTACCATACTGATCAACAAGGCCCGAAATATATTATTTTCTCAACCAAGAGGCAACAAATCCTTTCTTAACCATTGAACCAATGCCATACCAACAATGATTTACCAAACAAAAGCTACCTCACCATGATTTCATTATCATGATTTTTCCTTGTATCAAAGTGCGAGATCAAATGGAACACACTGGTAATGATCTCAAGTCAGGAGACCAATAAAAATGTCCATAGATAGGAACAAAAAATGACACCCAAAACATGTGGTGTTCTTATTGGAGGCTCAATCCTCATAATCTCACTACTAGAGATCACCAAGTGTGAACTCCATGAGAAGAAGTATCAATGCTTATGAGCCCCCAACAGTTGATAGTCAAACACCAATTATGTCTAGTGACTATGATATATCTAGACTATATAACCATTTTTTAAGATTAATTTCGCTATATCTCAAGGTTATAATTATAGCATGAGATATTCTACAACCTTTTGATATAAAAATTCATCTATGAAAATTACCATTTCAACAGTGGATGAAGAAAATTATACACTATAATGGTAAGAATATACCATTTATATCAAACTTTACACAAGATATGGTAATAAAAATTACTATTCAAGTTGAGTATATAGTTACCACTATTACAAAAATTATTTGGGGGTTAGTGGTAGATAAAAGATAGGAACGTCGGGGCTTGAGAGGTATGTGTAGATGAGTGCATGTTTATCTCTCTTTCATGCCAAACGTTGAGTTTTCATGGGTGTTTGAGAGTTTTATTTTAAATTTTTTACCAGTTTTGTGTTTTTTATGAGATTTGATGTTTTTTATCATTAATTATGAGTTTTAGAAAAAACCCATTAGTAATTTTGTGAAATTTTTAATTTTAGGGTAAAAGGGGGAGGAAATTATAGGAGCATAGTTTAAGAACAAGGTTAGTAGAAACTATGCAGAGATCATGTGACTAGGTCTAGAATCCTCCTAGTGTTGTTTCTCATGAATGTCATATAGTTTATCAACCCATGTGACCAAACCATACACAATGAGAAAATGTTTAAAATTTTGAATTTTATACCCCTTATTTGTTTTGAAATATTTGTTTAATTTGATGATGGTTGTTTGATGTTTATTATAATGGTTTTTATGGTTTAATTTTTGTTGATTGAGATCCAACTTTGTATTGAATGAGTTTTTGTATGTGTTTTAAAGAAAATTATTCCTAGAAAGGCCACCTCTAAGCAAAAATAGGGAGCTAAATAGCATATTCTTCATGAGAACCCTTTGTTTGATCATACTTTAGTGGAATTTGTGATCTAAACTATTATATTCTTGGACCAAGAGGATGAAATAAGTCTAGAAGGAATGGTGAACCATGCTCAGGAGTTCACCGATCAGAACCCACCCATTGTTCATGGTAATAAAGGGACCACTAATATTGAGGAATGGATCAAAAGGATTGATCATATAATTCTCTTCTTTAAGACCCATGAGACCTCTAAAGCTATATTCACTAATTACATGTTAAAAGGAACATGTAGAAAATGGTGGGAATATATCATACAAGTGAATTTTCATGGGGATATCACCTAACTACCTTCAAGAAGGATTTCAATCAAAAGATTTATCCAAATACACTAAGGGTGGAGAAGGCCTATGAATTCATGATTATGGAGAAAGGATACAATTTATTGATGGAGTATTCAAATTAGTTATATGAGATTGTTCATTTTTATCAAGATCTCATCATGAATGATTAACTTAAGGATATACATTTTGAAATGGGCCTCAAGTCTAATATTATGTTGATTTTTATTCTTTTTTCCTATCAACTTATGCCGAGATGGTGGATAAAGTTGTTATGACTGAGGTAGACATAGTTAGGAAGATGGTTCTTAGTGGGGTCTCTTCATCAGTAGGGGTAATGATATATCTTTTTCTAAATAGAATAGGAATGGGTATGAACCTCATCAGAGTAGAGGAAGAGGTATTCATTAGTCATTAGGTTTACCACTAGTACCTTATTTAGGGAATAAGATGGTGGATTTTTATTAGCATGGGAAGTCTAAACACACTAGAACTAATTTCCCAGTGGCTATGAGGATGTTCCACTAGTGTGGGAAATTGGGTCATATCCAACACATTTTCATGACTCCCTTATAGGGGAGTGGAGTTGGTTTTTTGTCTTATAAGGGTTAAATGTTATGATATAATGCCTCTAAGGGCATAAGATATTTCCCTTATTCCAAATGGGAATCTCATTCAACAAATAAGGATTTAGGTGGATCTAATTCAATATATATTTATATAATGGAGATGGCATCAGAGGTCTCTAATTCCTGGCCAACCACCATGATAGGTATGATGTTTATTACTTCTTCTAGGACTTTATCTATGTTTGATATGAGTTATGCACATTAATTTATCTCATTAAAATTTATTGATGCTTTGAGTATGTTAGAAAAGTTGATTCTATTTATAATTAATCTAATTACCCCATTGGGAAGGAAGAAGGAAAAAGGTTTTAAGTGTCGAGAGTGTAGCATGTTATTTATTGACTTGGAGGTCACACAAGACTTCCTTGTATTAAAATTTGAAGTTTTTTATATCATCTTATGTATAGATTGGATGATTAATTTTAAATCCGAAATTGAATTTTATCATTTTAGGGTCCAATTTATATCTCCTAATAGGAACACTCACTCCTTAGTAGGTGAATGAGACCCGAGGACAGGGAAGGTAGGACCCATTATTCTCTATATAGGGTGGATTTTGTGCCATCTATCTACGTTGTTCTTTGACGTTGCAAAGCATGATTCAAATATTCATCTTATATTGGTATTGGATTATTACCCCAAGGTGTTTCCGAATAATTATTTTAAGTTTCTACCCCAATGAGAGGTGAAGTTCACTATCAACCTCCTCCTCGAGATGAGATCCATTTATTTACCATCATACCATATAGATCCTTCTAAGTTAATAGAGCTAAAGGATTTTGAAAGTAAAAGGTTTATTCATTTAAGTGTGTCACTACTAGAATCCCCAGTTTTTTTAATAAAGATAAATGGGAGTATAAGACTTTATATATAATATTGAAATCTTAATAAGGTGACTATTAAGAATAAATACCCATTACTGTGAATTGATGATATTTTTAAATGGATCAGGGGATCCTGATGTTTTTTGAAAATTGACCTGAGATTGGGGTATTAAATATTGAAGTCATGAGAGGATGATGTTCTTAAGACCACTTTCATGAGGCAGTATGAACATTTTATGTATTTTATTATTCTTTTTGTCCTTACTAATGATTCTTTAGTCTTTATGGTTTTGATGAATTATATCTTTGATCGATTTTGGGACTCCTTCATGGTTATATTAATTGATGATATCTTGGTGTACTCTAGTATAGTAGAGGACCATAGAGATCATATGGAGTTAGTTTTGGGAACCTTTAGAGAGAAAAACCTTAATGTTAAGCTATCTAAATTCTAGTTATAAGTTCATAAATAAAGGTTTTGGGTCTTTTGATTTCTAAGAAATGGATTTTAGTGGACCCAAAGAAGTTACAATAAGTCATGTATTGTGAAAGACACCAATATGCATTTGAGATTAGAAGTTTTTTGGGTTTGGATGAATATTATAGGTGTTATGTTTGAAAATTCTCCAGACTAGATTCCCTCATGACAACATTGACTCTAAAATGGGTAAAATTTGAGTGGAGTGAGAAGTTATAGAGGTCATTTTAGGAGTTTTAGGTTTGGTTGGAATCATCATCAATTATTATTTTTCCTGATCCTAGGAATGGTTATGTGGTGTTTTGGGATTCCTCAAGTATGGGGTTGGGGTGTGTGCTAATGAAAATTGATCATGTAGTGGTCTATGACTCTCTTTAGCTATGTACACATTAGTGTAATTACCCCACCCATAACCAATATTTTTTATCTATGATTCCTGCATTGAATACTTGGATCCATTACCTCTATAATGATAAATTTACAATTTTTCTGGATCATAAGAACCTGAAGTACAAATTAACCCATAGGGACATGAAAATTAGGTAGAGATGATGGGTATAGTATCTTTGGGATTTTGATTTTAATATAAACTATACCCCCAATAATGAGAATTTAGTTTCAAATGAATTGAATAGAAAATTATCAATAAAGGAAGTGCAAGAATATATGGATGTGTAGAGTCAGATGATTTTGTTGGTTAATATGAGTTTTGAAGTGTATGAGGATGGAAAGCAGGTGTTATTGACTAGTGTTCAGGTCATGCCCTCTCTTTTTTATTAGGTTCAGTTTGAGCAGGTATCTAACCCTAATAGTCAGTATATTGGTATAGAATTAAATGAAAGGGAAACCCTAGGTTGGTCTTAGTCTTCTAATGAAATTTTATTCTTTAGGGAGCATCCAATAGTTCCTTTGACCTTGAGGTAGGAGGTGATGCATGAGGGGACCTATTATAGCTAGTCCATTCACCCCAGGGCTTATAAGATTATCTATAATTTAAGAAATCATTAAGTATAAGAATAAAGATAAATATAAGTATAAGTATAAGTATAAGTATAAGTATAAGTAATTGTATAAGTATAATTATAAGTATATGTATAAGTATAAATATAAGTATAAATATAAGTATAAGTATAAGTGTAAGTATAAGTATATATATAAATATAATTATAAGTATGGGTATAAGTATAAATATAAGTATTAGTATCAATATAAGTATAAGTATAAGTATAAGCATGGTGATAAGTATAAGTATAAGTATAAGTATAATTATAAGTACAAGTACTACTATAAGTATAAGTATGAGTATAGGGATAAGAATAATTATTAGTATAAGAATAATCATACACATACGTATAAGTATAAGTATAAGTATAAGTATAAGTATAAGTATCAATATAAGTATAAGTATAATTGTAAGAGGAGGAGGATGCGAGTCGGGGGAGATCTATCTTGAGGCGATGATGGTGACTAGGTATTCTTTGACCTCATAGACCATCCAAATTATATTGGATTCAATTTACCTACTAGAGGAAATATTTTGAACTCACCTCTTGTGGGTGTGTCATTGAGGTATCTAGATTCACCTCCCTTGGGTGAGAATTATAATATATCTAAGGAGGTACCTCCTCTTACTCGATCTTCTAGGGATTTGGACTCATAGAATAGTAAGTCTGTTGAATATCTTAATCAGTATTTTTTTCATCCTTTCAATATATGGAATCTAATAATTTTTTAAAAGGGTTATACTTCTTAGTATTTAAAAACTAATATGTAATTTTAGAGAAATTGGAGATGTGAAAAAACTCAATCATCACACAAATTATGCTTCCAAAAGGGGAGAAACCTTGGGAATTGTATGTTCTAGTTAATCATATCTTTATGCCTTGGGGTTTCTTCGGATGGAAATTTATTCTATTAGGGTGAGTATTCTTCCGCATTTTATTCCCAAATGTAAAACAAAAAATTAAGGTTTGGTGCTTCAAACTATTCTCTTTGAGACCAAACGCTTTATGAATCTAGCAATGGACTTTTGGGTTTAACCCCTTCGAATTTCAGAATACATATGTTCAGGTATGGGGCTAAATACTTAGATCAAAATATTTTCTTTAGCACCCAAGAATTTTATATGGAATTTATTCTATGATTGGTACACATATTAAGATGTATAAAGAGACTGATCATGATTGGTTTGGGAACCATGTGAGAGTTATTATTGAATTTGATTTAATTGATTTCTTGACTAATCAGGACATTATATCCACTGAAAATGAGTATTTGAACTTAAAAATGATTTATGAGAAACTCTGTACCTTTTTATTTGACTATAGTATTACTGGGATTCCAAGATTGATTGTAGAATGAATATTAAATGATATATATATTTTTATAGGGATATGATGTGATGTAATATACAAGAATCATGAAAAATGATCACATGGATATTACGACTACTTTAGAAGGAGTGTAACCTAGTTCAATGAATGAGACTAGGGTGGTAGCTGACAAACCTTTTTTGGATGAGGTAGAATTTACTATTACTTATGATGGGTCTAGTGATCAAAATAAATATATTTATATTGTTAATTTAGGTTATTTCATTATTGCTAATGATTAGATGATGGTGAAGTCTAGAATTGGGACTATGGTAGATGTTGCAGGGGACTTGGTTTCCTTGAGAGATATTGTGGAAGTGACAATTAGTAATGCAAAAATATAGGAAAAGCGCTATACTCCATGGTCCAACATCATGTATGATTGGATTATTTCACATGTATAGAACAAAAAAAAGGATGTCACCAAGGACAATGTGGTGGAATATTTCAGTGTTGATCTAATTGATGATCAATACAATGGTGAAATTGATGCATAAGAACTCACTGACCAATAAATGTGGTAGAAGAAAATGATTACCTCAAGAGCTCATAGAGGCAATAAAAAATTAGATATTGAAGCTCCAATAATTCTCAAGTATATGAATGCATTTAATGTCAATGTTTTGGAGTAGGTAAAAGAGACAAAAAAGGTGGATGAGGACCCTCCCAACCTAGTTTCTAAAGGGGATATGTTAGTTATTGTTAGAAAAGGAAAATAAAATATATTCTCACCCTCATAGGTCAATATTATTAATAATGAGGTCTATTCCCAATCAGATAAGGACTATCAGCCTAGTTTAAATAGGAAAGATCATAATACCATAATTTTAGATCAGGAAATTCAATAGATTCAACAAAATTTGGAAAACCTCTGGATTCCATAAAGGCTGGTTTAGGCTTAAAATCTAGAGATTTTTTGATGGATGGAATGTAGGTGTCGACTCCCCCCTTGGAATCTGTATCAAATATGAAGGTGGGTATAGCCTCCATTGAGGAACCTACCATTCCCATAATGATTATTGATATAAGTTCCAATAATTATTTGTGTATTATATCTAAGGATTCTTCCTATAATAAAATGTCTATATATATTGGACCACATCTTGTGCGTGTACATGTTTTCACTCTAAGGGAGAAATCTAAGTAAGTTATCTCTCACATGAACTTGAGTAATTATTTTAATTTCCTTGGGTAAGACTAGAATAAAAAGGATGTGTATAGGGAAGTACCTATCACAAAATATTTCAACTCTATATAGGTTGATATTTTCAACCATTAGGGTACTCAGAGTCTCACTCCTTTAGACAATACTAATGCATCACTAGATGGAGAACCTTGGAAACAACCAAATACATAGATGAGAGGACGAAATCCACATAGAAGAGGGAAAAATTATGGTTAGATTAACTTTTGGGGTATCATAATACAAGTCTTCACTCAAAATCTATATTTTTGGATAGTCATGGAATCCCTCACTATCTCTGCCTATGTGATGTTTATCTATTCTAAATATAAGGGAATTTTTCCATGTCTAAACCCATCTCCTCTATCTTGTTTTCTTTTATTTTAATGATGGGGATTGACCCCAACCTATTTCAATAAGTATAAATATTAGTATAAGAAAAGAATAAACATAAGGATAAGGATAAGTATAAGTATATGTATAATTATAAGTATGAGTACAGGTATAAGTATGAGTATAAGTATAATCATAAGTATAACTATAATTATAAGTATACTTATAAGAATTGGTATAATTATAAGTAAAAACATAAGTATAAGTAAAAGTATATGTAGAATTATAAGTATAAGCATAAGTATACATAAAAATATAGGTATAAGTATAAGTATAAGTATAAGGGTAATCAAAAAAATAAGCATAAGGACAAGGATAAGTATAAGTATAAGTGAAAGTGTAATTAGAAGTATAAGCATAAGCATAAGTACAAGCAAAAGTAGAAATATAAGTATAAGTATAAGTATGAGTATAATTATGACTATAATTATAAGTATAAATTTAATTTTAAGTATAAATATGTGTTATAAATATATAAGTATAGGTATAAGTGTCACGACTGACCTTCTCCAAGATGAGGGAAGGAACAAAAAACTGCCAGACCCTTCCTTATTCAAGTTGAAGGAGAGATAATGGCCCCTGAGTCCTGCCTTCGATAGGCCTTGGAGTGGAGACTAGCACCAAGGGTATAGAATCTCACGTAATATGGAAGGAATTAGCCTTTTTATAGAACAAGATCAGGAGATAAGATGATAAATCCCAAGTAACTCCAAATACCAAAAGTAAAAGTGAAGCCCAAATCCATTCCCACATGCTTATTCCAAAGTAAAGCTGATATAAGGTAAAATGAAACTCCAAAGGTAAAGCAACAAAAGAAAATAACTAGGAAGAAACAACAACTAATCCTAATGCCTGATCTAGTAAATTCTATCACGGTCCTCAAATTCCTCCTAGAAACCTAAAAATAGTTTTATATACGTAGGGTAAGCATACAAGTATACTCAGTAAGGAAAAATAAATCTACATGTGAACAAGTGGGGGAACATACTAACTCCCCTATGAGAAAATAGTAGAACCTCAAAGCACCTACCAAGGAGTAGTAACCAACCCAGCCTCACAAAGGCACACTCACCAAATAATGCAAGTAAAGTAAAGTAATAGTATATGCACATTGACATTTGGGTACCCCTCACCAATTTCCCACTGGTGGACTACTTGTATCTAATGGCTAACATCTTAATGCTACCCCTATTCCAATACATAGTCCCACTGCCCCAACCTGCCTGCACACACCTGGGCCTCAATCACACACAATCCCACCTGTAGACACCTGGGCCACAACAACCACACCTCTCACCTGAAGACACCTGGGCCTCATTCCGAAGACACTTGGGAAAATAATCCTAGCCCGAAAACACCTAGGCCTCTCATCAACAAAAAACCCTCACCCAAAGAATCTTGGACTATGGTAAGCCTCAAGACATTACAGTCTTCCTGGATATACTTGAGTAGTAAGAACCCATAAGAGGGTGCGGGGAAGAAAGTCAATAACCATCCATCCATCCTCCTACCGGGATGTTGAGAAAGACACCCTCCCCATGAAATAGAGGTGTTCGACACATAGTGCTCAACAAGGGTAGGGTGCATATAGAAATAACAATAAACTATAATATATATATATATATATATATAAACAAACACTCATCTCAACCTATGGGTTTCCAACAAGCAACCATCCCACACAACCACCTTTGTTGCCACCCCTGCATGCACAACTAGCCATAATAAAACACAATCCTATCCCCTAATTATTTAACTACTTGTCATTTATTTAGTTATGGGTTAACTTTAATCTATTCTAGAAATATTGTTAAACTACCAACCATAACCATATCAAAACAATGAGCAAAACCAGACCTGCAATCCCACTGCACGAACCCCCTAATATTCTTAGACACATGTTCATCCTTTTCCAACAATTATTCTTCAAAATTATACCACAAAAACCTTCTCTCACAACCCATCCCTACAACCCCACTACCCAAAAAATTCCCCAATGCAATACCACAATATAAATAGTTCATAACCACACTGCAATCCCACTACCCAACATCGCTCTGCGACCATAACACAATAAAGGCAGTTCATCTTCCTAAAAGTTCATCCATTCCACAATCAATCAATATCTTAGACTAAGAAGCCAACTCACCACCTATACCACCCCACACACAAATCCCACAATAACTTCCATTAACCCCAACCCTATTGCACACTCATACCACACCCTTCTCATAGAAAAAACTCCTCTATCCAACCTTGTACATACAACCATGCTCCCAACAGCAGCACCAAAAAACTCACAAAAAGTTACCAAAACTCAACCGAACACAACACCCAACCACACATATCAATAGGAAGTGTATACATTCAGATTTAACCATAAAAGGTTCTTTAATTCCACTATATTATAACCAAAGTGATCACATAACATGCTTGACCTCGGGAATTCATTTATTTAACCAAGTATGCATGCTTAAAAAGATTTAATGTGACAATCATTATTCCAGAATTTCAACCAAACATAACATCACTAGTGTGAAAACAAAGACCACAAAAAAATGATTTTCAGAAGGAATATATCCATGAAAAACATAACTGAATCAGAGATAACAATTAAAGTAGGCTATCAACATCAGACCACTCTCTACCCATTATATTGTTTACCCATGTTATCTTTTTATCAAATCCAGTTCTCACCTATTTATTGTTTTAAGAAAGTTCTCATAAATTACTCATAAGGATTAATTTGTATACCCACCCCTCATGATGCACAATTAAAGGGAAGAAAAAGAAATGCCTACTTGGATGATCAAAGGATCAAAGTTCCTCCTTGCGCCAAGAACATGGGTAGCACAAGCAGCATGGAAGAACTCCAAGAAAGATGATCAGGAGATCTCTAGCACATGTTCATGGCTCGTCTAGGGAGGAAGGCTCTAGGTGCACCATGGGAAATGAAAAATAAGAAGGAAATAAGCGATCTCGGTTTATGAAAGGGTGTGATCCTAAAAATCATGGAGATAATTTCAAAGTACTTGAAAATCAGATCATATTTTGACCACACAACTTGGTGGTTATGAGGCTAGTGGAACATTAAGATATAAAATTAAATTATTAATTCCCCTAAAAATGGTGTAGAAATCACAGTGCATGAATGTGAGTTGATATGTTACCATTTCGCGGAGATAAACACATAACATGGGCGATACTGGAAAAACTGGGAAGAACTAGAAAAAATGGAAATGAGTCACTGATGGGTGAGTCACTGATGCTAAGATATCAATGGGTGAGCTACCAACACAACCTAATGATGCTGATATACTAACATAATGACCTACCGACACCTAGACCTACCGACACGACAACCTACTGATGCCTTGACCTACCGATGACCTAACCTACTGATGACCTAACCTACTGACACCATGACCTACCGAAACCATGACCTACCGACACCCTATCATACTGACACCAATTCCTTTTACTCATTGAAACCGACACCCATGACTCACCGATGCTGACATAATGACATGCTGATGCACTGACATGCCAATGCACTGACATTCCGACCAAAAAAAGGAAAATTTGGAAAACTCTTGAAATGGGCCACCGTTGCCTTCTAGAACACCCTAAACACAATATTTTAACAAAGGAAGGGCCTAGGGAAATATGGGTTATTACATTAGATACCTCTCGAAATATTCCCATCTCTGAGAGTTTCAAAACTAACCCAGAAGAAAAAGATGTCTGAACAACCATCCCTTAAGATACCTCTTAGGTGTAAACCACCTTGTGTTGTTCTAAATCTAGGGAGAAAACCATGAAATCCAAGGAAACCTCCTTGAAATATATCTAGTGAAAAACTATGAAACACTAAGTCCCCACACTACCCCAAACAATCGCACATACACTAAGTTCATGCTATCCAAACATATGGATTAGGGAGATACTTCCTTCATGTCAAGATACTATCCGCTTTGGGCAGCACTGACTCGCCCAAATGAGTTTAATAAAATCCAAATTAATTCTTCTTGATTATGAATCAGGTTCTACCCATCCCATAGTCAAGACTTTTCACACATAATCAGAGAACATGGAAACAACTTGTCACATAGCAAGTGAGGTCAAACATTCCATCATGAGAAAGGCATGAGGAAAACACAAGAGAAAAACTCAGAACAACTCTGGGTATTGGGAACACATCTTCACTTCTCATTCCTAGGTACTCTCCTCGAGGACACCATGAATCCAAAATACACGAACCAAAGGAATGGTCCATCAATGAAGCACATTCGCCTCATGATCCTCGATTCTTACTGGTCGTTCCAAGAAAATCGCATCATCCTCGATATCCAAATATCCCCATTCAAGGACGTGGGAGTCATAGTGTAGATATTGAAAGACCTGAGAGAAATGAAATAAACCATGTATCTTCTCCAACCATGGTGTAAATTCCAGTTGATATGCCACTTATCCAACTCATCCTAACACTTTGAAAGGTCCAATGAACCTGGGAGAAAACTTACTCCCCCTGTCAAACTTTTACTAACCATGCTGAGGTGAGACCTTTAAAAACACATGGTCACCAACCTTGAACTCCAAAGGCATCTTCCTATGATCATAATACAACTTATGCCGGTCCTGAGTGGCCTTCGTCCCCTCATGAACAAGTTGAACCTTCTCTATTGTGCTCTGCACTACCTATAGTCCCAGAAGGATTCTTTACCTTACCTTTGTCCAGCACATGGGTGAGTGACACGGTCTTCTATACAAGGATTCAAACGCTATCATAACAATGGTAGAGTGATATCTATTTTGGTAAGCAAAATCTAATAGGGTAAAGTGTTGTACCCACAATCCTCTGAAGTCCAAGACACATTCCCACTACATGTCCTCCAACATATGGATATTCCTCTCTGTCTTCCCATCCATCTGAGGGTGCAAAGCAGTGATAAGGTGTAACTGGGTTCCAAAATCATGATATAAACCCCCTGACTCATGAGGTAAACTGTGCATCTCGATTAGATATGATGGATCTTGGAACCCCATGGAGTCGCACCACCTCATCCACATACTTATTTTCCAAGTCATCCACTACGCTTGACTCTTTGATCGCCAATAAGTGAGCCAACTTCATCAACCAATCCACTACTACCTAAAAAGAATCACATCCTCCTTCAATATGTCATCAAAATTTCACTCGGGAACATCCTAGGGCTACAAAAGACCACCTGGAACATGGTTCTTGACCTTCACCTCCGGACACACTAGGAATCTTTCCACAAACTCCACCACTTCCCGCTTTACCCCGGGCCACAAAAACTATTCCCACAAGCCTCAGTATATCTTATAAATTCCTAGATACATGTCCAGGGGTGATATATGAAACTCACATAGAACTCCCTCGTGTATTTCCACTGGGACAAATAGATTCCCACACAACATCATTTGATTTGGTCTATTCTCTGACCATCCCTCCAGAGCATCACCCTAGACAACGTGATCATGCATCACCTCATCCTCTAAGTCTCCCCACTAAGACTCCTCTACTTGCCACACCAAGGAAGACTACACTATCAGTTAGAACAGATACCCTTTGCCACTATCCTACTCAACGTCCAGGAACAAAGCGGCCAACTCTTACACTGTCGTCAAAGCATTCGTGGATTCCCAAACTACCTCATTTTATGACTTCCTACTCAAGGCATCAGCCTCCACATTCCCCTTTCCTAGGGTGTAAGAGATCTAAAAGTCGTAATCATGGAGGAACTCCATCCACCTTAGCTGATGCAAGTTTAGGTCTCATTTGTAAAAGATATACCTCAAGCTCTTGTGATCCGTGAAGACCACAATGTGCTCCCCAATGAGGTAATTCCCCCAAAAATTCATCTCAAACATGACTGTTACAAGATCTAGATTATGGGTTTCATAATTATGTTTGTGAGGATGTAATTTCCTAGACCTATAAGAGATTAATCCTCTCTACTGCATGAGTACGCATCCCAATCCTAGGCCAAAAGCATCACAAAACCCTAGAACATCACCCCTTCCTATGGAAACCTAAGAACTAGGGAAATGACTAGATTCCCCTTTAGATAGATGAAATATGCATGACACTACTCACTCCATACTAAGGCCTAGTCTTTTCTGGTCAAATCCATCAATGGAGTTGAAACTCAAGAGAAGTTAGGTATGAACCTTTAGTAATAGCCTAAAAGACCCAGGAAACTATGACCCTCCACCACTTTCTTGGGTGCTACCTAAGAAAAAACTGCATCAACCTTTTATGGGTCCACTGCTATCCCTTGATGAGACACTATGTGTCCTAGGAAGTGAACCTCTTTCATCTAGAACTTGAACTTGGACAACCTTTCATAGAGATGGTGGTGTCATAGGACCTACAACGTTATCCTCCTATGACCTTGAGTATATCAAGATTTCATCGATGAACAAAATGATGAACTGGACTAGGTACTCATGGAAAACATAGTTCATGAGCCCCATGAACACAAATAGTGCATTCGTGAAACCGAAGTTCATAACAACAAACTTGAAGTGCCCATACCTACACCTGAAAGTAGTCTTCAGGATGTCACCCTCCTTTACCCTTAACTGGTGGTATCTAGACCACAAGTCAATCTTAGATAACCATCCTTCTGCCTTTAACCGGTTGAAAAGATCTTTGATCCTTGTAAGGGGGTAACGGTTCTTAACCGTCACCTAATTCAGTCTCTGGTAGTCTATGAACAGTCTTAGGACACCGTCCACCTTCTTTACAAACAAGATTGGAGTACCTCACAAAAACACAATTGGAAAGATAAAACCCTTATTCATCAGGTCATAAACCTGAATCCACAAATCCCAAAACTCATAAGGCACCATCCTATAGGGAGCCATTAAAATCGGACGAGCACTATGTTACAAGTCTATCCCAAACTCAACGTCATGTCGAGGGG
This sequence comes from Viscum album, assembly GCA_963277665.1. NCBI lineage: Eukaryota > Viridiplantae > Streptophyta > Magnoliopsida > Santalales > Viscaceae > Viscum > Viscum album. The sequence goes on from OY728137.1 coordinate 366,689,416, forward strand.
GTAGAGTCACAACCTCATCGGGGAATACATCCAGGAAATCACTCAAAACCACCAAAATTTCCACCATCTATGTATCTATTGATCTCAATGACAGCTCGACTAACAAGGAAAGAAGTGGCTCCACACACCAAATTCCCTCCTGACAACTCCACTAGCCGATGAAAGCTATGCGCTGACCACCCATATCTGAGAACATGACCCTTTTCTGGAAGTATTTGATAACAGAGTTCACATAAAACAACTAGTTTATTCCTAGGATAACATTTTATGGATACATATATAGTAGAAGAATATCCCCACTAGACTGATGCATCCTTAAAATTAGTCTACATCCTCGAAAAACATCAAATAGACTGGTCTGACCTCTAAGTGACATACTCAACACTAGGGGAATGGGAAGTCTCTTTATATCTAATCCCAAAGCATGGGATAGACTGAGTGAAACAAAGGAGTAAATGGATCCTAAATCAAACAAAGCACATGCAAGAGTACTAAACAGACTGATCGTACCTTGGAATAACCTTTGGCCCTGCTGGAACTACTATTTATGTGACATGCAACTGCCCATGCCCAAATTCTATACCTCTATGCTATCAATGTCTTCCACAACCACACCCTAGTAGAGGTACCTAAGGAGAACCCTGGGGTCGGCCTCCCCCAGCACCATCTACCCTCAGTGGAGCAGGAGCTCGCTACCTCTGCTTCAGGAAGGGCCTGACCGGTAACTGCTGCTGCTAAGGTGGGTGCTGAGCCTGCCCACCCCCACTGTACGATACTCAAACTTGGCACTAGTTACGAATATTTCCACAACCTCCATAGATAAAACACCTTAGTCCCATGCACATTTGGAAAGGTAGAGGACCAGAAGATCAGAATTAGAACTGCTGAGGCCTACTTCCTACTGGTCAAAACCTGGAAGGACCTGACACCAGAGAACAATTGCTAACAGCTTTCCCCTTTGATGAACTCGGAAGGATCCCATCTCGCGGAACACCTCCCAATGAGTGCATACTTTGCACTAATTAATTATTCTTTTTAACCTCTAGGTACATATGTAGATTGAAAGGAGTAATGGAATACTAAAGAGAAGGTCAGAGTTCATCCTCCAATCATCTTACTCGGGACTCCTCATCCAGGATGAGATCTGGTGTGAAGCATAGGAGATCCTTGAACTTGATACACAATTCCCTCACCAAAATACTCATCTACTCGAGGGAGAGTATCTCTTTACTCTTCTCAGCCTTCATCGTGGAAGAAAGAAATTCTACCCAAAACTCCATCTCCAAATCGGCCCATGAAACCTCAGTTTCCTTACTCTATCTGAGGTAAAGACCCCACCACTGATGTGATGATCCTCATATCTATATCACTACCTGAGGAAACTAGTACTCTGTCTGATCCTGGATCAAGCTGAAAGAGATCACCTGCTCCTTGAGCCAACCTTCTGCTTCTATATCTAAGACACTTCCCTTGTACTTCCCCAGAGTCTGCCACAGGAAGGCACAGAGTCTCTTCTACCACTGGTCATCCTACTCCTCTCAATTGTCCCTCCTTTGATCAACCAGGTCAACCTGTCGGGCCTCAACTTCTCATACCACACGAGGATGATGTCCAGGTGCCATATCTGAAAAGTAAACAAGGAACTCCTAATCCCGAGTAGTGTGTATTTTTTTAATTTTGTTTTAACTCTTTATTTATTTTAAATCCACAAAACACCCAAGACACACAAGAAAAAAAGTCGCCATGATGCATGAAACTTTTCTAGGGTCTCTACCCTGTAATTGATGTAGTTTCACATGGTCTTCTAGTAGGCCCAGAGTCCTTGCATCAGATCACAGGGGTCCCTAAAATCCCATGTCATAGCTGGTTTTAGCTAGCCTATCTCACACACCAAGATTGCCTAACACCATTGCCCTACCATCCCATATAATAATCAGTGTGCCTAAATCCAAAATCCATCCTATCTCTAAAACTCCCACAACCTTCAGTGACACCATTTTATCATAACCCACCTTCTCCAAGATGAGGGAGGGAACAAAAAACTTCTAGACCCTTACTTATTTAAGTTGAAGGAGAGATAATGACCCCCCGAGTCCTACCTTAAAAAGGCCCTAGAGTGGAGACTATCAACAAGGGTATAGAATCTCACATAATATGTAATCCATTATCCTTTTTATAGAACAAGATTAGAAGATAAGATAGTAAATCCTAAGAAACTCCAAATACCAAAAGTAAAAGTGAATCCAAAATCCATTCTGACATGCATGTTCAAAAGTAAATCTGATACAAGGTAAAATAAAACTTCAAAGGTAAAGTACCAAAAGAAAATAACTAGATAAAAATAGCAACTAATCCTAACACTTGAGATATTAATGTTCAAAACGATCCTTAAAGTCCACCTAGAAACCTGAAAATAGTTTTATATATGTAGGGTGAGCATACAAGTATACAAAGTAGGGAAAATAATGCTACCTGTGCACAAGTGGGGGAAAATAATAATGCCCCTATAAGAAAATAGTAGAACCTCAAAGAACCTAGAAAGGAGTACTAACCATCCCATCCTCACCAATACACACTCACCAAATAATGCAAGTCACATAAAGTAATAGTATATGCACATCAATATTTGGGTACCCTACACCACTTTCCCACTGATTGACTACTCATCCCTAAAAATTAACATCTTGATGCTACCGATCTTCCCATATGGAGTCCCACTTCTACAACCTACCCACACACACCTATTCCTAAACCAAACACAATCCCACGCACAGAAACCTGGGCCACAACAACCACACCTCTCACCTGAAGACACTTGGGACTCATCCTGAAGACACTTGGGAAAACAATCCTGGCCCACAAACACCTAGGCCTCTAATCTACAATAAACCCTCGCCCGAAGAATATTTTAAAATGGTAAGACTCAATCCGTTAAATCGTACTCAGATAATCTTGAGAGGTAAGAACCTGGAAGAGGGTGTGAGGAAGAAAGTCAGTAACTAGCCATCTATCCTCCCACTGCAATGTTGGGAAAGACACCCTCCCCATGAAATGGAGGTGTTCAACACATAGTTCTCAACAAGGGTGGGGTGCATATATAAATCAAAGGAAACTACAATATATATATATATATATATATATATAAACAATCACTCAGCCCAACCTATGGGTTTCCAATAAGCAATTAGCCCACACAACCACCTTTTCTTCCACCCCTACATGCACAACCAACCACAATAAAATACAAGCCTAAACCCTTCTTATTTAACCGCTTTCCATTTATTAAGTAAGGGGTTCACTATAATATATTCCATCACTATCAAGAAACTACAAACCCTAAACATATAAAAAAACAAGCAAAATAAGACCTACAATCCCACTACATGAACCCCCCAATCTTCCTAGACACCAGTTAAACCTTTTCCAAAAATCATTCTTCAAAATTATAATGCATAAAACTTCTCTCACAACCCAACCTCATAGCCCCATTTCCCAAAAAATTCCCCAATGCATTCCCATTTAATAATGAGTTCATAACCACACCACAATCCCACTACCCAACACCACTCCATGACCATAACACAACAAAGGCAACTCAGCTTCCTACAAGTCCATCCATTCTATAATCAATCAATCTCTCAGACTGAGAAGCCAACTCACCACCTATACCACCCCATGCACAAATCCCATAGTAACTACCACTAACCCCAGCCCCACTGTACACTCATACCACACCCTTCTCACAGAACCAACTCATTTTTCCAACCTTGTACCCATAACCATGCTCCCAATAGCAACACCACACAACTCACAAAAGGTTTCCAAAACTCAACAGAACACAACACCCAACCACACCTATCAATATGATGTGTATATATTTAGATTTAACCAGAAGAGGTTATCTAATTCCACTAGATTATAACTGGAGTGATCACAGAACAGGATTGACCATGGGCCATTCATTTATTTAACCAAGTATATATGATTAAGAAGATTTAATGTTGCAGTCATTGTTCAAGAATCTCAACAAAGTATAACATTACTAGTGTGGAAAAAAATACCAACAACGAACAAGATTTTAAGAAGGCATATAGCCACCAACATCAAACCACTCTCTGCCCATTATATTATTTACCCATGATATCTTTTGATTAAGTCCAATTCTCACCTATTTATTTTTTTAAGAAAGTTTTCATCTGTTCCTCATAAGGATTCATTTTTATACCCACCTTGTATAATGCACAATAAAATAGAATCAAAATAAATCCCTACTTGGATTATCAGAGGATCAAAGTTCCTCCTTGCACCAAGAACATAGGTAGTGTGAGAAATAAGGAAGAAATCCAAGAAATATGAGCTAAAGAGCTCTGACACAGGAGAATGACTCATCTAGGGAGGAAGGCTCTAGGTGAACCATAGGAAACAAAAATGAAGAAGGAAATAAGAGATCTCAATTTATGAAAGGGCGTGATCCTAAAAATTAGGGAGACGATTTCAAAGTACTTGAAAATCAAATCGTGGTTTGACCACACAACTTGGCAGTTACGAGGCTGGTGGAACGTTACGAGATATAGGGAATTTAATAATTCCCCTTATATATGGTGAAAATAGCCCAATGCAAAACTATGAGTTGATAGGTTACCATTTCATGGAGATAAACACGTAACATGGTTGAAACTAGAAAAACTGAGAAAAAGTAGAAAAACTGGAAATGAGTCACTGATGGGTGAGTCACCGGTGTTGAGCCACCAATGGGAGAGCTACCGACATGGCCTACTGACACTGAGATACCATCTCAATAAACTACCAACACCCTAAACTACAGAAACAATGACCTACCAATGCCCTAACCTACCAACACAATGATCTACTGACTACCTGACCTACCGATTCCACAACTTATCGACACCCTATCCCACCAACACCGATTCCTTTGAATCACCGAAACCGATGACCCTAACTCACTGATGCCAATGCACAGACATTCTGACATTCCGACACATTGACATGCCAACCAAAAAATAGGAAATTTGGAAAGCTCTTGAAATGAGCCACTATTGCCTCCCAGAACACCCTAAACACTAGATTTTCACAAAGGGTCTGGGGAAATATGGGTTATTACAATAAGTATAAACATAAGTATAAATATAAGTATAAATATTAGTATAAGTAAAAGTGTGAGTATAAGTATAAATATAAGTATAAGTATAAGTATAAGTATAAGTATAAGTATAAGTATAAGTATAAGTGTAAGTATAAATGTAAGTATAAATATAAGTATAAGTATAAGTATAAGTATAAATACAAGTACAAGTACAAGTATAAGTCTAAGTATAAATATTTCTTTAAATATAATTATATGTATAAGTATAAATATAAGTATAAATATAAGTATAAGTATAAATATTTATTAAAACTTGTATGATATTTTTATAAATATAAATATTTGTAATAAATATTTTTTATAAATATAAATATAAATATTTATTATTAATATATGTTATAAGTATATGTATAAATATAAATATAAGTATGAATATGTATCATAAATATTAATATTTATTTTAATTTTTTTTATTAATATAGATATAAATATAAATATATTATAAAAGTTATAAATATTTTGAGTTCCACATATTTTTTCTAGTGCTTGTGCCTTTACAGGGTCATGGAGAGGTCTTGACTTTGAGTCTCCCTGGGTACTTTATAGGCATTGATAGATTTTTTTTATATTTTTTAATCCCTCGACCATTTTTGATCAAATCAAGATAATACTTATAGAAAAATAAGAAAAGTTTTCAACTGATTGATTGGTTTATGTGATATAGAATCACAGTAATGATTGTTTGATGTTTTGAAAATTTACATTGTATTCAGTACATACAAGGAATCCTAATTATTAACATATTTATAATTTTTGACATCAATTATAATTGATAATTCTATATAAAACAACTAAATAAAGATAAAACAAACTTTTATACCTTGAAACAAGTATATTAATGACATATAAGACAATTTTTACAAGTTTGAATAAAAATATATTCATTTTTGTTTCTATAAATCTAAAATGTAAAAAATTATTTTATTTCCCATCATGTTTTTGAATTATATAAAAATCCAGATATTATAAAATGCATCCTTCTATTTGTAATGTAGTTTATTTATATTCATCATGTAAATCAAGTGTCTTGTGAATGATTTCATTTCACTTTGTATCATCCTCTAAATAAATAATACATTAAAATGAAGCCTTTTATACTAAGATCAAGAAAAAACATAGGTACTCAATATTTGAATATTCTATTGATGACCCTAAGGAAAGTGAAGCTATATGAAAATTTTAACAAGTGTGAATTTTGGATGAAAAAGGTATCACTCATGGGTCATATAATTCCATGTGAGGGTATATTAGTGGATCCTTCAAAGATGAAAGTTATTGAGTAATGGACAAGAGAAACCATGATAAATAAGATTTGTAGTTTTCTTATTTTGGATGGATACTACTAATGATTTTTAAGATATATATCATGACTATCTAATCCACTGAGAAAGTTGACTTGAAATGGGGTTAAGTTCTTGTAGATATATGGATGTGAGAATAATTTTAAAGAACTAAATAGAATGTTTGTCAATGCACCTTTTCTTACATTATCCTACAATGGAGAAGGGTTTGTGATATATATTGATGCATAAAATAAGGGACTAGGATGACTCCTCATGTAGAATGATACAATGAAAACTTATACCTCTCTCTAATTAAAAACTCATGATAAAAATTACCCAACTCATGATTTGGAGTTGGCGGTAATAATTTTTTCATTAAATATATGAAATCATTATCTATATGGTGAAAGGTATGATATATATACTGATCATAAAATCTTAAATTATATATTTACCTAGAAAGAGATGAATTTGTTTCAATGGTTATGGTTTGAGTTGAACAAAGATTATTATTTCTCAATACATTACCACCGTAGGAAGGAGAACAAGGTGGATGATTATCTGAGTCAGAAATAACATCATAGTTTGTTCATGATAAATATTTAAAGAGATCCAATGTTTATGGATTTTATGAAGTATGATCTGGAAATATTGAGGAAAGGGGATAGGTATTATACTTCTCATATGAATACTCAACCATCTATCCATGATAGGATTAAGAAGGTATAGAAGGAAGATGTGGAATTATAGAAGAAGGTGAGGAATATTCCCAAGTTCAACCATGATCATGGTGGAATGATATGTTTTAGGATTGAGTATGTTTTCCATCAATACCGACTTAAAGAAGGGGCTATTGGATGATTCCAATAGTTTATCATTCTATATTCATCTTTGATGTATAAAGATGTATAGAGATCTGAAAGACTATTTCTAGAGGTATAATAAGAAAAGGGATATTTCCAAGTATGTATCTTGATACTTGGTGTGTTAAAAAGTTAAGGTCGAGAGAAAGAATTATAATGGGATGTTACAACCATTACCTATACCAGAATAGAAATGAGAAGACATTACCATATATTTCATCATCAGACTCCCCAAAATCTCCAAAGGCCATGATTTAGTTTGGGTTGTAGACGATCACATTATGAAATCATACCATTTTATTTCTATTATATAAGTTTTATATCTTGATTAACTTACATGGTTATACATTAAAAAGTTTTGAGATTTCATGGAGTACCACACTCAATCATATTTTATTGAGATATAAGGGTCACCTAAAAGTTATAGAGAATTATTTAGCAGGCTCTAGATAAAAAGTTTAGTTTTAGTACTAAATATCACTCTCATACATATGGTAAGTTTTATAGGAACATTAAAACTCTAGAAGACATGCTGAGAGATTGATATATGGATTTCAAAGTTAGCTGGGATCAATAAATTTATTTTTTGGAATTTTTTTATAATAACAACTTTCACATGAGAATTTAGATGACTAGTTATGAATCCCTCTATGAAAGGAAGTGTAGAAATCCAATGTGAAGGGATGAAGTTAGAGAAAGAAAGGTATTGGGACCTATTCTAGACAATGAAATGGAAGATAAGGTTATATCTATTCAACAACACATAAGGGAAGATTTGAGTCAACAAAAATGTTATACTCATAATCTTTGATGAGATATAGAGTTTGAAGTTGGTGAAAAGGTTTTATTAGGAATATCTATTTGGATGAACATTATGAGATTTATAAAGAGAGGTAAGTAGAGCCTTTAATATATCAGTCCCTTAAAAATTCTTGATCATATTGGGATGTTAGCTTATATCTTAGTTCTTCCACTGAATCTATCTCATGTTCAAGATGTGTTACATTTATCTATCATGGGGAAGTACATACCTGATCATTCACATGTACTGATGATGTTATTAAAATTTTCATGACTTATTATATACCCCCTTTACTGATTTTATATTAAATGTGCATAATTTGTGTGAAATATTAATGTTTTAATACTAAGTATAATTTTTGATCATTTTTAGAAGTAGTCCAATTAAGACAGTTTACTATTTTATTTATAACTTTCCACTAATGATCCAAATTGTGTGGTTATTGTTTTATAGGATTTTTAATTTAATATAAAACATTTCATTAGAAGGGATAATGGGCCAATTCTTCCATTTGAAGGATCACATGGACCACACAAGATGACCCAAATAATTTGTGAAGAAACTAGACCATCCATGATGATTGAGTTACTGGTCGAAATAACAAATCCCAAATTTTATGCAACTATACCATATGTTCGTGATTATCCAAAAGAATCATGGATAAAAATTTCAGGGCCCAACTTCAAGAACAAGGGTCCCAAATGAAGCTTTAAAGTCTAGCCCACCATTCTGGATGGGAATTAAAATCCAGACACTATTCATGACATATCTCATGATGTAATCATAAAATCGATCTGAGATTTTGCAGTGTGAAGGAGGAGATATAGGAGGCCAACTTTGGTGAAGAAATCATTTGTCTTTAAAGTCGTATTACTATTCAAAAACCCTTTCAAATTTTGGACTTCAAAAATATTGGATTGAAATGGACAGATTAAATTTGTTTAATCAACCGACCATAAATTTTGCTCCATAGGTCCAAATGACTCCAAATGTTAAGTGAGGTCAGACAACTGTATTATATAAAACTTTAAAGAAGGATATATCTGAAGATTCTACTGTCTGAATATCCAACTTGGCGATGCAAGTGGAGGGACAGATTGGGAATGAAAACAGTCCACTTCCTTGGGCTATAAATGCATCCCCCTCCTCTCCTTCAAAGGGGTTGGAATTTTAGAAGAGATAAGCATAAATTTGAATGACCAAAGCCTTGATAAAGGCTTGGGAGTACCTTCCATACTCAATTTTTTACTTGAGATACCCTTCCTCCTCTCTTTTCTTCCTTTCACTTTTTTGTTGTTCTTCATTTGTAATCTTGTAAGTTTGTGTTTTGTAATTCTGTTTTAATGAAAGTTTCTTCTTCAATATCTATTATTATCATCCACCTTATGTAGATTAATATTAATTTTCATAAAATAGTTTAAATAAAGTTGAATCCCCTTCCCTTATTTTTCTTCCTCATTCAATCGAAAGTCCGTTTTTTTTAATTCTCATCATTGTTCGTGTGTGTGTGTTCGACGCACCACTCTTTTCTTATCCCTTTATTTTTCTTCTATTCTTAATTTATAATCATAATCATTATATCCAGATTATTAAACAACCAAATTTCTGAGTAAATATCTCATTGGGGTGATTAAAAATTTAGGTATGTTAAGTGATTGAGAGTATTTTCTCGATGAGTATTCGTTAATTTAACATTGTGTATGTTGGACTTAACATGTCATGGATTAATAACATATTTTTTTTAACATGTGGTTTCCATGGATTATTGGAACCATAAATACACTACCATAAACAAGTAATGGTAATGATTAGAACCATAATTTAAGTTAATTCTTGGATTAAAGCCTTAACACTTAGGAATTCCAATCAACGTTATCTTGTGAAGTGGGTGTTAATTTAAATGCAATATAACACAAAGCTCAAGGATATCACAAACATAACTCCCTAATGATTAACTCATCCCAATCTTTATCAATTTGTTAAATCAATTATAGTCAATCAATCATTTCAATTAAGCTATGCAAACAAACCCCCATAATCAAAATACAATCAACTAAAAACAAACGACTATTACAAATTATCATCGCCGAGGATTCGACCCGAGTACTGCTATACACATTAGCAGTGCACCGGAACCTTGACCAGTCGATATGTGACAATCGGCCATGTGTTTCAACTGAACTCATAGGTTATATCATTGGAGTAAAATATATCTTATGAGGAATAACTATTGGATATTATTGATCATATATATAAATTTCTACAGAACAAGACCACTCACCTGATCAATGTTTTGTGGTGAAATCATAAAATTGAGGAAGCTACATAAGAAAATTAGGATGTTACAAGGCATAATTATCCTTAGTTATTTGTATCAAATTGATGAAATTTTAAGAAAAAAATTATTATAAGTGGGTATAATGTTACACCGCCAAGTTTTTATGATATATTTCTCTTAAAATAAATTTAATTTATTTGATATCTTGTGATATATACAACACCAAGTCTAAATGAACCATTATATAGTATTTTGTTATAATATAACCGTTAAAATTGGAATTATGAATATTAATAACCGAATTATGATATATATAAATATATATATATAAAGTTCATACTAAATATAAATGTATTGATTAATTATTAATAAATAATCATTCAATATTTCAGTAAATTCATTTTATTCTTCAAAAATATGTTTTCTTCAAGAATGTTTTTATTGAATTTTATGAGAAAATATTATAATTAATATCCAAGACTTTTAAAAAATTTATTTGATAAAAATGATATCATTTTTGAAATAATAATATCAAAATTAACTTAGGATGAATTTTTGATAATTTTCTAAAAAGTTAAATTTTTTAATGAATAGTGAAAATACTAATTTTTATTGAAAACTATATTTTCATTTCAATTATTTATATAATAAAATTATATTTTTACTAGTTTTAAAATTTAATTAGTTCATTTTTATTAAAAATATTCTAATATATGGTATTGAAATCAAAATTATACTTGAATTTGGTATAAAAACATTTTTATACTTAAAAAGGCATTTTTTGAGAAAATAATTTTCATCACGTTTCATAGGTTTAATTTTAAATTAAAATTTTTCAATTATTTGAAATGAATTTGATAAAATAGATTCCATATTTTGAATTAGGAGTATCAAATTTGGTAGATAGTTCTCTTTTTAATTTTAGTCATAATGAATAGTAACATTGGTAAATATTTTTCACCTTAGTAAGGGTAAAATAGGTAAAATAGGATTAAAACATCGGGATAAAGCTTTACAATTACTATAAAACGTGTCTTTATACTATTATATGAGAAAATATCGACTATTATCATATAAATCTAAAACATATGGCCACTTAGTGCCATTTCTCTTTGATATTTACCTTTATATTATTTTAGGAAAAGAATAAATATAAATATCACTATCTTGACCTTAATATCTATAATATTTTTTCATAAGGATAAAAAAAGGTTATGTTAAGTTTTAGATATTTATTTGAAAAAGAATTAATTTTTTTTCACGACAATTTATTTATAATTTTTTGTGATTGAATAATTACCATAAATGATTACGCATCACTGACACATTATTTATTCAATTAATATAAAATTAAAATAAATGATTTAAAAAAAAGTAAATTTTTTGGTGAATTTGTAAGATACCATATTTTTATGGAGGAAAACACATTTTTTAAATATTTTCAACCCTCTTATTTTATCAATGTAATAGTTATTAAGGGGATAAGGAAGGGTTTGGGAGAATCCAAGGCGTATTCAGAGCCAAAACTCTTGTTTTTAGAGAAATAATTAGAGGTGAATGAATGGATCAAGGTTAGTAATAATCATATGGCTCAACCATAAGTCCAAAAAATGGAGGTTCATAGTTAGTTTAACTATATGAGGGAGGACACATGCATATGAAAATACTGCAAAAAAATTATAGGTGTAGGTCACATGGTGTGGGCACGATTAGTACTAACCATACACCGAGCCGTGTTGGGTGTGAAGTGAAAGAAAATTACAAATTAATTATTGGTTAATGGTTTGATTAATTATATGCACAAACCATGTGAGGTGTGACTCTTAAACATAATAATCCATATAGTTGGCACACAGTTTGGAAATGATGCGGCCAAACCATGCACCCCTTAAAAAGTGGTGAAATTACATTTTTGACATTAATAACTTTAACCTATTTAATATCCTTCTCATTATTCATTCATGCATAACATCCCTACATTGGCAACTTATCCTCCTCCCCTCCTAAGATTTAAAGTATCTTCTTTGTTTGACATCCAATTCAAATTCCTTCGGTCACATTGGATCACCTTCGAGAAGACTATTCTTCCTCTTGATTATTTAATCTATCTATATTTCTATATTAATAATTATCTCCATGATAGATTATATTCCATATTTTTAGGAATTTTTTCTAGTTTTTATAATTTCTTATATTCTATCCTGAATCTGAAGCTGATATCAAACAAGGATCCAACTACCAGTATAAGGCAGGTAGCTTAGTTATTTTTCCTAAATGTTTGGGTGTCTATATCATGTGTCATTGTTAAAAGTACCAAACTTTCCATGTGATTCATATTCAATGTCATATTAAACTAATAAATTGTTATCACCCTTAATTTTTTGATGTTACAACCTAATTCTCATTTTCATACATTGTCTACCTTGACAAGAATTACCCCTTGACAAGAATCAACCCTTTTGGTGCGATTAAACTACCTTTTGTGGTGTGTTGAATAATCAATCATAAATGAAATGGTTTACTTTAATTTAATGGAATGGCATGATACCTTTATAGGTACCCATACCTTGGCTATGTAAGTAAACCAACTTGTAAGGTGTGTTGACTTGCCATTAAAAACTAAAATGGAAAATTGAGTTAAATGAAAGTTTAATGGTAAGACCATGTAACCTTGACTTTGTTTAATTACAAAGTATGAATATGGATATCATTATGATTTTGGGAACTTGAATAATTATTACATCATGGTTTATTATGTGCATAAACCAAACTTACATTTGAAGGTGTGGCATGCCTCGAGTGATGCTTGGAATCCTGTTATGGTTTTTCATAGATGGAATCATGGGATGCCAACTGATTCATTAATGCATCTTATAAGTGAAATAACACACTTATATTTAGAATTTTCTTAGTTTGATAATTCCATGTATTATAATCAAGGGTTAAACTATATTTATGGAAATTAAATTGAACACCTTGGATGATTATTCTTGGATTCAGCTTTATACCATAGACTGCCTTGGATTAATCCTTGGGATCCTTTCAAGTATCACACCAATGATAACTAGGAAATGTTTCTAGGGCTCGAGTATAATCCTCCTTAGGGTGAGATACCATGGGTACACCCCTTTGGATTCCACTTAGCTTATAAATGTAAATTATATGGAAATTATGGAACCATAAATGATTAACATTATATATTTATGCCTTAGTTGTATGCCTCAGGTCTTATCCTTATGAATATAACTTTGAAATGTAAAGTGCTTAGAGAAATTCTAGTTTAGGATGAAGTAGATAGTATTAGATGGTTATCCCATGTAAAATATAGACCAATTTGGGTTATTTATTTACTATCCTTACTTATTATACATGAACACTGATCATCTTATATTCATAGAATTGATAGAACTAGACACCATTGGTGGTGGCATACTGAGTTTTAATTACACCTTGTTCAGTCTATCGATTGGTACATAGTTTAACTTCATGGATGAGGGTAGTGAAAAAGTGAAGTTCCCAACTATGGATGCTTGATTTTTAGTGTTAGGATAGAGTATAGAAGTAAAGGACCAAGCTTATTCTCATGATTCTAGTGGATTAGTTTTGGTTTTTTTGTAATTTTTTATATCACATGTATCATTGGATGAATACTACCCCACTTTTCCTTGTACTCTTTTTAAAAAACATTTCATCATCATTTTTTATAGAAAATAGGTTATTGGTTGGTCTATTTATATCCATCTAAATGATTTCTTCATTGGTTTTACATTATTTATATTTCTTTTTATATTTATATATTATTCACTTCTGTGCTCCACTTTGTTAAGGAGGATATAGTCTCCCCACCATACCATCCTAGACCCTCTATGATAGTCAACAACCTCTAGTGTGTGAGGTGGCATTATTAAGGCCATGTGGCCAAATATGTTCAGTTACTTATGAGTAACTTGGGATTCAGATGTCAAAAAGTGGTATATGAGGTTCTCTTTTATTTTCTTTACTATTTTGTGATGATAGATAAGAGAATAGGCAGTGTCAAAATTTAGTAATTGGCCTATGTATGGGTGTAGATAAGCCGCATACTGGGTAAAATCCATGATTTTTGGGATGTGAAATACTTTTTTTTGGTTATACCTATTACCATTTAATTATTTTCACCAATGGGTGATACACATGTCTTTTGTTGTTCTATTTTATGGATTTTTCACACATGGCCCAATATGAAAAGAAATTATTAGCTCATGAATCATTATAGGAACTTGAGGATTTACATTTCATGAATATTCCATACCATGATTAGTAACTGAGTGAATTTATTATTGCATATTGTTAGTGGCTTGACTGTTACATTAGTAAATTATTCTAATTTTTTTTTCAAGAAATGAAAATAATTGGTTACTTAAATTATCTACATCATCATAAATGGAATTTTCTTGTATTATTTTATAGAGGCACCTAAAATAACCAATAATCATATGTTTAAGCTATGTAAATGTGGTCAAAAGAGCTAAAATGTTAGTTGGTTTCTATTAAATGGGTTTCAATTGTAATTTATATGGTAGAGAATTTATAAATTTGGATTGATGACCCGCATAATCTGACCATCATATTTGGACTTGTTACATTCTAAAACCAAATGTATGGGTCTATTTGTAGTTAAATGAAGTTCCAATTGTAACTTATAAAGTATAGGTCTTCATAACTTGCGAATGTTAACTCATCTAGCTAGACCATTGTGTGAATATATATGTATGATTATAAACTACTAATATCTAAAAATTAAATGAAATGGTTACCATTAAATGGGGATGACAATTGTAACTTAAAGATCGCTTTACTCTATAACTTTCAATTGAAAATCCATATAATAAAACCTATGCAGTGAAATAGAAAACATGACATTGACTTGACCTTATTATTGGGTAGTTGGGAGTGTCTCTTGTGACTATTCATGATCTTCTATTTCACCTACAATAGGATTTAGGAGCAAGCGGTTAGGTGTTGAATCTTATATAGGAAGGATTTGTACCTATCCTATTCTTTTATCAATGATATTTTCTATTATAAAATCCTATTTCAATTCATGAATTTTTCATTATAGAAATATTCCACCATGACAGAATTGGGGTGAACATTAGGAGGGTGGCGATGACCATGCTCTGGAGGTTGTGGGACCTACGCCACTAGTATTACCTGCTGTAATGACACCCATGACACCTCCTTTTATACCTGATCTAGGAATAGATGCTCATATATGAGAGGGTTTCTTACATCTTGTACAATATATACATGGATCTCCACAACCCACCTCTTATATGGAATAATTAACTAGGGAGTTCCGACAACATCACCCTCCTACATTTTTAGGGAAAGTCAGTACTCAGGATACTGAGTTATGACTAGAGGATATGTTATCTATATTTTAGAATATATATACACATTCATAAATGAGAGTGAATCTCACAACATACATGCTCCATGGGTCTTCAAGAGGTGGTGGGATATTTTTACCTAGATAGATAAGCATCTGGTTATGGTTTGGAGGGATTTTCAGGCTATCTTCTATGATTAATTCTTTCTCGA
The DNA here is from genome assembly GCA_963277665.1 of Viscum album. Lineage (NCBI taxonomy): Eukaryota > Viridiplantae > Streptophyta > Magnoliopsida > Santalales > Viscaceae > Viscum > Viscum album. The sequence continues at coordinate 366,705,389 of OY728137.1, forward strand.
GATGTTAAGGGTCAACTAATCTAGGTATTTTATACACCTATAATAGGGCACTGTGACTATTATGGACTACTCTTATTTATTCATAGAGCTCCACTATTTTCTTCCTACTCTTTTGGGTTATGAGATATCTAGGGCTAGGTAATTTTAGTATAGACTCATATATGTCATACTATATTAGGTGAATGTATTCCTCTTGACTACCATCACTGAGATAGTAAACCATATCATCATCTATAATAATAACCCATGGGATGCTAAAGGTGTGGGGCATGATGGTATAATACCAAGACAGGGCGACAATTCATCCAGAAGTAGAAAGCATTTCCTTAAGTCTGTCTAAGGAGGAATAAGTAGTCAGAGTGTATGTCTAGGTTCCCATGTGGTATCCCATTAGTGTAGTAATATGGGGTACACAAATACCCAATGTATAAAAGACCTCATGGAGCGAAGATATTACGGTAAGATAGGTAAACTTTAGTGGTTTTTCAGGACCTTTCCTCTAGTGGTCAGTGAGAGAGGATCTTCACTAACTCTAGGTTCTAGAGTAGGATCTAAAACTCTGTGTCAGGAAGGAAGATCAACTACTACAAGATAATCAAGATGAGAAGGTAGTCATGATCAAGGGATCTAGATATAGGATATGAAACAATAGTAGAGAAAACCTACCCAAGGTAGTCAGGTTGTAGTACAGGGCCACATATTAGGGTAGATCTATGTAGTACAACCTACACCATGGGAGTAGGGTTCCAATATATCTAAAGTTCAAGTTATGAATTTAGTAGCCTCGACTTTAGTGTATTCATTATTTGATAACGTCACTTCACACTCTTATATATCCATGAAAATTATGGAAAGTCTTAGGATAAAAATTCATTACTTTTGTGGAGTAATAACCCCTGATACCTGACCATGAATACGATTGGAATTTATATTCCAGTGAAAAGAGTGACCCCTCAATATTGGTGGTTATAATTTCTTATTAAACCTTTAATTCATTGAGAATATGGGCTTTGAAATCATACTCATATGGATTTGTTAGTTCCCTATTGATCCTAAATTGATTGTTATTTCTAGAGGGTGTTATTTTCATCACTTGAGTGTAGTAACTATATTTAAAATGGATAATGTAATGTACAGTAAAGTTGAGCCAGACTTGAGAATCAAGGGCTGGGTGAAGCATCATCTCAGATTGGTAGTCTGTTTTTGAGTGATCAAGGAGTACATTAGATAAATTTTCCTCCATTAGTGGATTTTTTAGGGGAATTTTCCCTGGAAACTTTGTTGGGGTACCTCCCAATAGAGAGGTAGAGTTCGTCATTGAGATTATCCTAAGAGAATCATCTATATCAATTCATCCTTATAGGATATCCTCTATAGATCTTCAAGAAATAAAAAGAGTGTTGGAGGACTTGGAATCTAAAGGGTTTATATAACCTAGTACTTCACCATGGGGTTCAACCATGATTTTCACCATGAAGGTGGATGGGACCCTTAGGCTCTGCATGGATTACCACTAGTTGAATTATCATACTATCAATAATCAATATCACCTACTTTGTATAGATGATCTCTTCAAACAGATATGAGGATCCAAGGTCTTCTTGATGACTGATTTGAGGTAAGTCTATCACCAGGTGTGAGTCATGACTTTAGATATACCATGTTGTATCATCCTAGATTTTTTTTGTGAGGTATGGATCCTTTAAATTTTAGTATAAATCTTTTGTTTTGTTTTAATGGAAGTGATAAAAGGTTTAAGTAATGGTTTAAAAGCATCTGAGTCTTGTTTGGATCCTAGAGCTCTGAGTTTTGGAGGAAATGGACCAGGCGCATGGTTATTCTAAACCGAGAACCTAAGGCCATCTAGTTTTATAAAACTACACAGGGTGTTGCAGAGGGTCTATAGAGGGGTGCACAAGCTATGCATGGGTTTTCAAAACCATGTTCCTAGCCTATACAATTAGTTCCACTTAGGCAGTGGATATACATGGTTGATGCATAGTTTGTCCAAATGGTACAACCAAATAGTGCAACTCATTAAAGACCCTGTAAAATTACTATTTTGATCCTATTCCATTTTAAACTTAAAAAATATTCTCCCCTTATAAGAACAAAACAAACCACATACTAGAGCCCCTTATCCTATCCTCCTATGAATTTTTATAACTATTTCATTAGAGCTTGTAATTAATTTATTTTTTAATATTGGATATATATCAGTAAACTCTTTAATCTTCTTCCTTCCATTATTTGTTTATCTATCCATATGGAATACTAAATCCATGTGAGTTAATATGCCATATTTTCAAGGCCTTCATCTATTTCTTTGATATATTCCATTATATCAGGATTTAAAGGTTAATAATGGATGAGGAGAGTACTAGCTATCTAAGGTAGATGGCCTATAAATATTCCACAAAATTTTGGATGTTTATACTTTATTTCTGTTTCATGCATGCCAGAATTTCTGATTATTTCTCCTTAAGTTAATAAATCTTTAAATTTATTATTTAAACCATGATCTAAACATGTTATTAGACCATTATGCAAGGTTGGAGGTTGTCAAAATCAACCCGAACCACCCTTGAGGTGGGTTTGTTTTATTTTTATGATTAATCCACCCTTAGGGTGAGTTAATCTCACAAATTATTAATGGGAACTATATATAAATTGAATCAATTGTTAAAGGTTAACTACCACTTATAATACCTTGTCATTTATGAATAAATTGAGTAATTAAATAGAATAAAATGGATTTTTGGAATGAAATAGAAAATACCTTGGCTCATGCATAACTATGTAATTGATTAGTGAAGTGACTTGGTTACTAACATGGACCTCTTTATCACTTGTATGTGAATTGATTAAATAATTGAATATGATAAATTCAATTGATACTGGTTATGAGCACAAACATAGTCCCTTGAATACTTATATATTATGCTGATAATGGATGACACAATATGGCACTAATGTGGGGTAACAAAATATGGAACTGATGACCCACTTTCATATTTATATTGGATGTATTGGATTATTACTTTGGATCTGGCTTACTTGGACCACCTTAGACATACTACTTGGGCTCCACCTAAGTATATACTGAGTTTTCTATGGATGTGCTTTGTGGACTCAAAGATGAAGCCACAACCATGGGCCTTGGGTTTATGGCCCATATAAGTTTACATTACACTGAGTTTGCTATGAATGATCCCTGTGGACTTGAAGAGGACACCTTGGTCAATAGTTATGGGTCCTAACCCTTGTAGGTCTGATACTTGATATGAAAACATATGTCATAGATGTTTCTATAATCTATTATAAAGTTACTATTTATTTATAGACTTATTATCACAACAAGTACTTTTAGATTTGTGTGGTACCGCTTATTCATTTACAATCCCATTTCCTGTTATACACGTAAACTGTTACAACCTATAAGCACATACTAGTTTTTTATAGACACCATTGGTAGTGGACTATTGATTATATCTCACACCCTATTTGGGTCACTGATTAGTACTTAGATAGACTTCATGGATGTAGGTAGGGACAAGGGGAAGAGTTCTTCTATAGATGTTTGATTTTCTATACAAGGATGGAGTACATGAGCATAGGACCGAGCTTATGCTCACGATGTTATTAGAGATATATTTTGAGTTTTTTTAATTTTTTTCATAGGATGTTGTATATGATTATTTCACTGTATTCCATATATTCCCTTTTTTATTGCATGAAATGATCATCATTTTGTATATGATAGTGGATATGGTTTCTACCATCTTATTTATGATGTATGGATGGTTTACTATTCCACTGCTAGTTATTTATTATCCTTTTTTTGTTTATTTCTATTATGATACCACTGTGAACCACTTTGATCATGAATGTATAGTCTCCCCACCATACTCTCATAGATTATCATAGTTAGTTAGAAGCCTCTGGAAGACAGGGAGATTCACTTGAGGCCACATGGCCATTAGTTCAGCTACTGTTATCAAGTAAGTTGAGATGGGACACTATAGTTTGTATCAGAGCCCTCTTTTACTTTTATCTTACTATTTGTGTTGATAGATAATAGACTAAGAATGTGTAAAAATTTGGTAATATCCCTATTACTAGGAGTAGCTAACCCTTGTATAGGGAAAATCCACATTCCTAGGATGGGAATGTTGTTATGGATTATTCTAATTATAGTTCTATCGATTTCACCATTGGATGATGCACATGATTTGTGGAAATTATTGTAATATTGAGGTTATCTTTTAACCTTGTCCTAGTATAAAAAGGTGGTATCACAATATGCTTCATTATAGAAACATAAGGATTAATATGTCATGAATATGCTCTTCAATATTTATTTTACCATGAGGACTGCATGTTGTATGTTATTAGAACTTGATTCATATAACCATGGAATTATGCTAATGTTTCATGCAGGGAATGGATAAATAATAAGTTATTAAATTTTCTGTATCAACCTAAATGGTGATTTCTCATATATCTTGATGGTGGAACATTAATTAACCAATTATCATATGTTTTAGCTATGTGAATATGATTACATGAGAAAAAATGTTAGTTATCTATGATTATATGGATTCTAATTACAATTTATAAGGATTATAATTCTATAAATTGGGAATAGTTATCTATATAATCAAGATTTCATTATGTACTTGTTGCATTCGGATTCCAAATTTAAAAGTTTGGTCGTAGTTACATGACATGAAAATTGTAATTTATAAATCATAGTACTTTATAACTTGGAAATAATAACTCATCTAACTAGAACAATATATATATAAATGTGTATGAACTATTGATTCTTGAAAATAAAATGAAATAGTTTTCATTAATTGGTGATACCAATTGCAATATAAAGGGTGTTTTCATATGAAACTTTAAATTGACACACTATATATTGGAACCCCTAATATGAAATAGAGAACTTGACCTTGACCTGACCTTAATAGTGGGAAGTAGGTACTATCTCTTGAGATTCCTTCTCGATCTTTACGTCACCTAGACCTGATTTTATGAGAAAGAAGAGGTGTGTGACTCATATATAAAGGATTATACCTATACTATTCTTATATATGTGATATATAACATTATCAAATATTTTTTTAGTCGTGTTATTGGAAATTTGAGAGACACGCCACCATGAAAACCACAAGTCATGTGCCAAGAGGGTGGCAATGACCGCACTCTGGTGGTGGTGGGCCTTGAGCCAACAATATTACCTCTGGTAGTACCAATTTTAAAAAATTCTATTGTACCTAACTAGGGAACTGAAACCTAATTTCAAGACGGATTGTTATAGATCATATAGATCATATATGGATCCTCGTAACCTGCTCCCACTATGGTAGAGTTGACATGAGAAGTTCAGTAGTAGCATCCACCCATGTGTTTTTAGGGGGGGTGGTAAAAAGGTTGTGGAGTCATTAATAGAGTCCATGTTATCTATTTTAGATTATATTAATATGTCTCCTGAGAGGAGGGTAAAACTCTCAGATTATATGCTTTGTGATTTATCCAAGAAACAGTGGTATTTTTTTTCGTAGGATAATCAGCACTAGGGTATGGTCTGGAGGGGCTTCCAAATATCCTTCTATGATTATTTCTTTCCAGATATGCTAAGGGATAAAAAATCCAGAGATTTTATACACCTAGTGAATGGAACTCTATTTTTTATGTATTAATTATCCCATTTTACTAAGATTCAATGTTTTATTCCTTCTCTCCTTGGTGATGAGATTTATATATCTATTCTTTTTGAGGATTGGGTAATATATGCCATTCAATCTCAGGTTAACATGTTTTATTTGAACATAGTCACTAATATAGTCAACCAAGCCCTGATTAATTATCTTAACCTTAGAGAAGCTAGAGGAATTAGGATTAGTGGTTAAGTCCCTCATTAAGGAAGTGTTTCTTCAAGAATTAAGAAGCATCATTTTAATATTTCTTCAGGAGGTAAAAGTAGTTAGAGTATGTGCCTGGGTAGCCATATGATATGTAATCCATGTGGTAAGAAGGGCCATATGAATCCCAATTGTGACAGATCCCTAGTTGAGTGTAGATAATGAGGTAGGTTGGAAAATCTATAGAGGTTTTGTCAGATCATACCACCTATTTCTAGAGGAATAGGATCCACACATGATCCACCTTTAGTAGCAAGATCATCAACTCTGCATCAAGAAGGGAGATAAAGCACTAACGTCTATACATGTCAAAGAGGTGGTTGTGGCCGGGGGAGACGGACCCCAGATTTATAGCTCTAGTATATTGGGCTTGACTAGGGTAGTTAGGCTATATCTCAAGGCCACATACATGGCCATATATGAATCAAAACCCTAAGTAGAATAGTGCCTTCCCGTCTATGATTAGGGGTATGATTTTAGTACCCTTTACTTAAGTATTTTCTTTATTTGGTATAGGTTCTTCACACTTTTTTATATCTGTGGTGACTATGGAGAGTCTTATCCTTAAGATAGAGTATTTTTGTGGAATGAGGAAACTTGATACCTAATTGGGAGATTGATTAGAAAGTGTATGTTAATACAAGGAATACCCCCTTGAGGTAGGTGACTATCATTTTTATGAGACCTCTTTATCCTTGAGATGACATGTTTTTACATCATTCCAAGGATCATCTAGTTGGTTACCTATCATACTTATGTTGATTTATATCACCAAAGGGTGTCCTTTACATCACCAGAGGGCGATAGTTATATTCAAGAGGGTGAATGGAATGTCTATGAAAGTTGAGTTAGACTTGAGCATCATGGGATATGTAGAGAGGTAGCCCAGATTATAGCCTTTATATAGAGGATCAGGGAACATGTCAAACTAATTTATCTCCTGTAGTAGATTGTTTTAGTGATGTATTCTTTGATGAATTTTCAAGTCTACCTTCAAAGTGAGAGGTTGAGTTTACTATTAATATAGTACCCGGAGTAGTACCAGTGTCTATTACTTCATACAAGATAGATTTTATTGAGTTCTTGGAGCTCAAGTGGTAGTTAAAGGACTTGGAAGATAAGGTTTTTATATGGCCCAGTACTTCCCCATGGGGTTTATCTATCATTTTTTACAAGAAGGTGGATGGTGTCGTTAATATTTTCATAGATTACCATCAGTTTAACCAACTTACGATTAAGAACCAATATCCACTTACACATATAGATTTATCACTTAGATAAGATCTATATAGTGAGGGTTTTCTTTACGATCATTTTGAGGCCAGGATATCATCAGGTTCATGTTATACCATTGGATATACCATTTACAATATTCTATAGTAGATATATATTGTACAAGTATTTGGTTATACTGTTCTGTCATATCCCAAACCCATGGGGCTTGAGCAACAACTACCATAAGCTTGATTCCATAGGCCAGGGGTGGAGAAAAGTTCCAAAAGGCATAACCTAAATGGGAGGCCATTTCCCAATGTACCTGTATACACACCCAACCATCTCAATTCTGAAGTGTAGAGGAATAATAATAAAAATATGAAATATCTATAACATAACCATACATGAAAAACCTCTATAGTGTACAAGAGTACGGTAGTGAAAACTAAAAGTAATGGAAAAAAATAAATGGCCAACCAAAAAGATGTCCCAACCTGAAAAAACTGGAATGTAAAAGTGTTGAGAGAGCCCAGCTCCTGATCCCCAAGCTCTAACCACCATATGTGGTCCAATGCCCTCAGTATTGCTTTTCTCCTTTGTAATCACCACCTACCTATCCATTGTCTGAAGAAGATATGACATGTATGGGAATAACCCCTACAGGGGTGAGTATATACATACCCAATAGGATGTCCCAAAATCTAGAGGGGGAGAAGTAAGAAACATGATAGGAATATATAGATAGTAGACAACTCAACCCAAAGAAAGAGAGTAAAAAAATCCAATGGCATAGATACATACATATATATATCTGCTCAAACTAAAGAAACCCAATTGAGAGAGAAGGGTATATTCATATCACTACCCAACCTAGTAAAATAGTACCAATAAATCCAAAGGTCTATTAACGATGCCCAACATCTCACATGTTAGTCCAAAGAAGTAACCTTGTGGAGGTCCCAAACCTCACCACTACGATTCACAGTTGAGGGGCCAAAATCTCTGAGCAGAGGACCTAAAAAATAGTAAATTAGAGGGATTCCACTCCGTGTAAGGAAGACACATGCCCTACCCAATAGGGTGGTACAACTTAGTAGATAGAGTAATCACACCCAAATTCCATAGGGAGTACCACTCAGGGAAAGGAGGACCCACACCCTATCTGATAGGGTGTAAAACTTGGTAGATATAGGACTCGTGCCTTGGTTTTTTAGGGCGAACCAATTAGTAGATAGAGGACCCACACCTTAACACCATAAGAGGTACTACTAAGTGTAAGAAGAACCAACACCCAATCCGATAGGGGGGGGGGGAGATACCACTCATTAGATATAGGACCTGTACCTTAACGCTATAGGGTGGGTGGGTACAAATTAGTGGATAGAGGACTCAAACCCTAATTACACAGGGGGTACCACGCAATGTAAGTAGGTCTTGTACCCTATTAGATAGGGTTACAATTTGGTAGATAGAGGACCTGTGCCCTATTCCATCAGGGGGTACCACTCAGTTGATAGAGGAACCACACCCTAATACCATAGCGGTTACTACTTAGTGTAAAGAGAAAGCACACCCTATCCGATAGGGGGTACCACTCGGTAGATAGAGGAGCCAAACCCTAACACCATAAGGGGTACCATTCTTTATATAGATATAGAACCCGTGTCCTCATCCATTAGGGGGTACCACTATAATGGCATTGCCTAAAGAAATGTAACACTGTGAACATATCACAACATATCTCAAAATCAACTATGAAGGTCACCATAATATTATATTTGAAAACAAAACTTAAGAGAGACTACCCATGGGCCAAAATATGAGTCTAAAAAAATGATATATTATTGATAGAAGGTTTATCAGAAAGGAGGTAGGGGTACACGATATGTAGAAGACCCACACATCATGTAGTTCTTCTCCACTGTTGGGTCGTGTTACTAACAGTACATATCTCACTAACCGTGTATCACTACATGGTGTGTAGGTGGAATTCCTGGCATGCCTTAACCACCAAGGGTCCTACCTATGCTCCTGGTCATGTTTGTGTGAATTTGACCGTGTTTTTGAACTTTAGTACACAATATGTCTATCCATATGGGGTTTTTCCCATGTCACTGGCTATACTTATATACATCAGTACATGGAGTGTGCATGACCATGTCCTCCCATACAAGGTCCTTCCCATGTTCTCTACCAAATGACATATCTTCCTAGATAGGGATACACAGTGTGTGGCCTAGCCACATGGTGTTTCATCCTCAAATTTCTCAAAACCCTAGCACTATAGACATAGAGGTACTAAATAACATGTGTTCTTAGAACTACACAATGTGTAGTTGTTTTTTTAGAACTTCCAAAATTTCAGATCTAGCCTCCAATGATATGGATCTCATTTCTAAGCCACTAAAATCGAAGGAAACATCCTTCGATCATCATTTATGGACCTCCAATGGATAAAAAACGGATTTTCATTGATCTGTATGATGCCCTTATGTTCTTCCTTACACTGCCGCACCTCCATTCATCTCCCATTTCATCACCAGTAATCTGATACTTGGTAGAATCATAAATATCCTTAAAATCATTTGAATCCATCCCTAACACGTCATTCTATTCATCCCATGTGAATCCTCTATAGATCCATGGGTCTAATCGGTCTTAGTACTTCATGTAAATGTCAAACCAAGACCCCATAGGCTAATTGGTGAACAACACAAAGAATCATTATAAGAAGAGAGAAAAATGTGTATGATCATTGGTGAATCATTCTTGTCCAACAAAAAAAATTAGGGATATCCAGGGTGAGAAACAACTGAATAAACAATTAGAATCAGTACAAGAGTACATGCAAAGGTTTTCAATTAATAAAGATTAAGAAATGGAATCGATCATTGTAAAAAAAAATTATCAATATGGGAAGAATTTAGAAATTGAATAGTTCTACCATGTTTTGTATCATTCATCGATGAATAACATGCTCTCCAATAAAGAAAAGTAGTCATTACATTCACAACATCTTTATTTTCCTAGATCTGGAGTCCCATCATCGTTTGATTCTGATTATCCAATGAGAGAAGGAAGGAAAACCTCTCAATTATCCCAAGATTTATGTGGATAAACCTAGAGAATTCTCATAATGGGGAATTTATAGATGAATCTATTTAGGTCAAATAATTTAAATAATTAATTTAATTTAAATTCACCCACCAATGGTTGCGATATCAGAACACCCCACACAGATCAATTTTAGGCCGCACCTAAGGTAAAAATCACATTCTAAACTCAACCATCATATTTTATATCCAAGAATACATTTAAGAGTTATCATATTTTTTTTATGAAAATGTGCACATGCAATATAAAATATATTTTATAGTTTTATAAAATTAATTCTGGGCACACCGAGCCTCAGAATTGCACGCCGTCTCAGCACCTGACTCCGAAAATATATCTAGAAGTATTATAAAGCATTAAAAGGAAAAAAGGTCTCTAAATCGTTCCATCCTTTAATATTTTCATCCTTTATAATACAAAACTAAAAAAAATCTTGGGATACTGAGCCAACATATGGATCTCCCACTCCCAGGAGATCTCTTTCATGCTGCCATACTTCCAAAACACATGAACTATGGTGATGGTGTATCCATATAGGATACTCTCATTCTGTTCCTCGGGTTCCACTGGGTACTAAGAAAAATTGGCTCCATCCTCGATGTACAACTATCCTTAGTCAATAACGTGTGTGAGGTCATGAACGTATCTCCTCTGCTGTGACACATGGATGACTTCATGCACCCACTCTAACTATGGAGGTATGGAAAGGTGGTAATCATCCTAAATAACCCTCTAAAAAGTCTCAAATGGTTTGATGAACCTGAGGGATATATTACCTCCTTGGCCAAAACTCTATAATCCTCATCATGGGACGACTATCAAGATAACATAGTCTTCATGCTAAAACTCCAGGGGACTATAAAATTGATCTGTGTAAGATTTTTTCTTGCTCTGATTAGTCCTCATCCACTCACAGATGACTTGGACCTTCTCCGTCTTTGCATGGACCATCTATGGACCCACAAAAATGCCTCACTGATATATTTCTAGTATAAGGATAACCTATAGGGTGTCTTATACAGGGCCTCAAAAGGTTCCATGCCAATAGTATAGTGGTAGATATTATTGTACACAAAGTCTACGAGTTTCAAGTGATACTCCCAGGTTTGGATGAAGTCGAACATGAAAGACCTCATTATATCCTCCAACACCCAGATAGTGCACTCATTCTTCCCATATGTTTGGGGGTTGAGGGCTATACTCATCCAAATATGGGTTCTGAATTCCTCATATAGGTCTCTCCACAACCATGAAATGAACTTCACATCATGATTAGAAAAAATAATCGAGGGAACCCCATTATGGTTAACAATATTCCATACGTACATCTTCACCACACCCTCCACCAAACTCTACTCCCTAACAGTAAATAAATTTTACAACTTCACGAGTTAGTTAAATATCACCTAGATGGAATCATGTACTCTTTATATCTATAGAAGCACTATCATAAATTCTATGGATATTATATCCCTTTTTCCCTCTAGGATCTCAAGGGGCCATAACAAACCTACCAAAACCTGATTATCTACATTCAGGTGAGGAACCATGAGATGAAATCATCCACAATCCGTCTCATGCTGACCCACCAAAACTATCACTGAAGGTATTTGTACATCTTCCTCACACTAGGATGTACATCTAAAAGATAAGTGTGAAACTCTCATCACCTCCTCCCACATCATGACTGGGAACATTGTTCGTACCTAGAAAAGGATGATGTGATTCAATCCTTCAAAAAATTCATTGGGTGAATCTTCATAGGATATATAGTCATGAAAGACCATACATTTTATGTCTCCCAACTAGGACTCTCTCAAATTCTAGAGAATAAGAGGATTCAACACCATCTACTGATAAAAAGATGAACCATCCTTCTTAACCAAGGTTAGCTATAAAGAATCCAACTACTCAGAAGCCTCCTGCACCAAAAAAGCCTAGGAATTCCTACTAAGGGCTTCTGGTACTATGTTTCCCTTCCCAAGATTATAGACTATCTAAAAGTCATAGTCTTGTAGGAACTCAAACTAGTGCCTATGTATTATATTCAAGTATCTCTATGTTAATACATACCTAAGACTTTGATGGTATGATTAAACCAAAAGTGCTCTTCTAGGAGATAGTGCCACCGCATCCTCAGAGGGAAGTCTATCGCTGCTAGCTCTAGGTTGAGAGTTGCATAGTTATACTTTTGGGGACTCAACTACCTTGACCCATAAGTGATAAAAAAAATTCTCTACATCAACACGTAATCAAGAGCACCTTTTGAGAAATATAAATACACTACATACTCAACACCCTCCTTTGGTAGTCTCAAAATAGGAGCACTCATCATCCTTAGCCTCAACTCCTCAAAGGCCCTCTGGAACTTCTCAGTCTAGGTAAAAGGCTTCCCTTTCTGCATCTGGGTGGTAAAAGTGACTAAAATCTTAGAGAAGTATTCTATGAACCCCCTGAATCTATATTTGACTATAAGAGAGTCCTCTATGATAATGGTAATCTCAGAGCATGTCTAGAGTCTATCCACAAGTGTATTTCATGCTCTTACTCAAACATCGAAGACATGAGGATGTCATCTATTATTAGGGGGTAGATACTCTTGCTTGATAGTCACCTGATTTAGGCAACATTAATCCAAACCTCACCTTGATCTCCCCTCCTTCTCTAAGAAGAACAACATAGAGCTACCCAAGTGAACATATTGAGTCTTGCAAAGCCCTACCTCTATCGACCCTTTAACCACACCATTATCTCTCACATCCCCATGAGGTCATCTGATATAATAGTGAAAATATTGGGACATCCCCATTGAAATTCTATAAAGATATCCATATCATAGTGGGAAGGTAAAACCGATACATCGTCTACCCCACCATTATTGGAGGGAGTTAAGTGCTCATAACATCTACTATTCCAAGGGAAATATTAGATAAGCTATAAATTGGCTATAACCTCCTACGAATGAGATCATCTTACTCTATCCAAGGATTACTCTTTATCAAGGAGGAAAAATCCACCCCACAACCTGGAATCACTACCACACTCACTGATATTAAACATATGAGTATGGATGGTTGAAAACTATTTCATTCTATGGAAAATATCACAGGGTGTCACTGCCACTATAGAAAGACTTCATGTGAGGCTCTCTCAATCCTCACAGAGTAAGGTCACTCCATCAGAAGAAATGTGTGATCACCAATCCTACACATAGTATCCTACAACATAAGGGTCAAGAAAAAACGGCCTCTATTGGTATCACTAGGTCTTGAAAAAGGGCTATGTAAAAGGAAATGTTTCTTTTACTTCTGTGCTAATAATTGTAGATAGAGAAGTAGAGAAATAGGTTATTCCCCAAACCACACTCGAGCCTCCCATCTAGATTCCCCATCTACCGAGAGCTCATTTCCCCTTGATTTTCTATTCTCCTCAACTAGGGCCTTCTTCAATACTTCGTCACATACACATATCCTGAGAATGAAAGTCAAAGGGTCTCATATGCCACAACTTGAAACTATCCAATTTAGGAGGAAATGAATCACCCTTATGGTTTTTAATTGCATCATAAGGATGAGTCTCATTGGTGGAAGTGTCCCTCTTCCTTGTATATATGAATCCATGTTAAAAAATATACATCATAGAACTCTAACTATGCCAAACATCATCCTAGAGAGGTCTCACTATGAGGATCACTATAGAAAGGGGTCTTATCTGAGTAGGATATCTAAACCACAAGATCGGTCCTGACTTAAACCACTTAAAAAGGGAGTTTGGATCAACATGATACTTGGGAGATCCTTGTATTTAGAACTTAAAATTTGCACTCAGCATGGTTGCATTATATGATAGAACCACTAGAACCAACTACTTCTCTACAAAGTGCATTAGCTATGAGTGAAACCATATGATCCGTCGATATCCATACAAGTTTGAAAACTCATATCAACAAATCAATCCATTCCTATGATTTATAGGGATATGGATCATCACGGAACCTCAACAACCTATAACTCTAGAACACAAGGAGTTCTCTAAGCCCACACGCAGCCTCATCCTACTATTCTAGTGCTATCTACTTCTCTACAGGTGGGGGTGCGGCTACCTACCCGCTTGGGGGAAAATATCTCACATGATGGACCCTAAATTAGGGCCTCATCACTCATCAGATTGTCTTTATGATCCATAATCAATAACCTAGATGGCTATCTGTGTAGATGAATCTCAGAAATAACCAAGAATAATAGTTAAAAGACTCAATCCTATTTGATGCATGTACCATTAATATATATGTAATAATGTCTCAATATGATGAGTTGATAAGAAGGTATTCAAGGTCCTAGTGAATGGATACATCATCCACTATGACAACATTGGGTTCCCTATAGCCAATGAGCTCGTACCCGAGTGGTAAGGGCTCCTGCTTGGCATCCAAGAGACCCAGGTTCAAAACCGGGTGGAGGAAAATTTCCGAGGTACTGTAGCAGACTGTAGTAGTACTGTAGTAGTTATTGTAGTAGTTACTATTTGGTACTGTAGCAGCTAGAACTATTCACCCGATTTGGGCCTTCGGACCACCGGTTTGGGCCTTCGGGTCTCCAGAGCCTTTGGGTCATCAAATGCCTTCGGGCCACAGGGCCTTCAAGCCATGCAGACCATGGAGTAGCCCATTTCACACCAAATAGGCCCCAAAAGAGGATAAGAGCAATAAGAGTAGAAGCCACCAGAAGTAGAGCTAATTGGATTGGAAGAATGAGAGGGTATGGAATCCGCCATCGGGACCAAGCGCCGTGTAGCTTTGTACGGGGCAATGCTAGCTGATCAGCAATGAAATGTGGGGATCTAGGTGATCAATGACACAAAATATGGGGTGGGTCAGTTCAAGTGGGTTGGGCCTATGGGTCATGTATTAGTCATGGTATGCCTCTAGGCCTTCAGGTCATGTATTGCAGGTCAGTCGGGCCTTGTGCCTTGGGCCTACAGGTCATGTACCAGTTCCCCTTCAACCCTTAAAAGGGGGATTATCCATAATAAAAATAAAAAGAAGGCCTTCGGGCCATTTGGGTTCCCTATATGAAAATACACACTCAAAACACTTTTACATTATTTCCCTAAATTCCAAAAAAATCCTCATAAGGGTACTACTCTAAACACTTCCCTAAGGAATGAATTTCTCTTATACAAATCTATCATAATATGACATAACAGGGTTCAATCCGCAACTACCCCAAGCCAATATCTATAGGTCTGGGGGTGGAGACAAGTGCTGAAAGGAATAACATAAATGATAGGTCTTTTCCTAAAGTACCTATATGCATATTCCCTTCCATATAAATACATAAGTGTAGAGGAATAATAATAAAAAGAAGAAATGTAAAGACCCGACCCCAGTTTCCCGGATCCAGTGCCTTGTTTGATTACGTTGGCATACATACAAGGAGTGAAAATCCCGAAGGACTGAGTAGTTTAGTATTATTGGAAACAAGATATATACATAAGTTCATCATTACAACTTGAAATGAAAAACAATATAGAAACTCCTCAGACAACTTCCATAACTCCAAGGTTATTTCAGCATGTCATTCATAATTGAATTCCTCTTTCCTTGAGAAAATGAAACATAATAAAGGGTGAGCTCAAACGCTCAGTAAGAGTAAACAATACAGCAAAAGATAATATAAACATTAGACATGGTGAATAATTGAAAACACATTCCATTAATAATAAACGTGAACACATTATGGCTGAAAAATGAGCTGAGTAAAAAATGCCATAATAAAACATAATCATGGGTATTCTACTAATCAAATAACCACATGGAATATCAATATCTGAACTCATAATGAGGGAATTCATAATTCCAGACATTCTGAAACATTTTTTCAAGGCCTCGTCCAAGACTTCTAATGATTAAGGCCTTGGCCAAAAATCCATATCACATTGGGAAAGGCCTCGACCAATTCCACATCTATTTGTCTCATGAGACCTACTGATGAATCGAGGAATATAGTAGGCCCCACCCATCACATAATATGTCCAATGCATTCCTCATATGATTGGGGATAAACATAAACAACAAATAAATTCATATTGAAACTATCATATGAAATGTAACTATATTTCCCCAATCATCAAACATAAAACACTAACCATTCAGAATAATATGGTGAATGGTTTTAGGATAGATCATCCACAATAGAGTTAGTCATAACCATTAAATCAAATATGGTATATGAATTCATAAATGATTAAACCCAATAATACAATTGAATCAATAAGAATTAGACAAAAATACTCTTATAAAATCATTAGGCAATTCTAGAGATAAATACTCTTTTATTTTAAAAAGAAGAGTTCTTTTGGAAAAATATTTGTATAAAACCAGAAGTAAAGTAAGATAGTATTTTATGATAAAATGAGTGTTTTTAAGAAGGATAATGGTTTCCAAAAATATATTATAGCTTTCCCTTGAAAATATATATGAATTTGATAAATTCCCTTATATCGGGCTCGTATCTTTGGAAACAATTTTGAGAGCTCCTTTTAAAACATGTAACTATCCAGAAAATAGGGAAGTATTCTCGTTGGTGTACATATATAGAATACTCACATAGAATTTATGAGGATTAGATAACAATACATAAGAATTTCATCGAGTAAATTAGACAATAAAAGTAACCCGAATGAAAATGGAACTTCGGGTGGAAAACCCTTACCTTAACTCCGAATGTGTTCCGATCTTGTAATTAAGCTCTTGGAATATGAAATTATACTTATTAATAAATTATTTCAGAACCTATTATACATGTATTTAGTTTATCATAATTCTGGTTAGTTCATTTATGTTCTTATTGATATGTTATTGTATTGAATTTTGTTGCTTCATAGTGTTCATTTTCTTTATTTTCATCTACGGTTCACTTGTTTTTAAGTATGTGGAATGAATGTAAAACTCCAGAATTGAAATTATATATTATTTATGAAAATAAATAGGTGTTATTGGTCATTTATATAACTTGGTTACATGTAATGATGATGAATTATCATATATAAATTTAATGATAATTGTTTCGATTAATTTGCGGGTTTTGATTACAACAAACCCATTTTTCTTTATTACTTAATACCTTTTGAAAAAAGGGATTAAAGAATATTAAATAGGTTATATTATATATAATAATCTGGTTCAACCATAAAAATAATGGTTTCATGACCATAATTTAGAATGATAAAAGAAATCAAAAGTCCATCGACCTTGAATGTATAAAATTGACACATCTCGGATGGTGTTCTTACTACAAGTATAAAAGAAGGTAAAAAGAGGGAGATGATGATAACCTATTACACTATCATGAAAAAATTATAGTACATATAATTTAATGGATTCATCACAAAATTTGGATAAAAAGGGGTAATTGAAAAAGAAAACAAATGAACTTGAAAGGAAAGACAAAGAATTGAAAAGAGGAATTTACCTCTTGAACCAACCTTTCTTGAGAACCTCCTTAAGGGGGAGGTTTTGGTATTTTAATGAGAAAAAAGATTTCTGGAAGTGGGAGAGGAGGTTGGGAGGGTATTTGGCTAGAATTTTGAGAAGGAACAAGGCTTGAGAGGAGTGATTGGAAGAGGGGTGAGAGGGGGTTTTTATAGTGGAGGAGAGAGGGGATTTCTTAATATAAAACTCATTAATTTATTATTTCACCTGAAGATAAGGAATTGTGAGTATTACATGACCAAGAATAGTAATTTTATAATGTGATCCTTAACCAAGTGGGCTTACATCAGCATAACATCACACATGACTCTATAATTAGTGTATTTATCTTAATTTTGCAATTTATGGTATGTCACTATTCATAAAAAATTCAAGTATTTCAAAAAGATCCCAAAAATTTAACCCAACCATTTTTCGACGTGTAGAATCCAAAAAATGAATTCCATTTTTCAAAAATAATTTTCTAAATATTATTAATTTAATATTTAATTAAAATCATAATTTATTATCAAAAACCAGTTTTAAAACATTCATTAACTTGTTCTAAAATATAGGTATATCGTACTTTCAACTTGAATATTATTTATATATTATCATAGGTAAGGTTACTATTCATTAGTGTATATAACTATTCATAAGAGTATGTTACTATTCATAAGGGTAGGTTACTATTCATGAAAAATTATGTTTTTCTTATTGGACTCTAAATAACTTACTGATCGCGACTGTGTATGTCGGATTTTTGAAATTCACATCACAGAAGTGACAAAATTATGTTTTAAGGGTCCTATAACACTTAGTAGTTAATGTGATTATGAAATATTTATAAGAAAGTAATTTCCTTTAAAAAAATATTGGGTCGTTACATTCTCCCCTCCTTACAAAAATTTCTCCCTCGAAATTTCATTTACAATCTAGGTCAAGAACGGGTGGGGGTACTTCTCCTTCATTTATTACTCTAGTTCCTAAGTTTACTCTTAGTATTTATGGTTTATTCATAGTACCTTGACCATATGAGTAGTCTTGTTGCGTAGGAATTTGTCTCTACGATCCAAGATTTTCACTGGCTGCTCCTCATAGGAAAGATCATCCTCCAACTGTACCACCTCTGAAGAGAGTAAATGTGAAGGGTCTGGTATGTGATTCCTTAATAGGGATACATGAAAGACATCATGTACCTTCTACAAGGTTGGTGGAAGTTCCAGTCGATATGCCACAGCTCTGAATCGATCAAGGATCACGAAGGGGATGATATACCAGGGACTTAGATTTCCTTTCTTCCCAAACCGCATGACCTTCTTCCATGGAGATATGCATAGAAATACCAGGTCTCCTACTTTGAACTCCATTTCTTGTCAACAGTTATCTACATAACTCTTCTATCGACTTTGGGCTACCTTGATATGCTGCTGAATGGTTTTCACCTTCTCCTCCATTTCCTTAACCAATTCAGGTCCTAGAAGATTTCGCTCACTGACTTCATCCCAACACACCGGTGTTCTACACCTTTTCACATAAAGGGATTCATATGGTTCCATAAGGATGCTCGAGTGGAAACTATTGTTGTAGGAGAATTCAACTAGTGGAAGATTTTAGTCCCATCCTCCTTTGAATTCCATAGAACATTCCCTCAACATGTCTTCCAATGTCTGAATAGTTCGCTCGGATTGGCCATCAGTTTGAGGATGATAGGCCATAATGAGGTTCAGTTCAGTGATTAAAGCATGTTGGAGACTTTTCCAAAACTTTTAGGTGAATCTAGGATTACGGTCGGATACAATAGAGAGTGGTACTCCATGCAGCATTACCACTTCTTTGATGTAAATCCGTGCAATTTGATCCAACGAGAAGTCCTCTCGAATCTCTATGAAGTGAGTTGTCTTTGTAAGACGATCCAAAATGACCCATATAGAATTGTTTCCTCTATATTTATAGCATCCTGCCTTTTTATAACATAACTTTTCATTACAGTTTACCAAACCGAGGATCTTTAAGGTTTAGTGCCTTTGAAACCAGGAACTTAAAACATGAAAACATAAAACATTCTTCATAAACACTTGAAAAGATTCTCCTTATGTTCATCCTAGGTTCATTACTGCATCTCATAACCTGGGTACATACATCAAAAGAAAGGGTGATCAGAATTCCCAGTAAGGGAAACAAGGGGAAACATTTAACATGTGAACTTGAGATACATCAATAAAGTCATGAAAAAAGAACTTTAAGGCATGAGAAAGAAATCATGAGGCATATCATAATTTAAATAAAGTATTTCATAACTTGAATATGTGGCTACAACATTTATCTTAGTAAATCATGAACATATCACCAAGTTCCATCCCCAAGGTGTCATTTGAAATTACCAATGTTATTCACCAAGGTATCGTTAAAATTGTAATCTCTAGTGGTTACATCATTACCCAATGCATTGGAGTGCTATCAGGGTGCACCCTTAATTTTGTCTTTATCATCATGTGAGACACATATATCATAATAAAAAATTTCATAAATAACCCATATAGCATAAAAGAAATGGGTTTCATTTCACAATCATAATGTTTTAAAAACTGCTTTTAAGACATGATCTTTATGCCATTTTAAACCCACGGAAAAAGGAAAGCGGGTCTCATGTATGTAAGTCTCAGAATTTAAAATAGAGCATTTTGATATATATATATATATATGTGTGTGTGTGTGTGTGTGTGTGTTTGAATACCCTTATAGGAGAAATATCTTTGAGTATTCACTTAATAAAATAAAAGAATTTGAGAAAAAGAGAGAGACATTTTGAGATGAAAATTTTGCAACATAATGGCTATGTTACTGGGTTTTAGAAATATTAAAAAGAGAGGGGAAAATGGTCACCCACTCATAAATGATCCATAGAACAGTAGAGGGACAAAATATAAAGGATATAAGAACATGTTAATGAAATTTGAAATACATACCATATGAAATGAAAAACATGGAAGGAAGACAAAAATAATATTTCTCTTATGAAAATTCGGCAGCCTAACGACGTCACTTAAAACATCAAAAAATGAATTGATGAGATCAAATAGGGTCTATAATCATATGAAAATAAAATATAAGTATGATATATATAGAGATAATACCCCAACATAATAAAAAAACTTGAAAAACTTGACATGAAAATAGAACTTGAAAATGAGAAGGGTGAAAGAATCCCTTAAAAATTCGGCAGCCTAACGGCGCCACCTAAACATTCTTAAAATTAATTGATGAGAGAAAGAGGGGGTATCTCATAATATGAACATAAAGGATATTAGGATGAATATAAAAGAACAACCCCAACATAAGAACATGGAGCATATAATAAATGACATAAAAGAGAGTACTTGGAAAGAAAGAGACAGGTAGAATCCCTTACCTTAAAACGTAACTCTTAAAACTCAAAGGTTGGGACCTTGAGGGCTTTGGGGCACCTTGGGAGGACTCCTTGGGAGGTAAGGAGACCAGAACTTCCTTGAGGATGATTTTGGAGTCGAAAAGATGAGATAATGGATTGGTATTTATAGGGAAAGTGAGGGGACAAGGCACTAATGGCCAAGGGACACCTCATTGGTGGTATTGGCAAAACCATGGGCTTGCCCATGGTATTTCCCAAGGTGTTAGGCCACATGGGACCCCTCATACAATAATTCTTCCCCTTTAGTCGACCATCCCTTAAAATATCTCATGAAATCATCATGATGCAGTCATGATGTCATTAAACATACCAAAACCCTAAAACTGAAAATTCACTATTCACTGAAAATTCAACTTTCTCAGAAAAATCCCAAAATTTCACCTTAACCAAATATCTATGCTGTGAATTCAAAAATGAACTCCATTTTATAAAAATAGTTTTATAAATATTTTTAATTTAATTTCTAAATAATTACACTATTCACCGAAAATTCATTTTTTCAGAAAAATCCCCAAAAATTACCTTAACATAATATCGATGCTATGAGTTCAAAAATGAACTCCATTTTATAAAAATAATTTTATAAATAATTTTAGTTTAATTTTTAATTAAAAAACACTATTCATCTGAAAAAACTAATACTTGACTAATAATTTCTGAAGTAGTTATTTACCTATTTTATTGAATCACATTACTTAATCAAGGTGCCTAGATTATATTAATACTTTCTTTAAGTGATATTACTAATCCATTTGGTCACATTACTAATCCTAAGTGTAAAATAACTATTCATAATTTACTATTCATCAAGAATTAAGTTGATCTTATTAGACTCTAAATTTCTTAGTGAACATAATTGTATAAGACCATTTTTTGAAAATCATTACACATAATTAATTATTTAAGGTTTACATAAACATTTTCAAATATCCTTTTTCTAGAATTCATAAAAAATATGCATACTATATTTATCCGGACATTTGAAAATTCACAAACTTCATCATAAGAAGAAATCCCTATTTTTATTTAAATCAAAGGATTACACAAGGCAGTCACGTTCTCCTTACATAGCCCCTTATAACCCCAACATAGGACCTAAGTGTAAGGTGTGCTAAGGTGAGAGAATATTAGGGCGACTCAGCCAACATCGCACGAGTAGTAATTTCTATAAGTTTGAGCTTCTTGCGAAGGTGATTCCATTCTAGCTTCACACGATGAAGTTGGGCTTGGGTTTGGTCCAGAGCAAAGCCTAGTGGTGCTACCTCCTTCCCAAGTTCTGTTAGATGGGCTTCGATTGGCCCGAGACTTCTGGATGAGGCCATCGAATCTTCTTTCTATATTAATTAACCAAGATCACTTTTATTTAGAGACAATAGTCACAACATTTAGTTTCCAACGGTCATGCTGACTAACGGTCATATAATAGTCAAAACCCAACAGTCTCATTTTAATTATACTCATTTTATTAAATGAAAAAGTTTTGTTGAGTATGAAATAAAATAACACTCAAAATTAGGAAACAAGATTTATTCAAAATTTCGGGTCATTGCAATCTTCCCCCCTTAAGAAATTGCATCCTCGCAATTTTCAAAATTGGGCTTGGAAATTTCATTAAAAGTCCCACATTGGAAAAAGAGTCAGTAACACTATTACTTTAAAAGAAAGAAAAAGATGTAAAAAGGTCACCCGAGTTAACCCATACTAGGATTCCATATAGGAAAACATGGATATGGAGGAGAAAACAAAGGGTCAAGTTTTGAGGGAGAGTGATAGAAAAAATGTCTAAGAGGAAGTTAACCACCAGAAAATCACAAACTTCTGATGGGTTAAATGGTCTTTGATTACCTAGTAGGAAACTTAAACCAACAACGTTTTTGTTTTACGTTCCTTTTAATAATTTTGAGGAATTAATTTACTACATATAATAAAAACACAAAGAAATATATTTACCTTCGAGTAGAGTTTCATCCCTTAATAAGTTTCCACCAAGACTAATCTTTTCTCCAAACAAAGAGAATTCAAAACTACTTGGTCTCATCAAAGCACAAGAATCATCTTCTAGAGAATCATGTAATCCACAAAATAATAACTATCTATCTTTAAAAATTTATCCCAAAAATAGAAAGGGTAAGATAAAACAACTCTTCAAAAATAAATAACCCCATAGGAAGGGAAACTACTTTAAATCTTCAAAGTTCCACGGTACTACCCAAAGTTTATCATAGACCATTCCATAAATAACTGTCCTTAAAATTCCTCAAAATAAACCAAACTAAGATTGAAACCCAAATATAAGAAGGGTTTGATAACATATTCTTCCAAGATAAACTTTATCGTTCATCTCCAAACAATATCAACAACTCATAAGATCTTATAACAAATGTAACTAACCTAAACATATTTTCCCCAAGATATGTTAATCATTTCCATAAGTAACCTAAATTACTATAATTTCACCTTAAATTCGTTGATTCTTCAAAATATAAGTCAACCTTTAATCCTCAAATAAAATACCGTAGTAATCTATTTACCTTGATCATATAGGGTTCCCAAAATAGTGAACGTCTTCCAAAATAATAATCATCTTTTAATCCCCTAATCATTTTTTTTCAAGAAGAATAGCTTCATAACATAAAAATGTGATACATAACAATATATGTTTTCCTTAATGATATAAAACCATCTTAGGTAGTGACTCTATGTTCTTAGAAAACATTAAGGATATTCTCATAGATCACAAACTAAAATACAACATGACATAGACAATTATTGCGAAGAAGTTGCATGTACTTTAGTCATCATGATCCGTCTCAGCATAAGACTTGCATTGTTCCCTTGTCCTTGAATATTGTTGATGCTCATCATGATTCTCATCCCTTCCAAGAGAGTATTGCCTTGGATAATTTCCAACTTCACCACATTTACAACATTGAAAAGTATAAGGTACATTAGATCAAACCTTATCTATATTCATCACATTATCCATTTTTTTGAAGCAATAGGCTACTTTATGCCCTATCAACCCACACTTAAAACAAATCCTAGTTCCTTTGTGACATTCTCCTTGGTGCACCTTTCCACACTTTTTTCACAAAGGAAATTGGGTCTTCTTTCCCTTATCAACTTTATCAGATGAACATCCTTGAGACTTCGTCTTCTTCTTCATGGATGAATTTGGGCATTCAACTAGGTACCAATTCTTAATTGTGATTTTTGATAGCTGGTTTGGCACAATCACAGTATGTTCAACATGATCTCTCATCATCTCTATCACATTAATAGAGCAATCTCCACATTTCCTATCACATTTATTGTTGGGACATGTTCTTCTATTTCCCGCAATTAACTAAGAAAAGAAAGTATAATTAGGGGCTTAAATACTTATCCAATAATCATGAAAAGGAAACTTTAAGCATAGAAGGATAAACTTGTAGAAGAAAAGTATATCCTAACTTGTGATCCCCTAGGTTCCAATCTAGGTTATCCATGATCATATATTCTTATGTGAATCATTATTTTATTTTATCTTTGTTCCTTTAATAATGGTTCATACTAAGCTTATGAATTTACCAAAGCATATCCCCCGGGAGTGTCGTAACCAAGAGTGAAACAAAGACCGTTGTTGTGCACCAGTTCCCGTTCGAGTCTAGCTCAAGCGGGGTTTTCAAGTTTTACCCCTATGTACATATGTTCTAGAGCCACCTCTACCTACTCGTATCCAGACAAAGATGTATTTTCTTGATAAACCACTTACTCAATACTCACTAAAATACCAGGAAGATTTCCAATATTTAAACTTTTCTATAGGGTTCTTCCTAAAGTTTTCATATCCTAATTTCCACAAATAACTAAACCATCCTTTGATACCAACTATAGTATCCCGCCTTTTTATAACATAACTTTTCATTACATTTTACCAAAACGAGGATCTTTAAGGTTTAGTGTCTCGGAAACCAGGAACTTAAAACATAAAAACATAAAACATTCTTCTTAAACACTTGAAAGGCTTCTCATTATGTTCATACAAGGTTCATTACTGCATCTCATAACCTAGGTACATACATAAAAAGAAAGGGTTAGCATAAGGCCCAGTAAGGGAAACAAGGGGAAACATTTAACATGTGAACTTGAGATACATCAATAAAGTCATGAAAAAAGAACTTTAAGGCATGGACAAGAAATCACGAGGCATATCATAATAAAAATAACGTATTTTATAACTTGAAGATGTGGCTACAACATTTAACTTATAAAATCATGAACATGTCACCAAGGTCCATCCCCAAGGTGTCATTTGAAATTACCAAGGTTATTCACCAAGGTATCGTTAAAATTGTAATCTCTAGTGGTTACATCATTACCCAATGCATTGGAGCGCTATCAGGGCGCACCCTTAAATTTGTCTTTATAATCATGTGATCCACATATATCATCATCAAAAATTTCATAAATAACCCATATAGTATAAAATAAATTGGTTTCATTTCAAAATCATAACGTTTTAAAAACTGCTTTTAAGACATGATCTTTATGTCATTTTAAACCCACGGAAAAAGGAAATCGGGTTTCATGTATATAAATAACAGAATTTAAAATAGAACATTTTGATATATATATATGTGAATACCCTTATAGGAGAAATATATTTGAGTATTAAATTAATAAAATAAAATAATTTGAGAAAAAGAGATAGACATTTTGAGATGAAAATTCTGCAGCATAACGACTATGTTACATGGTTTTAGAAATATTGAAAAGAGAGGGGAAATGGGTCACCCACTCATAAATGATCCATAGAACAGTATAGGGACAGAATATAAAGGATATAAGAACATGGTAATGAAATTTTAAAGACATACCATATGAAATGAAAAAAATGGAAGGAAGACAAAAATAAGATTTCTCTTATGAAAATTCGGCAGCCTAACGGCGCCACTTAAAACTTCAAAAAATGAATTGACGAGATCAAATAGGGTCTCTAATCATATGAACATAAAATATCAGTATGATAGATATAGATATCATACCCCAACATAATAAAAAGGAACTTTAAATACTTGACATGAAAATAGAACTTAAAAATGGGAAGGGTGAAAGAATCCCTTAAAAATTCAGCAGCCTAATGACGCCACTTAAACATTCTTAAAATGAATTGATGAGAGAAAGAGGGGGTATCTCATCATATGAACATAAAAAGGACAGTAGTATGAATATAAAAGAACATCCCCAACATAATAACATGGAGCATACATGAAATGACATAAAAGAGAGTACTTGGAAAGAAAGAGAGAGGTAGGATCCCTTACCTTAAAACGTAACTCTTAAAACTCAAAGGTTGGGACCTTGAGGGCTTGGGGGAACCTTGGGAGGACTCCTTGGGAGGTAAGGAGACCAGAAATTTATTGAGGATGATTTTGGAGTCGAAAGGATGAGATAATGGATTGGTATTTATAGGGAATGTGAGGGGACAATCCATTAATGGCCAAGGGACACCTCATTGGTGGTATTGGAAAAACCATGGGCTTGCCCATGGTATTTCCCAAGGTGTTAGGCCACATGGGACCCCTCATACAATAATGAATCCCCTTTAGTCGACCATCCCTTAAAATATCTCATGAAATCATCATGATGCAGTCATGATGTCATTAAACATATCGAAACCCTAAAACTGAAAATTCACTATTCACTGAAAATTCAACTTTCTCAGAAAAATCCCAAAATTTCACCTTAACCAAATATCGATGCTATGATTTCAAAAATGAACTCCATTTTATAAAAATAATTTTCAAAATATTTTTAATTTAGTTTTTTAATAAATACACTATTCACCGAAAATTCATTTTTTTCAGAAAAAATCTCCAAAAATTACCTTAACATAACATCGATGCTCTGAGTTCAAAAATGAACTCCATTTTATAAAAATATTTTTCTAAATATTTTTAATTTAATTTTTAATTAAAAAACACTATTCATCTGAAAAAACTAATACTTGACTAATAATTTCTGAAACAGTTATTTACCTATTTTATTGAATCACATTACTTAATCAAGGTGCCTAGATTATATTAATACTTTCTTTAAATGAGATTACTAATCCATTTGGTCACATTACTAATCCTAAGGGTAAAATCACTAT
Source organism: Viscum album (assembly GCA_963277665.1). Taxonomy (NCBI): domain Eukaryota; kingdom Viridiplantae; phylum Streptophyta; class Magnoliopsida; order Santalales; family Viscaceae; genus Viscum; species Viscum album. The sequence continues at coordinate 366,732,706 of OY728137.1, forward strand.
TCATAATTTACTATTCATCAAAAATTAAGTTGATCTTATTAGACTCTAAATTTCTTACTGAACATAATTGTAGAAGACCATTTTTTGAAAATCATTACACGTAATTAATTATTTAAGGTTTACATAAATATTTTCAAATATCCTTTTTATAGAATTCCTCAAAAATATGCATACTATATTTATCCGGACATTTGAAAATTCACAAACTTCATCATAAGAAGAAATCACAATTTTTATTTAAGTCAAAGGATTACACAAGGCAGTTACAGTCTCCTTACATAGCCCCTTATAACCCCAGCATGTGACCTAAGTGTAAGGTGTGCTAAGGTGAGAGAATCTGAGGGCGGCTCGACCAACATCGCACGAGTAGTAATTTCTATCAGTTTGAGATTCTTGCGAAGGTGATTCCGTTCTAGATTCACACGATGAAGTTCGGCTTGGGTTTGGTCCAGAGCAAAGCCTAGTGGTGCTACCTCCTTCCCAAGTTCTGTTAGATGGGCTTTGATTGGCCCGAGAATACTATATGGGGCCATCAAATCTTCTTTCTATATTAATTAACCAAGATCACTTTTATTTAAAGACAATAGTCGCAATGTTTAGTTTCTAACGGTCATACTGACTAACGGTCATATAATAGTCAAAACCCAATAGTCTCATTTTAATTATACTCATTTTATTAAATGAAAATTTTTTGTTGAGTATGAAATAAAATAACACACAAAATTAGAAAACAAGATTTATTCAAAATTTTGGGTCGTTAAAAGATGTCCTTGGGAGTCCAGTGACAAAGTCCATGGTAATGTTCTCCCACTTCCATGATGGTATGGGTAGTGGTTGCATCATCCCCTTAGACTTTCTCCTCTCAGCCTTCACTGTTTGACATATCGGGCACTTTGATGTATATTCAGCAATCTTCCTTTTCATATTGTCCCACCAAAAGTTCTCTCAGAGATCTCGGTATATCTTTGTGCTACCAGTATGTATAGAGAAATTAGAGCTATGAGCATCATCCAACAGTTCTCTCTTTAGCTCAGGAATAGCAGGAACATAAATCCTCTTCCCGAATTTCAAAATGCTATCTTCATATGAGAAGTCAGTCACCTCCCCATAATTTATTGTTTTAATTTTCTTTTGAAACTTCTCATCATCATCCTGAGAACTTTTTATCCTCTCTAGTAAAGAAGGTTGGGCAACCATTTGAAAAAGTAGTGATGTGCTACCTTCCTTAATAATTCCCATATCCATCTTCACTAGATCCATGAACATAGGATCCCTTTCAACCCTCATCTTGTTCAGAAATCCATGGTATTTTCTACTAAATGCATTTTCTTCCTTATTTTCATTCCCCGAGTGGTAGTTTATTGTGCAATCGTAATCTTTGAGTAGCTCAATCCACCTCCTTTGTCTCATGTTGAGTTCTTTCTATGAGAATATATACTTTAAAATCTTATGATCTGTATATATCTCACATTTTTCTCCATAAAGGTAATGTCTCAAAATATTTAGAGAAAATATTACCACTGATAACTCAAGATCATGGGTTGGATAGTTTTGTTCATGAATTTTTAGTTGCCTAGATGCATAGGAAATCACTCGATCACTCTGCATAAGGACACAACCAAGTCCTTTCTTTGATGCATCACTATTGAAAACAAACCCATCAGTCCCCGATGGTAGGGTTAGGATCGAATCATTCACTAAACTCCTCTTCAATTCTTCAAAACACTCTTCACATTTCTTGGTCTATAAAAACTTAACCCCTTTTCATGTGATCTTGGTCATTGGGTTGGATAAACGGGTGAAGTTCTGAACGAAACGCCGATAATATCCTGCTAAACCAATAAAACTACGTACCTCAGTTATGTTAGTTGGACTAGGCCATTCTTGCACAACCTTTGTCTTTATAGGATCTACAGATATTCCATACTTTGAGACAATGTGTCCCAGAAATTAAATAGATTAGAGCCAGAAATCACACTTGCTGAAATTCCCATATAATTCGTTTCTTCTCAGAGTCATCAAAATAGTGTGCAAGTGATTTTCATGTTCTTCATAGATTCTAGAGTACACCAGGATATCATTAATAAACACCACCACAAAGTCATCAAGATATTCCTTGAAGACTCTATTAATCAGATCCATAAAAACATATGGTGCATTATTTAGTCCAAAAGGCATTACTGTAAACTCGTAATGCCCATATCTAGTTCGGAATACTGTTTTTGGAATGTATTCCTTCCTCACAAGTAACTGATGATATCCAGATCAGAGATCGATCTTTGAAAAATATTGGGCTCTATGAAGTTGATCGAATAAATCATCAATTCTTGGTAGAGGATACTTATTCTTTATTGTAATAGCATTGATTTCCCTATAATCAATGCACAGCCTCATGGATCCATCTTTCTTCTTAACAAAGTGGACAGGGGATCCCCATGGGGAAACACTAGGTCAAATAAATCCTTTATCACTCAATTCTTATAGATTATTCTTTAGTTCCACTAACTCCACAGTGGCCATTCTATAAGGGTTCTTTGATATGGGTCTTGAACCATGAATTAAGTCAATGGAAAACTCAATTTCCCACTCTGGAGGGTGTCCATGTAAATCTTCTAGAAAGACATCAATATACTCTTGTACAACAGGTACATCTTCTATTTGAACTTTCTTTTCCTCACCCATAGTTATTTTATTCTGTTCCTCCCTGATAATTGAATTTAGTTGAGCTACTGTGGGTGGATCTAGATAAGAATCAGGTGGTGACGTTTCTACTCTAAAGATAAGGTACTCCTTATCATCATCGAAGATTGTAACCTCTTTCTTCTTACAATAAATTTTCGCATCATGTTCCGAAATCCAATCCATACCAAGGATTATATCAAACTAAATCATGGGTATAACAATAAGATCCATAGATAAGGAACATTTATATGCCCTAATAGGAACTGATTGACAGAACTTTGTAGCAATGATACTTCCCTTAGGAGTTTTGACTGACAACTCCCTTGTTAAATCAAACTGGAAATATCTAATTTTCTTAGCAAACTAGGATGATATGAAATAATGAAATGATCTAGAATCAAATAAATAATTGGCTAAACTTGATGAAATGATCAAATTACCTTCCACCACGTCACGCGGAACTTCAACCTCTGCAGTTGTGATCGCATATGCTTGTCCTTTCTCCCTTGGCCTCCTCTGTTTCATATTTCCTTGACGTTTTGGACAATCATTAGCATAATGCCCATCTCCTGACAATTACAGCATTGAAAATTAATGGATTCCTTCTTTCCTTTTCAATCACCAGTAATATGGCCTTTCTGACCACATTTGTAGCATACTCCTTTTCCTTTTAAGCACACACTGGGGTGTTTCCTTCCACAATTTTCACATGGTGGAAATTCAACCCTTCCCTTCTTCCCTGTTTCCTTATTTCCTTTCCCAGGGTTTTTAGCAGCCCTCTTCTTTTCTTGCTTTCCCTTAAAGTCATAAGACTTAGAGAATTATTTTCTAGTCTTGATAGCACATGAAACTATGTCCTCATATGATGAAAAGTTTTGGGAGACCAGTGCCTGCCAGAGGAATGGCTTTAGGCCATCAAAGAATCGATCAATTTTGCTCCTTGGATTTCATATGTAGTCCACAACATGTCTTGCTAGCCTTGTAAAGTTGGATTCATACTTGGTGACATTTTCAACCTCATTTTGCCTCATATTCAAGAATTGACTCTCCATATCTGCTCTTTGTTCACGAGGGAAATATTTTTCTTAGAACATTTCCTTAAAATACCTCCATTCCATCTCTTCTATTTCTTCCTCCTCCTTTTTTTTGGATTAAAGACCACCACTAATTCACATATCTCGGTAGAAGATATACTTCGATGACAACCTTCTCTCTTTCATTACATCCCAAAGCGAGAAATATCTTCTCGAGGGAACATATCCACTGCTCTGCTACAAAAGGATTTGTAGTCCCATTGAATGATGGATGTTGTTGTCACATAAAGCGATCTAACATAGCTCCTCCACGTGGTGGATCCGGATGCTCCATGTGAGTATTTTTATTATTCATAACCTGAGTAAGTTGTCCCAGTATAGTTATGAGTTGCTCAAAACCAGTCACAGCACCAGAGCCAACATCATTATCTTGCATCGGAAGAAAATCCTTAAAAGGGACACGTGTGTTTGTGCAGTTTCCATTCCTTCCACTTGGAACCATCTCTAGATAATGGAATACACTATATTAGGTTATGAATCATAATGTATAATCTTAACTTAACAAAATACTTAGAAAAAATTGAGATCCTACAAATGGCTAATCCCATATTCACAAATATGGTTTCTTTGAGGAATATTTTACATTTCAATTCTTCATAATGGCTTGTAAATAAAATGTGAATTATCCTAAGCATATCCCCTGGGAGTGTCGTAACCAAGAGTGCAGCAAGGGCCGTTGTCATGCACCAGTTCCCGTTCGAGTCTAGATCAAAGTGGTTTTTTTGGGTTTTACCCCTAGATACATCTATACTAGAGCCACCTCTACCTGCTCGTATCCAGACAGGGATGTATTGCTTGAAATATCCACACAATATATTCCTTACCAAAATACCAGGACGTTATTGTATGTATAACCTCAAAGAATAACTTAGGGACTCCTCCCTAATTCTACGTTTTCTAAATCTAGTTTCCAAGAATTATACTAAACTTCCTCTGATACCAACTGTAAAGACTCGACCCCAGTTGTCCAGAGTCGGTTCCTTTTCTGATTATGTTGGCATACATAGAAGGAATGTGAATACAGAAGGACCGAGTAGTTTAGTATTATTGGAAACAAGATACATACATAAGTTAATCATTACAACTTGAAATAAAAAACAACATAGAAACTCCTTAGACAACTTCCATAACTCCTAGGTTATTTTAGTATTTCATTCATAATTGAATTCCTCTTGCCCTGAGAAAATGAAACATAATAAAGGGTGAGATCAAATGCTCAATAAGAGTAAGCAATACAGCAGAAGATAATATAAACATTGGACATGGTGAATAATTGAAAACACATTCCTTTAATAATAAACGTGAACACATTATGGCAGGAAAATGAGTTGAGTAAATAATACCATAATAAAACATAATCATGGGTATTCTAATAATCGAATAACCACATGGAATATCAATAGATGAAATCATAATGATGGAATGCATAATTCCGGACATTCTGAAACATTTTGTCAATGCTTCGACCAAGATGTCTAATGATTAAGGCCTCGGCCAAAATCCATATCACATTGGGAAAGGCCTCGACCAATTCCACGTCTATTTGTATCTTGAGACCTACTGATGCATCGAGGGATATAGAGGGCCCCACCCGTCAAATAATATTTCCAATTAATACCTCATATGAGCAGGGATAAACATAAACAACAAATACATTAATATTGAAACTATCATATGAAATGTAACTATATTTCCCCAACCATCAAACATAAAACACTAACCATTCGGAATAATATGGTGAATGGTTTTAGAATAGATCATCCATAATATATTTATTCATAACCATTAAATCAAATATTGTAGATGAATTCATAAATTATTAAAACCAATAATACTATTGAATCAATAAGAATTATATGAAAACACTCTTATAAAATCATTAAGCAATTATGGAGATAAATACTCTTTTATTTTGAAAAGAAGGGTTCTTTTGGAAAAATCTTTTTTATAAAACCAGAAGTAAAGTAATATTTTATCTTATGATAAAATTAGTGTTTTTAGAATGATAATGGTTTCCAAAAATAGATTATAGCTTGCCCTTGAAAATAGATATGAATTTGAGAAATTCCCTTATATCGGGCTCGTATATTTGGAAACGGTTTTGAGAGCTCCTTTTAAAACATGTAACTATCCAGAAAATAGGGAAGGATTATGGTTGGTGTAAATATATAGAATACTCAAATATAATTTATGAAGAGTAGATAACAATACATAATAATTTCATCGAGGAAATTATACAATAAAAGTAACCCGAATGAAAATGGAAGTTTGGGTGGAAAACCCTTACCTTAACTCCGAACGTGTTCCGCTCTTGTACTTAAGCTCCTGGAATCTGAAATTATACTTATTAATAAATTATTTTAGAACCCATTATACATGTATTTATTTTATCATAATTCTTGTTAGTTCATTTATGTTCTTATTGATATGTTATTGTATTGAATTTCGTTGCTTCAGAGTGTTCATTTTCTTTATTTTCATCTACAGTTCACTTGTTTTTAAGTATGTGGAATGAATTTAAAACTCTATAATTGAAATTATATATTATTTATGAACATAAATAGGTGTTATTGGTCATTTATATAACTTTTTTACATGGAACGAGGATGAATTATCATATATAACTTTAATGATAATTGTTTCGGTTAATTTGTGGGTTTTGATTACAACGAACCCATTTTTCTTTATAACTTAATACCATTTGAACAAAGGGATTACAGAATCATAAATAGGTTATATTATATATAATAATATGGTTCAACCATAACATTAATTGTTTTATGACCAGAATTTAGAATGATAAAAGAAATCGAAAGTCCATCGTCCTTGAATGTGTAAAATTGACACATCTCGGATGTTGTTCTTGCTACAAGTATAAAAGAAGGTAAAAAAGGGGGATATGATGATAAATTATTAAAATATCATGAAAAAATTCCAGTAAATATAAGGTACTAGAGTAATCAAAAAATTTGGATAGAGATAGGTAATTTAAAAAGAAAACAAATGAACTTGAAAGGAAAGACAAAGAATTGAAAAGAGGAATTTACCTCTTGAACAAAACTTCATTGAGAACCTCCTTAAGGGAGAGGTTTTGGTCTTTTAATGAGACCCAAGCTTGATTGACGTGGGAGAGGAGGTTGGGAGGGTATTTGTACATAATTTGGAGAAGGAATAAGGCTTTAGAGGGGTGATTGGAAGAGGGGGTGAGAGGGGGTTTTTATAGTGGAGAGAGGGTATTTCTTAATATAAAACTCATTAATTTATTATTTCTCCTCAAGACAAGAAATAATGAGTATTACATGACCAAGAATTGTAATTTTATCATGTGATCCCAAACCAAGTGTTCTTAAATAAGCATAACATCACACATGACTCTATAATTAGTGTATTTATCTTAATTTTGCAATTTATGGGATATCACTATTCATAAAAAATTCAAGTATTTTAGAAAAATCCCAAAAATTTACCCCAACCATTTTTCGACGTGTAGAATCCAAAAATGAATTACATTTTTAAAAAAGAATTTTATAAATATTATTAATTTAATATTTAATTAAAATCATAATTTATTAGCAAAAACCAGTTTTAAAACATTCATTAACTTATTCTAAAATATAGGTATATCGTACTTTCAACTTGAATATTATTTATATATTATCATAGTTAAGGTTACTATTCATTAGGGTATATCACTATTCATAAGGTTATGTTACTATTCATAAGGGTATGTTACTATTCACGAAAAATTAAGTGTTCTTGTTGGATTCTAACTAACTTACTGATCGCGACTGTGTATGTCGGATTTTTGAAATTCACATCACAGAAGAGAAAAAATTATGTTTTAATGGTCCCATAGCACTTAGTAGTTAATATGATTATGAAATATTTATAAGAAATTTATTTCCTTTAAAAAAATTTTGGGTCGTTACAAGAAATATATAGAATACAACCATACATGAAAAACCTCTAGGGTGTACATGAGTATGTAAGTGAAATCTGAAAGTAAAGGGGAAAAATATGTTTCTAACTAGAAAGATGTCACAACTTGAAAAAAATGTGAAGTAAATGTACTAAGAGAAAATATGTCCTGATATCAAAGCTCTAACCACCATACACAGTCCAATGCACTAGGTTTCCATATGCTCCTCTATAGTCACTTTCGACCTATCCATCATCTGCATAAGAAATGAAATGTGCCAGAAAAGCTCATGATGGGGTGAGTATATACATACCCAGTAGGACACCCCAAAATTTAGAGGGGGATCAATAATATACACAATAAGAATAAATAGACAATAGAAAATTCAACCTAAATAAGTAGAGAAAACAAATCCAACGAAATGGATATAAAAACACTCATACATATCTATATGATCAAATCAAAGAAACCCAAATGATAGAGAAGGGGATATCCATATCACAAACTAACCTAGGAAAAGATTGACAACAATTCCAAAGGTCTATTAATGATTCTCAACATCTCGTGTGTCACTCCAAAGAAGTAACCATGTGGAGGGCCCATGCCTCATCATTGTGATTCCCAGTCGAGAAGCACAATCATTGAGCAAAGGAACCACACCATAGTTCATCAAGTGGATACCACTTTGTGTAATAAGGACCTATTCTCTAACCAATTGGGTGAAATAACTAGGTAGATAGAGGAACCAAACCCTAATTCCATAGGGGGTACCTTTCAATGTAAGGAGGAATCGTGCCCTATCCGATAAGGGGTAAAAATCTTTATATAGAGGACCCTCACCCTTCTCCATCATGGGTTACCACTTAGTAGATAGAGGACCCACACCCTAACTCCATAGGGGGTACTTCTCAGTGTAAGGAGGATCCACACCCTATTCGATAGGGGGGAGGGGGTACCATTCGGTAGATAGAGAACCCGCACCCTAATGCCCTAAGTGTGTATAAATTTGTAGATAGAGGACCCACATCCTAATGACATATGGGGTACCACTTAGTGTTAGGAAGACCTGCAACCTATCTAATAAGGGGAACAACTTGGTAGATAGAGGACCCATACCCTGGTCCATTAGGGGGTACCAATTAGTAGATAGAGGACCCACACCCTAACTCTATAAGGGGTACTACTTATTGTAAGGAGAACCCAAACCCTATCTTATAGGGGTGGGGGTACCAATTAGTAGATAGAGACCCCTCACCATAATGACATAGAGGGTACCACTCTATAGATAAATAGAGGACCCACACCCTCATCCATCATGGGGGTTCTACTCTAATGATCCTTCTGGATCACTACCATTGTTAAGTTCCACATAAAGAAACATCATACTCATAACATATCACATCATATTTCAAAATCCAATACAAAGGCCACCATTGAATTCTATATAGAAAAACAATCTAGAGAGGGTACTCATAGGCTAAAATCAGAGTCCAAATGAAGTAAATACAAGAGGTATAAGGTTCCTCAGAAAGAAAGTAGGGGTAGACAGTGTATAAGGGACCCACATGGAATGTGGTACAGCTTCGCTACCTATCCAAGTTTCTATTGGTACATGGATCAATAATCTTGTAGCATTACATGACAAGTAAGTAGACTACTGTTTCGAACCGTCTTGAGTGATGGAGACCGACGCGCCTGATGGTCAATCTCATGGAGGGATGATCTCTGCTCAATCGCTCAAGTAGGGTATATCGGTCTTCATTTCAAAACTCCCAATGTTTCTGTATCCAATGATACATGGACCTACTTTCCAAAGGCAGGCGTTCGTTGGGCGATTTGGCTAGCGATGATTAGGAACTCACATTGGTCGAGAGGATGGGAAGTTGGGATCATCGCACCCTTTTGGGGGGAATTATTGTCTGTTCTAGGACTCTCTTATAGATTTAAGATGTATTCTTATGTTCACGCATCTTTGGTTTATACCCAAGCATAGTATCCACAGATTACTCCTAGTTGGAAATGGTCAGCTGAACGCAGGGATTCAGAGTCATTTAGGCCCGAGGTTTACCATCCCTCATTGGATTAATGACTCCGAGGAGTTTGGACTCATTGAGACGGAACTGGTTTGAAGCCCCATAACCGGCCACTCTAGATTTTATTGTCATCCATGGGGGACAGATAATGACTTGGGTGTTTGTATCGAACCCGTGATATGGGCTTCCTACGTATCCTCGTGAGGGGAATCAGAATCCGCAAAGTTCGGTCGAGATTAGGGATTACACGTGAGAGTTTCCTGTTATTAGGATTGAACCTCTAGGAGGCATCCTACGTACCTTGTTTAGGAGACAATGATCAAAACCCACGTAGTTTGTTCGATATTAGGGCTTACACGTGAGAGTTTCCTGTTATTGGGATTGAACCTCGAGGAGGCATCCTACATACCCTTCTTAGGAGATAGGGATCAAAACCCACGTAGTTCGTTCGAGATTAGGGATTACATGTGAGAGTTTCCTGTTATTGGGATTGAACCTCGAGGAGGCGTCCTACATACCCTGATTAAGAGATAGGGATCAAAACTTACGTAGTTCATTCAACCACCGCCATTGTGCAGATGTCGTGACCATCACAATTCTCTAATCCCACGTGAGTCATGCTCGGTGTGAGAAACAAGAGAATGCAACAAACTTGGAATGCCTCACACATTCTTCCTACCGGGGGAAGGGGAGGAAGACGACGAGTGGAGGAGAAGGCCGGGACCACTGGACTCTCCTTCTCCCTGATTTTGGAGGAAGGTAGAAGTCACGCAGCGGAGCAATGAACCTTCCGTGATGAGAAGGGAAGGTTCATTGTCTTCCTGCGAGGATAGTGTGGGGATTACTCCAGTAGGGATGCCCAACCACTCTCAGGAGAGTGTAGAAGGGATCACCACTGGCACTCGTCAAAAGGAAATGCGAGCGGGGTCCCTCAATCCTGGTGAGTGGAGAGGCAGAAAGGGGACTCTCGAGCTCGGACCCTACACTACCATAGCTATGTGAACCCAGGAATGTTTTGGGAACCCGCTCAAGGGCCAGAGAAACCCCTTTGACCTTGCCTACCGTGGGTATGTGATCTCAAAGCAGCGCTCTGATGTGCCTAAAGGTAGCATCATACTGGTCTGGTGGCTTCGGTAGCGGCCTTGTCTCGGGGCCAACGAATAGGCCAATGAAGGGATTGTGAAGGATTAGGCTATATTTGAAGGATTTTATCTGGCTCAGGGAATGGGAACACTGAAGGAGTTGGCAGGCCACATGGGTGTATGAGGAGTGGTGCCCTTCGCGTAGGGGGGGTGCTATGCGATTGGAGAGGCCATTCGCATACCAGGGTGGTACACGGACTGATAGGCATCCTGCGTACTAGGGTGGTACGCGGCTTCGGTTTCGGCCCGCGTACTAGGTTGGTATGCGGGGGAGTCCATGCGAGTGGCGGCGGCCAGGGGTGACGTCGATCGAGGGTTTGTCGGTCAGGGCTTCACCTGCGTAAGAGGGTGCTACGGGGTGTGTTTGTTCGAAAAAGGGGCATAGACTCCCTGGTCCACGGGGAGTACATCCGTGGAGGGTCCCTGGCTCACGGTCTTCTTTTTTTGTTATTTTAAGTTTGCGTTTCACCCATTTGTTATACGTTTTTCAATTCCTTATTAATTCATTTCCAGTTTTATACCTATTCTGGTTCGTGAATTGGAACTTCACCATTTGCGAAATCCTAAGCTCCTTCCTCCAAAATCCTTCCACCAGAATCTGATCCATCAATTTCATCTCCCCCTCGTTGTCCTTTTATATAGGGGGGAAGAGATGTATCTGTGGGCATGCGACACCTTTTGTGGAGGCCCATTACCAAAAACCTAGTTTACAGATGACTTGGTTAATCCGAAACTCACGTGACATTGAATACACCTCACTCGCGAACCAAATCAGTTCGGGGGTGCTTCGCGGCCGTTCAGGGCTCCACCTCTGTTCCTCAAATGACAGCGTATGCGGTCTGGGCTGGTTGGCGCATCTCGATGCTGGGGCAGTTCATGATGGCGAACTGGCCTGGCGCCCGTCCTGCTTTGCACCTGCAGAGGGTTCCCGCCTCTGTTCTGCGAACGACACTGGTCCACAGAGGGGGCGGCTTTCTGAACCGTTTGCATACCATTTATGTTGGACCGGTACGCGGACCGGTCGGTCCTTCTCCAATCTCGAGTAGTCTCCACATTTTCATCCAATTCTTTGAGGAAAATTGGGTACAATCCCTTATCAAATTAAGGGGATTCCCATTCTCCTTTTCGGATTTTCAGGACGCTAAAACTTCCCCCCATTGGAATGTGTTCTGATCAGAATGAAGAAAAGGATATTTTGATGTAGAGTGGTCCTGAAACTTGGATAGCTTTCAGTAGAGGAGTGGACCCGGTAGGGTACCACACCTATAAATAGGGGGGCCCTTCCCTTTTATTTTACCAGATTCTTCGTGAAAACAGAGATCTCTTCTCGTCTCCGTGTTCCTGCCTCCTTCGTGAAAATTTTCGTCCATGAACCAGCTTCCGTTTCCATGAACCGTTCCTCATTCGCGCTTGCCTTCATCCACGGAACAATCTCGGAGACACAAACTAAAACTTTTAATCAATTACAAAGTAAGTCACAATGAGCCGCGTAGGAAATTTCTACGCGTATTCGGATGGTCCGCATACTAGAATAATCCAAACTTTTAAACTTCTGCAGTCTTCTGAACTTAAACATTTAAAAGATTCCGCGGAGCAGCCTGGTTTGAGGCTTTCTGGCCAAAGCTCTACGGGCTAGAAAATCACGGAATTCTTCTGCGTAGGGATGGTTCACGAGATTCCATCTTGGAAAACTAGCCTATGAGGCTAGACCGCGAATCTCGTCATGAAGGCTTCTTTAGAGAGTCCTTTGTCAAATTCTTGGTGTTTTTGTCAAAATTTTATTATTTGGAATAACCATATGTATGGTTTCCATGATGCAGGGAGAAAACATGGATCCTCCTCGACCTTTGATTAGGCCTGTTGTCGAGCCTCTTCCGATTGGTGATCAACGCTTAAAGAATGTGGTCGGCTCTGTTCAGGATGGAGTTCACCACACTCCACTGTACCCCCTCCTTGAAAGATTTCTCTCTGAGTCACAGTGGGAGTACCACTTTTCAAATAGCCTTCCTAACTATGGGATCAATTTATTGTCTGATACATTGATTCTAGTGCCATCTCACAACAACAATCCCGCAACGTGGATATTTACTAGTACCATCCCACAAGTCATAATAACCGCTAGAGGGTGGCCCACCCCAAGGGATACAGCTACCAGGTTTGTGCTGAATCACCTTCATGTGTCCCCGATAGGAGAACAACGTCAGTAGGATGGGGCCATTCACTGTTATTGAAGCATTTCCTGCAATGCTATGGTAAAAAACCAGCGTGGCCGGTCGACGGACCGGGACCTCCTGCCCGGAGGGGCGTTTAAGTTGTTGGATTGGTGGTGCCCCTTCTAGGTCCACCAGATTTGTGCGGAGTTTGAAGAGGAATTTCTATCCGTGGGTCTATATGAAGCTGCCTGGGTGTCCCAGACCTATACCCATAAGCCCCACGCCCTTTCCAAGCAGTTTATGAGCCGTTGGAGTCCAGATACCAACACATTCCATCTGGTCCATGGAGAGGTGGGTATCAGTCTTTGGGATGTCTCCCAGATTTCAGGGGTACCAAGTGTTCTAGGCATGTATGATGAATTCTCCCCCCCCCCTTCAGTGTGGGATAATGAAGAGAGGACTCCACCCTTGGTGAAGCAGCTCATTGATCAGGCCCAGGAGTATTCGAAGGATATATATCCAAAACAGCTTGTCCCATATCGTGACTGGATCAAAGCTTTTTCCAGAGAGAGAAAGTCCATGGCTCTTCTGCACATGCCCACGACCTGCCCTTCGATGGAGTCTCGAAGGTAGAGGGGCAGCTATTGGTTGATCCTGGAGGAGGGCCAGTTCAACAGCTGGGGTTGGGAACTTGTGCTGGACATTGATCGGCTGCTCCGTCTGGCAGATTTTCTGGACATGTTCTTGAGTGGATGTCTATTTCCTGTACGCAAGACTGGCGGCGTGCGAGTCTCTACTTTTGTTATGGCGTCACATCTGGCCACTGACAATGTCATCAACTTGGCCATCCCAGTACTAGCTAGGATTTATCGGTTTCTTGGAAATATTATTGAGGGGAGTTGGCCAAACCGGGTAGTCGACCCTTTTCAAATCCTCTGGGGATTGTTGGGAGCACATATTAAGAACTACTATACTTTCATCAATCCATTTCAGATTACGGTTTCCGTATTCCAGTCGTATTTTCAATTGACCATAGAGGTTATTCCCAAGGATTGGGTGACCCAAGAGAAGGATGAAAAACGTACGGATCAGAGTTTGTGTCTGTTGTCGAGCCGGATCTCGAGCTATGATCATTTCAATTTCCGACCATATCCTTCCCCGACCGGTGCAATTACAAATTCCATATTAGAGAAATTTAGCAAGCGGGGATACCTCTTTTCCCTCCGAGAGGGTATTCTGGTGGCTCGTATCGGTGGGGAACTGATCTGTGAGGGGTATGCGCCTTGCCGATTTGGACGTCAATTTGACTGCGTCCAGGCACTGTGTCCTCCTGATCTCAATGGCGACCACAGGAACCGCCATCTAATGGTGGCCAGACAATTGTGGCTAACGTTCTCCCGTGAGTACACCGACTGCGAGGTTATGACCCCCGCGCTTGCAGACTCCACACCATTCTTATCCAAAAGCAATGTCGATTCCTGGGTGCAATCATAACCGAATGGTTAGTTAGGGCTGTGGGTGCCAACTATCTTGATTCCTAAGCCATCGAGGAGTAAGAAGAAGTGGAAGGGGGATAGTTCTCCAACCAGGCCAGGAAAGGCTCTCCACAACCCTGCTGGTCTCATGATTACGTGGAAGGTTTTAACGGATAGAGGTGTATCCCCACATGCCCTCGAAGCTGCTCAGAGAGAGTTTTCCATTCCTACTGATGCTTCCTTCCCGATGGCCTGGGGATAATGGGACTAATTCAAAGGTCAACCATCCTTTCACAGCCAGTACCCCCGTTCTTTTTGGCAGCATCTACAGGAATCAGAAATGGTGTTCGATGGGCTGGGCTAGATATCTGCTCCTGCAAACATCCTTTACGATGTGGACCCAGAGAGGGCCAATTAGTATCTATGGGACCTCGAGGCTTATGTTTATGCACTCCAGGGTTATGCAGTGTTAACTCACCGAGTCCAGGCCATGCTGCGATTAGTGACTAATAAAGAAGAGGAAGAGAGTGATCACTCTTCAGGGGGCAATAATTTCACTGGTTCCCCTGTTGCAGCTGAGGAAAGGGAATTTCCCCCTGCCTGTGAGGTCCTGGCCACAAGTAGCTCCCTAGAGTTCTAGGGTGGCCTCAAGATCTATAAAACTACCCCGGATATTGGTACCTCCCCCAGCCCCTGCCGTTTCCCAACCCTCTCAGGTCGATCTTCCCTAGCTATCTATTCCTGTTACGGCTGCATTTCCAGATGCGTGGAGGAATTGGGATGACCTGAGGGTTAGTGTCTTAGATAAAGAGGTTTGGGCGTTACTCCAAACGAGATCTCTCAAACTTCTGGGTATTGGGACTATCTTTTCTCTGCCTCACTTGCTATTGGAAGAGGATCTGGACGAAATAGTCACCACTTTGAATGAAATGGACGCATACGTGCATTCACTCCAAAACCGACTTTACGGGTTTAATAGGGTGTCCATGATGATAAATAATCCCTAATCGTCTGATCCCAAGGAAGAGGTTTCCATGCTCGTTTGTCCCGACCTTCTTTCCTCTTTACTTTGAAGGTTCTAAAGTTTCTTCCCCTTTATGTAGGGTGCTGAGGAATCCCAAGGAGAAATTCCTTCCCTGAATTATACTCCCCAGGGTACCGCAGCAGGCGAACACACGCCTTCAACTACGGAGGTCATCGAGGAGGGGTCTCCTGGTGCAACTGAACACATGGAAGCGGCCATCGCGGATCCGACTAGGGTCTTTCCTCCTCCAGCTTGTCCCAACGTCCCAAGTAGATAATTGTCCCCTGGGAAGATTCAGAGACATCAACATGAGTCCTGATTATTGGAATGGCTCAGACAGAGGACGAAGGTTAATCATGATTCATGTTTCACCGATTACCAACTCATATGTTCTGATTCTTCTATTTATTAACTGTTTTGGGGCTTATGGTGTAGGGCAAATTGGATACCTGACTGTGGCTTCCCAAGTGGTCATACCTTCCGCCCCTTTATTATCTGAGGGACCACCTATGGCCATACCTGAGCGTGATGAGATGGTGGGCCCTGCTTAAAGGGATAGTGTTACAGACGCTTTCCTTCTGTCTTCAACATCCGAAAATATGTCAATGGAGGAGGAGCTGGAAGACAAGACTCTCGTTGATAACACAGCCTCTATAGTTGTGGGAGAGGATGGGGTGCCCGTGATTACTGAGGAGGCCTAATATCCGACAGAGTCAATTGCCTCAGACCCGATGGATTATATGGCGATGGAGGAAGAGCCTGTTATCAGGCCAATTATTGAAAACCTAGAGCAGGCCATCATTCTGTTTACCAG
This sequence comes from Viscum album, assembly GCA_963277665.1. NCBI lineage: Eukaryota > Viridiplantae > Streptophyta > Magnoliopsida > Santalales > Viscaceae > Viscum > Viscum album. The sequence continues at coordinate 366,749,042 of OY728137.1, forward strand.
TGGAGTAATTTCCCCAATCTTTATCTCTGTAGATGACCACATGGAGATATATTTGGGAGTTTCTAGCCTTGGGTGTGTCCTTAGGTCCTGGGCACCTATGGGGGTTCCCAAGACTCCATTGCCTTTTGAAGATGTAGCGTCTTCCTCGGGTGGCTGCGGCGGCGTAGAGCTTGAGGGTACCGACGCCTTGATGGTAGGGAGTAACCTTCTCAATCTCTTGCCACTGAGTCCTTTCTCTTCCCTCTTCTAATTAGGAATACTTATCTATCTTATCGATTTTCAGGCTTTAGGACCATGACCTTTGGCTCTGGCGATTGTGCCGTCAGATCCAATCGTGTTCGTGACCACAACCGCCTGGGGCGAAGTTGTCGTGGCATCGGAGCTTGTGGTTGGAGTCGCGTCGGGTCTCTCCTTGGTGACATTTATCCCACAGTATGTATCTTCGTCCGGGAGTGACTCTGAGCCTGATCAATGGGTCCTTTCTAGTCTTCTACCTACTCACCAAAGTGCATGGGAGAAAATCTGGAAGCTGATTTCTCAGACGCCCTTGGCTGAGATTCCTACTAAATTGCCGAAGCTGGGCGATCTATTTATGCTGCTGGGATTCGAAGAATTAGACTACCATGGAATTTATGATGTCGTCAAGCAGGTGGTCACTGACCGGTAGAGGCTTGGTGTTTTTGAATCTCGCCTTTCTACTGCTCAGTCTGAAGCCTACCTTTCTGCAACCTGACAACTTTGCCTAACAGAAGCTCACGATCATGCCGGGGTAGTCATGAGACTTCAGGGATAATTCCTTAAGCAGAGTTATCGACTGGAGGTGCTGAGGAGTGACATACAGTGGCTACGATAGAAGGAGGATAATTCCACAGCCATAATTGAAGAAGGGGAGCGACAGATGGATTAGGAGATGAGGGTGAGTTTAAAGGCGTCACAAGAGGCGGAAGCACTGTGGGCTGGTGCAGAAGCTGAGACAGCCTTGCTGCAAAATCTCTGTCAAGTAATCGAGGATTATCATCAGTGCCTGATGCAACTTTTTGAATCCATGGAATGTCTCCTGTAATAACCTTTCATGCTAGAGGAGGCACCGGATTGTGGAAGCCCCTCTTATAAACTCTTTTATGGGACAAAAGATGTTTCTCCTTAGCACTCTTTACTTATTTATCCTGTGATAAAAAAAATATTTGACATGGTTGCTGTATATGATAATTCACCAAACTTAAAATAATCAGAGTTTAGAACTAATGATAAAATAGAAACGAGCTCTAATTTTTTTTCCTGGACCATGGGATCCAGCATGCGTAGTTTGACTATTGCTAGGATTTTATATAAAAAACCCTAAAACTTTTTGTCTTTTCCATCAATACCCTAATTTTTCCTGGGCCCATTTGGTGTGGACCCAGCGGGTATGGCTCGACTTTTGCTTAGGTCGCCCTTTCCGGGTTTTCGGCCTAACGGGCTTTGCGTCTCTTTTTGTGAATGGTTTAAAGTCCCGTTGACAAGACTATCATTACTGATGTTTTAGGATGAACAGCTTTGACCAGATATGGTGGGGCGAGGGCCCCGACGAGGTTTGGTTGATTAAAATATGTCTCAATACCTTTCAGATAAATGTGGGGGAACATGTTTAGATTTGAACAACATGCAGGGCATGTCTCAAGGCATGGGAGTTGTATCAGCGTGCATGTCACAAACCATACTCGGGGCCCGTTCCGTGACTACCCCAAGCCCGCCTTCCATAGGCCAGGGGCTGGAGACTAGCACCAAGGCGTAAATCCCGATAAAAAGGGGAAGGCATTGCCTTTGTAAACTAAAAAAACACGACAAAGTAAGCAAGCAGAAGTAACACTAAGTAAAAACCGAGTACAATAGTAAGTGTGAAAAAGTAAGTGGGTCAGAATACAAACCCAAACTGAAAGTAAAGTACAACTGGAAAGAAAGTACAACAACTTTAAGTAAAACGGAAACGTCGATCCATCACTGGAAGCCCCACCTGAAGGGTGGGTACAGATAGTCTCCACAGTTCCATGGGTCTAGCCGTCCGCTCTGTGTATGTCCCGCCCAGTGGTCCACCTCCAGGTACCAACTCGCTCCACAAGCCTCAGCCACGATCAGCGTTTTCCGTCATCTGCATACAACACAACGTAGTGAGGGCATAGCCCATGCAGGGGTGAGTATACACTACTCAGTAGGGACCCCAAGACCCCGAAGGTCTCCCAGAATCCACAAAGGATAATCCACAAAGGAATGATACAATCAAGAAGTAACATTCGACACTACTTAGGTATATGCCCATATATATACCTAAGTCATCAATCCCAGTTCAGATCCAACATCCGAGCACAAGTTCGATCACGTCCACACAGGATAGCAGAACCAATCCACATAGAATAACACCACCCAATCCACATAGGGAAGCAAGTCAATTATATCAAAGATAATGATTGAAAGTCAAGACTCAGCTCAAACTAGGATTAAAATCATGATGTCGAAACTATAGCTGCTGGGGAAACTCCTCCTCTATCGAGTACAGTGGGCCTGCCGCTACAACCAAGCACTTCCCATTAACCTTGGAATGCTCTAGTACTCCACCTTTCGAGTACTGTGGGCCTGCTGCTACAACCAAGTACTTCCCACCATGGATATGCCGCTAAAACCAAGAGCTCCCCCTCATAGCCTCCAGAGGTACTCCTTCTGTTGAGTACCGCGGTCTGCCGCTACAACCAAGCGCTCCTCCACCGTGGGTCTGCCGCTACAACCAAGCGCTCCCCCTCATAGCCTCCAGAGGTAATCCTTATATTGAGTACCGCGGGTTTGCCTCTACAAACAAGTGCTCCTCCGCCGTGGGTCTGCCGCTACAACCAAGCGCTCCCCCTCATAGCCTCCAGAGGTACTCCTTCTGTTGAGTACCGCGGGTCTGCCGCTACAACCAAGCGTTCCTCCACCTTGGGTCTGCCGTTACAACCAAGCGCTCCCCACTGGGCTATCCAAAACACACCGAGTCGATCGATCAGCAGTCATCAAGTCTCAACCAGCTCTAGGGTTTCATAAAGATTGAGATTATCGTAGCCGTCACCGTTGAACCCACGGAGGATTCCCGTACGAAAGTCATCGTCGTCGGAGACAGCTCTAGGGTTTCCGCACACAGCACGCTCGTTCCGTAGGGGGGTCCACTCCACGAGCCAAGAGGTCGATACATCAATTGACACGTAGTCTGGAGTTGATGTATCTCAAAGTTCTGTCTCATCAAAAGGAACACAACGCGACAGACGACACGTAAATCGGACACCCGATCCGAGAGTTATTGACTTTTTCGTCCCAGGGGCCCGGTTGGTTTTAATGTCAAAACCAACCTGACCGCACTCCAGCTTCATCCAAACCTCAATCGGAGTAAGCCAAAAGTTCCTTCTCACTAAGAGGAATCCAACAAAGTCGACGACACATCAATCGGACGTCCGGAGCTCAAGTTATAAGTGTTTCCGCTCCGAGGGCCCGGTTGGTTTCATGTTCGAACCAACCCGGATGTACCCAAAGTTCTCCTAAAACTTGAGTGTAATATACCGAAACGACCGTATCGATCCAAGTATCTCATAGAAACTGACGGTGTGTCTATCGGAGGTCCATAGCCCAAGATACGGGCGTTTGAACGAAACTGTCTGGAAACAGGGGATTTGGGCCTAGTCCGACCCGGCCCAATACCCCCTGGGTCGGCCCGAACCGGGTCGACCCGAACTGGGTCCGGGTCCGGCCCATTAGGGCACGACCCGACCCAGTGGGCACGACGCGGCCCAGCCTGACCCGGTGCGGCCGGTCCGGCCCGGGGCGGCTCGGCGCTGGCCGAGCGGACGCGCAAGGGGGCGCTGCCCCCTTGGTTGAAGCCACAGCCCCCGTGTGGGGGCCGCTCCTTGCCAGCAGACGCGACCCAGCGCCGCGTCCCTTCCCCCTCGGTCCCGGGCGGTCGCGGGAACAGCCGCCTACCGCTGCGGCTTCAGCCGCCTACCGCTGCGGCTTCAGCCGCTGCAGTCCTTCCTGGCGGCCGGCCGGTGCCGGCCGCCGCCTCCGATCGCCGGCGCCGCCGCGCCGGTGACCCTCGCCGCCGGTGTAATCCGCGGGCCACCAAAGTTGCTCCGGTGGTCTGTTTTCAATTCCTTCTGTGTTACCGTTCATCTCGAGTCTCAAACTTTACTGCGGAATCATCAAACCGCCTCTGCGGCCCATTCCGTCATCGCCCGACGATCCGCCGTTAATTAAATGATCTGCGAAGCTTTTGAATTTCCGCAACGGCGCGACGCGATGGCGCCGCGATTCTTCACCCATTCCTCAATTTTTTCCGCGCGGTGCCGTTGTACCGTGCCGCCTTTACTCGTGCCGCAACAAGAACAACCATCAAGGGGGGAGGAGGGTCGGCCGTGTTCGTGCAGTCCGACCTCCTCCCGTTATTTCGATAACAGGTGGCTCAAACAACTATCAACAATTAAATCAAAGGCCGAGGATATAATTCACATAAATTAAACCAAACCTCCTACCTCAAGGTGTCGTCGAACGAAGGTTCATCGCCGGAAAGAACGTCGTGGAAGAAGGCGTCGCAGAGGAGAGAATCATCAGTGTCACGGTACATGGTGTTGCGTCATCTATCTCCGAGGATTCGGAATTCTACATCATCCTTCATCGGAGGCCGGCATTCTTCGCGTTCTTCGAGGAGGAAGATGAAGTTCCAAGGCCTTGAGTAATTCCTATCCCAATTCTTCTCGCACAACGAAACCACAACTTAATAAAATAAGGCTTTGCCTTATTTTATTTCCCATGCCAACAGTTTTTGAATTTCAAAAACAGATCACGATTTAATTATCGAGCGTTGACCAAATTAATGAGGCGTTTAATAATTTAATTAAACGCTAGAGTTGACTTGGCATTTAAAAGGGGGTGCGGGTGAGTTACCATATTAAATGCACGTGGAAGGTAAAAGGAAAAAAGGGGTGGGGATCATGTGGGACCCACCTCACTAATATCCTACCTTGGAGTTAGGGTATTTGTGGGTCCAACTCCAACCATCAAGGTTAGGGTTAAGCTACCTTAAATAAAAATAAAATTTGGTTGCACAAAATTTTATTTTTATTCTTTAGTTAACCCCAAAATTTAATAACCTCACCCGAGCAAACGCAACTCCGGAAAAGGTGTTCTTAACCAATTACCAGCGCTGTGATTCCATCGGTGCCCTCGGATTTCGATTCCGATCACCGGTTCGAATGTTAGGAAAACCCGCTCATTCGTTTTTTGAAGGTACCCGAGCTAAACTTTAGAAATTGATTCCGAGCACACCAGGCCTCAGAATCTGGTGCCGTCAGAAACTACGTTCTTGTAAAATTCAAAGAAAATTAAGAAAAAAATTTCCTTGAATTTTACGGGTCTTTACATTACTCCCACCTCAGGGATTTATGTCCCCGTAAAGATACATAATAAATTAGGGGAACAAATGTGGGTACTGAGCACGCATCTGAGCCTCCCGCTCCCAAGTGCTCTCCTGGAGGTTACCGTGCTGCCATCTGATGTGCACTAGAGGTATCGACTATTCATGTAAGACCTACTCCTGTCGATCCTCAATCTCCACTGGGACCTCCGCAAAAGTCACCCCATCGTCAAAGTCCATCTCCCCATGGTCGATGATATGCGTCAGGTCATGCACGTATCTCCTCAGGTGAGATACGAGGAAAAACATCATGTACCTGATGCAACTGAGGTGGTAGAGCCAGACGGTAAGCCACCTCGCCTATCCTGTTGAGGACCTGGAATGGTCCGATGAAGCGCAGAGATAACTTGATGCCTCGGCCAAATCTCCATAATCCATGTCGAGGTGAGACCCACAAGAAGACGTGGTCACCATCCTCGAACTCTAGTGGCCTCCGCCTCCTGTCAGCATAAGACTTCTGCCAGCTCTGAGCTGTCCTCATCCGCTCCTGGATGACCTGGACCTTCTTTGGTCCTACAAGACCTGCTAAGATTTCTTATTTGCCGATAAGAGAAATCCGGTCTCATCCCCTGGATGAACCACGTTCTTTTCCTAATATAGTCAATCCCGACATGGATGATACCAACCCATACTAAGGATGACATCGTAAGGCCTCGGCGCTACTACCAAGAGATCCAACCGTAACTCTCGCCTCCAAGGGTTGAGTCACACTGTCGGCATCAGTGTGTGGTTACTGGGTCTCCTCTAATAGGTATCTCAAAGGTGAGGGTCAAGTCAATGGTTTTTAAACCAGAAACTCTTAGTAACAACAAAAAGAGAGGACGGAAAAGTAAATGCCACAATGAAAGGTGTCTTTTATTACAGCAGCTCAAAGTACAAAGACACAAAGAATCTACAAAAAAACATCAACAAAGCTATAAGCAACATGAGAAAAAGTCTCCAGGTCTGGAGATAGTCCCTCTCTTGTCCATCTACTCTCAGAGCTCCATGATTGTAGGCCTCAGTTTTCTGAAGCTGAGCTCTCCCATGTCCACCGTTTCCCTGCGGTCGGGGTGGACCTCCTAGTGGTGGTGGTGGCAACACCTCGAAGCATCGTCCACCTCCAACTGCACGACCAGCTCCCCTGCCATGGTCTCCTGCTCCTTGTGGTCTGCCTCGATCGAACCTATACCTCTGCCTGGGAGGTCCTTAATTTATCTGTTGATCATCTATATGGCGGGTCGGATAGTCACGAGCCATGTGACCAACCCCGCCGCAGGAGTAACACTGTCCGCTCATGGTAAGTCGTTGTCTACCCCGGGTGCCTCGCACAAATGATCCTGTGTCATGAGGTCGACCACCTGTAGGTATAGTCCTCTTGGACCTCTGCGTCATCTGTCTACTGCCCACTACAGAAGACTCTGCCGCATGCCGACTAGTGGTGGGTCCTGCTGCAGGAGACTACTTAGCAAGGAAACTCTCCACTAAGAGGGCTTGCTCCAACACCCCTGTATGCGTTGGGATGCTGTGAGAAACAACTGAATCTCTGATCTCTCGCCTGATCCCCTGATCGAAGGTTTGGGCATTGTAGAAGGGGTCCCGTACCATGTCCGTGGAATAGAATGAGAGATCGGTAAATCTCGCCGAGTACTGGGCGACCGTCATGCTGCCCTGCCGCAGTTGTAGAAGATCCTAGATGCGCACCGCACGGAGGGTGGCTGGGACAAACTCCGAGCGGAAGAGGTCCTCAAAGTCCGTCCATAGGAGAGATGCCTCGTCGTGCACCTGGAGCATCAAGCTCCACCATCTTCCTGCTGCCGCATGCAGGAGGATCGCTGCAAGGATCACCATGAGGTAGGCTGGTGTGCCCACTAACATGAAAACTCGCACAACTGCCTCCAGCCAATCCTCGGCTGCCTGAGGGTCCGTCTCCCCACGGAACCTGGGCGGTCTCTAATGCTGAAACTCATGTAGTGAACTAAGGCAACGTGCACTCTCAGAGTCTGGGGCTGGTAGCATCAGTGGCTCGGCGGGTAGAGGTACCGTCGGTGCCTCCGCTGAAAAGGGGCCCTGCACCGAGGCCTCATTGCTCGGTGGGCTGTCGTCTCACACAAAGCTCTGAACCCTAGCTGGATGCCGTCGTGGGGCCATCCTGAAAATATACAGGTGCTCCATGGTCAAAATAATATACTTGGTGAGCTGACACAAAGTAATCACAAAGAAAACTTTTGAAACACACATGCAATCAATGTTTCGTGCATTGAGTCGGAAATCAGAATTCAGGGTCCTGGTGTACGGATACGTTGGCCGCCGCACCAACACTGGACTCCTTGGACTGATAACCACACTCAATACCCTTAACACTATTTCTTCACATAGAAGAAAGATCAGAGTCTAGAGTTCTGCGGTAGAACCGAACTCCTCTGATACCAATTTGTCACGACCCGTCCTCGGGGCCCGTGCCGTGACTACCCTAAGCCCGCCTTCCATAGGCCAGGGGCTGGCGACTAGCACCAAGGTGTAAATCCTGATACAAGGGAAAAGGCATTGCCTTTGTAAAGTAAACAAACATGACAGAGTAAGAAAGCATAAGTAACACTAAGTAAAAACCGAGTACAATAGTAAGTGCGGAAAAGTAAGTGGGCCAGAATACAAACCCAAACTAAAAGTAAAGTACAACTAGAAAGGAAGTACAATAACTGTAAGTAAAACTGCAATTTCAATCCGTCACTGGAAGCCCCACCTGAAGGGTGGGTACATATAGTCTCCACAGCTCCAGAGGTCCAGCCGTCCGCTCCGTGTATGTCCCGCCCAGTGGTCCACCTCCAGGTACCGACTCGCTCCACATGCCTCAGCCACGATCAGTGTTGTCTGTCATCTGCATCCAACACAACGTAGTGCGAGCATAGCCCGTGCAGGGGTGAGTATACGCTACTCAGTAGGGACCCTGAGACCCCGAAGGTCTCCCAGAATCCACAAAGGATAATCCACAAAGGAATGATACAATCACAAAGTAACATTCGACACTACTTAGGTATATGCCCATACATATACCTAAGTCATCAATCCCAGTTTGGCTCCAACATCTGAGCCCAAGTTCGATCACGTCCACACAAGATAGTACAACCAATCCGCACAGGATAAAACCACCCAATCCACATAGGAAAGCAAGTAAATCATATCGAAGATAATGATTGAAAGTCAAGACTCAGCTCAAACCAGGATTAAAATCATGATGTCGAAAATATAGCTGCTGGGGAAACTCCTCCTCTATCGAGTACAGTGGACCTTCCGCTATAACCAAGCACTTCCCATTAGCCTTGGACTACTGTAGTACTCCACCAGTTGAGTACTGTGGGCCTGGTGCTACAACCAAGTGCTTCCCACCATGGATCTGCCACTACAACCAAGCGCTCCCCCTCATAGCCTCTAGAGGTACTCCTTCTGTTGAGTACCGCGGTCTGCCGCTACAACCAAGCGCTCCTCCGCCGTGGATCTGTCGCTAAAACCAAGCACTCCCCCTCATAGCCTCTAGAGGTACTCCTTCTGTTGAGTACCGCAGTCTTCCGCTACAACCAAGCGCTCCTCCGTTGTGGGTCTGCCGCTACAACCAAGCGCTCCCCCTCATAGCCTCCATAGGTACTCCTTCTGTTGAGTACCGCGGGTCTGCCGCTACAACCAAGCGCTCCTCCGCCATGGGTCTACCGCTACAACCAAGCGCTCCCCCTCATATCCTCTAGAGTTACTCCTTCTGTTGAGTACCACGGGTCTGCCGCTACAACCAAGCGCTCCTCCGCCGTGGGTCTACCGCTACAACCAAGCGCTCCCAACTGGGCTATTCGAAACACACCGAGTCGATCGATCAGCAGTCACAAATTATCAGCCAGCTCTAGGGTTTCATAAAGATTTAAATTACCGTAGCCGCCACCGTCGAACCCATGGAGGATTCCCGTACGAAAGTCATCATCGTCGGAGCCAGCTCTAGGGTTTTCGCACACAACACGCTCGTTCCAGGAGGGTCCACTCCACGAGCCAAGAGGTCAATACATCAATTGACACGTAGTCCGGAGTTGATGTATCCCAAAGTTCCGTCTCGTCAAAAGGAACACAACGCAACAGACGGCGCGTCAATCGGACGCACGGTCCGAGAGTTATTGACTTTTTCGTCCCAGGGGCCCAGTTGGTTTTTAAGTCAAAACCAACCCAACCGCACTCCATCTGCATCCAAACCTCAAGAAGAGTAAGGCAAAAGGTCTGTCTCACTAAGAGGAATCCAACAAAGTCGACGACATGTCAATTCAGACGTCCGGAGCTAAAGTTATAAGCGTTTCCGCTCCGAGGGCCCAGTTAGTTTCGTGTTGAACCCAACCCGGCTATACCCAAAGTTCTTCGAAACCTTGCGTATAATATACCTAAACGACCATATTGATCCAAGGATCACATCTCAACTGACGGTGCGTCGATCGGAGGTCCATAGCCCAAGATACGGGCGTTTGAACGGAACTGTCCGGAAATAGGGGGTTTGGGCCCGGTCCGACCCGGCCCAATACCCCCCCTGGGTCGGCCCGAACCGGGTCGACCCGAACCGGGTCCGGGTTCGGATCATTAGGATGTTTCCCGACCCGGTGGGCACTACCCAACCCAGTCAGCGAGGCCCGGCCCGGCCTGGGTGGCCCGGCCCGGTGCGGCCGGTCCGGCCCGGGGCGGCTCGGCGCTGGCCGAACGGGGTCAACTCGGTGCTGGCCGAGTTGATGCGCAAGGGGGCGCTGCCACCTTGATTGAAGATGCGGCCCCCGCGTGGGGGCCACTCCTTGCCAGCAGACGCGGCCCAGCGTCGCGTCCCCTCCCCATCAATCTCGCGTGGACGCGGGACCAGCCGCTTGCCGCCGCGACTTCAGCGGCGGCGGTCCTTCCTAGCGGCGCGCCGGGCACTGCCGCCTCCTGGAGGCCGGCCGGTGTCGGCCCCCTCATCGGTACCCCGCGCTTCCGATGTAATCCGCGGGTCACCGGAGTTGCTCCGATGGTCCGTTTTCAATTCCGTATGTGTCGACGTTCATCTCGGGTCTTTAACTTTACTACAGAATCATCCAACTGCCTCTACGGCCCGTTCTGTCATCGCACAACGATCCGCCGTCAATTAAACGATTTTCGGTGCCTTCGAATTTCTGCAACGGCGTCGCGCTTCTTCACCCATTCCTCAATTGTTTCCGCGCAGTGCCGTTGTACCTCACCGCCTTTACTCGTGCCCCAACAAGAACAATCGTCAAGGGGGAGGAGGGTCGGCCGTGTTCGTGCGGTCCGACCTCCTCCCGTTATTTCGATAACAGGCGGCTCAAACGACTATCAACAATTAAATCAAAGGTCGAGGATATAATCCACATAAATTAAACCAAACCCCCTACCTCAAGGTGTCGTCGAATGAAGGTTCATCGTGGGAAAGAATGTCGTGGAAGAAGGCATCGCAGAGGAGAGAATCGTCGGCGTCGCGGTACACGATGTCGCGTTGTCGATCTCTAAGGATTCGGCATTTTACGTCATCCTTCGTCAAAGACCGGCGTTCTTTATCGGTGATGGTGCGTTCTTCGCATTCTTCAAGGAGGAAGATGAAGTTCCAAGGCCTTGAGTAATTCCTCTCCCAATTCTTCCCGCACAACAAAACCACAACTTAATAAAATAAGGCTTTGCCTTATTTTATTTCCCACGCCAATGGTTTTTGAATTTCAAAAACAGATCACGATTTAATTATCAAGTGTTGAACAAATTAATGAGGCGTTTAATAATTTAATTAAACACGAGATTTGACATGGCATTTAAAAGGGGGTGCGGGTGAGTTACCATATTAAATGCATGTGGAAGGTAAAAGGAAAAAAAGGGGTGGGGCTCGTGTGGCCCCCACCTCACTAATATCCTACCTAGGAGTTAGGGTATTAGTGGGTCTCACTCCAACAATCAAGCTTAGGGTTAATCTACCTTAAATAAAAATAAAATTTGGTTGCACAAAATTTTATTTTTATTCTTTAGTTAACCCCAAAATTTAATAACCTCACCCGAGAAAATGCAACTCCAGAAAGGTGTTCTTAAGCAATTACCGGTGCTGCAATTTCATTGGTGCCCTTGGATTTCGATTTCGAGCACCGGTTCAAAAGTTAGGAAAACCCACTCGTTCGTTTTCTGAACGTACCCGAGCTAAACTTTGGAAATTGATTCTAGGCACACCGGGCCTCGAAATCTGGTGCCATCAGAAACTGCGTTCTTGTAAAATTCCAAAGAAAATTAAGAAAAAAATTTCCTTGAATTTTATGGGTCTTTACAGTTCATAAGTAGGAAACACATTACCTAAGGAAGAATTGCCTTTTTAGAAAGGCCAGGGGTGATCGATATGCAGAGCTGTTGAGGGAATGGCATGCATAGTCGTGCAAAGGTGTCCTTAAGTCAATGACTGTTCATTTATGATGGCCTGAGGACTTCATGGAAGTCCAGATTATGGAAACCACCATGGGTGGCTTGGAGAATTATGAAAAACCACCAGGGGTGGCTCAGAAAGGGTATGTGACATCTGAAAGGGTTTGAGAACCTCTGTACTAATCAGGAGTGTGGAAAAATGGTCCCTGTCCTATGTATTTAGCTAGCGTAAAGGATTGTTGGAGCTTGGCGCAGTTTAAAGTCGTGTATCTAGGACATTCCTTAAAATGGAACAGATTCTCTTGTTTCTTGGTAATCTCGTCAGAGATGTTCCAGCATATTCATGAAGGGTTGTGAAAGAGGTTGGTAAACTGCAGCTCAGAGGGTTTCCGAATGTCGGGATGGATATGGGGGCTCAGAGGCCTAGAGGCATACGGAGAGAAGAACTGCCTGATGAAATCTTGCCTTTGGTAGAAGATCCAGGGGCGATCAATATGCAGAGCCGCTGAGGGCATGGTATGCATAGTCATGCAAAGGTGTACATAGGTCAATATTCTCCTGATAGCCAAGAAACTTCAAGGATGTTGCGATTCGGGACCACCATGGGTGGCTTACAAGGGTTCAGATCTTTCTGAGTACATAGTATGGTTTATAAAATGAGGGTGCCTAAATGTGGGAGAAAAATCTAGGCTAAACTTCTCGGGAATGGGTAAAGTCATCCCTTGTCACGTTGGTGTGAGACGGTGGTTTGTGCAGGTCTGGCCTATGCATTGAGGGAAGGAGGAAAACCTCTATTCTTAATTGAACCTATGAAGAGTTAGACCATGAAGTTTAATGTCATGTGTCAAGGACAAAGGGCATTATTATTATTACTAAATCTGTGCAGTTTAACGTCATGCGGTGAGGACAGAGGGCACTTTAAATTCCGTTCAGTTTAACGTCATGCGGTAAGGATGGATTCCATGCAGTTTAACATCATGCGGTAAAGACAGGGAGAATTATTAAAGATACTGTGTAGTTTAACATCATGCAGCGAAGATGGGGGGCATTTTTAAATCTGTGAAAATGCTTTTAGTTAGAGGCATTTCCCTGGATGTTTAATTCTTGGTCTTTGCAGCTTCACACCAAGCGGAAAATACATGTTCCATGAAGTTTTTACCATCATGCGGTAAGTATGTAGTTGCAAAGTCCACTCTTGACTAGAATGTAACTGGGTTCGAATATCTCGACATGTCCAAGATGTGGAGAGGGGTAGATGGTGTAAACCATGGTTCCAGGGCTTCTTGGATCAGGATAGATGATATGGGGGCTCTGAGGCCGGAAAGTGTATGGGGATAGGAAGAGTATCACCTAAGGAAATATTACCTTTGGTAGAAGGGATAGGGGCTATCAATATGCAGAGCTACTGAGGGCATGGTATGCATAGTCATGCAAAGGTGTCCATGGGATGATGAATTTCCACTTCTGTTGGCCATGAATGATTATGAGGATCCACGATTGTCTGGGTCACAAAGTCTGTCATTTGGTAAGGAAATATCTGGACATGTCAGGGATGTTCATCCCTGGCTATTGTTAAAGCTCGGGGAGTTCCCTACGCTGATTTATCTTACACAGGGGTGGACCTTTACTCCATGCAGTTAAATGTCGTGTAATGAGGACGGAGTACTATTAGTTTAACAGTCATAGAGTTCAAACCATTGGGTGACTATTTCTACAATCACCTGGAGGAAAATTGAGTTAGGATGCTCTGGTATACTGGCTCTGAGGCCGATAAGCGTATGGAGCTAGGAAGAGTATTGCCTGAGGAAATCTTGACTTTGGTAGACGGGCCAGGGGCTATCATTATGAAGAGCCACTGAGGGCATGGTATGCATAGTAATACAAAGGTGTCCACAGGTTGATAAATTTCCACTTCCGATGGCCATGGATGATTATGAAAATCCGGGATCGCTCATAGCACAAATTTCGGCATTTGGGGATAATGGTGTCCAAGCATACAAGAAACATCTTCACCATAATTGCTCGTTGAGTCAAAGTAGCCCAACTATGGCTTGATATTCATAGATGCAGATCGTCATGTTAACCACGGGCGGATACATAGGCTAACCAGGTAGGGATAACATAGCAACATTTGGATGCGAGAGGGGAACAAACTTGTAAACCACTGCTCCATAAATTTTTGGATCCGGAGTTATGATATGGGGGCTCTGAGGCTGGTAAGCGTACAGAGCTAGGAAGAATATCACCTGAGGAAATATTGCCTTTGATTGATGGGCCATGTGCTATCAATATGCAGAGCCACTGAGGGCATGGTATGCATAATCATACAAAGGTGTCCACGGGTCGATGACTTTCCACTTCTGATGGCCATGGATGATTATGGAGATCCATAATTATCCAAGTCGCGGAGTCTGATGTATGGAGAGGATGCATCCAAATGTACAAGGATTATTCCCATCCTGTTTCACCATATATCTTGGGTGGGTCGCGATGAATTCCATGCAGTTTAACATCATGTGGTGAGGACGAAGTCCGTGCAGTTTTAACATCATGTGGTGAGGACGGAGATGAACCGACGTGAAAAGGGGATTCCGTGCAGTTTAACGTCATGCGGTAAGGAAGAGGGGTATATATGCTTGTATTTTATTTTATCAGCAACTGGGCTAGGAGATAAGATCCCGATGTCACTACGTATCCTGCGAGGGCAGGAATCAAGCCACCCGTAGTTCTTTTGGGGAATACACCCCATGAAATTCTGGTCTGTACGAGGGAAAGGGGTAATATTTTTTTTCTTTCTTATTCGTGCAGTTTTAACGTCATGCAGTAAGGATGAGGAATACACCCCGTGCAGGTCTGGTCCTTTCACGATGGAAAGGGGTATTTTTAGCTTCATTTGGGGTGGATGGGCTAGGGTGTGGAATGCTAGTATCACTACATATCCTGCAAGGGCAGGAATCAAGCCGTACATAGTTATTTAAAAGAAAATACACCCCATGCATTTCTTGTCCACACACAGAAGGAAAGGGAATTTTTAATCTTCATTCGGGGGTGGTTGGACCAGAATGGGGGACCCTGGCATCACTACGTATCCTGCGAGGGCAGGAATCAAGCCATACTTAGTTCTCTGAAATCCATGTAGTTTGTTTTTACTCAAAGGGACCCAACCATAATTCCTAAGCTCATGTGAGTAATACTCGTTGTGAGAAACAAGGAATGCCGGAAGTCCCAGTTGTGTAATGTGTGAATAGGTATGCTAAGAGAAGTGGTGATGAGGGTGGTGGCTGGACCCGGTCTGGGGGTCCGGGTGTCACTACATATCCTGTGAGAGCAGGAATCAAACCACACATAGTTCTTTGAAAGAGGTACATCCCATGCAGGGCTGGCCCGTACACAGGAGAAGAGGGCATTTTTTTTATTTGGGGGTGGTTGGGCTAGGATGTGGGATCCTAGCATCGCTATGTATCCTATGAAGGCGGGAATTGAGTCATACATAGTTCTATGAAAGGGATACACCCCATGTAG
Source organism: Viscum album (assembly GCA_963277665.1). NCBI lineage: Eukaryota > Viridiplantae > Streptophyta > Magnoliopsida > Santalales > Viscaceae > Viscum > Viscum album. The sequence continues at coordinate 366,764,412 of OY728137.1, forward strand.
GGCTGGTCCGTGCACAGGAGAAGAAGGAATTTTTAACTTTATTTGGGGATAGCTGGTCTAGGATACAGAATCCTGGCGTCGCTACGTATCCTGCAAAGGCAGGAATCTAGCCATACGTAGTTCTCTGAAATCTGTGCAGTTTAATGTCATTCGGTGAGTACGAAATACTCTTAGTTTAGGGTCATAGAGTTTGGACTAGTGGTTGTTTGGCAGTTTAACGTCCTGCAGCTCGGATGATAGGTGCTTGGCAGTTTAACTTCCTGCAGCTCAGACGATAACTGCTTTTAGTTATGCGAAATACTTCTTCAGAAATCTCGCATTCGTAGGAGTGGTAGTGAACTACCCATCCATGGAGATTAGGGCATATGATCCGTTGGATTATACCTTGTGTATAACATATGGTCCCTCCCACTTGGGATCCAGCATCAGGGGTTTCTTTCCGAGTATCATTGGAGTTCAGAGGAAGAACACCAATTCTCCTTCCAAGAAAGACTGAAGACAAACCTTTTTATTGAAGGCTCATGTGATCCAGTTCTGATATAGTTCCAGATGGTGAAAAGTGTGTAACTACTTCTCATGCAGTTGTTCCAATTCACACAACCGTTTTTCTGATTTCTCATCGTTGGATAACTGATCACAAATGGAAATGCGGTGTGAGGGAAATTGGATCTCAATGGATAGGACCGCTTCTGTTCCATATACTAATGAGTATGGAGTAGCCCGAGTAGCAGTGCAGATTGTGGTTCGATAATCCCACAATAGATGAAAAAGTTTATCCAGACAAGATTTCTTGTCTTTGTCCACCATTTTCTAGAGAATGTTGGACAAGGTCTTTTTGAAAGCCTTTATCTATCTATTGGCCACTACGTGGTAGCGGGATGAGTGGTTAGCCTTGATACCATATTCTTGGTACAGTTTCTCCAATTTAGCAGAGTAGAAGTTGGTGCCATTATTCGTTAGTATGGTATGAGGGACACCAAATCTGGTGATGATATTGGCTTTCACAAAGCTGAAAATGTTTCTTTCCCCAACTTCCTTAAGGGGTACAGGTTCTTCCTATTTGGAAAATAAGTCGGTTTCTGTGAAAATATACTTCAGTTGTTTGGCCGTGGAAGGAGGATATGGTCCCCCGACGTCCATTCCCTAGATGGAAAATGGCCAAGATTACTTGGCCTGATGAAGTAACTTACGAGGTTGGTGAATGAAGTTGGCATGAATTTGGAAAGAGTGGAATTTTGTGGTAAAGTGGTTACAATCTCGTACCATGGTGGGCCAATAGTACCCTATCCTTCGAACCTGATGGGAAAGCTTAGACCCCAACTGATGTGCTCCACATACTCCGGCTTGCACTTCAGTCATGACGGTAGCAGTTTCTTCACCATTAATGCATCTGAGGAGGACTCCGTTGAGGCCTCGTTTGTAGAGGACCACTTACTGACACGTGCCGCCATATAGGACAATGTTTATTTCCCTTCTATGTATTTGCTCTCGTTCAACCCTGTCTGATGGAAGTTCTCCCCTTTGAAGGTAGTTTTCAATGGGGGTCATCTAGCCGGTGGTAGGAGAAAATGGCTCAGGAAGAGGACTGACTTCGTTGATTTCTTCCGTCTTAGTCTGAAAAAACGGTAAGACCATTCGATGATGAGCAATATTGATAGTTGTTTCATCCTAGACTGGGTCATCTAGGGTTGATGCCGCATTAGCTAATGTATCAGCCTGGGCATTTTGAGACCGGGGAATATAGGTCAATGTTGGTTCTGTGGAGAATTCTACCATTAACCCTCAGACATGGTCAAATAGGGGAATTGACTCCTCCTTTTTAATAGCATAGTCACCATTGACTTGCTTGATGACCAGTTCTGAGTCAACTTTTACCTTAAGGTGCTGTACTTGTGCCTGGAGTGTGAGCTCCAGGCCTGTAATGAGGGCTTGATACTCTGCCTCATTGTTTGTACATCCTTCTGAAAGGAGGAAGGAATATGGAAAGACTGTCTTTTTTGGGGACATAAGTATTATCCCCAAACCCACCTTGTTAAATTTGGGATCCTCCATCCTTCTCCCTGTTGGGCTTCGTGATGTGCCATCGAAATACATTTCCCATGTTGGGAACTCCTCTTGAACCGAGAAGATATCTTCATCAGGTAGTTCGACGTCTGGTGCAGTGGTCCCTGTCAAGGGGTGGTTTACCAGAAAATTTGCTAGTGCCTGGCCTTTGATGGCTTTCTGAGGCACAAACCAGATGCAAACTGTTGTAGGATGACTGCCCATCAGGATAGGCGCCTGGTCAGCATCGGGCAGCTGAGGATATACTTGAGTGGGTTACTACATGAGACCAAATGGACTTCATGATGCTGCAGATAATTTCAAAACATTTGAACTATGAAGACCAAGTCCAAACAACTCTTCTCGATATTTGAGTACTGAGTTTCAGCATCCATCATGGTTCGATTGAGGTAATAGAGACTGTTTTCAATGCCGTCGTCATTTTTCTATGTGAGGAAGGCCCCCAGTGACTTTTTTAGGGCCGTCACGTATAGGATAAGGGGTCTCCCTTCAACCGAGTGCATGAGCACCAGTGGGCTCAAGAGGTACTTCTTTAGGCTGTCGAATACCTCTTGGAAATTATCTATCCACTGGTACATAACCCCCTTTTTCATTAACCTGGTGAAGGGAAAAATTTTACTCGCCAAGTTGTCTATGAACCGCCTAATGTAGGCCAGGTGCCCTTGGAATCCTCTCAACTCAGGGAGATTACGAGGACGTGGTAAACCAAGGATAGACTTTGTCTTTTCAGGGTCGACTTCAATGCCACGATGGCATACGATGAAGCAAAGGAATTTCCCTGAGGTAACCCTGAAGGCGCATTTCAAGGGGTTTATCTTCAGGCAATGTTGTCAAAGTTTGTTGAAGATGGTTTCAAGGTCTGACAGGTGATATGAGCACTATCTTGATTTGACTACCAAGTCATCCACATAGAATTCTAAGAATCTCCCCAGGAATGGTTTAAAGATATGATGCATGGTGTGTTGATATGTGGCGCCAGTGTTCTTGAGACCAAAGGGCATGACCTTGTAATAGAATACTCCTTGAGGGGCCCTGAAGGTAGTGGATCTTCATCTTCTCTGGCCATCCTGATTTTATTATACCTGAATAGTCATCCATGAAGGAGGGATCCTCATACTCAGCCGTTGCATCGATTAATAACTCGGTGATCGGGACCAGGAAATCATCTTTCGGGCAATACCGATTGAGATCTATGAAATCGATGCAGACACGGATTTGTCCATTCTTTTTCTTGACAGGGACAATGTTGGCTAGCCAGATGGGGTTGGACCTCCCGAATGAAGCCTGATTTAATAAGCTTATCGACTTCAGCCTCTATTTTGGTAGCATGTGTGGGGTGTGTCCTTCTAGCAGCTTGTTTATAGCCCCGGTGGACTTTTGGCAGACCTAAGTGGTGGGTCGCCACTTCGGGATCGAGTCCTAACATTTCTGTGTAATTACAGGCAAAAAAATCTCGATGCTACTTCAGGAAAAAGGTATATACCTCGTGCTCCTCGGGGGACATGGCTGTACTAATGGAAGTGGGCCTCGGGTCTTCCTCGGTACCCAGGTTTATTTCCCTGAGCTCATCCACAGTGGTGGAGATACCTTCCTCAAATGCGGGAGGTGCATCTCTGAGATCTTCCTCCTCTTATTTCCCCACATTCTCATCTTCTTGATCTGTCAGGGGGAAAGTTCCTGGCACAGGATCTTGGGAGTCTGGAGGCGAGGTGTTTTGAGAGTCCCCGCTCAAGTATTTGCCCCCAAATTCAGGGTTAGTGGTCGTTTCCACATTGTCACATTCAGCCGTTACGACTGAAGTCATGAGGAAAACTGAGTGCATGTCCGGACTTCAACCCATTCTCTCAACATGGTTGATGGGCAGTATGTAGTCTCTACTAAGCTGCTTGAGGGGGTCATCAGGAACCATTTTAAGGCTGTTTGGAGTGGGGATCCAGTTGATACCATCGAGCGAAGGATTATTTTTCCTTTTCTCATAAAACCCGGTGTCAATGTAGTGTGAGTCAGAGAGCTCAAAAGGGGCCTTGTCAGCGTGAAATGTCCCACTTTTTCCATTTATTAAATACTTAATACACTGGTGGAAGGATGAAGGAATGGCCATGTGCTTATGGAGCCACGACCTTCCCAGCAGGGCATTGAATGCTGTGTTCTTCCGGACCACCAGGGATTCCGAGTAGGCCACAAGGTCGCCAAAATGTGTTTTTAGCTTGATTTTACCATTGGCTTCTGTTCACTCTTGTCGTAACCCAAAAGAGTTGTGGATGAGGGTATTAGATCATCCTCATTGTATCCTAACTTACAAAGTGTCCGTAGGGGAAGGAGGTTAACTCCAGAGCTATTGTCAATAAAGACTTTCTAGATCTCAACATCATTTAATGTACCATACACATATAGTGGTTTGATGTGTCCTTGCATGATGGAATCTTCATCCTGATCGGTGAAGGAAATCACCACATTTCATTCATCTGAACCAGTATCCATTCGATAAATCTCAGCGGCGGCTACCTCGAATTGAAACTTTTGGGGGCTGAGCAAGGCTTCTATAAGCACCTCTCTGAGATCTTCTGACAAACTCAGGACATCCAAGACTGAAAGTTTGGCTGGTATTGATGCCAGATGCTTAAGGATGTCGTACTTCTGCTCCAGTGGCCGATGCTTCTCCATTGGCGGGAGAGTTTTAGCAGGCCCTTTGGGGGCTAGAGTATTGGATGAGGAGGGACTGGCCACAGGGGCGGAGGTCGACGGTGTTCCCACGTTCTGGGGACTCGTCCTGACTAGTATGTTTGTGCGTAATAGGAGGCTAGACATTTGGTCCTCCTCTGATGGGTACGACAGAATGATGAGGCCAGATTAGATGCTTGTGGAGGTGGAGGGATATTTTTTCTCCTGCTGAGTCTATTGAAGGGCTCTCCCACGGGTTTCTGTGATATTAATTGTTTGGGCCGGGGTAAAACCATAGGGTTAGTTTCAGCCGCGACTGCGCCTCCCCTGGTATCCCCTGCTTCTACAATTCCTCCTCTCAGCTCATCATGTTGGGAAATCAGGTTCATAACCATATGATTCCTCGGGGAATGATTCCATTATATGGATGACGTTGATGGATCCAAAGACTAGTTCCTCATCCTATGACAGATCAACCAGGTCGGTTGTCTCTGATGGTGCCATTTGGTGGGTCAGTGCCCATGGCACCATGTTTGGGAGCATAAAATCTGACAATGTCGCGGTTAAATTCATCCTCGTTGTGGACTGATCCTCTTGTGCTTGTCTCCTCCCTTTTCGATTATGCATATATGACCGAGTTGTGGAGGGTTGTGAGGCCGATATTGTCGGTTGTGCGACATCAGGGGCTATTAGCAGTGACACCGGCTGCTGTAGTTGAGCTCGGAGTATGCCCTGAGCTCGATTGACAGTTTTCCAAGTCATCTAGTCATAAAATTTCTACCCCTTATTGCTGGTGACTTCATGCCACCTCTCCCCTTTTTCGGAGTCGGTGGTAGAAATATACGTCACATGTGCTGGGGGTGGTCCCAGCTCGACCTGCCTGGAGTCTACCATCTTTTGCAGGAGGTCTTTGAAGATGAAGCATTCCCAGATATTGTGCCCCAACATTCGATGGTAGGGACATTAATCTAACCTGTCATCACGACCGACCTCTTCGGGCTTCCTTGGCTCTGGGAGGTGGAGCAGATTGAAATTCATGGTGGCGATGAAGTAGCCGCATACTTGGTCCTCTCAGAATGAGTATACTTTGTGTCTTTATTCCTCGAACTAGTTCTGCTTTGATCCTCTCTGATTTTTCTTCTTGGGCGGAGGAGTCCGCTGATACACAGGGGGCCCTTGATGATTTGGTGGAGGCCTAAGCGGTGGAGTAGGCGCAGGGGCTGGCTTGAGCATGACAGAGGACGCTTCAGCTCAGGATACTCTCTTTGTAGAAGCTTGTGAGGCTATTCGGGACTTCATATTAGTTCGCTGTAGGGAGTCTTAAATTCTTTTGGCAATGACAGAGAGACTTCGGAAGCCAGTGGTGCACTCCACTGGTATGAGTGGTTTTCGCAGCTCATCTCGAAGGTTATCGATGCATATGGTAGGCATATCATCTTGGGGAATTGGCCTATTCAGAGAGTAGGTCAGACCCTTCCATCTGGCGATGAAATCCGAGACCCTCTCGTTCTCCCTCTGTTTGCAATTCATGAGGTCATTGACCATTTTTTAGGTAGCATTGAGCTGAATTGGAACAGGAACTACTGCTAAAGGTCTTCCTAGCTCTTTATTGACTAATATGGTAGATTCGTATACCAGAAGAACGTAGATCCTTGCAAGATACACACGAAGAATCTAAGTTTCACTGCTTCTTATTGTTCCAGAGTTCCCATCATAGGGCTGCAATAAGACGCGTAGTGCATCAAATGTTGTTCCAAATCACCTGATCCATTGCAAATAGGGAATATAGGGCTCCCAAAATTGGATGGAGGAGGTGTGTTTCTCACCCAATCTGGGTAGGGCTTTCGCTCTAGCTGTACCGAAGCGCGTCGACCTTATATTGCTTCCAATCGAGCTGTTAGTGCCTCGATGGTTCTAGAAAGACCCTAGTTTACATCCTGTTGGGCCCGGTCTTGGGAAAGTGTAGCCCGAGTCATTGCTCAAGGATCTGGCTTGTAAAAAACCAAGGGTGTATATTCCATTTGTGACACCTTTGGAGGGTTCAAACATACTCTCTCCAGTTTCTTCTTGAGTGGAGGAAAGTCTTGGTATTCACCCGAATCCATGTTCAGGTAGTTGGACGGACCGGTCGCCTCATTGGGCGGGATCCGTGATCGTGCTTCGTTTGTCGGGGCAAACCTTGGACTTTGAGGTGCACTTTCTGGGAGTGCAAGGTGCAGATTTTCTTAGGAAGTTCTTTCAATAAGACAATTCCTCTGGATTAGCTCAGCGTTAAGCCACCTCAAATCTTTCATTTCCTCTTCCTATCGAGCGAATATCTCTTCGAGTGTAAGTGGATCGTTTTTATCGAGAGAAAGAGGTGGGTTAAGGGTAACTGGTCCTTTTTTCTTATCCTTGTTTGAAGCTCTTAGGGTAAGCAGAGGAGGGTTATTTGGAGGGGGGACCATATTTAGGGTGGCCCTCTGGTTCCGGGTGTGCACACCTGGCGGTTCGTTGTGAATCACAGCCTCAATGGGACCGTCATCTTCCGATCCATCTGGATTTGCATCATCTTTAGTGTCACCCATGGGGTTAACCTCTATGGCATTGATGGATGCATATCGTGGGGTATAGAAGACATCATCTTCCAAATAGGAAGAGGATCGCCCGCACCTTTTAATGGTCTTCCCCTTCCTGTCCCAGGATTGCTTCCGGACTCCTTGACGAAGGGTGACACGGAGAGTTCTTTGATATGACCTTATGGTATGCCTCCATTTTAAAGGGGATGGTGATTCAAAGGACGAGATAAGGCATGAACCTCCTCTTCTGACTGTCTTACCTAGATGAGAGAATACTGATTCTCATAGGGGAGGTTGTTATTGAGGTGGTAAAAACGCCCCCAGCCCTGAGGGTTGGGGTTGGCTCCATTCCCTATATGTTGAGTCTATTCCCATTTTCATTACTCTTAATGGGGTATTTTTTGTTAAAAATGCCCTCACCCTGCAGGCTGGGGTTGACCCTTAATTACGGTAGTGGCTGCTGCTATTGCTACCTGCCTGATCTTGCATGCCCCCATTCAGGGGTGAACTGGATCTGATTCCAAGTTCACCTATAAATTAGTCCTCTCTGTGGAGGAAAGAAATGACTTCTTATTGGACTCTCTTAGGTGAGAGGCTTGTTTTATGCTTTTGTTGGCCTGATTTAGGAGTTTGTGAATGGCTTGTTCCCGTCGGGCCTGATGCTTCTGGGACGTACTCAAGGCCTGTCTCTGTTAGGTGTGTCGCCTTTCCTGAACAGGAACCCCACTCGATTATTGTCTTGACGTGATGACGTTGCAAGACATTATGTTGAACAGGTTCTTCTGGGAAGGGAGCAGAGTAAAATACAGGGCTCCATGTTCTCCCCATCCTCTCATATGGACTCCCATCAGAGCGTCACCAATGAGGCGGTGCAACTGGTGTAGTGCATATAGGAAAGCTGACTCAATGTTTCCTTTACGCCTCCCAGGTCGTGATTTCCATTCCAAAAGAAGAGCTTCCAGGTCGATGCGATGCAAGAGGTCTCTTATGGTATTGACATGGTCTACATACCCATCGTAGGCCAGGAATCTTGATTTCTGCCAGTGGAGGGTAGTCCATATATTGGAGCGGATGTCGTGCACACATTCTTCTGACAACTTTCTGGGTATATTGAATTGAGAGGTGGACGTGGGCCAAAACATAATTGGTACATAATCTCTGGACAATTGTCTCCTTAGGTGCATCATGTCGGCATACTCCTTCGCTAGTGATTCCTCTACCTGGTCAGCCCAACTGAGACGCTCACCGATAGTGTGGTCGGAGGCAGTGGTGCCAGTAGGTATTGAATTATCATGTGGGTGATTCTGAGGTGGTTCATAAGATAAACGTGGCCCTGGACCATCTTCTGATTGACGAAAGGTGTCATTGGTGACTAGCTGGGAATTTGACATGCTTGATCCCGTCCTTGTGAGTGCCTCGACATATGAGGGCTTTTCTGTGCTTGATTCGGCAAGGGGAGGACCTTCCTGTCGATATGATATGTCACTATGGGGAGGACCTTCGCAATAACTTCCATCATGGTGAGGATGACCATCATGGTTTTACGTTCGATGTGTATCCTAGGGAGGACCTTCAAGACACACTGCGACAAGGGGAGGACCTTCTTCTTGCTTGGGGCCATTGTAGGGAGGACCTTTATAATGGCGGCTGTGGTGGCGAGGACTACCATCACAGCTGTCGCAATGGTGAGGACTACCATCATAGTTTCCGCAGGGAGAATGTCTGTGGGGTACACCCTGGGGAGGGCCTTTAGAATGTACCACAACGAGGGGAGGTCCTTCTCATTGCTTGAAGTATCTATAGGGAGGACCACCATTATCAGAGTGGCAAGGACTATCATCGTGATCTGATGCCTGGCTGCGCAGAGTGTAGTTGCAACGTAACCCCTGGGGAGGACCTTCAGGGCAGACGACGACAAGGGGAGGTCCTTCTTGTCATGATGAGATGTCACTACGGGGAGGGACTCTACAGTTACGACTATGATAGCGAGGACTACTATCATAATCTGTGGTCCCACTGCATAGAGTGTTTTTATAGTGTATACCACAGGGAGGACCTTCAGGGTGGACCGTAGCAAGTGGAGGGCCTTCTTGTTGCTCGATCTTATGGTCACATGGAGGGATTCTACGACTCGCATCAAAAGAGAAGCTCTCGTGATCGATCATTATATTCCCATGGGGGAGGCCCCCGCAGGTGCTCTGGGGAGGACCTTCAGAGATACTGGTAGCGACATTGTGGGGAGGACTTTCGCAATTTCTACTGCCACTCCCATAATATGGTAATGGGTGGGCAGGGTTCTGAGGCTTCAATATGTGCTTAGCGGCATTGGGAACCCCAGCTTCCAGCAGAGCGGGGTCATGAACCCTCTCTTTATTTTCCGGCTGCCTTCAGTGTGTTCAAGGCTCTCTCTTTGGGTAGTGGGTACCGTCTGCTATTGATAATGACCTTCACCTTTGGTTCCCTTTCTAATTGGGTCCCGTGATGCTGTTGGGATATGCCGATGAACATCTTGACTTTTAGCAGGGATATATGCCTACTCTAGAGCATCCACCGTGATGGACGGGTGTCCCCCAGTTGTAACGAGTGAAGATACTCGATCCGGTTGCCCTTTTATCATGGAATATGTCCAATGACCCTACTAGGAGGAAGAAGGGATGCTGATCTGCTCTGAGGTGGCTATCTCGTCTCTTAGATGAGTCACCTCAATTGGGGAGACGGGCTCATGGGCTCGAGTCCTTACTATTGCGGCAGATGCAATTACATTTTGGAAAGTCTGCAAGATATGATCTGGGATCAATACCTACTCCTCCATCATTACCAGGATATGCAAAGAGACATCTTTGGCTGGAACAGGTATAAAGGCCCATTCCGGTATCAGAGTAGGAATATCCTGCCCTGGACCTCTGGTGGTCCGTGGGTACTGACAATTCCCCTATATTGAGGAAAGTGAACAAGTCTTCCCCTATGCCGGGATATGCCAGTTTATCTCTCCATTTTCCACCACAAAGGGATGGCAGACTTTACTTGCATCCATAGGGAGTAGGCCTTGCATATGTTGGTTCCCCACCATATCGAGTCGATGGCCTTTGTTGGCAGAGAGACGTTCCCTCCTATTAATTGCTGCCACATCTGGATGGCGAGCTTTGTTGATCGCCACCACATCAGGATGGAAGGTGTCAAGAGCATTTTCTAGGAGCTGGTCCTACAGGCGCTGGGTTTCCACCACATCTAGTTGGTGGGCTTCATGACCTTGGGCATGGAGAGGTTCCTGCCAGGTAGGTGCCGTCCTGTGTGAGTGACGGGCTTGATGGATCTCGGCGGGGATGCACTCCTACTCATATGATACTGCCATGTCTGGATGGTGGGATTTGGAGGAGCGTACAGGTGTATGTGCCTGCTCACAATGCGTCTCCGTGACTGGGAAGTAGATCTCCTCCTCGGGGACAAGGGTGATGACCGGTCTCTGGTTATACGTTTTCCACCCTCGTTAGGCGGTCCAAGGGGGTGAATCTCGGGGATCATGGGCATGGATCCTCAGGGAAAAATCCTCCTTAGCATGAGGATATTGAGTCGTGGCCTCATTGCGACAATGTCTTCTGGCAGGGGCCTTGAAGTGGAACCCCCGTTTAGTAGGGATGAAGTCCTCAGTGTCGACCTCATCCGACTCCCTAAGATAAGGGAGGTAACTATTGTCTCATTCTATGGATAGACTCCCAAAATGGTTTGAGACAGCAACAGGAGCCGTCTGGGTCTGATTTCGCGGCCGCTGCTGGGCAGGCGAACGACGGGTCTAGGCGGATTGGAGGGAATACATGGATGCCTCCACCGGCGGGAGAGTACCGTTCAAGTGGTACTCTTGGATCAACGCATCTGAGACCCAGCATTGAAGACACTGATTAGATGATGGGGTCCTTTGTTGGTGAGGATGTCCGGTCATTGCATTGTTCAAAGTATTCGTTTATGAGTTCCTCCGTGATTCTATTGGATTGAAGGGAGTTCTGATTGGCACCTATAAAATATTTTAACAAATAAAAACAGAAAACCCATCAAAGCAGCATCTCATGATCCCATGCATAATTAATGACCTTTCTTGGCCCTCCTTGTGAGTATAAGGGGGCACAGGGTGGGGTTAGGTTAAATCCGTCATGCTTGGTTAAATATTCACATTGCGTTCACCATTTTTGTTTTGAACCATCTCGGGTGGTGGGGACCGATGCGCCCAATGGTCGATCTCACGGAGGGATGAGCACCGCTCAATCACTCGGGTCGGGTATATCGGTCTTCATTTCGAAACGCCCAATGGTTCCGTATCCAACGATACATGGACCTGCTTTTCAAAGGCAGGCATTTGCTAGGCGAATTGGACAGCGATGCTTAGGAACTCACATTGGTCGAGAGGATGGGAATTTAGGCTCATCTCACCCTTTTGGGGGGAATTATTGCATGTTATGGTGCTCTCTTATATATTTAAGACGCATTCATATGTTTGTGAATCTTTGGTTTATACACAAGAATAGTATCCACGGATTACTCCTGGTTGACAATGGTCAGCTGAACACAGGGATTCAGAATCATTTAGCCCCGAGGTTTACCATCCCTCATTGGATTAATAACTCCAAGGAGTTTGGAATCATTGAGATGACACTGGTTTGAAGCCCCATAACTGGGAATTTTGGAGTTTATTTTCATCCAGGAGGGACAAATAACAACTTGATCATTTGAATCGAACCCGTGATACGGGCTTCCTACGTATCCTCGTGAGGGGAATCAGAATCCGCGTAGTTCGATAGAGATTGGGGCTTACACAAAATAGTTGCCTATTATTGGGATTGAACCTTGAGGAGGAATCCTATGTACCCTACTTAGGAGATAGGGATAAAAACCCACGTAGTTCATTCTAGATTAGGGCTTACATGTGAGAGTTTCCTGTTATTGGGATTGAACCTCGAGGAGGCATCCTATGTACCCTGCTTAGGAGGTAGGTATCAAAACCCATGTAGTTAATTCGAGATTAGGGCTTACACATGAGAGTTCCCTGTTATTGGGATTAAACCTCAAGGAGGCATCCTACGTACCCTGCTTAGGAGATAGGGATCAAAACCCACGTAGTTCGTTCAACCACCGCCATCGTGCAGATGCCGTGACCATCACAAATCTTTAAGACCACATGAGTCATGATCGGTGTGAGAAACAAGAGAATGAAACAGACTTGTCAGGCCTCACACATTCTTCCTACTGAGGGAAGGGGAGGAAGACGATGAGCGGAGGAGAAGGCTGGGACCACTGGCCTCTCCTTCTCCCTGATGTTGGAGGAAGGTAGAATTTGCGCAGCGGAGCAATGAACCTTCCGTGATGAGAAGGAAAGGTTCATCATCTTCCAATGAGGATAGTGTGGGGCATACTATAGGAGGGATTACCAGCCACTCTCAGGAGAGGGGAGAAGGGCTCACCACTGGTGCTCGTCAAAAAGAAACGCAAGCAGGGTCCCTCAATCCTGGAAAGTGGAAAGGCAGAAAGGGGACTCTCGATCTCAGACCCTACACTACCATGGGTATGTGAACCCAGGAATGTTTCGGGAACCAACTCAAGGGCTGGAGAAACCCCTTTTCCCTCGGCTATCGTGGGTATGTGAACTCAAAACGGTGCGCTGATGCGCCTGAATGTTGCATCATACGGGTCTGGTGGCTTCCGTAGCAGCCTTGGCTTGGGGCTGATGAATAGGACAATGAAGGGTTTGCGAAGTATTAGGCCGGATTGGAAATATTTTATCTGGATTGGGGAATGGGAACACCAAAGGAGTTGGTGGGACACATGGGTGTATGAGGAGTGGTGCCCTTTACGTAGGGGGTGCTATGTGGCTGGAGAGGTCGTCCGCGTACCAGGGTGGTACGCGAACTTGTAGGCATCCCGTATACCAGGGCTGTACGCGGATTTGGGTTTGGCCCACGTACCAGGTTGGTATGTGGGGGAGTCCACGTGAGTAGTTGTGTCCAGGGGCGACGCCGCTCGGGGGTTCGTCGGTCAGGGCTTCGCCCATGTAGGTGGGTGCTACGCGGTGCGTCAGATCGAAAAAGGGGCATAGACTCCCTGGTCCGCAGGGAGTACATCCGCGGAGGGGCTCTGGCTCATGGTCTTTTTTTTTGGTTATTTTAAGTTCCCGGTTCACCCATTTTTTATGCATTTTTCGGTTCCTTATTAATTTGTTTCCAGATTCATACCTGTTCTGGTTCACAAATTGGAACTTAGCTATTTACGAAATTCTAAGCTCCTTCCTCCGAAATCCTTCGACCTGAATATGATCCATCAATTTCTTCTCCCCCTCGATGTCCTTTTATAGAGGGGGGAGAAAGATGTATATGTGGTCATGCAACACCTTTTGCAGAGGCCCATTACTAAAAACCAGGTTTATGGATGACTTGGTCAATCCGCAACTCGCAGGACATTGTATGCACCTCACTTGAGAACCAAATCAATTTGGGGGTGCCTTGCGGCCACACAGGGATCCGCCTTTGTTCCGAAAATGACAGGGTACGTGGTCTGGGCCGGTCGGTGCATCTCTATGCTGGGGCGGTTCTTGATGGAGTACCGGCCTGGCGCCCGTCCTACTTCGCGCCCATAGAGGATTCCCGCCTCTGTTCCACAAACGACACTGGTCCTCGGAGGAGGTGGCTTGCTGAACCGTCCACGTACCATCTATGTTGGACTGGTACGTATACCGGTTGGTCCTTCACCAATCTTGAGTGGTCTCCACATTTTCATCCAATTCTTTGAGGAAAATTGGGTACAATCCCTTCTCAAATTAAGGGGATTCCCATTCTCCTTTGCGAATTTTTCAGGATCCTACAACTACCCAACATGACTCATCCCCTTAGGGTCTTTCCCATGATCCTAGCCATGTCTGTTTAAATCTACCCATGTTCGTGTGCTTTGGTACATGAAATTTTCATATGAATGGGGTTCCACCTATGTCCTTGTCTATGTCCATGTACATAAATACATGGCATGTACCTGGTTGTGTCCTTCTACATAGGGTCTTGCCCGTGTGCCCCACCACATGAATTTTCTACCTGGGGAGGTATACATGGTGTGTGTCCCAACCACATGGTGTGTCATCCCTAACATTATCAAAACCTTAACACTATAGCCAAAGGGTCACTACACTGCCCGTTTTCTTTGAACTACATGTCTTGTAGTTGGGTTTTTTATAGAATTACTAGATCTTCTCTAGCATTCTAGATCCATCATTGAATGCTTTATATCTCATCTAAAAGCCATCTCAATCAAAGGAAATGACCTCCAATCATCCTTTCCAGCCCTCTAATGGTTGAATAACGAATTTACATTGATCTTTATGAAGCTTGTATATTCCACCTCTCACCTAAACACCTTCGTTCATATCCTATTTTTTCATTGGTAATCTGATCCTAGGTTGATTCACCCATATCACCCAAATCATTATAATCTGTCCCTGATTCATTATTCTGTTCATCACATGTGAATCCGCCATAGATCTCGGTGTCCAATTAGTATTGGTCCCACATAACAATGTCGAACCAAGACCCCATAGGAAAATCAATGAAGAAAATGAATAATCAGTTGGATAAAAGAACCAAAAAAAAGGTGTATGATAATTGGACAATTGTTCTTGGACAACGAACATAATTGGTGATATCCAATGTGAGAAGAAATTGAATAAATAATTAGAATCAGTACATGAGCACATAAAAAAGTTTTCAATTTATGTAGATCAAGAAATGGAATTGATCATGCTCAAATAATTAAATAAACCCGGGAATAATCGACAAATTTATGAGTCCTACTTGGTTTTGGATCATTCATTGATGAATAATGCACTTGAAAATGAAGAAAAGGAGTCGTTGCGTTCACAACATCTTGATATTCTTATATCCAGAGTCTCTTCATAATCTGATTCTGATTCTACAATGACATAAGAAAGGAAAACCTATCAATTATCGTAAGGTTTATGTGGATAAACCTGGAGAAGTGTCATAATGAGGAATTTATAGAATAATCTATTTAGGTCCAATAAATTGAATAATTAAATTAATTAATTAATTTAATTTAAATGCACCCGCCAACAGTTGAAATATCTTAACGCCCCGTGCTGACCAATTTTAGATTTAACCTAAGGTAAACCTCACATTCTTGACACAACCATGGTGTCCGATTTTAAATTGAACCTAATATAAAATATATTTAATAGTTTTATAAAATTTATTCCAAGAACACCAGGCCTTGAAATCACATGCTATCTCAGTGCCGAGATCTAAAAATATATTTAAAAATATTCCAAAGTCTTATATTAAAAAATAGGTTCTATATATGTTTGGTCATATGAATGTGCTGATAATATTATTAGAATTGATGAATTGGGTTTTCCACTCATATCTAGATTCATTTGTTGTAGTCTACATGAATGACATCTTGGTGTGATCATATAATCAATATGAACATGACAAAAATTTTAATATCATTTTTAGTACATTGAGAGAGAAATATATATATATATATATCCTAAGCTCACAAAATTCCACATTTGGATCGATAAGGTCCACTTCACGGGTCAAATTACCTCAGATATAGGAGTATCGATTAACCTAGAGAAGGTGAGATCCATCATTTCTTGGGAGCATCCCAAAAATATATTTGATACATGAATTTTCTTTGGGATGGTGGGTTATTATAGGTGCTTCATTTAGGACTTATCATGTGCATATGTACCTATTACGGGAATTACTAGAAAGGGTGATAAATTTATGTAGTTTGAGACATGTGAGATAGATTTTAAGGTGTTGTAAGGAAGACTGACTTCAATGTTGATCCTAATTTTACCTGAGCCTGATTGAGGCTATACAATTTACTATGATGCATTAGGAATCGGGCTCAGAGATGTTATAATGTAGGGATATTAGTTCATGGCACACAAATCTATCCATTTGATTTTACATGAGAGTAATTATATGATGCATGATCTTGAGCTAGAAGTTGGGGTTCAAGCATTTCATTTTTGGAGGAACTATTTGTTGAGAGAGAGTTTTGTGGTGTATATGGAACAAAAAATTTGTGAGTATATATTTACATAGAATGAAATTAATCTTAATAAAATTAAAATGGGTTTAATACCTATATTTTTTCAACTTTGATCTTTCTTACATGCCTTGAAAAGGCAATACTGTTGCTGATTATCTAAGTCAGAAGACTTAGAAATAGGTAGTTTAGGAGGCCAATAATGAGTTATAGTTAATGTCTCTATTTTATGAGATACATTTGGAAGTTCATGAGTACCATGGAAATTCTATAATAACATCATTATCTATGACCTCTTCACTTTTGTATAGAGTAAATATGAGGTGAATTTTTTATTTAGAGGGCTGGTCTTATGGGGGAGCGTTTCAGGTGTGGACCCACCACCTAGTTGGGTTATTAATGAGGATGAGGTATTGAAAATTAATTGATGTGTATGGGTTTCTAAAGACATCCAAGAGAAATTGATGAACTATTCTAATGATTCTAATTGAGATATATATCCTAGTCTTATGGAGATGTACCATGATTTACAGTGCCAATATTGGTGGCCCATTTTGAAAAGGGAGATAACTGGTTTTGTCACTCAGTGTTCTACATGTAAAAAGGTGGAGACATACCACCAGAAACTAGTAGGGATTTTATAGTAATTTCCCATTCCAAAGTGGAAATGGGATGATTTCACTATGGTTTTTGTGATGGGATTACCTATTTCACCCTGAGTCTATGACATATTATGGGTGGTTATAGATATTTTTACAAAGGTTTCTCACTTATTACTTATTAGAGAGACCTTTTTAGTGGATTATTTAGGAATTATATATGTTAGAGAGGTAATATTATTTCATGGAGTTCCACATACCATCATTTCATATAGTTACACTTGTTTTATATCATGTTTCTAGCAATGGTGGCATAGGGAACTGGGTTCATAGGTACTTCTAAGTACAACCCATCACCCATAGACTAATGGTCAGTCCAAGTGTACAATATAGGTTTTAGAGGACATGATCCAGGCATGCATACTTGATTTTGGTGGTTCTTGGGTGAAACATGTACCTCTCACTAATTTTTCATACAATAACAGCTACAAAGAGACAATACAGATGAATCCTTATTAATATTTAAACACTATTAAATTCCATTGACCCTTGTGCTAGTTATAGTTAGGAGAAGTCACACTACTAGGAAATCATCTCATTTAGGAGACTTTGGAGTAAGTTCAACTTATTGGGAAGTGTATAGCTACAGATCAGTCTAGGAAGAAGTCTTACAATAATTGTTTCTTCCTAGCACTAGATTTTGAGGTGGGGGATCCAGTTTTGTTGCATATTTCTCCTAGACTAGGCTATATAAAGATTCAAAAATAGAGGAATCTATCACCTTATTATGTTGAGTCCTTCGAGATTTTGTAGAGATTTGGGCTAGCATCTTATCAATTTTAGTTACCTCAAAGGTACTAATACATTCTCGATGCCTTCCATGTATCTCAAATTAACCATTATTATTTAGAACCATCTCATATTATTCAACCCAGTGAGGTTTACTTAGAGGTAGATGCTTCCTTTAAGGAGAATCCTATACATATCATTGATAAGAGAAAGAAGTCTCTTTGATTTAGGTAAGTTGTTATAGTTTTGAATATATCGTATCACATATGTGTATAGGATAAGACCTGGGAGTGAGATTTTGATGTACACACTCAATGGATTGGTATTTTATCAGATGATGTTCAACCACTCTCAGAAGGTAAAATCGAGGATGATTTGTTTTAAGGAGGGGAGGTTGTAACATCCTGGATTCTTGGTGATGTTTGATCATTTAAGTTTTATTATAAATATCTTGTTTTCTTCTAATGGAAGTTATAAAAGGTTTAAGGAAGGTTTCAAAAGCATCTAAGGACTTTTTAGATGAAAAAACTCTAAGATTTGGAGGAAATATACTAGAGGATGTAGATGCTGGGGTGGGGAAGCTCCTTGTAGATAGTCTGGTTGAATTCCCTAAGACCTTCAGGTCATGTAATCTCCTGAGCCTATGGGCCATGTAATCTCTGAGCCTACGGGCCTTGTAAGGGTTCCCCCTCATCCCTTGAAAGTGGGGTTATCCAAAATCAATAAAAATGAAGGCCTTCGGTCCATTCAGGCCAAGGTGGAGGAAATAAAATATTTTCATGGTTTATTTAAACATTCCACATGAGTCCACATGATTTTATAAAACCATGCAGTCTATAGAGGGGCATATTATCTATGCATAGTTTTATAAAACCATGTGTCTATCCCACATGGTTCATGAAACTTTGGTAGTGGAGTTGCATGGTTGGCACACAGTTTGGACAAACTGTGTGTCCAAACCATGAACCTAATTAAGGACCATGTAAAATAACTATTTTTCTAATATTATATTTTAAATTTAAAATAATATTATCCCTTTATAAGTACACAACAATATGTATGTTGCTTCCCCCTTCTACTCTCATTCTATAAATTTTGATAACTCATAGATTAGATCTCAAAATCAAGTGATGTTTATCAGGTTGGATCTGTATCGATAAGAACTTTAATCCTCTTCCATTCGTTATTTATTTGTCTCTCCATATGGAAAAATAAATTATTGTGAGCTAATATTACATATTTTTAGGGTATTAATCTATTTATTAAATTTCTATTATTTTAGAATGATTAAATGGACAATAATAGACGAGGATAATACTACTCAACTAAGGTAGGTGGTATATACATTTTCCTTAAAATTTTGGGGTTTTTTATAATTTTATTCCATTGTGCGCATGTTAGACTTCTCCAAAATTTCCCCTTAGGTTAATAAATATTTAAATTGATTATTTAAACCATGATTTAAACATGTTATTAAATCCTTATTCATTGTTGGAGTTTTTCAATGTCAACCTGAACAACTCTTGTGGTGGGTTCATTCTATTGTTATGATCTTCCAACTTTGGGGTGAGTTGAGCTCACCAATTATTAATGGGATCAATATATAAATTGAATGAATTGTTAAAGGTTATCTACCTATTATAACACCTTGTCATTGATGAATGAAAGGAGTAATGAAATGGAATAAATTAGAGTTTTGGAATGAAATAAACAATTCCTTGGCTCCTGCATAACTATGTAATTGATTAGTGAAGTCTAATGGACACTAACATGGTTCTAATTCTTATCACTTGTATGTGAGTTGATTAAATAAATGAATATGATAAATTCATTTGATAAAGGGAATGGAAAATAACACAGTCCCTTGAATCATTATATACTACACTGATAATGGATTATATAGCATGGAACCGATGTGGGGAAACACGATATGGCATTGATGAACCAATTTCATATTTATATTGTACGCCTGGGATTGTTACCTTATATTTGACATTCTTAGATATCATTGTAAATGATCTTTGGGCTCTACCGAAGTCTATAATGAGTTCTCTATTGTTGTACTCCTTGGAATGAAAGAGGATACCACAACCCTAATTACTAGGTTATTGACCCTTATAAGTATACATTACATTTATTTTTCTATGTATGAGCTCCATGGAATCAAATAGGACTCCTTGGTCATTGGCCTAAGGTCTTGGACCTCATAGGTATGATACTTGATATATCGGTATCTGATATATCTAATGATTTACTCTATTATACTATTACTCTTCATTTATAGACTTCCAGTCACAATATGTACTTTTAGTTTAGGTGGTACCACTTATTCATTTATAGTCTCATTTCTTATTATACCTACACACTATTACAACTTATAAATACAGACTGGATTTGTTATAGAAACCATTGGTGGTGGAACATCGAGTATATCTTACCCCCTATTTGGGCTTCTGATTGGTACCTATATAGACTACCAGAATATTGGTAGGGTTAATGGGAAGTGGCCTATATAGATGTTTGATTTTCTATACAAGGATGGAGTACGATATCAGAGGATCGAGCTTATGATTGCAATTCTATTGGAGATATATTTTGTGTTTTTTTTCATTTATATATATATTTTCATATATTCCTGCTACTATGTATCACATGTATTCCCTTTTTTATAGCATGACATGATCATAATTTTGTATATGACATTAGATATGGTTTTCACCAATATATTTATGATGTCTGAATGATTTACTATTCTACTACTGGTTATTTACTATGATTTTTTTATTAAAATTATGATATTGTTGTGACCCACTCTGATCAAGAGGGTATAGTCTTCCCACCATACTCTCACAGACCCTCACTGCTAGTTATCGGTCTTTGGTGTATGAGAAGACACACTTGAGTCCATATGGACACTAGTTTGGATACTATTATCAAGTGATCTGGACCAGGATTCTACCAACATATAATATTCCATATTCGATATAGGTTGTACAAGTATTTTTTTATTCCATTTGGTCTCACAAACCTGATCATAATTTTCAAGGATTTGACGAATCAGGTCTTCCACCCATACCTAGATTCTTTAGCTGTTGTTTTTTTGGGTGACATCTTGGTATAATCACAGACTTGGTGCAATCATTACAAACACCTTGATATCATATTGAGTACAATGAGAGAGAATAGGATACATGATAAGATCACAAAATGACACTTTTGGATTGATAAAGTTCACTTCTTGGGTTACATCATATCCAAATCTATTATATCTATAGATCTAGATAAGGTTAGAGATATAGTCTCATGGGAGCATACCAAGAATGTCTTGACACATATATTTTATTAGGGATAGATTGATATTATAGGAATTTTATTCATAATTTCTCATTCCTTGCAGCAAATCTCATGGGTTGACCAAGAAAAGTACTGTGTTTACATGGTCTGAAGCTTGTGATAAATCCTTTTAGGAGTTAAAAAGTAAGGATTACTTTAAAATAAATCTTGATTATTATAGAGAAAGGTAGAAATTATACAGTTTATTATTATGCTTCAGTTTTCAGGTTGGAGCAGTTTTGATACAGTGAAAGTGAGTCATGACATACAGGTCTCATCAGTTGAAACCCCATGAGAAAATTACTCGACACATGATATCAAGTTTGCAACAGTTGTTCATGATACACATTGTTAGCAGAATTACTTGCCTAAAGAGAAGTTTTTGGTGTACATAGACTACAAGATACTTATATAAATATTCAAAAAGTGTGATTTAAATCTCATATAGTGAATATAGGTTGAATACCTTTAGTCCTTTTACTTTGATCTTTTTTATACACCAAGGAATGACAATGCATTAGCTGATCCTCTAAGCTAAAAGACTTATATAAAAGTTTTTCTAGAAGCTAGTAGTGAATGTAAGTTGATGGATCTCATTTCCAAGATGTATTTTGATATTTAGGAGTATCATGGGTAGCCTCTTGATACAAATTTAGTAGTGAACTAATCACTTCTGAATCGAGTGAAGATTTGAAAACTTTTTGATCCCAAAGACTTTTCCCCATGGGAGGGTGTTTTAGATGAGGCCCCACCTAATAGTTGCGGCCTTTATGGGGACAAGATATTGTGAATTCATAGAAATATATTTATTCTTGTATATTTTCAAGATTAATTTATGTGATTATCCCATGCCTCTAAATGGGAAGTGTATCCCATACTTAAAATGATGTATGATGACTTACATCACTAGTATTTTTCGCCTGGTATGAAAAATAAGATAAAAAGTTTTGTTACTTAGTGTTCCACCTGTTAGTGAAGGTAGAACACTGACGACCTTCAAGGGTTTTACAACTATAACCTATTCCTATGTGGAAATAATTTGATGTAACTATGGATTTCATGATAGTTTTATCGAAATCACCTTAGGGAAATGACACCATATGGGTGATTTTTGGATATATTGAAAATGGTTTCTCAATTATTTCCTATTATAGAGACCTTTTCAGTGGATGAACAATTAAGGTTACATGTTATTGTGATTATACGCCTTCATGGTGTTCCACATACCATTTTATTGGAGAGGGAAACTCAGTTTTCTTCTCGTTTTTTGGAAAGGGTTGCAGAGGGATTTGGGCACACAAGTGATTTTGAGTACATCCTATCACTCTTATACCTATGGTTAGTCTAAGTGTAAAATTTAGGTATTATAGAATATTATTGTTGAGTCAAAAGTCCTCTTTTGACTTATATCTTGTTTTGGAAATCACAAATGTCCTTTATCATGTTTATCGTATCGTATTGAGCATGCTGATCGTACTGACCATGCTGGTCAGTACGATCAGCATGGTCAGTACGATCAGCATGGTCAGTACGATCAGCATGGTCAGTACGATCAGCATGATCAGTACGATCCGCATGGTCAGTATGATCAGCATGGTCAGTACGATCAGCATGGTCGGTACGATCAGCATGCTCAGTACGATCAGCATGGTCAGTACGATCAGCATGGTCAGTATGATCAGCATGCTCAGTACGATCAGCATGATCAGTACGATATGATAAACATGATAAAGGACATTTGTGATTTCCAAAACAAGATATAAGTCAAAATAGGACTTTTGACTCAACAATCTCCCCCTTTTTGGAAAGCACAAATCACAAAATAAAAACTAAAAGAAATACTTATCTCTCTCTAAGTTATTGGAAACTCTTCTGAATAAGAAATTGAATACAACTAACTCCCACTTAAGTATGTACTTTCCTAAGGATTATATTCGTAGATTTTCCTTAAGTGTTGTAAAGCATTCTCCCCCTTGATAAAACATTCTCCCCCTTTATAAACATTCTCCCCCTTTGTGATTTAAAAAAAGAAAGGGGTAAACTTGAATTGTCTGAAAGTGTTAGAAAATAAATACAAGACAATGGATAAAAGAAATTTCATTATGATAACAATCAAGACCAAACTTGAAAACAAATACAAGTCACTTGTTTTCTCTTTCCTTCTCCTTTTTGATAATCTCATGAAGAACTGCCTTCATCTTTTTTATCTCCTTCTTGTCTTCAGAAATAGCATCACCCTGAGATCTAAGAAGGTCTTGTTGATCGACAAAGAGTTGATCCTGATTTATGATTGTCTCTTCCTGAACTCTGATTACTTCTTCAAGAGTATCAATTCTGTCTTGAAAATTCTTGTTATCTTTGGATAACCCAGAGTTCTGTTTCTTCAAGAGAACTATTTCATATTTGAAAGATGACACCTTCGAAAACTCATCCTGAAAGGAATTCATTCTCTCCTATAAGTCTTTTACTGAAGGAACATCGTCTCGTTGAGAAGACAAAATATTCAACCTTTCAACCATTTCTTTTTCTAGATTATTGAAAGCAATTGTAAGCTCATTTAACAACCTTCTTATATCTTCAATTTCTAACTCATGATCATTGAATGAGCTCTCTGTTTTGTACAACCACTTGGTCATCTTGGTGCAGGCCTTTTTATGAGCAGCGGATCTTTCTGAAAGAACTTTTAAATCAGCTTCAACTGACAAAACTTTCTTTCTCAATTATTTTACAGAGCCAAACTTCTTCTTTTGATTTTCCGTAATAAAATCAATCTTCCCCTCCAGCCTAGGGAAATATGGAATGGTCTTCTAAACCCTTCTCAAAACATGGACAATATAGTCACTCTTCTTGAGAGAGATTGTATGTTCTGAATTAGTATCCTCATCGTACGGAGGCAATTTATTTGATCGGCTTGAGTCTACAACTGGCTGTTTTCCTTTTTCTTTTTCTTTCTGCTTTCTTTCTTCTTCCACTTTATCACTAATGAAAATAACTTTATCAGTGTGAGAAGATTGAGCACCTTGCTTTACTTGAGAAGAAATTATATCTGGAGTTTCAGAAGATTGAAAAGGTGCTTGATCGGCATGATGAACTTGTTGAATACCTTCAATTTGCTTTTGAACTGATTCCTCTATACTCTTCTTCAAACTTTGAAGAAATTACAAAAGAAAATCTCCTTCCTCTTCTTGAACTTCTTGTATCTCCTCTAACATTTGTTTTCCTTTTTGTTTTTCAAGAAGACTCTGTACGATGGGTTCTTGATGCACTTATTCCGTCAGTTGAGCACCGGAATCCTCAACCATTCTGAGTACTTTCGAGATATCAAAGTCTTGAGCCTTTCTTTTCAAAATAGTCTTATTTTTATTTTCAGCTTTAAGGGTTTCCTCTACCCTTATTATTTCTGCAAAAGCCTCAGCTGGGTCAAGACCGAACTTTGGATCACCTTCCTTTCTCTGCTCTTTATCCTTTCTCCATTTGGCTACAACCTCCTTACTGTACTTTGGATTCTTCTTAGGCTTTGAACTGGTTTGCGTATCATACTTTTGAGTAATACTAGTAGATTGAATGTCTTTGGCTGGCATAGGTGCTGATTGATTCGGAGGAGATTCAACTTTGACATCCTTAACAAAAAGTTTTGAGTTCTGATCAAAACAAACATTCAACTTCTTCATAGTAATTTTGCTAATCCGGGATGGTTTTAGATCTATCAACTTTCCTTTCAAAGGAATGTTGCAAAACTTTATACTCTTAAGAATAAACTTTGTAAGAAAGGCTGGATACATAATCAAATGAGATTTGATTGCCCCTGACTTCACATTATTAATTTTTTCGAAAACATATCCCATGAGATTCACTTTTCTAATGTTGACAAGATAGTCCAACATGAAGATATCAGAAACTTTCAAAGTTTCTCTATCCCCTTTCCTTGGGATAAGAAAACCTTGCATCCATAAAGTCACAAACCGATTGTCCGGAGAAAGATGAGCCAATTTTATCTTCTCTTCATTTATAACAAACAAAGACTTTTCAGCACTTTCTATATTAAACGTACCGAATTCCTCTGGTAGTTTATGAGATGAACATAAAGAATCCCCTTCTATTGGGACATTCAGAAAATGAGCCGCTTGTTTTACAGACATAGATAACTTTATATCGTACACAGAAAAATTGATAGTCATATTCTTGTCAAAAGATATGTTTTTATAAAATTGACAGACTTCATCAAAGAGAACCGGATCTTGAGAAACAGGCTTTTCAACACACAAATGATCCCATCCTTGAAACAAGATAATCCTCTTGATAGTATAATCATATGAATCATATAAGTCATGGGAGACTAACCTTTCCCTTAAAAGGCCTTTTTCCGAGAAAGCCTTTGAGGACATATCGGTAGGAGTGTTGGCAGAAGACTGAGACATAAGAATGCTGCTGATGAAAGATCGTACGATGAATTAAAAAAATGAGGCAGAACTTCAATGTAGATCCTGAAAAAAAAACGATATGGGTTTGGTGGGGGGGGGGGGGTATTTATAAGCGAGAAAAGGATGACCGTTGATCTTCTACGTTGTGAGTTTAGGTGCTATGGTAAAATAGATCTGTACAGGATGAGACTTGTAAAAGAGAGGTCGACGTACATTCTCATTGGCTAGAGTTATTCTAAGATATTGATGAAAAACCCTTAGGGAAACTTGGGGATGAGTTTCTTTAAGGGGGGGGGGGTTGTATGATCCTTGTTTTATATAGATCTATGAACTCTTTTTAGATATTTCCAACACTCTTATTTTATCCTTATAACAGTGAATAAGGGGATAAGGAAGGGTTTGAGAGCTTCTGAGGCTTGTTTGAAGCCCAAATATTTAGTTTTTTTAAGAAATAGATAGACATGAACATTTGGATAATGGTTATCACATAGTTATTAGAAACCATGTGACTAAATAGTGCAGACCAAAAATAGAGGCACATCATTAGTTTAACTTTGAGAGGGAGGATTCATACCCATTGAAAACATATAATAAAGTTTAGGTGTAGCTTTCATAGTGTGGGAATGGTTAGTAATAACTATGCACCTATCCATGTAGGGTGTGGGGTGTGAGATATTTTCAAAGGCACAAATAGTGCATGATTTTCTTAATCATGCACACAAACTATGCACAGAATGAGCTGCATGGTTGTAACACAGTTTAGAAAACCATGTGGCCAAACTGTGTGCCCCATTAAAGTGGTGAAATTAATTTTTTCTGTTAAGGATATTAACCCTTTTACCCTCATTCTCATTATTATTTCATGCACAGTGGCCCTATACTGGGAGCTTCTCCTCCTCATCTCTTAGGCTTTGAAGGATATTCTCTATATGAATTCTGATTCATGGACCATTGGTCATATTGAATCACCCTTGGTAAGAAAATCCTTCCTATTGATTATTTTCTTTGTTTCTCTCACCATATTTGATGTTATCTCTATGAAAGATCATATAATATATTTTCATGGAATTTTTCTATTTTATCCAATTTCTTCCATTCTAGCCTAAATATGAAGTTGATATCGTATGAGGAGTTGAGTACCAGTACAAGGTTAGTGTTAAAGTTCTTATAAATAAAATTGTGGGTGTCTATATCATGCATCATTGTTCTGTATGCTATAATTTTTATGAAATAACTATTAAATGTTAAATTAAACTATCAAATTGTTAGAAACGTGAATTGGTTTACCTTAAAAACAAATTTTTATCACCTAATGTTGTCTACCTCAATGAAAATCACCCCTTAGGGTGATTTATATAAAATGATTAATAATTTTATGCCTTGTTTTGTGATTATACCACCTTTTTAGGTGTGTTGAATTATCCCACATAAATGAAATGGTTTACTTGAATTGAATGGAATGGTATGATACATTTCAAGGTCCCCATACCTTGGTTATATAATTAAACCACCTTCTAAGGTGTGTTGAATTTTATTTAAAAATTTAAATGGATAATGGAATTACATGAAAAGTGAATGGTAAGTCCATGTCATCGATACCTTGTTTAATTATGAAGTATGATTATAAATATAATTATTATTATGGGTACTTAAATAATTATTACATCATGATTTATTATGGTCATGGAATAGAATAAATTTGAAGTTTTGGCATGCCAAGAGTGATAATTAGACTCTCGTTGTTGTTTACTATGGAAAAACTCATGGTATGCCAACTAATTCATTAATATGTTAGCCAAGTGAAAGACCATACTTGGATTAAATATTTGTCTTAGATTGAGAATTCTACATCTTAGCATCAAGGGTTTACAAATATATTTTTGGAAATTAAATTTAATGACTTAGATGATTCTCCTTGGATTAGGCTTGATGTTACAGAATGCCTTAGGTTTCTCCATAGGATCCTTTCAAGTCTCATATTATGGACACCTAGGACTTATTCCCAGGGCTTGATTAGAACCCCCTTAGTGTGAGATTCCAAGGTTACACCCCCATGGATTCCACTTAGCTTATAAAACATAAATTCCATGTAAATTATGGAACCTTAAATTATTAGCATTATATATGGATTCCTTGATTGTTTAAATTTGGTCCTGAGATTATGAATATAACATTGAAATATAAATTTCTGGGAGACATTCCATCTTAGGCTGAAGTAGGTAGTATTGAATGGGCGTCCTATGACTAATCCAGATCAATTTGGGTTATTTATTTATTATACTTTATTATTATAGCTTCACACAACTCATATTATATTAATAGATGGGATAGTACTATACACTATTAGTGGTGGAATATTGATTTTTACTCACACCCTATTTGAGCTGCTGATTGGTACACATAAAAAAAATCATGGATATAGGTTGGGACAAAAGGAAGCACCCAACCATGGATGCTTAATGATCAATGTTATGATAGAGTATGTGAGAAGAGGACTGTGATTATTCTTGCGATTCTAGTGGATTAGTTTTTTTTATTTTTTATATATTTTTGTATCACATGTATTTGTGTATGCCTACTACCATTCTTTCCCTTATACCCCTTTTTTATATCATCTTGTCATCATTATTTTTTATATGATAATAGTTATTGGTTGGTCTATTTATATTTATTTGGAGGATTACTTCCACTATTTTAAATTATTTATATTGATTTCATAATTTATGTATTATTAATTTATATGATCTAATTTTTTAAATATGGTATAGTATCCAACTTTACCATTTTATACCCTTGCCACAAATTGTAATCCTTTAGTGTATAGGGAGGTGCACTTGAGGCCATGTGACAAATTGGGTTCAAATACTTACGGGTGATCCGAGCTCATGATGTCATAAAACTATTATGATCCAATAATTTTTTAAATATATATAACATAATATTGATGTTTTAAAAGTTTATATTTGAATTCCATCTTTATATTGATGTATTTAAAGTCAAACTAAATGAATAGTTTCAAAAATGAAATTAATGATATTTTATGAAATAAATTATTTTATTAAAAAATTTAAAATCAATGAAAATAACATATTAGGAAATTTGAATGGGATATGGTTGAAAATATCAAAATTGGTCCATTTATGCATTAATTTCCATATCATGGTAACATTCTATACCCTTAAAGAGTAAAAAACATTGATATTGCAGTAATAGTCAAAAAGGTTAACAGGGGTTAAAACTAAGAGATAAGGTTTAAAATATCACATAAAATCGTCTAAATATAATTGGATAATAGGATTTAGAATCATACTAATACTATTATAAAAATATATCAATTTGGATCCACTTAAACCTGAAAATTAATTTATATTAATTTAATACTTTAAGTAAATCCAAGGGTGCCCCTCCCCTCTCTTATAAAAGGACACACCTTATCTATTTTTGTTACACCACATAGATATTTCTATATTATCCAATACATACTATAATACCTTAATATATTACTTGAAAACATCAAATATATTCTTTTTTTTCTAAAGGACCATCCTTTTAAGGCTAAATGTGTAATCCAAAAGTGGTTTATCAAAGAAGAGGTAAAACTCTAAACTGAGTACCTTCAATTTTGTTTCTTTTTATACCTACAATAAATCTATGGAATTGAAAATAAAATAATAAATTATGTGTAATAAATAAACTAAATTTTTATTATGATTATGGAACCATCATTATTCACCCTCTTTTCTATCAAACGGGATGTGAAAGTATCGCTCGTGCGTATATGTGGACTACCGCTGCCACGTAGCGATACAATTAATTTTCCATCACCACATTTCATCAATGTTTATTATGATGGGTTTAATGTTTATATATTATATTTATGAAATAATAATTCTTATATAATTATAATACCACAACTACCTTAATACCTTTCCATCTATTGAAGAATAATAATGTCGCTCGTATATACGTGTGGACTACCATCTTCATGAAGCGATATGATTCATTTTTCATTTCACCTTTACATGGATGGTAATAAGAATATATTTAACAAATATTTTTGATATATATGATATATTAATTATTTTAAAAATATTAATTACTATTCACAATTTCTTTCATTCCATCGGTCAAAAAATGGAAACAACGTTCATGTGTACGTAGAACCTACCATCTCCATGGATGATGTAATTAATTTTTCTATATCTAAATTATATGGATGAATATAAAAATATATATAATTAATAAATATTATTTTTATATAATAGTTAAAAAATTTAAGATGATGGGACCATTATCAAGGTACAAGTACTAGAACTACCAAACTAGAGTTATCAGGAAAAATGAAATAGTTAATACCAAAAAATGATGATTTTAATAAGAAATTATTAATAAATGGGTGATTAAAATGTTATAAGTGGATCATATATGATATTATAATTATATACATGAATATTTTAAAAAATTATAATTAATCTAAATTTATTATACAGAAGTTTAACAACACTTATGAAGAATGTATAACTGGAGGCAATGGATTTATTTTACAATCTCATTTTATTTTGAGATTGTTTATGGTTGAATTTACATAGAGGTAAACTATATGATACTTATATGATAAAAACATTTCCCTTTCCTATCATTTATTTATTCATGAATTTTTATGTAATAATATCATTTTCCTCTCCTAGGGACCTAAAAATATCTAAAATTTAAGAAAAATATACTTTATTTTATCTTTTATTAGGAGTCTTTTTCTTCCA
This sequence comes from Viscum album, assembly GCA_963277665.1. Taxonomy (NCBI): domain Eukaryota; kingdom Viridiplantae; phylum Streptophyta; class Magnoliopsida; order Santalales; family Viscaceae; genus Viscum; species Viscum album. Next base: position 366,794,645 of record OY728137.1, read on the forward strand.
TGTACTTGTTTTATAAAAATTATTTCAATATTTATTTTATATTATCCAATTATTTTTAAAGTCATTTTTACCAATGATTTACTTTTTACAAAATTTTTTAATGGAATATTCTTGTCATTTTTTGAACAAGGTAATTTTGACTTTTTAACAAAAAATGTAAAAGGAAACTTTGTTATAATGTACATGAAATGTACAAAATTTACCATCATTATGACCCATAAATTCTTTGAATATTCATTGAAAATTTTTTAAATTTATTTTCAAATAAGTTTTTTATTTAATATTTGGGATATTTTTAAATTTTAATATTGGATTTCAAAGTGAAAATTATATTTTCCTCAATAAATTTTCTCATGATCATTTAATGGTGTTTTCAACTATGACGACACCCATTGATGTTACTGGGAATATGATCCAATGACACCATAATTATTATTTGTATAGATGGTTTATGATGATGAAGTATTGATGTTAATTATTCTTGATTCAATATAGATAATTTTCTACATATAACACATTTTTAGAATGAATTGTATTGATCCTTCAAAATATAAGGAATGAATATAACCTGAAAGTGATGAGTGGGAACCAGTTAAAGATATCCCCTTGATACATCAACATGTATCATGAGATAAAGTAGATGAAATTACATATTATATGGGTATTTGGTTTACACTTACCCATTTATTAGAAATGATGTCTTGGTTTAGAGGACATAAAAATATGATTCATGATATCTTGGTTGAGAGACCATGATCATGAATGTATAGATTTATGAATTTACTTTATTAATAATTAAGTTTTATTTATCCCTAAGTTTTCTATGTTGATATTATCCATTAATACTCATTTAACTCAAGTTTTGATTGAATGAAATGTGTTCTAATTATATGCTCTTCCATGTTGTTTATGCCTTATTTACTTATGATAAATTTCTCTATACCTAACCTTTATCAAGCATTTATACTGAAACTTTATTTTTTCGGTTTCCCCAGGATTTTAATTAGGATATTGAGAATGATATTAAGAATATAGTAATGTTTCCTATTATATTTATTTATATTTCCAATGTAATATGGGAATCATGTATGCATCTAGTTTTCCAAGATCGCTATACTGACCGATCATGTGTGGTGAGATTCTTTGTATCCTATACCAATGTAATAAAATAAAAATTAGATCTAGGTTACTTTTATTGAGGTTACTATATTTTCCTTTTTCATAGGTGGTGTTTAAATAGTTCTTATAAACTTGTGTGATATGAAATAATGTATAGAATCAGAATCAAATAGTATGTTCACTATTATTGAATGAATAACTAGGGTTATTGTCACCACTTCATTATTTGGATCCACCTTAGTAGTTTTGATGGAATATGATCACAATTTATCTCTAAGAATTATTGGTTATAATCACAGGTTATCTTTGATAACCATTGGATTGGTGAATTAGTTTTTATAGTGTCTTTATTCAATGCAATTAAAAAATTGGACAATAGGGTAAGGGTTGACTAGAAATTTTCTTTCTTATATCACATCTGTGAGTATCTCCCATTTAAATTCATTAGCATGGTTCCCCTCCTTCCCACACCTAAAGAATTTGCTTGCCCCCTTTAGGTCAATTTTAGGGTAATTCTTATTGTACTTTTGATAAGTGATATGTTGGACTTTCTTACCACTATGAGATTTATCCATTTATCCCCAAGAATTAGACTCCATTCTCTGATTCCTATATTCGGTCCTATGATATCCTTAAAATTAAACGATATACATTTTTACTTTTAGGGAACATCATAAAATTTTATCATAGATGTAAAAGTATTAAATCATAAAATATTATTATAGATTCAGAATTATCCCACTAAAAAATTAGTCAACTTTAATTTTGGGGTAAATGAAAATGACTGAGGCTAATCAAGAAATTATAATAAAGTTTGCATCATACACCTCAATGGTTTAATCCCCCTTTTTCTTGAGTTTAAGGAACTCCCTCTAAAATTTAATCTTGAAAGTTAGTGGATTTTTAAAAAAAAAAATATTTTCCAAAATATTTTCCACTAAATCACTTCAATTTATTACATAGGATTGATATTCTTGATCAACATATAATATTGATCAGATTCTCCTTCCAAGTGATAAAAAATAGCACAAACTTCTATTACATGGAGAATTAAAGGATGTATAAGATATTCTTAATAGAGGTGATACATTATTCTTGGATTAAGGAATGATAAGATCCAATAAAATTTATATCCCCTGATCACATAATTTATCTTTCATAGTGGGGTGTGGGTGGTCAACCTGATTCAAGTTTCTATTAAAAACTTGAATTAATTGAGTAAGTATTTCCTTAATGTTCTTGACTCATTCTCCCATCAGGATGGTAATATCATTTAGGAAGTCATTACATTTCCCATCACACTAGTTATTGACATGATTCCTCCTATTTCTAGCTATTGACTAAAATAAAGGAAAATTATGGATGAGAATTTTCAAACTATTAAACAGATAAAAGATAAAATAAAAACATTAAAGGGATAACCCATAAATGAAAAATATTTCATAACCTATTAATTTATAGGTTTAAATCTAAGTTATCCATGATTTAATTAATAATATTAAATTTTATAGGATTTTTTGTTCCCTTTATAATCGTTTGTAAAAAAACCAAATACATCCCTCAAGAGTGTCTAGCCAAGTGTGAAGTAATACGACTCTTTTTATTTCACCAGGTACAGGTTTAGTTCATACATAATGATCACTTTCAGAGTTATTACCCCTAGGTACATATGTTCTACAATCGAAACCACTTTCCATTATCCAGACAAGGATATATATTCTTAGAAAAATAAGCACACTATACATTACTAAAATTTAGGGATATTTTACAAGGTTTATTCTTATCCTTAAGGATTTCACTAAGGTTTTCTTATCTTAATCCCCCAAAATAAATAAACCTTACTTTGATACCAACCATGAAAAAATATATTTTTTTATACTTTATTTCACAATTTATTACCTAAAGATTCCCATGATACAATCCCATAACATTTAGAGTTCTAATGTCTTTAGAAAATTAGATACATAGCATAGAAAATTGAAATAGGGATACAATACCATTTTTAAAAACTCCATAACACACCTTTAAGTTATATTGAACCGATAGTACTACATGGGATAACCTGAGGACGTACATAAGATAGAGGTAATCTATGAAGCACAATAATTGAATAATCAAAGAATATCATGATATAAAGTCGTAAAAATTAGTCTAGGAGAATACCATGGTCACAAAAAAAGGTGTGAATCATAATCATGAACATCAAAGTAAGATATAATATGATAAGATCAAGGTATCATAATAATTTGGCAACAATATTAAACATGAAATCATATTCATAAGTCAAGGATAACACTACTATAAAACTGGGTTTATCCAACCCTAGGAATTTAATAGCACTAGCTAAAAAGGTTGTTAAAGACCCCTTTTGTCAGCACTAAAAAATGAATTGTTAAAGGGGGTATTTAAAAAAGTTTTTTAGCGATGTTAAATTGGGTCTTTAATAGTGCTAAAAAAGAGTTGTTAAAGGGGGACCTTTATCAAAACTTTTTTACAAGTGTTGATAAAGACTGTCCCTTCATTATCACTTGTAAAAAGTCATTTATAAATGGGGTTCTTTATCAATACATGTAAAAAATCATGGGTGTGTGGGGGGGGAGTGTTTATAAATGCTTTTTTGGAAGCACTAATAAATACCTCTAGTTATGAGTTCTTTTTTAGTAGTGTTGATAAGGGCAGACTTCAAAAAAATTATGTTTCATAAAAAATAATATATTAATATATTTATATTGATATATATATAATATGTATTTTTTAAAATATGTTTTAGATAAGGTAAATAGTAATTTACACTTAATATATAAGATATTTAGTGAAAATAGCTTATTAAATAATTTTAAAAATAATTTTAATTAATAATTTTATTATTTTTACCGAATAATAGTAATTTCATATAACTTTTATGACAAAAAATAAAAAAATAAAAAAGATCTAAAATAAATTGAAAACATAACTCAAAATTCATACAACCCTAAATTTTGATCCAGTTATTAATTTAGGTTCCGCTACATATCAAATCAAAGTCTGCAATGAGCTCTACTCCCTTAGTGATAGACGTAAACCTATGTAACATTTTTTAAGGCCAAAAGGCCCAGAGGTCCTCCATAAATGAGTTTTTAGCTGGGGACCCCAATTTTTTAACATTCAATGGATTTTAAGCCCCATTTAAGGGGTTTTTCCCATTTTAGTGGGGACTAAATATATTCTCAGAGATTACATTCATCTTGATATTATGGTTTTTAAATTTTATCATTTTTCACAACGTAATTTTATTTATAATTAAATATATGTGTGTTTTCATATATTTTCTTATAATAAATCACTCATATGAATACATATATGAACATATTTTGGTAAAAATGAATATTCTAATATATGTAAATAAATAAATGTTCTAAAAATTTATATAAAACAATATATAACCATTTTTTACATTATAAAACTGTATTTATAATTCATATATATACATATATATGTGTATTAATAAATATATATATATTTATATTATATTCTGATATATGTAAATGAATATAATATATAATGTATTTAAATAAATATAGTATATATATATATCACACACACATATTGTATAAATGTATTTAAAAATAATTATATAAATGTTTGAATAAAAAATATAAATATATATGTAAATATTTATATAAATAAACCAAAATATCATTAAACAAACAAAAAATAACATGGTGTAGTGGTAAAGGCGTTCCACCTTCGAAGGAGAGGTGCATGGTTCAAATCCAAGAAGGTGCACATTATGTTAGAAATTCACAAAGCACAGGTAAAAGGGGTTGTGGGGTTAAAAGTGATGATAAAGTTGGGGGAGATCTATTAAAGGTGCTGTGGAAGAGTTAATAAATGGGTCGAGATCATGGACGTCTGAAAAATATAATTTTACCCCCTTTAACAATGTTTCCTTTTTAAGTACTAAAAAAGAACTGTTAAAAGGCACCTTTAATAGTGCTAAAAAGCACTTTTAAAAGGGCCATTTAATAATGATAAAAAAAAGAATTGTTAAAGGACCCTTTTAACAGTTCCTTTTTAGCACTGTTAAAGCGACCCTTTAAGAATAATTTTTTAATACTGATAAAGGAGTTGTGATTTTAACCACGCTTTGGTTGTCAGTGCTTTTTTAGCACTGATAAAGGCCTATTATAGCATTGTTAAAGGCCTCTTTTATAGTAGTGTAACAACAAAGACATCATAACATAGCGTGATTATGCTAATATCCCATGAACCATACATGGTATATCATGGGATAAAAACATTACCCAATTAATTGGAGGGATATATAATTCTGGGCCCACCATCATAACCATATCAAGTACATGCATTTTTGTTCCACATAGATCATGGAACATAAGAATGTCTTTCATCATTTTTAATCCCATGATTAAGTATTGTGGGTTTCATACATGTAATTCATATGTAAATTAAGGATATAAACATCTAGGTGAATACCCTTGAGTGGAAATGGGGATGGGTATTCATAAAAAAAAGTTTGGAATGGAAAATTAAAGGATAATTTCAATAATATAATAAGTATATATAAAGGTTTATGGAATGGATCAATGGGTGTTAGAGGTGGTCTATAATTACTCAGGAATCATAAGTATAGTAAATGTATTACCCCAATATCTTATGGTATGTATCTTTTTAAATTTATCATCTTCGATAGTTTATGCTTCATGTAATACCGAGTATAAAGCCATAATATACTATTAAATATGAAAATTTGAATAGTAATGTGACCATTAGGAATAGTAATATGGCCAATTGAATATTAACTTTACCTATAAAATTTTATTTTTTAATATCTTATAAATACAAATATGGTATATTTATATAATGTAATAAGAAAATAAATGTTTTAAAATGAAAAATTAAGTGTTGATATTTTTGTGAAACATAAATGATTATTTACAATTTTATAATAAAAGTAATGATTTAAAACAATATTTATTTTTCATAAAATAAATTCATAAATTAATATTTTTTTGTCTTATTATTATAAAGTAATTTAATGATACCCTAATTAAATTTTCAATGTATTATAAAAGCATTTATTATATTAAAATTAGTGCTTTTCAAATAAATGATAATTTAATTTAAAAATTAAATTTATCATATTTTAAAAATTATTGTCATAAAACGAAGTTCATTTTTGGATACTACTAATTGAAAAATGGTTAGGTTGATTTTTTGGTATTTTTCTGAAATACATGAATTTTTAGTGAATAGTAAACTACGGTAATTTACAGTATAAATACATTATAAGTTAAATACACTATTAACAGAGTCATTTTTGATGTAATAACCATAATATTGAACTCACATTAATTTTTTTAATATATTTAGTGATAATTCTGAAACTATTCATATTCTTGATCCATAATAATAAACAAATGAATAAAATATTTAAAAAACACCCCTCTCCTCCACTATAAATACCACCCCCTCACCACCGCTTATCCTCACACCTTCAAATCCTTGAATATTGTCTAATTTATACCAGTTTCATATCCCAAGACTCTCTCCCAAGTTCTGGTCTTTATGGTCTCACCAAACAACCATTTCAATTTTCCTTAAGGAGGTTCTCAAGAAGAAGAATTCTAGAGGTAAAAATCTGATTTCATTATTTAAATTTCTTTTCAATTTCTTTAATTTTATTATTCTTTCCTTACCCCCTATGTCCAAATATTCATGATAACTACATTATATTATATATACTATAATTTTATTATGATAATGGGATATCCACCATTAATTCTCTTCCCTTTGATTTTTTATTCTAAAAATGAAAACATCGTTCGTAAGATGCTGATTTACTGTCTTTGTGGACTGTGAGTTTTCATTTTTAGATTTTTCCTTCATGGATGGTCCTAAAAACATATTTATGATTAAAACAGATTATAATATATTTTTTATATCCTATTTAATGTTATGTAAATATTATATACACATGATATTAATTAATGAAACAAAAGTAGTTTGCGATGATCAAAAACCGCCAAAATAATCTAAACAATTATCACTAATGTCTTGTATAATGATTCATCCTCACCCCAAATAATTAAATGACTTATATAAAAATTTAATAATATTTATTTTCATTAATAAAATATAACTTTAATTTTGGATATCAATTCCCATTTCACGTGATCTTTTGTATATTTATATAAGTGAACCAATCATAAAAACTAAGGAAACGAACACTTTCGAAACACAAAATCGAATCTTATAACTCATTAAAAAATCCATAAATGAAATTAATAAAATTATAACAAATATAATACATGTATGAAATTTTATTAATTAATTAATTAATGGATTTAATTTGATTACGTAGGATGTTATGTATAAGTTCATAACACTTTCGAACATAAGGTAAGGGTTTCTTCCCGAACCTTAATTTTTCATTCGGGTTAAGTTATCTCTCTCTTTACCCCAATGTAATTCTTCATTATTTTTATATAATTCATATAAATTCTATTTATATGTTAAAAAATCATATATAAAGATCATTTCATCTTTATTTTATGGGAGAATACATGTTTTATAAGCTTCCGTTGTCAATTTTTTCCAATAAGCAAGCTTGATTTAAGGAAAATTTCCAATTTCTCACTCATTTTCAGGTACACTCCATAATCTATTTTACGACACCATTTTTCTTCTAAAATAAAATATTTTATTATGAAAAACTATATTAGTTCATTTATGGTTTTATTTAAACAATTAATCCTTTGTCCACATTAAATATCCCTATATGTTCTATTAAACTGCATGGAAATGGCCCATTTCTAAAGCTTCTTAACAACTCTCCTTACTTTTTTTCACTAATGTTGGACATCATTTTCACCTTAAACATAATTTCATTGTCCTTACCTTTTTTTTCTGGGATATATATATTTACAATCTCATTTTATTATAAATACAAATGATTTTTCCAAAAGAAATCTTATTTGAAAAGTAAAAAAGTGCATTTCTATCAAGAAATCATTGATGATTTTATTAGAGTATTTATAAGTGATTTCAAAAAAATTTATTTAATTTTATGATTAATTGGGATTGAAATTATATGACACCATATACCATATTTTATTAAATGATTTATGATCTGTTTGACTATGGATGTGCTATCTTGATACCATTCACCATATTACTCAGAATGGTTAGTGATTTTGATTACTGATTGAAGAAAGTTATTTACATATCATATATATATGTTGTTTATATTTCACCCCATTAATATGAAGAATGCATTAGACTTAGTAAGTGATGTTTGGGGACCTCTATATCCCCTCAATTCATTAGTAGGTCTCATGAGAAAAAATAGATACTGGTTTGGCTAAGGCCTTAACCATATATTTTTAGATGTCTTGGACGAGGCCTCAACATTATATTTCATATGTATGAAATTTTTTATTTATTTATCATGATATTATTAATTGATAAATTATGTGATTATTCAACTAGTATAATATCCATGGTTAAGTTTCATGTGATTATTTATATGTAATTATTTATTCAGATTTTAATCATTACATATTTTACTCAAGATTATGTTTTATTGGCATGTGTTTCTGTTATTCACCTTGCCTTATTGTTTATGTTTAGGATATATTTTTCTATATTGCTTACCCTTACTGATCATTTGATATCACCCCTTTCTCATATTTTATTTTTTACTAGGTTATGAAGATATATATTATGAATTACTTGTAGGGATAATCTAGGAGTTATGGATGTTTCTAATGAAATTTCTATGTTAATTTTCCTTAAAAGTTGTAATGTAAAACTTATGTTTGTATCTGGTTTTCAAAAACTACTAAACTATTATTTACTTTGGGATGTGGATTTCTTTCATAGTACCAATGTAATTAATTAAGGAACGAACTTTAGGATATTGGGGTCAGGGTCTTTACAGTTGGTATCAGACCAAGTTTAATAGAAACCTTGAAAACTTGATTTAGAAAACATAGATAGGGAACATAATCATAAGATAAAATTTGAGGAAAATCAAAGAATAAGATCCTATAATTTTTGTAAGGTAGATATTATGTTGGTCTTCCAAGAAATACATCCATATCTGGATACTACAAGTGTGTGTGGTTTTAAAACAAATATAGATAGAAATAACAACTCTGAAAAGGTGCATTGGGTCTGACTCGGCATAACCTGGTACATGAAAATGAGCCTTACTACGAACCGGGTTTAAAACTCCTAGGTGATATACTTAGGATAATTCAAATTTTCTTTACATACTATCATGAAGGATTTAAAAGTAATCATTTCCCCAAAGAAACCATATTTATGATTATGAGATTAGTTATGAATAAATTTATACTTCATGTTATGTTTTTTTAGTTCAAAATTATAAATTATGATTCACAACATAATTTTTTGTATTCAATTTTTTATAAATGGCACCCAGTGTAAGGAATGGAAACCGTATCAATGAACATATCCCACGTATGTATTTCCCTTATATACAAGATAATAATGTTGAAACAGGATCTAAAACTAGACATGAGAAACTTATAAATACATCGGGACTGGTGACTCAGGTTATGAATAATAACCTTACCCATATGAAGCATTCTAATCCACAATGTGGAGGAACAATGTTAGAAATATTCACAAGAAAACAACCTCCATCATTCAATGGGAATAAAAACCCATTTAAAGTTGATAAAAGGATACATTCCTTAGAGAAGATATTTCTCACTTGGGGAAGTAATGAAAGGGTGAAGCTTATCATGGAAGTTAATAATCTATTAGAAGATGTAGATTAATGGTGGTATTTTATTCAAAACACAAAGGAGGAGGAAGAAATTTAAAATATGTAATGGAAGGATTTTAAGGAAGTTTTCTTGGATAAATATTTCCCTTGTTAATAGTGAGCGGATATGGAGAGGAAATTTTCGAGTCTAACATATAAAGAGGATTAAAATGTTTCCATGTATGAATAATAATTTACATGTTTAGCAAGGCATGAAAAAGAAAACATATGTAATCAAAGGATCCAGATTAATTGATTCTTTAACTATTTAAAAACATTCCTCTGAAGTTTACTAGTATCTCAAAAATTATTATCTTATATAGATATAGAATCATTTTCTATAAAGACAAAGATATAATTCTATAAGTCTTATGAATTTAAGGAAAAACTAGATAAGAAGAGGGTGGTGGAATAAAGAATGGATAAAGGCAAGAATAAAAATGGAAACTTTCCAACGTGTGATACTCTTAGAATAAAACACCTTAGAGCCTTCTTAAAAGGAATGAGAGTTTTTTATAAGTGTAGAGAAAAAGGACAACAATACCATAAATGAAAGGGAAATAAATAAGATACCAATGTTCAATGCAACATTTCTAAAGAGATGGGGAATTCTACAAATGATTATCCTAAGTGTAAGGGAAACATTCCCTAGAAAAGGCTAAGGGATTAGGGCCAAGCTTATGTGATTGCAATTGCTAAGGATGAAGTTTCTAATTATATGGCGACAAGAACTTTAATCATCTCCTCAAATTGAGATAAAGATTACTTTGATTATGGATCATCTCATTCCTTTATGTCTTACCAGTTTTCCTTAAGAATTGGATATTTCCAATTCACCTTAATAATGGAGTTGTCAGTAATGAATCCTAGTGGAGACCTTATTGCAAAAAAGATGTGTTGAGTAGTTCCTATTATAAGACATAAATGTTCTATAGTTGTTGATTTTATCATCATTCTTATGATTTATTATGATATAATAATTTTTATTGATTGGATTTAGAAATATAATGTAAAAATTTATTTCAAAGAGAAGGAAATTATGATTAATGATGAAGATATGGAATTTCTTATCTATAGAGGGGAGACCTCATCATTTGAGTCATATATGGATCCACCTCGAGCAGCTCTTCTAAATGAAATTCTTGGGGATGAAGAAAAAACATCATCTATGGGAAAGGAAATAAATCTTAAAATTGAAGACGTACCAATTGTGCAATAATACATTGATATATTCCCAAAATATTTACCTAGACATCCTCCAGAGAAGGAAGTTGAGTTCTATATTGATTTAATTACTAATGCAAGACCTATATCAAAGACTCATTATAGAATGTCCATTGTGGAATTAGTTTAGTTAAATAAACAACTATAGGAATTGAGTGATAAGGGATTTATTCACACTAGTGTTTCTCCATGGGGAGCCCTTGTTCACTTTTTCAAGAAGAAAGATGGAACCATGAGGCTGCACATTGACTATAGGGAAATTAATGCTATTACAATAAAGAACAAGTATTCTGTACATCTAATTGATGGTTTATTTGATAAAATAAATAGATATAAATATTTTTAGAAGATTGAACTTCATTCTAGATATCATCAACTACATGTGAGGAAGGACGATATTCTAAAGAAAACATTCCAAACCAGGAATGAACATTACGAGTTTACAGTAATGCCATTTGGACTAACTAATGCACCCTATGTCTTTATGGACCTAATAAACATAGTGTTCAAAGAATATATTGATAATTTTTTGTGTTATTTGTTAATGATATATTGATATATTCCAAAACTTTGATGATGTTTAGAACCACTTGAGAAATATTATAGAGACTCTTAGAAGAAAATAGTTTTCTAGGATGTTTATAAAGTGTGAATTCTTTCTTTAAAAAATTTCATTTCTTGGCCATATTTTCTCTAAGGATGGAATCTTTGTTGATCTTGTAAAGATAAATGCAATCCATGAATGGAAGACACCAACAGACATAACCTTGGTATATAGTTTCATTTGTTTAGAAGGTTACTATAATAATTTTGTTCATAATTATTCACAATTAGCTAACCCATTAACCAAGATTACACACAAAGAAGTGAAGTTTATATGGAAAAAATAATGTGAAGAAAGTTTTGAATAATTAAATAGGATATTAGTGAATTCTCCAATATTGACTCTACCATCTAGAAATGGTGGATTTGTGATTTATAGTGATACATCAATGAAAGGACTTGGTAGTGTCTGTATGCAGAATGATAGACTTATTTCTTATGAATCAAGGCTGTGAAAAACTCACGAACAGAACTATCCAACTCATGATCTTGAGTTAGAAGCTGTAATCATTGCTCTGAATATATGGAGACACTATCTCTATGAGGAAACATGTTAGATATATACAGATCACAAGAGTTTAAATTATATGTTATCACAGAAATAACTCAACATGAGGCAAAGGTGATGGATTGAGATACTCAAGGATTACGATTATTCAATACACTATCATCCAGTGAAGGAAAAAAAGGTAGTAGATACATTAAGTAGGAAGGATAATGGAGTTTTAAATAAATTGAGGATTGAAAAAGATATTATATAAATGAAACTAACAATGGTGGATATGGGAATTATCCAGGAAGGTAAAATATCATTACTTTTTCAATTGGTTTCCCAACCATATTTATTGGAATGGATTAAAAGTTCTCAGTTTAAAGATGAAAATTTTCAAGGGAAAATTAAAGCCGTGAATGATGGGAAGTAAAGAGACTTCATTTATAAGGATAAAATTATGAAATTTTGGAAGAAGCATTATGTTCCCTCTATACCCGAGGTAAAAAGGGAGTTATTGGATGATTCCTATAGCTCAAATTTCTCTATACACCTTGGTAGCACTAAGATGTATACAGATTTTATGAATCAAAAAATTGCTAATTATATATCAAGATATTTAGTTTTCCAATAAGTGAAGGCAGAAAGAAAATATGCTAGAGGAGTTATGATACCTATGCCTATTAAAATATGAAAATGGGATGACACCACTATGTATTTTTTCACTATATTAACAATAACTTCAAGAATGAATGATGCAACATGGGTAATTGTTAATCAACTATACAAATCTGGACATTTCCTCAAAATAAGGGATAATTTTCCACTAGAGTGCCTTGAACGGCTCTATGTTAATGATGTTGTAAGACATAATAGAGAACCTCTTTCAATTGTGTCTGATTGTGATCCATGATTTACAATGAAAATATTAAAAATTCTTTATAAATATTTGGATGCTGATTTTTATTTGTGTAGTGCTTATCACCTTCAAACTAATAGGAAATCAGAAAGGACGATCCAAACATTAGAAGACATGTTGAGATCATGCCCACAAGACTTTCAAAGAATATAGGATCAGTATTTACCTTTGGTAGAGTTTTATTACAATAATATTTTCCAATAAAGTATTCAAATTACACCGCATGAAGCATTGTATGGAAAAATATTTCATACACCATCTTGTTAGGATGAAATTGCTGGAAGGAAGCTTATAGAACTAGAAATTGTGGAGGAAATAATATCAAGGGTAAATACTATTCAAACACATATCAAAGTAGCATAAATTATACAAAATACCAATGTTTATAACCAAAGGAAAGATTTGGAGTTTCAATTTTGAGATTATGTCTTCTTGAAGGTATCTCTATGGAAAGGTGTTATAAGATTTGGAAAGAAATGGAAACTAATCCCTAGGTACATTGGACCACTTGATATCCTATAGAGAATTGAAGCTGTGTATTATCGTTTGGTGATGACGCCTAGCCTTTCTATTATACACAATGTGTTCCACATATCTTTATTAAGGAAGTAAATGGTAGAACCAATTAATGTACTCAGTTCTAAAAGAATATAATTGGAACATGATTTATCTTACTATAAAGAGCCTATTCAGATTCTAGACACTAAATAATAGGTGTTAAAGTATCAGATGACTCAGATGGTAAAACTACTTTGGGAAAATCAAAAAATTGAAGAGGCATCATGGGAGCATGAGGACCTTATGATGAAGAACTACCCAAATATTTATTTTGAGGTAAAAATATGGAAATTTTAAGGATGAAATTTTTTTTAGGAGGGAAGAATGTAACATCCCAAGATCTTATGAAATGACTCTTTTAAAATTTATCATCTTTGATAGTTTATGCTTCACACAACACCGAGTTTAAAATCGTAATATAATATTAAATATGATAATTAGAATAGTAATTTGACCATTTGGAATAGTAATATGAAAAATTGAATAGAAACTTTACTTATAAAAATTTAAATAAAATTTTTGTATCCTCTAAATAAAAATATGGTATATTTATATCATGGAATAAGAAAAATAATGTTTTAAAAATGATAAATTAAGTGTTGATATTTTTGTGAAACATAAATCATTATTTACAATTTTATAATTAAGATAATAATTTAAAATAATATTTATTTTTATAAAATAGAATAATAAATTAATATTTTACTTTCTTATAATTATAATATAATTTTTTGAGACATTAATTTAATTTTCAAAGTGTCATAAAAACCGTTACAATATTAAAATCTGTATTTTTTTCAGTAAATGATAATTTTATTTAAAATTTAATTTTCTCATATTTATGAAATTATTTTCATAAATTGGAGTTCATTTTTTAAATCTTCATGTTTAAAAAAGGATTAGGGATACTTTTTTGATTTTTCTAAAATACTTTAATTTTTTATGAATAGTAAAATATAGTAATTTACAGAATAAATACATTATAATTTAAATACACTATTCCATGAGTCCTTGATGATGTAATCACCATAATCTAGATCTCCACACCATTATTTTAATATATTTGGTGATAATTCTCCAACTATTCATAGTATTGAGCTAAAATAATAAACAAATGAATAAAATATTCATAAAACATCCCTCTCCTCCACTATAACTACCACCCCTTCTCCTCACAACTCCAAATCCTTGAAGCTTATAAAATTTCTTCCCATTTAATCTCATAATCCTCTATCCCACGTTTTGGTCTTTCTGGTATCACCAAAAGGCCATTTCAAAATTCCTTAAGGAGGTTCTCAAGGAGAAGAATTCAAGAGGTTAAAACCCCCTTTTGTTCTTTTAATTTCATTTCAATTTCTTTTCTTTTATTATAATTTCCTTACATCGTCTTTCCAAAAATGCATGATAAATAAAATATATTATGTATACTAGAATGTTATTATGATAATGGTATATCCACCATCAATTTTATTCTCTTCCCCTTTTTATTATAAAAATGAAAACATCATCTATGACATACCGATTTATCGCATTCGTGGACAATGAGTTTTTGTTTTTCAATTCTGCCTTCAAGGAAACAATATTTATTGTTAGAACCTATTATAATATATTTTTTAAAACCTATTTAATTTTATATAACCATTATATATACATTATATTAATTAATGAAACAAAAGTAGATTGCGATGATCATAAAATTCCAAAATAATCTAAACGATTATCACTAACATCTTGTCTAATGATTCATCCTCACCCCACATAAAAAAATGAATTGTATGACCATTTAAAATTATGGATTTTCATTACTAACATATAAATTCAATTATGGATATTTATTTCCATTTCACATGATCTTTCATACAATTATACAAGTGAACTAACCGTAAAGGAAACGAATACTTTAGAACGATGAAATTGAATCTTATAACTCATTAAAAAATCCATAAATGAAATTAATAAAATTATACCAAATCAAATAATTGTAGAGAAGGTTATGAATTAATTAATTAATGGATTTAATTTTTTATCTAGTACTTTAAGAATAAGTGTGGAATGATTTCAAACATAAGGTAATGGTTTCTTCCCAAACCTCCATTTTTTATTCAGTTACGCTATCTCTCTTTTTACTCTAATATAAATCTTAATTAGTTTTATACACTTCTTACAAATTCTATTTATATGTTTAAAAATCATATATTCAGATCATTTAAACTTTATTTTATGGGAGAATACATTTTTTATAAGGTTCCCTTCTCAATTATTCCCTATAAGCAAACCCGATTTAAGGGAACTTCTCAGTTTCTTACACATTTCAAGTGAAATCCATAATATTTTTTAAGAAAAAATTATTCTTCTAAAATAAATTATTTTATTATGAAAAACTGTCTTAGTTTATTTTTGGTTTTATTTAAACATTTAATCCTTTGTACACTTTAAATATCATTATATTTTATCTTAAAAAACACGAAAGTGGCATATTTATTAAGTTTCTTAAAAATTCTTATTTATTTTTTTCACTTATGTTGGAAAAATTTGTGCCTCAAAAATAATTTCAACATCCTTACCATTTATTTTATGAGATATACATATTTATAATATGAATTTATGACAAAAAAATATTTTTCCAAATGAACTCTTCTTTGCAAATTAAAATGGGTATTTCTCTCAAGAATTCCTCAATAATTTTATTAGAGTATTTATCATTGATTTTGTAATGTCCTAACCCCATAATCCTAGTTCCAGTGCATTATTTTAATACATTGTAATTATTATAAAGAGATAAATCCTGAAGGACCATTCATTTTAGTAGTCTTGGGAAGCCAGATTACATACATGATACCCATAGTACATGGGGAAAACATAATAACACATTCTGCACAATAAAATGAAATAAACTACATACTTTAAATCTTATTCAATGTCCTCTTATTAATAACCTAGGAAAAGAAACATAAAAAGGGTGAGCTCAAATTCTCAGTAAGGGTAAATACAATGGAAGTAGTAATGAATCAATCTATATGAAAAGGTAAATAATTAAGCACACATTCCATTTACATAACTAGATAAGGAATAAATAATCTAAAGAGTAAGAATCTGAAAGACATTCTATAAATTAATAAATTGAGAATAAATTACATACACATATTTTTCGACACAAAATCTCATGTATAAATAATAAATGAAACTAAATGAGGGAAATCCTTTCTTAATGGAACTCATGTATAAGAAATATGAGAACACATTACAGTCAAGACCTCTCACTAGACGGTTTAAAAAAAAGGACATAAACCCATTTTCACAATTATTTTCCACATGAGAACCTTTTAAAGCATCTAGAATCTATATAAAGTCTGGGCTCTACCCATCATTACTTGTCAGAAGCATTCCTCAAAATGAATAATCAGAATAAATAATATGCCTTATCAAATAACCGTATTGAATGAGAAATAAAGATTCATCAATAATAAACCATTTAGTAAAATAACTATAAAATTAAACACTATATGTAAAATGGTATATAGTTTAGGTAATAATAATATACATGAAAAATGATATGGATAATTAAGAGAAATTTAATTCTCAATGATCATATAAAATTGAATTTTTAAAGGGGACATCACGAGTGAATCAAGGAAGTGAATGTGAATAATATACTTGGTTAAATAAATCTTAAACCATCTAGAGGAATAATAAGGATGATATTAATAAAAAAAATCTCAAGTGGAGTAAAAATAGAGGATTGTTGTCCTTGATGAAATAAAAGAATAAATTTTAAAATATTCTTCAGGAAAATATCCTTTTCTTTTGAAAAAATTTTTGAAAATGTTTCTCATTGAAAATGATTTTTTTAAAAAAATTCTATAAAAATAAACCTTTAAAAATTGAAAAGGAGGATTTAATAAAATAATAGCAGATAAATTCGTACATTTAGTAAGAGGTAAAAAGATTATTCCTTTGGTATGGAAAAAATGTTTGAAAATTTTCCTTACAAAAAAAGTGACAAGAAGATTCCTTTGAAAACAAGGGTAAAGGAAAAAATGGGTAAAAATTTCTTTACTAAATCATTTTAAAAAGGTTAAAAAAATCAATTTTTTTTAATAAAACGTGATTTTTTGACAAAAATAGGTTCTCCTACTAAAGAGATAAATAAAGTTGGGTTTTCTTAAAAAAAATTCCAAAATGCTTTGAGTTCCAAAGAGTGAAAAAATGGTACTAATAATTGAAAATGGTAATTAGTAACCAGATGAGAATAAAATAATTTATTTTACAATGGTTATTTAATTTCCTAAAATAGAAATACCATTAAAAGATGATTTGAATTATTTTTTAGGAAAATAATCTTTAAATATTCCAAAGTATCCCATACCTTGAAACATTTTAAATCATAAAATCATGAAGGAATAAAATTAAATGAAATATATAATATAATTATAGTAATTATATTCATGATATTTCATGTAAAATGGTATTATATACATCATATAAAAGAAACTAGGTGTATAATAATACAATATGCCTCAATGAAATGAAATTGAGACGAAATCCCTTACATTAACCTTAATTTTGTTCTATGGTATTTATCCACCTATATAATGGTTTAAAATGTATTATTAACTTATAATAGAACCATAACTATGTTTATAATTTCATATATTAACTTATAATGTCTTATTAACCGTTTTTTAACTATATTTCATTAATTCAACCATATTGGGTGTTAATTGCCCAGTTTTTCAAGTATGTTTTAAATTGTTATTCGTTGTTATTATTAAATATATCATAGTTTCGTAAAATATATAATTTAAACCATGATTTAAATATCACATATATCATGTAAGTATGTATCTAAAAATTTATATAATGTTTTGGATATAAGAAATGAAATGAACTGTTTATAGAGACAGTAGTTCGTACATACATATGAATGCTACATTCATTTCTTAAGATGATAAAGAGTAAATATTATGTATGTATATTATAATTAAATAATCATATATATTTTTTATATATTACATAGTTTTATTAAAATTATCCTTAATACATTCCATGTATAACATGAATGAATCACATCACTTTGAGGGGGTGATAGTCTGCACTTCCATAAACGATGTTATCATTTTTATAAAAAATATAATGTATAGAGGTATGTGTTATAAAGAAATTAAAGAGGAATAAAGATATTATAAATATTATAAATATCATGTATATCATATATAATAATATTTTTCATCATAATGACCACCATGAGAGGTGGTAATGGAAAATTGAACAGTCATCGTTTAGCGAGGCTGTAGTTCACCTACACGTAAACATTATGTTCATTACCCATTAGATGAATTTTTTTTTTGTGATTAGATAAAACTTTTATTATAAAAACATCATATTATATTTATGATACTTAATTTTTTTTTATAAATATGGTATAATAAGATTTTAGGCAGTGGATAACAGAAATAAAATAGAGGATTTTGAGGGAGGGTGTTACCATTAAATCAAGTAACTTCTTTTGGTTTGAAAAAAAATACATCCTTGGATTAAATAATTCCCAAATATATGATTCAAGGAGTAAATGAGGTATTTTGGGGATCCATTTTGGTATATTTTTGTCGAGCTAAAGTGTCTTGAGAGGTGTGATGAGTTGGGAGGAATGAAGGCCTTTTAAAATGGAGGAGTGGAATCTTTGTAATATTTTAAATGAAAGGAACCCCACCCAAGTTTTTTTATTTAAAGTGGATAAATAATGTTACAAAGTATATAAAAGGGGGTATAAGGTTTAAATATTTCCATCCAATAGGTCTTGTAAAATTTTATAGGTCGTTTAGGCCTTAAGGTTATTGTTTTTTCTCATATTAAGCTTAATTTAACCTTAATCATTGTAATTAATTCTAATTACTTTCACTAATATTTTGGGTAAAAAACTAATTTGAACCTATTATAAATTATAAATTATTATGATTAAAAATATGTAATTCATTTTTCTAAATTCCGATCATATAAGTGGAAGGAATTAATTTAAATTTAATCCTGTAGAGGGGACGACAATGCTGGTTTTTAAAGTAAAAACATTCTAAAGTTTTCTATGTTTTCATAGTCAATTTCAAAGTTCGATTGATTAAAATGATAAAAATTGTATTAACTGATAAAAAATTATCTAATTAAACTTTAAAACCACCATAAAATATAATTTAACCTTATAATTTAATTATATGAAAAAGCAGTTTTGAACTAAAATTCAGTATTTTTAATTATTCATTAAAAGATGAAACTTCATAGAAAAGTACCTAAAATTCACCATAACTTAATTTTTATGTTAAAATTTAAAATATTAATTTTATTATGACATATAATATTTATAAAAGGGTCAAAAATTGGATTTAAAATGGGATATCCATTTAAAGGCGGTAAAAGTGCCTAAATAAAAATATAGGTTTTTATTTTTATTATTGAGTTTATTCTTATCTTATATCTATCGAAAATATTGGATGATTATAAAAAATATTTCATTGAATATATAAATATATATTTCATTAATATCATTTAGTAATTTTATTTAATTTAATTTATTAGTACGAAACACATTGTGAGAATAAAAATAATAATATATCCTTTACATTCAATTGGTTTGTATTTTCATTTATAATTAATTTGTAACCTATTAATTCATTTTATATTTGTGTAAAAAATATATTTTCATAAGTTAGTTAATACTATTTATAACTTCTAATTTAATGGATAGGTTAAGCATTGATATATTAAATAATAACACTTTAATAATATATAATTGTTCGATAAAACTCGGTCTTGTGTATAACGCAAGCTATCGAAGAAGATCTTTGTTGCATGTAACACATGATAACTCAGTGTTGTGTGAATTTAAAAATATAAAATATATAAAATATATTTAAATATTAAATATATTTTAAATTGTTAAGGTATTATATCCTCTTATGTGCTTGGTTTTGCGTGTTATGTACGCTATTGAATATAAGGTTCTTACTTTAAAATTTTAGGGCGTTACATATTAGAACACTATTTATGGAATTTTATGATTAATTGGGATTTATCTTCTATGATATCATATAACATATTTTATTAATATTTTATGATCATTTTTAATGTGGATGTGCTATCTTGATACCATTTACCATATTACTCAGGATGGTTAGTGATTATGTTTACTGATTGGTGAAAGTTATTTACATATCATATATATATTTTGTTTATGTTTCACAAAATTCATATGAAGAATGAATTATAATTATTAAGTGATAGGCGAGGCCCACTATAGCCCCTAGATGAATTGGTAGGTCTAATGATACAAAACAGATATGGGTTTGGCGGAGGCCTTAACCATATATTTTCATATGTCTTGGATGAGGCCTCGAAGGTATGTTTCATATGCCCGAAATTATAAATTACCTCATTATGATATTATTAATTGATAAATCATGTGATTTTTAGACTATTATAATATCCATGGTTAAGGTTCATGTGATTATTTATATGGAATTATCTATTCGTATTTTATTCCTTCTATATTATGCTCACGATTATGTTTTATTAACACATGTTTCAGTTATTCACCTCACTTTATTGTTTATGTTTATGATTGCTTACGCTATTTTGTTTTCCATTATGAAGTATCTTATCTCACACCTTTCTTATGTTTTATATTTCACAAGGATGCAAAGATGTATATTATGAATGAATTTCTGGAAAATCTAGGAGTTATGGATGTTTCCAATGGAGTTACTACATTTTTTACTTAAAATTTGTAATGTAAAACTTATGTTTGAATATGGTTTTCAAAAACTATTAAACTATTCAGTCCTTTAGGATGTGAAAACTTTTTCATAGTACCAATGTAATGAATTAAGGTACCATATTTGGAACAATGGTTTTGGTGTATTTAATATAAATTTATGTGTAAAAACACATGTCAACCTGAACAATTGGAAATGAAAAAGATAAATACAAATAAATTATTGGAATGAAGGAGAAGAGAAATAGAATACCTTACTTTAGTATAGTAATGATTTTGGTAATGGTTTTAATGATTGGGGATAAATAATCTCTCATATAAGAACAACAAATTATAAATTAAAGTGATATTTATACCAGGAAAGTCAGTAAAAGGTAGGCCCCTGACTATTTACTAAAGAAAAAGAAAATTACAACAAGTACATAGAAAAACGATTACATATCATAGGCATCATAACCATCACAACAGCCATTAGAGCCTCCTTCCATAGTGGCCATCTCTCATTCCGAGCTTTCATAGTGCTTTAGGATCTTGGCATAATTCCTTCTAAGGTTCAATTTCTCCAAAGATATCAAGTCCTGCAGAGACTGTTTTCAAGTGGACCAAGTGGAGAGTGGCTTCAGCAAATTAGAGTAGTCTTTCCTCGTCCTTCTGCTTGCTGTGGTGATCACCTCCCATCAAGATTTCCCCTTCCCGTCCTTGAGAACTGCACAATAGGAAGGCCTAACCGTCACACTATGGATTTCCTTGTCACTGTCTGAGATGTCTCCCCAATTTCCAGTCACCAGGTCATCGTTGAAACCATCAGCCACCCATTGGGCCTGTTCATTACACCTGTTACAGTCAATCACAACCAAACATTGCGGCTGCCCTTCAATCACTTGGCTAACATCCACCACCTTCACTGCATTAACTGAACTAACCTCTTCATATTGCCCTTCAATCTCTTGGATAACATCCACCTACTTTATTGCATCAACTAAAACACACTGCATGTTGTTACCTTCTTTCATTAAATCACCCATCTCCACTTGTCATACCTCTTCAGTCTCCAATAATTGGAACTAATTACATGTAACAACATTACTCTCTGAGGCAGCAAGTTGCAGCTGCACCTTGTACCCCTCACTATTCAGACATAGATTGGCGTCTGTCATATACCCACGCCCCTCCAAATTAGAAGGCATCCCCCCCTCATTCATACCAGAACAGTTAGGCCCAGCATCAGCAACACATTGCGTGAGTCCACTGCCCCCATGCCAATTAGTAGCAGCACACCCATCTGCAGGCTGTGCCACAACATAGTCCTGTACAGTGCCGCCGCCAAAAGAAACAGCCCTGAGGTCCTGCTTCAGTCTCTCAAACACTACAGCAACAGATGGATTTTCCAAGACCGGCCCACCCACACCATTCCTATTATTTTCAACACTGACACTATTCTTCCTCTGACCCGAATCTCTACCATTTCTTTCCATTGGAACTGAGAAAGTTCCACTTTGACATTGTTCTTCTTGGTGGCCCAGACGATGACACCCCGGACAATAATCATCCCAGGATTCAAAGACTACTACTTGATTCTAGAGATACCCCTCACCAATTGGGATCTATACCCATTACACTGGTGCCTTTGAAGAATTAACCTCAACACAGAGTCATGGATTAACTGGGTTACTAACAGACGTAGTGCAGTCATCAGCTCAGAGAAGATGCCCGACCAGATTCCCTAACATACGGATAATCGCTGGATTCTGAAAGCGAAAAGGAATATGGGGAGAGCTTACCCAGGTCGCGATAGAGGGTGAGTCTTGATTAATGCAAATATCAAAAGTCAATTGAAGAAGAAAAAACCGGCATCTCTTGCAGCATCGTGGAGCAAGAGACCAAGCACAAATTAAATCTTCCTCAGAGGAAAATCGTATCATCATATGATGCTTATCAATCAAACCCACCACCGCACGATCCTGCAGGTCCCAATTACTAAACACAAATCTGTCAAATTCATCTACTGAAGGTTTTCTGTGATTGAAGTGAGCCACCAAGGTCAAATTCAGGAGACTCGATGCCCCCGAGAACTCCGATAATGAGATAATAAGTTGAGGATCCCCAAGATGCAAATCCGGAACCTTTAGACTCAAAGAAATTGATGGAAACTTAGGAAGAAATATAGGGTTAGAGAAAGGTACAAAATCCTCCTGTGAATTCGAAGGTCGAGGAAGAACCTCCACCCCTCCCACCTTCAGGAAGGGGGGGGGGAATCCATCTGCACAGATGATCTAGGTCTTGTCACCAGGATCCATCGCCGAGCGCCATCGCCAGGAACCGTTTCCGTCGCTGAGCTCCATCACCCGGAACAATGATATTTATAAACACAAGATTATATAATCAATTGAACTTCAATAGGATAAATACCAAGGAAGCACTTAAATGAAAAGGAAAAGGAAGAGAATCCCTTACTTAAAAGGTTGTTAATAAATGCTTGGGAGGTGATTCTTAAGTGCTTAAGAACACATTGGGTAGGATTTAGAGAGGGATAGAGAGAGTAAATTAATGATTCAAGAATTTATAGTGAGGAGGAAAGGGAGGATGAGTTGGTATTTATAGTAAATGAGAGGGAAATGTTTTATTAATTTCTAAACATTGATTTTGGACTTAAAGTAATAAAGTAATAAAACCATAAAAGTACCCATGATTTTTACAATGGTTTCTACCAAATAAGAGTGTTTTAAAATATTTTATTTGTTTAGGAACCTAAATAATTAAAATAATATCATTTAGGTTGTGTAAGTGAGTCATGTTCATAAAGAATTGTTTTTAAAACTTTAAAATATAATATCGATTTTGGAGGATTCATTATAAGTTTTTAATATTAATAAAATAAATTTTAAAACAAATTATTTTAAAGGGAAAAAGTATTTTTTTTCATGTATTCATTTATACTATTTATTACATAACTTTTGGGCTCTTATGATTTCATAATACATACCATATATTTATACCGTATTTAATTCTTACCCATAAACTAAAATATCTCAAAAAATTATGAAAATTTTTCTATTGGATAATTTAAATATAATTATTTAAAAAATTATATTTATTTTACCAAAATAATTTTCTAAATATAATAATTTTCACATTTAAATAAAAATCTTAATTTTTTGAAAACTTCTAGTTTTATGGAACAGACAACTTTTTAACCCTCATAAAAAATTACATGGGACCTCATTAAATTATATTTCCACTTATATTTAATTAAATCTGTTTAATAATACAATTTCATGAAAATAAAATTTATTTTAAAACTCTTGTATTTAACAAGAAGAGTGTTTCAATTGAATCTATATATTTCTAAAAAATATAATTTTCATTTCTTCATATCAAAATTTAATTTTAATAAAACACATTACCTAATAATGTATATATGTATATATATAAAGTAATAAAAAAGGGGGATCAATATAATAATTATTTTATTAAAATTAAATATAAGAAATTCACAATACTATGGTCTAGATACATAATCCCTTATTACACCATCATATGCCGTAAGGGTAAGGTGTGTGATGGTAATACTTTATTATGATGGTTTGGAGAATGTGGTTTAGATGATTATCTTTATAAGATTAAAATTATCCCATAAATGGTTTCTCTTGAGTATCAGTTATTGAATATGATCTTGTTCTTGGTTATGGGATAAATCTAGTGATTCCATATCCCTAAAAAGCTCCAATAAATGAGCTTTATAGTGTATGATCCTACAGGTCAAGGCCATTACTTCTTCCTTATGTGTCAATTAAATTTTATTATAACCCATAATATATACTAATCTTAATTTTAATTTTATAATTACTATATTAAAAATGGTTATGATTCATAATGGTCTTGCAATCATGATAGTCAAATTATGGCTATATTTTATAATAATCAAAAATAACAAATGAAATATAGTGTATGTGTTTTATATAATTAAATTACTTAAAATTAATTTAAAATTATATTTATTTTATAAAATTTGGTATCATTATAGTAAGTTTAGGTTTTATAGATAAATATTAAGAAGAAATTGACAAGAATTAAGTAGTACCCACTTTTTGACATTGAACTTTCTCTCAAAATTCACCATATAAATGAAGGGCTTATGATAATTATAGTGATCGGAGGATTTAGTTTGTTCAAGGAAATTATAGTGTTGGAAAATTTATTATAATTTATGTGTGTATGTGTAAATTTGAGTTGGTTTATGTTATTCCATTTTATAAGTGATGAAAGTGGAACTTTTGTGAATACCTATTATTTTCAACAATAGATTGACACTATTCAAGGGTCAACAGTTACAAAAGTGGGAAATAATGGATTTTTGGTTGAGATAAGGTCAATAAATCCTACAAAACCCATTTTTAAAAATGTTTTAAACATGTTTCAAGCCTTTTACCACTTTTGTTTTTACATTTTACCATTTTGGTTTTATCCTTGGTTACTAGTGTTTACCCTAGAAATTTATATTTTATCAAAAAATATAAATCAAACCTTATAATTTTTTTTTATTTTTCTAATTCTATTAGTCTTTATATAATCTAATTAAATTTATTGATAATAGAAAATTAGCTTCTAAATAAAAAACTTAATGTATAGAAAAAATATTTTTTAGAAGAATATTTTTTTACCATTAAGTGTTCTTAATCTTATTTAGTATTGACTATAAATTGAATGAGTTATTATATATTTATATATAGGTACAAAAATAATATTATATTCAATATTTAAAATATATTAATTTAATTTATTAGATAAAAAATTATATAATGTTTCTAAAATAATCCTTACAAAATAATAGTTTCACCATTATCATGGTAATTAACTTTAATCATAGTAATCACACCTTTATACATAAAAGTAAAAGATATATTATTAAATAATATGATAATGATGACCTATAATTTTAAATCCATATTCTTATATTTAATTTCTACAAGGGATGAAAACTAATTTTTAATACAAGCGATTTAAAACAGTTTTTAGTGTAAAATATTACTCAAATTTCTAAAATGTTTAACATGAATTTTATAAATTAAATATAGTATTATTAATGCTTTATATTAATTATTAAATACATATCTCTTATAAAAAAAATTTATAAAATTTTAAGTTATTATTATTTTAAGATAATGTCATTAAAGTGACATTTTTCAGGACAATTGATATTTTCACTATTCACCTAAAAATCTATTATTTTATAAAAACATCAAAAAATAAATATAAGGAAATATTGAAATTATTAATTTTCAGATGAATTTTATTTCATCAATTTAAAATTACTAAATTTATAAAGTTATATTTTAAAAATTAAATATCAAGAAAACTATTTTTATAGAAAAATTAAATTATTTTCCTTTAAAAGTCAAAATGTGAAATTTGTAAAATATATGTTATAAATAAATTATTACATTAATAATTAATAGATTATATCATCCTAATTTCATGTTAAATATCCCTTAAATATTTCCATGTAATATCTAAGCATAAGGAATGATCTGGTGGAAGTTGAGGATTGTGATTCCTCTAGAATATATCTAGTGGAAATTTCCATGAGATTTAATATCACTTGTATACATTTTCAATCATTCCATAATTATTTAAGTTCATATTTGAATTGGTCTAGATAAAACCCTAGTGGAGATAACTCTTTCCCAATCTTAGATAAATGAGTTTCATAATGGAGACTTCCACCATCTGATGATATTTCTTTCCTATTTTTCCTAGATTTTGTAATATAGTTACTTTATTTTTTAACCACTAATTTAATGTCTATATTAGGATGAAAAAAAAATTATTTTAACATATTATAGTTTTGTTTTATTTTAGTGTTGTGTGTGAAACAAGTTTTTAAAATAATATTTATTTAAGAAAAATAGATAGTGAAATTTTGTGCCGTTACATTCTACTCAAATAAATTACATCCTTAGAATTTTCGTTATTACTCACCAATGAAAGTTGGTGAGGGTATTCATAAGATATTCATCATTTAATATATAACTTCTATTATTAGATATACCTTATACTTTTAATCTATATCAAGTTACTTTTATTTACTTAAACAATATTAACCATTCATATAATTATATACCCTAGTATGTATATAGCTTAATCATATATTCTCAATAACATACCTTTACCATAACTATTTTATTCTCTAATAAATTAAACCATAATGAAATCATATATTCCTCCAAAAAATAACACTTATATTTAAATCTCAAATTTATTAACCATTATTTCATAAAATCAAACACTAGTAAATATATATCATAATCCAAAAATTGAGATAAAATTCACCAAAAATATCATTGATAACTTTTTCATTAAATCAATAATCAATTACAAGGCCATAAATACTATCTAAGTCACTTTTCTCAAAATTAATTCACATTTTATTATAAAAAAATTAAGAATATGTTAAACCTAAGAGTTTTCCATACCTCAATATTTTTTTTCTAATAGTTATATTCAAAAATATAACCTTGTTTTAATATCACTTTTCATGGTTATTGATACCATTTAATATATTTTTCCAAACCTTTAAATAAAAACTACTAAAGACCAATCCTTAAATGTTTCAGATAATCTTCATAACTCTTTAATATATACTAGAATATCATCTATGGATTGTACCATTTTAATCATCTTTTCAATGAATCATAATACATGTCAAAGGATAATTAATTAGATGAAAATCACATTTTATGAGTTTCAGAAAAAATCACTTTAGAAATAAGAAAAATCCTTGATATTTTGAAAGTATTTTATAATAAATATTTTAAAAAACTAAGATAAAACTAATTTCCTTTATAAACCATTAAAAATTAGAGGGAAATTTTTATATAAAATAATAAATGGTGGTGGAACGATATGTTCACATAAAAATTCTAAAAGAGATTATTTTAAAAAAATGACCCATATAGAAAATGTAAAATTGATTTTATTATAAAACATTTGAAAATAAATTCAAGGAAGTAGAAAATTAACCTTTCCAATTTTCAAATAAAATATTGGAATATATATGAAATTTTGTTTTAAAGATAAAATATGAGTGAAAAGTAATTTATTTTTTATTATATTAAATATTTCTTTTTTGAAAACCAAATTGCTTAAAAATATTATAATACATACAATTTAAAATAAGGTAAATAGGAAAAAAGATCTCCGTGGATAACTAGAGGGGATTAAAAATTATTTTTATATTTTAAATAAATACTATAAAAATTCCCTAGATTGATTATCACATTTGAGAGATCTCTATTTTAAAATGAGTTTGGAAAAGAAACCTTATAGCTTGGGTAACATTTAAATAAAAACAATTTAAGGATAGAAATATTTAAATTAAACATCAAATACTATGAATAAAAAATAATTCATTATATGATATAAAAAATTGTACTATATAAACCATATAAAATTAAATTGGTGCCTAATAATAAGTTTGTATCAAAAAATATGAATTGATACAAGGAAAACCTTTTAAGTGACATAATATCTGAGGTAAGAATCACTTAATAATGATTATATAAGGAATAAATATAAAACAACATAAAATAAGAAGGAAATAAAATATAAATTATTTATTTGGTTGAATAAATCAAAATTGGAACAATATAGTTCAATATGAAATTTTTTAGTTCAATAGAAAAAAATTGAGTTAGCACAAACCCTTAAAACATTTTTAATTTTTGAGTCAAAACCCACTAAGAGGAAGAATATAGAATTGAATTTTCATTCATTAAGTGTTTTAAGAAATTATATAAATGAAATAAATATGGAATATTTAAATAACTCATGTTACACACCTCCACCTCCTCAAACCTGTAGCCCGTTAGTACAAATGCCACCTACCAGACTAGTTTTCACAATTTGGTTCAGACTCATGCATTGATAGGGCCTTAGAAGGTCCTTTTTGAATCTTTATTGATAGTTATCCTAGACTCATATCCAAACCTTTATTTATATCCCCTATCATCCAAAGGTACTAGGGTGCTACCTCTAATGACACATCTTCTTGGAATCTCATCATCACCTGATCCATCTAATCTTACTCCTAGTTCCATTAAATTGTTAGTCCTAGGTGGGCCTTATATTTCCCATGGTACCTTAGATATCCTTGGAGATGTATGCTTATTAATCAGTGAAAGGATTCTTGGTTCTCAAACTTTTGGAAGGAGAGATTATAGATACTTTACAATATAATCTTCTCTCTCTCATCACAATGTTTTGGGAAGACTGACCGCCATGGAAATCTTATCTTGATTCATTGAATCCTAGGGAATTTATAGAAAGGCATATATCTCCATTTTGATCTAAAAAGTGTTTTTTATTAATATCTTCATGGATATTGTTTTCATCTGGTCTTGGGAATGAGAGGTTCAAATCTATGTCTAGTAGAGATTCCTCCTTCTTCAATCATTGCTAGATGTCCACAAAGGAAAATATCCTCCATAGGTAGCACCTTGGATTCATCTTCCTAGCCTTACCATTCCCTTAAAACACACACATATCCTAAAATATATTTGAAACACCCATGTATAATTATTATGTGATGATGAGTCTATGATGCAGATGAAGCATACTATTGTAGCCTGTATTTGTGTTGATTTTGGATTTAGCTACTCCCCTTCCCCATAGAATTCTACTGTGCATAAGGAATAACACATTCTTATGAAAAAAGTTTTTTTACTCAATATCGCATGTTTTATATTCTTTAAACTCTTTTTAAGGTAACTTGGAGTCTCTATACAAGAACCATATAGAAGATACTATTACTCAAATCTCGATATGGATCCTCCTTTGGAGCTTGCAATGAGGGTATATTCTCTTGACCCTTATCAAGGGTTGTTGGGGAAGGATTATGAAGCCACCCAAGCTCATGAAGCTGAGAACTATGGTCTAAGAGATGGATTATCTGATGGAATTGAAGTTGTTGCCCCAATTACCTAGGACATAATTATAATCTTTTTTACTGGGGGAGAGGACACATGAAACTGAGCTGGGTACTTATCCTAAAGTTCCCCTCCCTAAAAGGCAGTTCATCAAGAATCCATATAGTGTAGAGTCTTCAAATCTAGGATCCTTGGAGACTTTCCCCTGTGTTGGAAGTATGATCTCTAGTCCCAAGACTCAAGAATCCTCTACATCTTATATTCTTAAAGAAAAAACCACCCATCTTTTGGATGCGTAGTGACTGGAGTCCATCTTAATACAAAACATCTTAATTCCCTATTTTTTAACATTCCAACCAATGATGAGTCTCTAGTTATTAAAGGATCTCATCTTCCTACCTAGTGGAATACCTGGTTGTGTCTCCCAATTCCTTGATTTCTCTTAAAGATATTAGAGAATACATTTCTATACCCCCTTCAAATAAAGAAAATAAATAAAAACCCATCTCCTCCACTCCAAGTAGCATGGCCACTAGAAAAAAATATTCCAAATTTTTTTTCCTCTTTATTCCATCCCAAAGGTGACTTAGGCCTGCAGGCCCAACCCCTTTATACCTCATGATATCAACACCGATTTGAAATTAAAAGGGAATTATATCCCAAAGAATGATCAATTTTATTTTTAGTGTAATTGGAAGTAGTGACATTCCTATCCTATAAATTTTGAAACCAAAACATAGATCCCAGAATATCAAAGATTACACCATCAAAATATATATGGCCAAATAACATGCGTAACATCCTAAAAAACTCCCACATTTAGATATTCATGAAGTATCAATTACTTGTGGATTTTATAGATGGATTTATGATGAACATCACCATCAAGGTTATCAAGAAGAAATTATTTTTATTCCGTATAACTGTTTATGACAAAGGAGAGGTTGGGGAAAGATATGTCCTCTAACACACCCTTTACTCCTTCAATATTGTCCCTAAAGCATGGTTTATAGGGGGATTTCAACAAAATATTATAATTTATTGAAAAAAGGATAGTTAACTCTATTAAAAAAAGGATATGGGGGATTTTTGGACATTTATATCCCACAAAAACTTTCATGACCTAGTATTCATTGGAAACAAGTACACTTAGAGTAACAACAAAGTGGAAGTATAAAAATTTAGAGTAGGATTAAATTTTTTTTAGGTAATTTATATTCCATCAAATAATTTTCTAACTTGAATGTTGACCCTATATGTTTACCCACCCATGCTTCTTCAAGTCAATCCCTTGATAGATGATGAAAATCAATTCTTTTACTTCAATTGATGGTTAAAAAATAAAAATTTAAATGATATGGATATCACTTATTATTAATCATCAATTAAAGGATATATTTGGGTGATACTTCCAAAAAAATCATAAAAGATAAATGGGGGATATCATATGATGGGAAAACAAATAGACATACCACAAATCTAAATTTCAAGGAATATTAGAGGAAATTGGCCAATAGGACAACTGCCAGTAAGTGAAATTAGATAATGAAAATTTTATCCTTTATCAAAAGATAGTATCTTGAAATAAAGAATTATAGAAGAATAATGGATGGAAAAAGTAAGATCAATATAAAAAATAGCTGAGGGAGGGGTACATATATATGGATTTTTTCCATTCTTTCATAAGGGAGCATAAATTTGTTGCAAAAATAAACATGATTCATAAGAAATATTATCACTATAGTGAGGGTTGTTTCATCAGCCCCATTATGGTCTCCCACTTCTTTGAATTAATCATAGGCCTAGTAAAGGTCACAAAAGAGGAACCCAATTAATTATAACTAGATGAATTATTTTTAGACACATCCTAAGATCTATTGAAGGTCCGTAAAATCATTTAATAAAAATTTTATTAGATGAGGAGGTGATTATGGAGGCTATAAAATCAATAAATATTGATATCTCAAGAATCTCAGGTGGTTTTTTAGGATCCTTATACTTACCATATTAGGACATGGTGAAATATGATGTCATTAGTGATATCAATGATTTTATCAAGGAGGGATGCTCCCTAAAGTTCCATCTAAAATTGTTCTTATTCTTTTCCATAAAGAGACCAAACAAATTATATTTAGTTAAATTAGGCACATCATCTTATGTAAATGTTAATATAAGGTCCTTGTATCCATTATTATCAAAAGTATTTGTATGAATTTGGGACCTCATATTTATGAACAATAAAACAATTTTATTAAAGGAAATAACATTCAATAGGAAATTGGATTGGATTAAGAGATGATATATGACATAAATAGATGGGTATTTGGGTATAATATCATCATTAAATTTTACATGTATAAGGCCCATGACAATATGGAATGGATCGTCTTTCTCAAGGTCCTAAGGAAATGTGGTTTTTCCAAGCGGTTTTGTAACCTTATTTTCCACTGCTTCACTTCTCCTTGGTTTACCATTTCTCTGAAGAGAAGTAGTTTTGGTTTATTCAATTTTTTAGGGGCCTATGGTATGGATACCCTCTATTATTTAGTCTTTTTATCCTTATTCAAGATGTTATCAGTATGAATCAGAACTCTAGTATCTCTAATTGTCTCATACATCGGTATAGAGGCTAGTGTGGGTGCAAGGGTATTTATCATATATTTTTTTCAAATGAAATTCTATTATTCATCAATGATAAGATAAAATTTATCCACAAATTTAAACAAATTCTAGGAGATTATAGTTGTAAGAGTGGTCAAATCATAAACACTAGTAATATTACTATCTTCATTTCTAAATATTTTTTAAGAAGATGCTCGAAGCTCATTAAGTAGAATCTAGGAATCACCAAGTGATAATTACCTATGGAATATATTAGTTCCCTAATCTCTAAATAAGAATTTGAATCCACCGCTTTGATATAATTTTAGAAAGAATCACTAGAAGGGTTTTGAATAATAAAAGTATATTTCTCTATATTGGAGGGTTTATCACTTTATTTAATAGTGTGTTTAATTCTATCCCAATGCATGTTATCTCAATTCAAAAGACTCCAAAGAATTTTATTAATAATACTGAATGTGTTATCAACTATTTCTAATGGAATTATCATAAATAGGTGTGGAATCATAGGAATAGAAATGTTAGGTTTTCTAAACTTTTTAATGATGAGTTAATTAACCTTAATGACATTTATGAAAACATTTCAAGCTTGTAGGATAAGATTTTTTGAAAGGAAATATTAAGGAACTCTATTTATGCCATGTTCATAAGGAAATAATGTAGGCATTCCCCAAATTATTGGATTAAGGGACCCTTTGGATCCCATATATGGTGTTTCTAACATGATAATATCATATTTATTTATAAAAAATCCTAATATATTATCAAAATAGGTGAAATTACCTTACAGATGGATAATTGGGTTGACCACCCTCTTTATTTCCCAAAATTCCTTACTTTTTATATAATATATGGGAAGTTCATAGCTTTCCCCCATCTCTTTTAATCATTTATCAATTAAGAATATAAAAACCATTTCAATAGCATTCAACTAGTTAAAATACCTAAACAATAAATTTTAAATCCATCCCCATCAGGTAGTTTCACCTAGAATTCTTTTTGAGATATAATTTATGTTCTATAAATATCATACCCCTAGCCCAAAGCTTTTGGTGTAAGAAAATTCCCATTAAACTCACTTTTTTATTATGGAATTTTTAAAAATATGCTCTCCCTATAGATTTCAATATACAAAAAAGGTATTAAACATTCCTTGAAATTCCTTTGATTCTCAAATTAAAGCTCAAAATTAGTTTTCCATCTATTTGTAGTAGGGGATTGGGATCACTACATATGGTCTTACCTCAGGGGAAGTATTATGGATTTTATTATACCGAAAACTTTATCCTGGAATGTTTTAATGTTTATGTAGGCACTATCTTGAATAATCATGGTTCAAGTATTCTCCTTGCAGTAGGATTTTTGGTGATTTAAGATTCTTGAAATGAATTTCACCATTAATGAATCTCTCTTAGTACTGTAACATTTTAACTTAGGGTCTACTTAAATATTTCACCAAGATATTAGGTGACATGGCCTCAAACATGCCTCCCCATATGCCAGAGGCTGCCGACTAGAAATGAGGATGTAAAGGTGGTATAATGGGGAGACTATACCCACATGTCAGAGTAACACAATGGATACAACAAATAATAATCAACAATAGAATAATAATATAAATAATCAGAATTAGTAAATTGTAGAAGCATAAATAGATAATTTAATATGTAAATAGTGGAAGAAAAATATAAATAAACAACTAAATATATATAAAAAATCCACAATGGTAGTGTTAATACATGATGCATGGAATTCTACTGTACAAAAGGGAATGAGGGAACATACATACAAATATTATATAAAAAAATTACAAAAAAAAAAAATCTTCTCCACTGGTATCTTGAGAGAATGCTCGGTCCTCTAATCCTACGCTCTAACTAAGTAATCATGTCAACAACCTATAACAGTGCCATTGAATTTATTAATATCTACAGACAAATAATATTCTTGGGTGCGAAAGCTGGCCCAAGTAAGGTTTGGGATACAAATATCAGTAGGCCATTACCAACAATGTCTATGTGTAATCTAAGTAGTGTTTGTAACTAAACAGTGTTTAAGTAACATTATTTAATTAACATTGTATAATAAACAAATAACTACCCATATAGGTTCCTGAAGGACACCTGGTGGGTCTACCTACTTTAGCTCATGGTTGGGATGTGTCTGATCATGTCACTATATATATATATAATATTAATAATATATATATCTTTTAATTATATATTGCATCCACCTATATGAACCAAGAGCATGCAGATTCCTAATGACCATATTCCTAGAATACTAGTGCTGGATGGACCGGGGCATAACTCACATATCCAAGATGAGTCTATTGAGCCTATAAGCTCACGAAAAAGGGTAAATACTCTAGATACCAAGAATATTGTGAGTCATCAATCAAAAATGTGCATAATGGTGGGTGAGCCATCATGTCATCACTTGAATCATAGAACATGGCACATACAACCCAATGTCCATATAGTATCATGAACTTGAGACAACATAAACACAACACCTGATATAAGGAGTTTGATTATCCAACATGATGAACACCCCTTGCCATCATATCATTACCTCTATAAAGGCACATTATAATTATAACTGGAATGAGGAATTACCTGCCATCCGTTTCGTTCATAGCCCATATACATAGGAGTAACATAATCATCATAACAGGATACATAAGGCATAAAATATTATTGATTTCAATTAAACATAAACAAAGGAATGGTCATAAATATAATTCAATACATGAGGAAAATACCTCTAATGAATTTCATTTAGCCATGTTTAATTTCCATTTAACCATTACAATTGATTAAAAAATGTAAAATAAGTCATATGGGTCAAGTGTTAATTGGAAGGTGTCATGGTAAATTCACTTAAAGGATACCAAAATATTACATAATCCATCATATACAATCCATTCAACCAAACCAATTCATTCAATTCATTAAAAAATGGGAACTCAATACATAAGGCTCAAAGGTCATTTAGAAAATGAAATGTTCAATATGAAAATTTCCCACTTGGTAAATTACAACTATAAAATGGAAAATCACTTAAGGGGTGCCTCGGGTCACATGTAATACTCACATAATAAGGGAAATTTTATTTAAAAACCAATATGAAAGCTAAATTGTGTTCTAGGCACTTTGAACGAATTGGAAAAAATGGTTAATTCTTAGTGTCACACCCATGGGGTGACCATAAAAGGTATGTATAAGCTCTAAACCACCAAAAAAGAATCAATAAACATGTATCGAGGCATAATGGTTAATTAAAAAAGAATGAATCAATTTAATTAGTATTATCATCAAATTTTGACATATGGAATGATGATATAATTACAAGATGAACAAAACATAATGGGAAAATGATGTGACCACCTACCTCAAGGCCATAGATAATGCCTCAATCGATATCAGCATTAGATTTGAAGTCGGTTGGAAGAGATCCGAGAAATGGTCCAATTCCCTATAAATGGGGCAAATAAGCCTACACCTAAATAGTGAAATGGATTTAGAGGAAAACTAAAATATAAATTGAGATACTCAGGGAGTTTAACGAGTCATATTCTTATCTATTGATGGATCAGGGATTGGATACCGAAAGAGAAATATAGCTCAAAGCCTAAATTAGGGTTTTTTGAAGCTCAAATGAGGTGAAGGGTCTCATTTCATCCACTAGCTAGAGAAGGAAAATATGGTTTGAACTTAGGTTTAAAGAAAAAGTGACATTTCACCTCAAAATATCAAGGCGCATGGTTTTTCCGCATGGTTTGGCCAAACCATATACAAACCATGCTGAGTTCCCTACTTCTAGGGGTGCACATCAAGGTTAGGTACATGGTTTGACTAACCATGCACAAACAGTGAAAAAAGGATCTACCCTATATCCAAAACATTCCCCATGAATGTGAACCCTGGGTCTCATGGTTTCAGGAAAACCGTGCGGGCTAGTCGATTTTTACCATTTTAGGGATTCTGGCTTCAAATGAGCCCTGGATACTCTTGGAACCTACTTAGCTTGATTAGACATCAATATTAGGGACATTTAAGGAATTAAAATTGAAAAACTAATGATCTATAACTAATTTGAAAATATGGTTTGAAAAAACCTCCCCTTCTTACAACAACTGGTCCCGTATTTGGCCTTTTAAGGGTAAAGAGGTGTCGTCAGAGAATAGTTCTTACCACTAAGCTCATACATCATCTTCTTATTCATAGGTCTCATCCTATACTCATTAGTTCTGCCATAGCACCCATACCAGAAGAAATGACGTGCCTCGAATTGTATTCACGCTCTGATCCACAATATGAACTAGGTACTCCTTGAAGGAAGAATGCATATCCAATTTAACCTCATTAGGTGGAAATACATGTGATGGGTCTGTATAGTATTAGTGAATCTGGTATACATGAAATAAACCATGAATTGACCAGTATCTCTATGAAAGTTCCATATGGTAATGCACTAGTTTGATCCATTTCATAACCTCTAAGGATCCAACGAACATCGATGAGAGCTTACCCTACTTCCAAATATGTCTATGGCCCAACCTGGGTGAGAAATGAAAGAAAACATGATTTTTGAACTCAAACTCAAGAGGCTATCAACGTTGTTTCCCTCTAGAATTGGGGATGACCTCATCGATTTAAGGTTCAAACATTCCATGTGGTTTCTAACGGGTTTGTTCGTAGAACTAGAAACATCCAATGATTCCATATCCATTTGGACCTACTTTCCAAAGGTAAGCACTCATTAGTTGTGGATTAATGAGGCTTAGGAATTTGCATTGGTCGAGAGGATGGGAGGTCAGACTCATCACACCTTTTTGAGGGAAATTATTGTCTACTCCAAGACTCTCTTTATAGATTTAAGTTATGTTCGTGAATCCTTATTACATTACCAAGTATAAAATGAGTTTTCCTTTAGATGTGACAATCAATGATTGATATGTAGGAAATTTAGAGAATATTTTATATGTATTCAAGGTTCTTCATTGATAGAGAATCATCTGTAATTGTTAGAGATTCTTAGTCAATGGTATCCTTTGATACATAAAAGTCTCTTGGTCATTATGATGACCATACTGGTTTTAAAGCCACTCAGTGGGGGCACTTGAAGTTTATTGTCATTCATAAGGACATTGATTATTTCAGAGTTGGGATCGTACCTGTAGATGGGCTACCAACGTATCATTTTTTAGGAAAAGGAATCATAACCCACATAGTTTGAGTAAGTTAATATGATGTTTATGATTGATGTCTCAACGAAAGATGTCATAATTACTTTTACACTCTAAGCTCACGTGAGGCATGCTCGGTGTGAGAAACAAGAGGTATTGGTAAAAAATAGACAATTGTGCCATGAAATATTCAATCATAAGAAATGATGTGGGGCTTATGTATGTATGACTATCCAAACAGATGAAGATTAAGATTTAATTCAGGTAAGAAATCCAGGAACATGGTTCATAAAGGTATATGTACTTTATGGAGATTTGGATACTCTAACTTGGGGCTTACTCCTGAAAAGGAGGCCCAAATTAGGAGGGGACATATGATTGGGTTTTACTCCTGATAAGGAAGCCCAAATCAAAAGTAAATTAAGACTGGTTAAGAGAAAATTAAGGGACTTGGGGCTTACTCCTAAGGAGGATGCCCATATTTGAGACTGGGGATTATTCCTGAAAAGGAGGCCCAGGTTAATGAGGACTTGGGACTTATTCCTGAAAAAGAGGCCCAGGTTAATAGAATTATGGTTGGGGCTTAATCCTAAAGAGGATGAACATATTTGAAACTGGGGATTATCCCTGAAAAGGAGGCCCAGGTTAATGAGGACTTGGGACTTACTCCGGAAAAGGAGGCCCAAATTAAGAGAATTATGGTTGGGGCTTACCCCTAAGGAGGATACCCATTCTTGAGGATTATGACTGGGGATTATACCTGAAAAGGAGGCCCAAATTAAGGGGTTTTCTCATCTTAAAGGATGAGTTTGAATGAATGAAATCTCAATCTTTGGTGACATAAAGATGTGTAAATAACTAGGTTTTGAGAGATGTTCCATGGAGTTACTTTCAAATAAGGAAGTAAAATCAAGAAATCATGCCATAAATGGCTTTGAAGAGTGTCTTGAATACTGAATCTTGAATAGGAGAGGTAGAATGACATAATAGTGGTTAAATGGGCAAGAAAGGCACCCAAAAAGGCAGGGGCGTGCAAGTACTGTGTGGGCGTGCAAGTCCTGGTCACGCAGGTATACATGCGCGACACATGGGTACTTGCGCGATTTTTAACCAGTAGGGTAACACTTGGGATAACCTTGACCAAAGCCTTTAGAACTATCCTGAGGTACTTCCAGAAGAGAGGCGCGCAAGTTTTGGTGAAGAAGTAAGGCGGCGCGCAAGTATGTTCATTTCCCTTAAGGGTAAAACACCTTAGGTGCGCAAGTGCTAGTGAATTCTAACACTTAGACCTTACTCCTCTTATTTAGACCTTCCATTCTAGGTAAAGAATTACCTTAGAAGTGTTCAGAAGACCTGAAGAAGAGACTTGGGCGTTCAGAGCTCTATATCTGAATTCTGGAAAAAATTCCCTCCTCAAATGGGGGGCCCACCAGGGGTATTTATAGGCTGGAGAAGACCCCGGGCGGTTATCACCTAGGGCGCGCAAGTGACTTGCACGACCAACTTTGGCGCGCAAGTGTATTTTCACGACCATTGCGGCGCGCAAGTCTACTTGCGCGACCATTGTAGAACTTGCGTGAACCTTGCACAATGTTCTTCTTATTCCTTCCTTTGTCAATTTTTTGATATTTTTCCAAAGGTTGAATCACTTTAATCTAAGATATTCCCTTTTTTCAATCTTTAGATTCTGTGACGAAAGGAGCGTCAACAAACTTCTATTGGAATATGTCTTCTATCAAAATTGAGCTATTAATATGCACTTTCTAATTAATTGGACCTGATCTATAGTAGGGATGTATTTCCTTTATTATTATATTATCATAAGATTTATATAGTTATATATTTTTTAAAAAAATGAACTCAAATAAGGAAAAGAACTTCGATATGTTCATTTTTGGTTGCTAAGTTTACTGTGACAGTTTATTGTTAATATTCATGATAGAATGGATAATATTATGTTTATATAATATTAATAGTGTCATAAAAATAACATTCATATCGTAAATAAAATATTAATATCATTCATGTTAGTTGGTGATGGAAAATAAATCATGTCACTTTGTGTAGGTGGTTGTTCGCAAAAACTCATGATCAATGTTTTTTTGTTTTTCTAAGTGGATGGGAAGGAATAAATAAGAGTTGTTCTTTTAATATAATAAAAATTTATTATAATAATTATATATAGTTAATTATATTACTTTGGTTAGGGTATTTTTTGAAGATAATTATTAATAATAAATGGTTAAGAATTAAGTAATACTCACTTTGGGACATTGAACTTCTCCTTAAAGTCTCATTTGAAATGATACCCTTTTATAAGTGAAGAGAATGGAACTTTTGTGAACAAACATTATTAGAATATAATAGAATGAAACTATTCAATTTTAAATGGTTCTAAAAGTGATAAATAATGATTATTTTGGGGAAATATGG
This sequence comes from Viscum album, assembly GCA_963277665.1. Taxonomy (NCBI): domain Eukaryota; kingdom Viridiplantae; phylum Streptophyta; class Magnoliopsida; order Santalales; family Viscaceae; genus Viscum; species Viscum album. Next base: position 366,835,284 of record OY728137.1, read on the forward strand.
TCTTTTAATCATCCACTATCCATTTCCTGCATGTTTTGAACATTTTTCAAGCCTTTTACAACTTTATTTTTACATTTTACCATTTTTTTAACCTTAGTAACCGGTTTTTAACCTAGTAGTTAATATTTTATAAAAAATATAAGGTATCCATTATTATGAAAATTTTAAATTCTAAACCTAAATTTATTATACATATAGTATAATTATTTTATATGTAAGATAATTTTAACTTTTAATTTAAAACATTTAATATATAGAAAAATAGTTTTATAGAATCATGTTTTTTTACCAATAAGTGTTATTAATATTATTAGTATTGATTAATAATTGAATGGGTTTTAATATATTTATATATAGGTTTATAAATAATATTATATTCATTATTTAAAATTAATTAATTTAATTTATTTAATAAAAGAAATTCAAAATGTTATGAAAACAATTATTAAAAAAAAAAATAGTTTCAACATTATACTGGTAATTAACTTTAATCCTTCTAACCATAATTTTATGACTAAAAATTAAAGGGAAATTATTAAATAATATTAACATACTTATCTAAAATATGAAATCCATTCTGTTTGATTTAATTTCTATAACTTATGAAAACTAATTTTTATTATAAGTGAATAAAAATAGTTTTTTAGAGTAAAATATTACTCAAGATTCCAAAATGTTAAACATGTTTTTTTATAAATTAAAAACAATATTTTAAATGATTTATATTACTTAATAAAAAACTACATTTTATATTTAAAATCTTTAATAAACTTTTAATTCATTATTTTATTATGACAATGTTATAAAATTTACAGTTTTTAGAAAAATTGGTATTTTAACTATACACCTAAAGATCAATTATCTTAGAAAAATATAAAATAATCACCCTAAGATAATATTAACATGCTTAATTTTAAAATAAAGTTAATTTAATAATATTAAAATTCAATCATTTATAAATTTATCTTTTAAGTACAAAATATAAAGAAATCTATTTTTATAGAAAAGTAATCATTCTTTTTCTTTAAAAGTCAAAATGAAAAAAGTTTAAAATACATTTGATAAATAACATAGTAAATTAATAAATAAATTATTATATCATCGTAATTTCTAGTTACATAACACCTCAATAAATTTTTATAATATTCTCTAGTGGTAGCCGAGGTTTGTGATTTTACCAACATAGATCTCATAGCAATTATCATGTTCTTGAATTTATATCACATATGATTTTACTCATAACATAATTATTACTGTTTGAATTGGTCTTGGTCTAGAAAAAAACCTTGTAAAGTTACATCCTTACCAATATCAAATAAATGATCCTAATAATGGAGACTTCAACTAATTGATGCCATTTATTATGTTTTTTGTTCATAGATTTCCTAATATAGTTACTTTTATGCATGCTAATTCAATGTCTATATTATAATAGTAAAATCTTATTTTCAAATATCATGGTTATGTTTTTGTTTGGTCTTTCATGTAGAATAATATATTAATATAATATTTATTTAAGGAAAATACTTAGTGAAATATTGGGTTGTTAAATGCTCTGTTATGAAATGTGATTGTTGTGAAAAGTTCAGGCATCATTGGGTTGTGATTATATGGGTGTGTTGTGAGGATATATTTGTGGTGAGAGATATAAATGTGGTTTTATTTGATGGATGGGACTGGGGAATCTTGTGGCATGTTCATGGGTAACTGGGATGTTTTGATCATTGCTGGTTGGGCCATGGGTGACACTACGTTGAGATTTTTTATCAGGATCACTATAAGACGATGCTCCATGAGCTTGGATCCAAGTTGCCTATAGTGTGGCTTCATGTTCCAAGGATAAAACCACATTATTTATTATTGAGGAATGTTTCTAGTTTAGTATTTATTTGATTTTATTGGGATTTGATTGTTTTTTGGACCCAATTATATGGTCTTGGGATGTTTTTTTGGATTTATGGTTCTTTTGTGTTGTTTGAGATGTTTTCCTAGTAGTTGGTTTTACATGGTGAAATTTTCTAGTTTTCATGATAGTTTATGGAATCATGGTGGATTTAGTGATTCTATATTTGTGGTAATTTTTTTCCATTTCTTTGAAATTTTAGATGAATTATAAATGGTGGTGAGACCTATGTTTGGTCACATCCTTCCTTGAGTTTTGTGTTACATGCTTGTAGATTGGGATTTTCACAAGGTCGTTTAATGCTGTTTGAGGACCCATCGTTTCATTTTATAGAATTGTTTTTTTTCTTAGGGTAATCATTTACTTCCAGCAATTCTTAGAATTCATTGTAGTAATCCTTTAGGTTTATCCTTATATTTCCTTATACTTTAACCTGAGAATTTATAGGGATAGAAAGAGGCATGCTGGAGATAATTGTGACACCCCCGTGTCATAGTGGTATATTATTTTATATTATTTTGGGGTATTTGAATTTTTTTGGAGTTTTGGGTTGAATTTTTTGAATTTTTTAGGGTTTTATCTATTGCGTAGTTACAACATGGTTAGGGAAAACCATGTGAAGTTGTAGAGAGAACAGTAAAAGTACTACAATTCAATTATAATGAGGTTTTGCATGGTTTTCACACAATTTATCAAACCATGTAGTGTTTCTATGAAAACCATGTGGCTTGTTTTTTTGGGGTAACTAATATGGTTGGTGCATGGTTTAGGGAAACTATGTGGCCAAACCATGTGAGGGGTGGGAGTCCTTTCTAGTGGATCATGCAAGGTTGGTGCACAATTTTCCAAACTACATGGATTTCCTAGATTTTAAAATTTTAAAAATTCCAAAATTGTTCTATTGGTTTTGAAAATTAATTTTAAATGAGTTTTATACTAGACATAAAAAGGGGTTTGTATGGATTTTAAATGTGGATTAATAAATTAAATATTTATACATTCTAAGCGTTTTCCAAATTAACAAAGTGGATTTTGAAGTAAACATGGTTTTTAAAGGGTGTTTTACACTATTTTGGATGTTTGAAAGTGGTTCTTGGCACTTTTTGGTTTCAAAATCATGTTTTTATGGTTTTTAAAGGGGTATTTGATAAAGAATGTTATTTGTAACCGATGTTAAATGGTCATAAGACCCAATGGTATTATGGTGGTTTATATTTTATTTCCAAGAAAATATTGATTTCCAAATGGACATTGAAGTATATTTTGATAAAATAGTTTAATGGGATTATTTGAATGGGTAGTTGATTGGAATTAAATTTTTTTTGAAAGTTTTTTTTGGAATTTTTAAAAGGTGTATCTTTTGTGTGTGTAACCCTCATTAGAGTCTCATTCTTGTTGTACTATATCTATATTATGGACACGAGGGGGGTTGTTTTATATTATTTTATTATTGGGTGATGCTTCTTTTTAGATGAAATAAAGGGGGTTGTTTATTAAAAAGTTAAAGGTGATGAGATAGGGTTTATTTAAATAGTTTTATTATTATTGATTCATATTATGGCCAAATGACATTTTGTTTGATCACTTCCACCTTAAGGTATCATGGAAACTTGGGTAGATCATATTGGATATGAATGTGTGTTATGTTTTCCAAGTGTGTGATCACTATCTAGTTCCCTAGGAGAGTTACAACCTCATAGGGTTATATATTGTACTCAGTGACCTGAAGGGGTTTTGAATTTGGATGTCCAATTTTTACTTATAGGGAACCTAGAGAGAGTGATCTAATGAACTGATTCTATTATCATTCATGTTATATCCTAGTGTTTTTTTATTCCCTGGAACCATTGTTTGTCTATTGTATTTTAATATTTTATCTTTGATTTTGGGTGACTAGGATGGTCATATTCAATTTCTAATGAATTTAGGTTCACTTTCAAATTATTATAAAAATTATTTTGAAAGCATGGTTTATAAATTGAAGTGGTTATTTTTTTCTAAATGGGATTCTAGAAATTATTTTTGGAAAATAGGGGAAAAGGGTTGGATATTTTTTCATATATTTTAAAAACCATTTTAATGGTTTTAATTAATTTAAATGAAAGGATTGTATTTAAATATTGGGTTTAAAAATCACGATTTTAAATAGGATATTACTTATTTCAGAATGGATTTTTTTCTGGTTTTATAAATGAAATTTAAAAAGTATGATGAAAGTTTCCATTATTCCTTCTTATTTAAAAGTGAAAAAATATATTTTCTATCTTCTATTAAAACCAAAATTAAAGAGATATATTATAAAATGAATTGAATTGACTCTATGGTGAGATCCCATTAGTTATGTTTTTCTAACACCCTCCATGAAGATTGGTGTATGGGTGTGTATGAAACCATCCTATTTTCTTTCATGTAACCTAGTACAGATTTTCACTAGGTTATCATCTTAGTCTGTTGATGGATGTGTGGTGGTGGTAAGTGACCATGATTCATGTGGAGGTGTTCATATTGTTTTATTATCTATTTTAGAATGCTGTATTTTGTATTATATACTCACGCATCTTCTTCCACTGTAATTTATCCATTCTATATTTTTTATAAATGATTTTTATTCTTACTCCCTGCATGGATTGTTTATATTCTATTTATTCTTATTTGTTTTTCAAGGATGTCCAATTTCTAGATAGTTATTGATTGTGAAGTTTCCACTTATTCTTATTTGGTTATTCTTATTTAAATAGATGTTTATTATTATTTTTCATGGATGTCCAATTTTTGGATAGTTCATGCCAGATTCTTGTAAGTTTCTACTTATTTATATGGTTATCATGATTGTGAAATTATTCCCAAGTTTTTTTCTTGATACCTAGGTACTAGTTTACATCATTTGGTGATTGAGAATGCCTTTTGGGCCCACTAGAAAGTCGGTTTAGGTGATGTGATGGGTCATCCTTATGTGGTTTGTTACATGTAAATAAAAGAATAATTTATATACTTTTCATGATTACAAATGAACCAATGAAATATTATCGCATGACCCCAAGAACTACTCTATTGTGAACATGTTCATGCACATGTTGATGCTCAGGGATAGAATGTGTTGAAAACCTTAATACAACCTAAATAGAGGAAAAAAATCATCAATACATAACATATAGATAATATATCATCCTATAAAATGAGGGTTGTGAGACATAAATAAAGTTCATAATGAAGTAACACATGGTGGGTTATTTTTTAAGGTCAACCTTCATATCCTTGGATATGATTAACCAGAAAACATGTTAATATTTTACGGTGATTTTTTCTTAAATAATTTTCCAATAATTCAACAAAGTATAAAAATATATCAATAATTGTATCTCTATAAAATTTCATGATTGTAAATGTACTAAAATTCATTCCTATCACATTTCATAAACAAAAATAATTTTTCAAATTCATTTTAGATATATTTTTTACTTTGTTGAAAAATATAAAAATCACAACAATAATTTAAATGAACTATAAAAGGTTTTTCATTTGAATGATAGAAGAAAAATTATTTGGAAGCATATTCTGAAAAGTATAGAGCCTCACTAGGAAAATTAAAAGCCTACTTGAATATTTATTCCAAATTGTTTAATCTATCAAAGATGAATTTTGATGGAAAAAAAGGGGAAATTACATAATGATCATTGATAGTATCAAAATATCAAAGTCAATATTTGAATACATATAATGTTAGTATGAAACAATTGAATAGTTATAAGAATAAAAAATAATTTTTTCAAATCCTATAAATAGATATGAGAGGATGAAATCCTAGGTTGTTGAGTCACAAATTAAAAAGATATTAATTATCTAGAGCTCTATTTATCATTCCTTAAATAATCCTTTTACTTCTATAATATTTTTTATTTGTTCTTACTCAATTTTTTCCTTACATTAAATTTCTTAAACTAATTTAAAACAAAACAAGGTCTTTATCTTTATTATTTTTTGTAATCTTTCCAATCCCGTGATCAAAGAATTTTTTTTTATAAAAACATGTTATAAGTGAGAATTACTTAAATTTAATGGTATATTATCTAGATCTAGTTATATTACCCTCCTAGAACTTTGGAATAATATAGAAAAATTTCTAGGAATATGATCTTGTTTTATCAAACTAGATAATAAAGTAAGGTCTAGAGGTTTTTTTATCCCAAACCTCCATAATAACCACAATGACCTTTAAATTTATTTATGAAATTTGTATTATATATTGTTCCACCACTTTTAAAATTTTATTTAACTATTTATATTTCACAAAACATGTCATGATCCATCCCTACTGAATTAAATCCTAGGTCGGTAGTGAATATGAGTGTGACCCTCAAATCCCACCTTAAGTAGACCATGGGTTAATGGCTAACATAGAGGGTATTTGTTACACCTATAGGAGGAATTACCCTAAATATTCCTTAGAAAAAAATAAATAGAACCCTAAAAAATTCCATATATATACTAAAAAGATAAAAAAATATCATACCTAAACTATCTCTACATGTGAAAATATAATTAAAACATGGATAATAAAAGAGCATCATCCTATATCTCAACTCTAGATGTCTGAATAACAACATCACCAATCTACCTCAAAGTATCCTATAAGAAATCTCAAGAAAACTATAGTGGGTTTTTCACTTGAGAGTAATCAATGGAACCATATTTCTAAACAAAACAATATTCAAGTGAAAAAAATGTGTCAGGATAGAGATGTGAAAAATCAACTAAGCATAGGAAAAATTTGAATCAAGAACATGATTCAAACAAACACTTAAAATCAAAAAAAAAAGTTTTAATATATAAACATATTACAATATCTTCTAGTAATTTTATTTCCCATAACCATCTCCATATTTTAAAAAATCATTCCTATAAATCATATAAGGAATATATCATTATAATACAATAAGAAAAGAGAAGGTACTAAAAAATATACAACTGCTCTTACCTACCAGTTTAGAGGCCATTACAACTCAAGTCGATAGTGATCTAGTTGAAAAAAACCTCACCAAATAATTAGGAAACCAAGAATAAAACCACAATCATATCAACACAACATCCCATTTCATATCATCATTACTAAACCAAAACACCATATCTATTTCCATATCTCCATCTTTGCATCCTCTATGTCCTCATGAAACATAATCTTGATCTGTTAAAGCCCACATATACATAAATCTACAATTTAATCCATTATATCCCAAGTATATACATGTTATGAACCTTGAAATAGAACAACCTTTTTTCACATAATACCATATTATATGATCAAACTATAAATCATATCAAATATCACATAAATACAAGATACAATCATAACGACCACAAATAGTCAATATTTATTAAACCAGAAACATAGTAGTGAAAGTAAAAAGGAAATCATCATTATACAAGATATCTCAAATAATGAAACATTCATTACCACCATGAATGTTATCATCCTAAAAATTAATTAATTTTTTCATTACATTACTTATTCACATACAGTTATTCACCCAATTATATTTTAAGCATCTCATTAATCATTACACATTATTAAACAATACATAATTTCAATTTTTTCATTTTAAGAACTTTAAAAAATGTTTCAATCCACATTCCAAATGCTATGCAATTTATTTACTTATGCATAAAATAATTGTAAGTAGTCAATTAATTTAACTATCCCACTTATAGATTCATTAGTTAAGTTTTTAATTGACCCAAATCTTTGTAAAACTACAATATAGACATAAAACTCATCACAGTATTCCCAAGACAATATTTAGGCCAGACCTACAACTACAGAAATCTCAAAGCCTACATAACCCTTTAAATACCAAAAAGAAGCCCCACTTCATCCTTGATTCTAGAACCTTCCAACCATCATCATCTAAACTTATATAATTCACTAAACATCACTTATACACTTATGTATTTAATTTCACAATCTCAAACAACCTATATTTAACCACAACTATTAGCACTTACCTAATAAGAAACACTATAAATCCTCCTATAAAGGACCTATAGACCCCCTATTTAGTACAAACTAAAGCATAATTATAAGGATGGGAAATATTTACAAGGTAGTGACCACACCATATGAGATTATCAAGAAAAATCCCCATCCTTCCTAAACATTATATCCACCCTAAACTAACCTACCTTAAAAAATTAAGAAGTTAAAATTCTAGTCATAAACTAGGCCCAAACTCAACCATAAGACAAAATCACACAATGAGACAAGAGCCTAATCAACTTCAGTGACACCCAAAATCTATAAAAATAAAAATTATATTACTTTAATCATTACTCACATGAGTTAATACTAATTCCTAATTTCATTCCTATTTATAATTCCATTCCCAAGACACTTTATATCACATCAATTTCAGTTCAAGATTTACATGTTCTTCCTCATTTCCATATTCCACACATATTATAACATAATGATATTAAAATTTATTTAGAAATGTATATAAATAAAAATTACTAAATCATCATATCAACTAGAATAAGAGGGTGCTGGTTATCAAGTTCAAATTTTCACTTCTAGTTAATAATCAATTTCATGTGTTTTATTAAAAATATTTCATAATGGTTTTATTATAACATCATAATATTGTGATACTATAGAATTTAAATTAATAAATAAAGAAATTATAACAAACAAGTAATAATTAATATAAAATTTAAAAATATAAAGAATATAATATATCATTATCTTGGACCAAAACCCACAACCCAAAGTGAAAGATAAGGTCAAAATGTAAGAAGAATATAATAATCCATTCCCCTTGATCAAAACGACAATACAGAGCTTGAGGGATGAGTTTAATAATATAGTAAATAAGGAAAAAAACTTTCCCCATTAGAAAATAAAATCCACTGATCCTAGGAGAAGAGTAGGAATATACCATTATAGAGGCATATATAGAGCTTAGAAATGGATTGGTTACCAAAGTGTAGAGTTCTACAAGGAGTAACAACTTATAAGGTTTAATGAGATGGTTTCAATCAAGGATAATGATTATGATTACGATCATCATATTCATAGGGGATAACAACCAAAGGGATTTAGGATGAACAAGGTTAACATGGAAGGTTTCACAATATATTTAGAAATAAATTATTCTAAAATATAGAAGATAATATCAAAAAGACTTTACCTAAAAAAAATTACTTGTTGAGAGAACTGAAGTTGAGTTCCAATGAATCCAGAAGAAGCAACATTGAACCTATTACATTACATTCATAATCAAGACCTCAACCATGATCCACTATATCTAATCACAAACATTTTTACCACTATTACTAGAATAAGGACCAATTAATAATGAAGGAATGGATATTATAAATGCACCTTCGATCAAAGGAGAAACAAACATCTAATCTTGGAATTCAAGAACCATGAAAAGAACATTCAAGACTGCCAGAGGAAGCCCCTAGTATTCTTAGGGTTTGAGAGAAATAATAAAGATCAAATCAAATGGAAAGGTTACCTTGAATTTATAAGGAAATTTTGGATCCTTAAAATCAAGGCATGATGGATAGAGTCATGACATGAAGGTTGGTTTCAAAGTCACTTCTAAGGATCATGGTGAGATACTCTTAAGAAATACCCCTTTTAAAACTAATACAACTCTCTTAAATTCAATATGGCTGAGGAAGATCATGGAGTGAAAGATATAACAATTTTTTAACATTTGAACCCTCAGTAATAATGATGTATTTCTCCAACCTTCTCTCTAAACCTTATCAACCCTTAACCAAGCTCATGAGGCAACCCATGCACCATGGCACAACAAATCCCCAAAAGTTAGAACCATAAAATCTACAACTTTGTTATTCACACCATGGAAGTTGCGACCACATTGAAATGAACACTCGCAAAAGATTAAAACACATTCCCCTAACACTTTATTTCATGATCGAATCCCCTCACGCTTTTAGGAAATATTATTTAAGTGTATCATTATACATTAGGGTTACTTGAAAACCATCTGTAGGGGTACCCATAGATACTCACACCATGAAGAAACCAACCATGCCACATACAACACCCTTGAATCCAAAACCCAAAAAAATAATAGATCAAACAATATATCCTCCATAAAAAATAGAAACTTTTAACTCTTATGGCCTATGCCTCAAGTCATGAAACAATTTCACACCACAACACAACTTCCCAACCAACCACTCATGATGATACACATATAATCATGACACAACACGCATCATCCATCTGAAATATCAACTTGATATTAGCCCTTTTCCCTTAAAACTACCACAAAAAACCCAAGGATTCTTTCAATGTCTAAAAAATGAGAAATTAAGGGTTTAAGAAAAATTTTACCCCAAGAAAACAACTTATATTTTCCAATTTGTTTTCTACTTCTTCATTCATGTACAAACTTAATTTTATTTCCAATGTAAAAAAATATCTCAAAACCTTAAAAATTTGTAACTTGTTGTAAAAACATGATTTTATCTTTAATGGGACATAATTTAAAAATTTATAAATCTTCCATTCACCCCCTCTGGAAGATAATTTATTTAGAACAACATTTTCTATAAGATTTTTTGTCAAGTTTTCCCAACAATAACATGATCTAGAGAAAAGTTTACATAGAATATTAGGTACTATTTTTAATATTATAAATCCATAATATAATTTTCCTTAAATAATTTATAGGATAAAAAATGAATATTGGAAGGATTAAATTGATTAATTCATAATCAATATAGGAATAGATCATGTTATTATTCTTCACAAAGACTAAAATTCATGAGAAGAACTTTGAAACATTTAATAATAAAAAAACATTATATTTTATGTCAAATAATAGAGTAAGAAACAATATTTCTTGTTTAACTTATAGAAAAATTTGTAGTGAAATTCCATATTATAAAACTATAAATGGAATATGGAAGAAACTAGAAACTATGAATTTTGATACATTAAAATTATTAAAAACTAATTCATCTATTCTTTGGGAAGAATATAAAACTTTTGATTTATACCTAGAGAACCTATTTCTAATATGTATTAAATATTTATGATTAAATTCAATAGTTTATAAACTCTTTGTGATATTGATGTTTTAGATAAGGAGATGGTTTAAAAAAATCCATGATATTTTTCAATGGAATGATAGTTAAAGTGGAAAACACACAAAGAAAATAAAAATATAATAGAATTAAAATATAATTAAATTATTTTGACATTATTTTAGTATTATATCTAAATCAAAAGTGACAATAAAAACCATGAAATTAGAAGAAAACGAGTATCTTTTAACATAACTGTTACTAGAACACATTTTAATGATAGTGACATCTATATGTGCGATGATGAGTTTGTGAAACTTACTAAAATGATAGGAAATATGTTTGGAACGTGATGTGTATAAAAAATAAAAGAAAATGAAACAAATGGTATAAAAGAAATAAAAATAAATATGATAAATAGAAATTAAATGAAGTTATATATTATAATTTCACAAATATGTATCACATAAAACTGAATTATACTTACAATAAGTTAAAGGAAAATTATTTCAAAAATATCTTAAATAGAAAAGGGGAGGAATTTTTTAGTGTTTGGGATACTTGGAGTGATATTAAGGATTCTTCAAATGATAGTGAGACTAATATAAATGATATTAGAAATATATCTATATTTTTCACATATATATCAACACAAAACAAAACATGTTTTATGGAAAATGTTAGTGTTTCCTTAACCATTGAGTATTTCAACACATATGTTCCATATAATCATTTTGAGGATCCTCCATCTATAAATAAATTTAATGATAATATTGATAGTCTTCAGGATATCAATAAGTTGTTAGAAAATAAATATCATTAGGCTAAGGCATATCTTATAATGAATAATGAAAAAATTATCAACTATTCAGTAATTTAGAGTTTGAGCTATCATATCCATAATTTTTTATAATCACATTTAAGTGATTGAACTAAAGTTTGATAATGGAAGTTTAAAAATCAATTTATAAAAATTTATATAAGGAATGTATAAACTAAATAAAATATAGGATATTAAAATACCTTTCAATTCCAAACTATATGTGGATACTTAACATTTACTGAACACAAATTTTATAAAATCAGAAGACTAAACCAACCAAAAATACCTTTTGTAGTCTTTTTTTTCAAATTAGGGGGGTTTAGGAAAAGAATTTATTCCAAGGAAATACTAATCCTCTATAATGATATTTTCGTTTAAATGAAATGTCTTAAATACTCTTTAATATCAGAGGGTTGAGTATGTTTTGGAACTAAAGTTTTTATTATACTGCATTTTTGAATATAATAAAATTTGGGCACAATTATATTTAGTAACAATATTTTTTGAATAATATGTTGTGCACTAATAGGAATATTACATGGTACATGGATAATAGTTTCTCATGAAAATTAAATGGTGAAAATTATGAATTAGTAAACTTCAATAAAGTGAAAGGATGATATATAGTTCTTGGATTTAATATGCAAGGATGGATAAAGGGACTTGGTGATGTATTAATCTAATGTAATACCTTTATTTAAAATTTTATATATGTTTTTGGATTTAATAATTTTCTAATTAATATAAGCCAATTATGTGATGAAATATACTAAATAAACATGAGAAATATTAAATATATCATTACTAACTCATATGGAGATTTGATATTATCTACAAATTAGTGTGATAATTCTCATACCATAAACATAGAGGATTTGAACTATTAAAATATTACTTGTGTTATTATAGTGGAATATAATTCTTGAATTTGGTATAAAATATTATGACACTACAACCTTTAATATATAACTAAGCTCTCAAGAAATTTCCTTTTTAAGGGATCATTGAAACTCAAGTTCAATCACACTAAATAGTGAGACAATTTTCATTATAAAAAAGCAACACAAACTTAGTTTTAAACCAATAAATTATGTCTCAATATTCAAAATTTTAATGTTGTTCATATGTATATTTTAAAATAAATAGAAACTCCAAGTATAATAGGAAAAAATGTAAATTTTATTATTGATGGCTATTATCATTCTTTTTTTAAAATAGAAATCAGTAATGTTTTAAAAATGTTTTTATCTTTATTTTAAAATAAACAATCCTAATATTAATCACTATCCCAAGTGACCATAGTGGTGAGTTTTAAAATATTTATTATGAGATTTTTTTTAAAAAGTATTAAACATAATTTTTAAGAACCTAGAACTCTATAGAAGAATGATAAAGTTAAAAGTATTAATATAATTCTCTAGGATATATCTTAGATGATGTTGTGTAAATATTAAGTTGCAAAATAATTTTGAGATGTGGCTATTAACACTACCTATTATACTATAAATCTACATTTTGTTTTGAATAAAATTAAAAAATAAAAATTAAAAATTAAAAATTAAAAATTAAATAATAGGAAACCTAATATTTAGTACTTACAATATATATGATTCCAAGTGTTACTTTTAAATATTAAGGATATTCAAATTAATGATTATATGATTATTTAGATAAATATTGTGTATAATAAGAAAAGAATCATGTGGAATAAAATATATAAAACAATTAAAGTCATCATGTAAGCCGCCATGTTCTATTCACATTTTATGTTTCATATAAATATCCTGAATTTCTAATATTTATAAGATCAACCAATTAGAGGGAGATAAAGACGCTATAGAATTTGATGATACTATGACTTTTAAATGGATCATTTTCATCTAAATTTGGACCTAAATATAACTCCTATTAGTTTATAACTTAACTAAAACAAGTGGTTATTTATAGTTCAATGAGCCTAATGTATTCCCCCAACATGGGACTTTTTCTCTTGGCCTCATCACATAAGTTAAAATTCCATACTTACAAATAGGGTACTTAGAACATCAAAGGATTAAGGAACATACATGAAATATAAACTCACATAATACCTCCATCACGATGATACCTGAGTATGACTTCTTCACATGGGTTCAAGTCCCATTACTCATGAAAACCTTGATTTAGACACAAAGTGTCTATTTGATCGACAATCCACAATAACCAGTATTCATTTAAATGTTGATTATAATGGGAAACACATTTATAATCCAAAATATCTACACATTCATGAAATCCCATTTATGAATGGATTCCCCCCCATTTGTGGTACCTTCATTGAGGTTCCTTCTACACTCATCCATATCCTATGTATTAAAGTTAATTTTGAGTTTCCTTTAGGAAGGTGTTATACCTTCTCTATGTTTATCAATAGGACTATAAACCCTAAGATTCTTATGAACAATCCCCATTCATATTATTTGATTTTCTCATATGACAAATTATAAACTACATCTTTCCCCTTGAGCTCTAATATATTATAAGAAAATTCTGCATAAGACCCAATCATATTTTGAACACTCCCATCCTCTTTCTACCTATCTTGGTTGGACTCCCATGCCTTCTTCTAATAAATTGGAATGATTATTTATCAATGGATTTATTGGAGTAAGAACTACCTCACTCTAAATGGTTTCATTCTTCTATGGGTCCTAATATGGTATGGGATTATTTATTTATGTCCCAAACCACACCGCTCTTTTATTCCCACATTATATGGGCATAATGAAGGTTATAGGAAAAACATAAACCTATCAATCCTATGCCCAATGACGTTTGTCATTATATTTAATGGATAATCCATAGGCACATGAAAAATAATCATAATGTATAATGAATATTACTAGATAAAATAGATGAAAGTAATCCTAAAACATAGAGAGGATATTTTTCATTTTAAATTTATAATTTATTTAATAACAAGAATTACCTTGGTCTAAAGATTATTTATTTGATGAATATGTTAATAAATAAAACATTATTCTAGTTTTATTTTTGTTATGATAATAGGATCCCAAGTAAACTTCATCTAGTTGTGATCCAAAAGTTCTCCATAATCACAGAGCATCACTGATGGAACTTTGGGAGCTATCTTGGAGGCACTAATCATCTTGTGTCACTCGCCTTTGATAGTAATACAATATTTATGATTGGAGGATTGTCTCACTTATTCTATTGATCTTGAAATGGAATAATGTGTTAGATAAATTCTATTGATATTGACTGGAACCCCAAATATGTTCTTCATTGAGAGAATTCTCTAGGTAGAGGATGCATTGTTCACAACACAAATGATTTAACACCTTATATAAAATGATATAAGTGGGTATATATATAGCTAGGGTTTTATATTTATAATTACATAAAGAACCTTAATCAAATAAAAAACCTAATTTATTCTCCATGCCAATAATAATCATAACGACAAATACAACAACAACAACAACAATATATTATTATTATTATATCATGGAATGAGACAACATACATAAATTAAATATCATTTTATTTAAAAAATTAAATACTTATTTATTTAAATGATATTTAATATAATATAATTTTTATTATTGAGTCCTTAACTCGGCCCATCCACCTTCCTTGACATTAATCAAACCTCTAATAATCAATATTTTTATTTTGATAAATAAAAAAACTATACTCATGGTCTTGGAATAAATATTTATTTTAATATTAAAATCATATAAATATGTTTACTTAATATTTTCAATCAATAAATACTGAATAAATATAATTTATCAGTCTTGAGAATAACATTGATTCCAACTATTAAATTCAAAAATAATTCAATTGAGATCAATGGAACCACTAGGTGTGTGAACCTCTAGGACTCTTCCTCAATGTAATTAGGTGGGCTTGCCTAAATTCTAATATCAATATATAGAGACATGTAAAGGAACCCATATAAAAATAATTTAATGACACAACAACAAAAATCTCATATAAATGTTCACTGTGTAATATAATCCCTTTTTTATGATATCTTATCAAACATATTGCATACTTGTGTAATCAACCTATAAAATAGATATATCATTCTTTGAGTTCCTAAAATGAACTCATAAATCACCATGGACATAGATTTTAGTTTGATAATTCCAATTCAATCCAAGTGTTGAGATATTATCTTCTAGTCTTGGAAGGGAAAAATCCTTTATTGAATTATTAATTAATGCCACATCACTCGTGACACATCCAAAATATCCCACTTCTCCATGAACATATTTCATTATTTTTTTTATATTTAATCAAAGTATATGACTCATGAAATTCATTAATAATAATCTAAAGGCTAGTGACCAATACACACACTCATAAACAAAAATATCCAATGTCATAAAAACATGTAGAATTACTACTTATGGGTCTATCCTTATAATATCCCACCTTAGAGATTACCAAGTGTGAAAATAATGAGATAAAGTGTCATATTATTACTAGAATCAGTCACCAAATTGTCCACATCCGCTAGGTCCCATATGATGATTTTATTCGACCACAAGACTTATATGGTATACAATATTTTCATAGCACATCAAGGTTCTCACCATAGAAAAGAACTGCTATAACATTTTGATGTGATAAATACTCTAAATACATTTTCATATTAATATTATACAGAATAATAATCAATACATGATAACCAATTTATTAATATTTAAGTCCTATAATATAAAAAGAATCTAAAGTAAAAATTCACTAGTTATAGGGAACCAACTCCAAGAGACACTCAATATATCTCACATGATATTCATGCCTCCATTTATATAGGAATTTGGTCAATGGTTTATCAAAATTCTCCTCTATAGAAGCACTTAAAACTACTAACTCACCTATCTAATAAAAATAATTCAAGAGATGATACTTTTGTAGTATATTATTTGTCCACTGGTGAGACCTTGTATCCTTAGAAAGAGCCATTATTGAATTATTATCATAATACAATATGACAAGGTCTTTAATGTTAGGAACCACATCAAGCACATGGATGAAGTTACGTACACATATTTCTTTCTTAGATAAATAAGAATCCATGATATTATTATAATCTACTGTAAAATTGGTGAACAATAGGTACTTTTAGTTCTTCTAGCTCATAGCTCCTCCATTAAGGGTGAAGAGATATCCCGATTGTAATTTCTTGTCATCTTAATCAAGTTATGAACCAGCACACCCACACAAACACACACACACCCACACCCACACCCACACCCACTACCTGATGACTAGCTCCTCATCTCCTCCATAAAACCAAAATATATACTTAATATGCCTTTGGAACTTTAGGATATTCATGACTACCATACAATAGAAGTCTCCTAGATCCTCTTGATATCTTTCTTCCACACTCAAGGTGTAGGTAACATCTAACCTTAAATATAGCATGACATACATGACTGGCCTTATCAATAATTCATATATGATCCCTTTTATCCTTTATCTATCTTACTATGTCTAAGGACACATTTTCTTAGTGAGATATATTACATGTAACATTGGAAACAATCCCATCTTGGATTTTACCTATTTAATATATTTATTATCTTTTCAATGTATATTCCCTAACTTACTCCAAGAATCCTCTGGGATCTATCATGATGAATATTGATCCCAATAATGTATGGTTATTCACTTAAGTCCTTCATGGAGAAGAATATATTCACCCTTGAAATAATAGACTATAAGACCATTATCTCATTTCTAATTAGTAATATGTCATCAACATATACTATTAAGTAAATGATCACACTCCCATTAAATAGATTATAGACTCAAGGATCACATTGTTTTCTTTATGAAAATAAATTCTCTTTTAAATTTAAAAAAGTTAATGTTCCAAAATCTATATGTTTTTTTAATCTATAAATGGATATCTAAAACATTCATATCATATTGACATCTTTTCAAGTCAAAAACCCCTTTGGTTGTTTCATATGGACATCTTCCACAAGGTTCCCATTAAGGAAGCATATTTTGAAATTTATTTTCAAAATCTCATAATTATGGAAATATATTATGGTAAGTATAATTATTATGTATTTCAACATAGAAAATGATGAAAAGGTTTTATCACATTCAATTCCTTGACACTATTTAAACCCTTTTGTAACTAGTCTATCCATAAAGGTGATAACTCAACCTTCCATGTATGGTTTCTTTTTGAACACAAGTTTTCAACCACTAAGCATTATATCAACTACAAGATATACCAAAATTCATTCTTGGTTTTGGTATATGGAATCCATTTTTGAATTACTGGATTATTTCCATATAGTATCTTTTGTAGCACTTAACCCTTAATTATAGGGTACAAGTTTATTATTATCAACTAAGAATGGGTTAATATCCTTAGTGACTAGAAATAAATATCTTATTTAGTTCTCAAACCTATCTAGTGCTCCAATGTAGTACTTATGTCTCTATAACATCCTCATCCATATGGATTTTTTGAATTTTTTCTGAGGCCAACTCTTGTGTGTATTGATACAGGACTTCATTCAAGAAAATATTTCTCGAACTACCACTTTTAGAGATTCTCTACCACTCAAAAAATTTGTCTTTCCTTTCCAATATTAATTTATTAACAGAGGGTTCATATAGGTAGTCCCCTTTAGTTTACTTTAGATACACTTAGTTCCCTATGGTTGAAGTTTGTTTTCTGAAGAGGCCTTAACAAATGACTCACATACCTAAGCACATATATGTTACAAAATTGGTTTCTTTACACTCAAAAATTTGAATGGAACTCAATTTTATTCTTTTCTTGGCGTCATATTTATAGTGTATGATACTATATATAATGAATATCCCTAAAAGGATAATGGAAGACTTACATGACTCATCATTAATATATCTAAGTCTAAGAAGGTGTAATTCCTCCTTCTACTTACATCATTACATTATGATGTATAATGAGGATTTAGTTAAGATAAAACTATAAAATACCCTAGTTAATCATGAAATATTTGTTAAAATACTTATTAACATAGTCTGAGAGAAGTTTATTAATGTTATTTCCAAGATGGTTCTCAACTTCATTCATGCACTCCATGAATTTCTCAATGGAATCTGGCTTATACCTCCTTAATTGAATATATCCATATATACTAAATTCATTGATAAAAGTCATGAATCATAATAATCATATGATTTCTTAAATAAGAATAGATCTACACGCATCTGTATAAACCAATTAAAGAATATCTATGGCCCTTTACCCTTTTACAATAAATACATCTTTTGTTATTTTTCATTTTGATAAATCATGAAATATTCCAAGTGGTTTTATTTTAAAAAAAGTCTAAATACCCACCTTGATATAATTTTTTAAATATCTTTTAATTTACATGACCTAAGTGGTGATGTCATTATTGGGTGTGATATCTGTCATGTGAACCAGATTTTTTTATCAATTTATAATAATTTGTTTTCATATTCCAAAACATAAATACCATTATTAAGATGTTACATACCATAACATATGTTATATTGGTAACAATAGAAAATTTTATTCCCAAATTTGAAAATAATACCATCCATATTAAGGAAAAACATGAAAATAATGTTTTTGGTAACACTTGTAACATAATAATAGGTTATTAACATGTAGATAAATATTATTATCAATATGAGGTGGTAGTATCCAATAACTAATACAACAATTCTAGCTCTATTAGTGGCTCACAGATCCTCCTCACCTAGGGTAAATCTTAAAAATATACTTAGATCCTGTAATTGGATATAAATGTGAGCACCATAAGATATATATAATACCCAAGTTGTAAAAATAGAAAGATTTTATTTTATAACGAATTCACATAAATCTTCCATTTAGTTTTTCAGTTCTTCTTTCATTGAAACTTCTTCCCATAAGAAAAATAGATGACATCATGTCCCCTTGGTTGCCCCTTGATTTTCCCATATTGGAAGGGAAGTACAAAGGATATTTAGACCTAGAGTTAGTCTTGGATATCTTCATATCTCCTTTACTCTTATTAAATATATGGATAGAATGATTCCCACACTTCATGTCCTTATCTACCTGATGGAATAGAGTAAGGAGATCTAGGGGATACTTCTGAATGTTGTTCATATTAAAATTCACAACACAGCTAGTGAAGGTCTAAGGGTACAAATAAATATGAGATCGATTTGAAATTCATTGAGTATAATAAACCCCATAATTTCAAGACTCTCAATATATCCAATAATTTTGACCACATGATGTAACACCTTGAGATTTTGTGAAATATATTTTTTTTAAATTAATTTATTTGTTTTGATATTTTTCATTTCACGCAAAACTAGAAATATTTTTTCACTAAGTAAAAAATTGATTTCACATAGAACTGGATTTATGTATGTTTCATGAAACGTTGAATTGGTGTAAGTTATATGTAACAAAAAGGTTATAATACATTACATACAAGACTGATAATCCTCAATGTCTTGCGTAACACGCAAGACTGAGTGTGACCTAACTATAATATAGTATTAAAAATATTATTATAATGGAAAAAAACCAAGATATTAGTTTATAGACATAAATAGTATTAAATAAATTATTAAAATATGTGTTTTACACAAATATAAGATGAATTCATAGGTTACCAATTAATTAGAAATGAATATGAAAATTGATAGAATATACAGGAAAATATTATTATAGTCACAAAACTATTTTAACATAGTAAATTGAATTAATTACAATTTCTAAGTGATATTAATGTAATAAATATGTTATATATTCAATAAACTATTTTCTATATTCATTCAATAGATTTGAAGGACATAATATAAGAACAAACCCAATTGTATGCATAAAAACCTATTTTTTAAAGGTGGTTTTAATGCCTATAAATGGAGAACCCATTTTAAATACAATTTTGGATCTTTTATAGGTTTAATATTCCAAAATAAAATTCATATTTTCAATCAATACATAAAATTTAGGTTAGGATAATTTTTGGTATTTTTCTGTAAGGATTAATTTTTAATGAATTCTTAAAAATATTGGATTTTAATTCAAAACTTATTTTTCATCTAATTTATTTACAAGGTTAAATTATATTTTTAATTGGTTTAATAGTATATTTAGAAAATATTTTTTTCAATTAATCCAATATAGGTCATTTGAACCAACACTACAAAATAATTAGCCTTTTCTAACATGGGTATATCTATTGGTAAAAGTGCATTATCTGTTGGTAAAATGTTTTACCAACAAAAAATATCTTGTCACTAAACTGTCAGTAAAAACTCTGTCGCAAAATGTTATTGTGATAGATAAAATTTTTCTGTTACAATTATAATAATACCAACAGATAATATATATGTTGATCAAAGTGTTTACCAACAGATTTATATGGAAAATATATATGTTAGTAATAATATTAACAACATATAATATCAGATTATAAATTACATTTACATGAGAATTCTAAATTTTTATTTCCAATAAAATTTCATATTATATTTATTAATTTATCATATATTATACACCTATTTTAATTATCAAATCGAAGATGATTTTCACAAATGTTCAAAATTAGAAAAAGATTATTTATATTAATAATAGAATTTAATACAAAATGACTCAATACATAGTTGAAGTTGATACCTAAAAAGATCATAAAAAACATAGAAACCCAAGATCCATCTATGCAGCACCCGCCGCCCCAATGCCCCCCCCCAATGAAAAAAGGGCATAGTGTCTCTTGGATGTAATCCTACAACACCCATCATTGTAGAAGAATAGTCTCACCAAAGATCATTCATCACCCCCAAGTAGCCCATTAGAAGAAACAAACCAAATCAACTCCAGTACCATTGAAAAACCTCAAGTTGCTATTATGTCACACCCTTCTGCTCCAAGATCTACACCGCACAAAACCAAAAAACATTCCCACAAATCAGTGCAAAATATCAGCATAAATTAAAAAAAATGAAATGAAAGTGTAAAAAAATGATTGAGAATTTTTTATTCATCATTCATCATCCCTGCTGACAAATCAGCAAATCAAGTCAGCTCCAATACCAAAAAAAAACTTGAAGCCGCTATTATGCAACAACCTTCAACTCCATGATCTACACCACACACAACCAAAGAGAATATCCACAAATCAGTGCAAAATATTTACATGAATTGAAACCAAAATAGAAATAAATGAAAATAGAAAAAAATGATCTCCATAGAATAGACATTTTTCATTCATCTATGTTGACATCTCAACAAAGAATCTCATCTATGTTCCATGCGGGGTCAATATGTTCGATCTATGAGGTTCTTTCATATACTCAAAAGGGGTTGTAACCACAAAGCCATAAAATTTCCTCAAAATACAATTAATATTTATAAATATCATCAATACTACAACTATATCATAATGGCACAAAAATAAAATCAAGGGTTTTTAATAAAAATGCATCTCTTTTCATTGAAAACACAAATAATGCTCAATTTCAACGTTGATATGCCACTAGAATATCAAAAATAGTTTCATTAAATTATCAAATAAAACATTCAACATATTCCTAGAAAAATAAAATAGAAACACGATTTCAACATGCAAAAAAAGCTAACCAAATGCAACAATCCATAGCTCCAACATAAATAATTAATAATTAAGTTTAAAAACATTAGCTTAAGCCTTTTTTTGGAAGCACTTTTATAAAACTAAAAAGAATTTCTCAGAATAAAACAATTATTAACAGAATGTGAGGAATCCATTTTGATCTTCCAAACTTTGAAAACATCACTAAAAAAATAGTTTCTTCTCTTTGGAACTCTTCAAACCATAGACCTATACATTAGTGGGAATTTTGAAAAGAAAAAAAAGGAAAACCAATGGTGTTCGTTATATTTATCTTAAAAAAATTATAATTAAAAAGTAGATTAAAACTACTATAAGTGGCAGAAAACCAATACATCAGGAAATTAAAGGTAGAGAAACAGTTGTGTATCCAATAAACGGAACTTTATAACATGATTTAACCATAACTACTTCCAGCAATTACCAGTTTTGATAAATTGTTTAGAAGATGTTATAGAAAAGTGATATCAGTAAAAAATGGAAAGAGAAATAATTAAAGACTGCTAATTTTTAGCAAGAATATAATAATGTATGATGATATAAAATACCTCAAAACATCTACTGATCTCAAATAAGGTTTTTTTGTCATGAAATATTTGTAGAGTCGAATATGCAGTCACAAATGATGTTGATATCCCACTGATAAGTTGGTAAGATGACTGCGGTGTTGACCTGAAATTGAAAACCATGAATAAACAAATATATGATTAATTACTATGAATATTTTATACAACATTTTATACAATAGACCTATATCTAAGGAACATGAATAATCAATTATATGCACATTGGCTACGCATAATGTAATACAAGTAGTTTGCACAGAATAGATCGCCATGATTTCAATGTTTCCATAAATGGAATGCTAGGATTGAACATAAAATAAATATTCCATGGGAATTATACGAGGTTCGTACTAGATCATGTGGGGATATCCATACTATATTAAACCTTTCTCACTGGATCTATAGATTCGTCAAAATTTGGTACAACATAGTTTGTTACTGCATTAAATTCACCACGAAGTTTCATCAATGTCAGGTTCATTCCAACAACGCACATTATCTTCCAAAGATTAATCATACCAAAATGTACACCAAGCATTTTTATAAATGGTGAATTGATTTCATTGTTCCTTGTTTGTTTTCAATAGCCCAATGATTCATGTTCGTCTTTACATATTTCTAATTCATATAATAATGGGATGAATCCATTAACATCAAGGAGTTCATGACTACATTTTTTATCATGTTTATGAATTACCACATTATTAATTGACATGGGATCCCTCACACCATACTCCCAAACAATAGTACCATCATCCGAGTCTCTAATATGAACCATTTATTCACTAAGTTATACACAAGGTCCAACTATACTTTTTGTTATCATTCACAAGTGAATGGAATGAAAAAGAAATTTAACAAAGTAATCTTTATCGTTCTGTAGAATATAGTGGATTAGAAGATGATGAGATGGCATAGAAATCTCTCTAAATCCATGTGGTCATATCATATGACAACTCAGACATCCATCCAAGTGAATCCTTTCTCCCTAGATTTCAACTTCCATTATTGAGGACAACCATCTATAATAAGTTAATTCCAGATAAAATTTCTTAGGACAATCTAATCATGTTGGAAGCCCAAAATGAAAATAAGATATAATTGTTTTACAATCACTAAGTCAATTGTAATTAAGTGTCCAGATCATTTAACAAGAAACATCACCTTCACTCATTATTCCAAGGTGATTTATTGTTGGAATTGAGTGAAGAAAATATACTTGGATGAAAAACACAGATGTTGGAAACTAAATGGGAAGGTCCCTTCACCATTACCAAGTTCTAATCAATGGTGTATAAACATTGATCATCATTGATGGGGAGATCTTCACACCTCCCACCATTGTGAGGTTCCTAAATATGTATTTCATATATCTTTATTTTGGGTCTAAAGTCCTAGTTGTATAACTTCAAACTATAGAACATTTTTCCTAGATGTATGTCCTTAAATAGAAGTATCCCACAGTAAAATTTCAAGCTATATGTCCTAAAATAGAAGTATCCCACAGTAAAATTTCAAGCTGTATGTCCTTAAATAGAAGTTCCCCACAGTCCAATCTATAGAAAATTATATTATAGAACCCCATGCTCCAAGCAACGTGATGTCAAACTATGTAATGATTTTCATAGGTAGTGTACAGTGGAAATGAGATTTCTATTCAGGTCAGGTTTACAATTCCCTAAATGAATAGAGCATCTCACCAATGGTTAAAACTATATGACCTTAAACTCCCACACTTTTTTGGTCTAAGAAACATGACCTGAAACTATGTGGACCTTTATTTTTTCATTCTAAACTAGAATTGGGATTTCCATTGAAAATATGTCTTTTACCCCTAGCTGGATAGACCATCTCACCCCATTTAGCCTAATATGTATAACCATTATCTTCTACTACTATTGGTCAAAGCTTCATGACATTAAACAACAATTCACGCTTTGTATTAGATGTATAACTATAAACTCTAGAACCAAACGTTCCATATTGGATGAATGTAATGGACTATCTTAGGCTAAACCAACGCATTACCCGACCTGGCCTGTCACTAGTCCCGATGGGCATTCCCGATACCCATTGATTGACAGATGGTTCTTAGACATCAAGGAATCGCATTGGAAAAGGATTCTTCCTAAAATTGTAGTTAAAATGACCATCAGATCTTCTACTGAAAGTCTAGGATTGCACCCTCCATTCATATAACATCCATAAGACATAAATAATCATATTAAAAAAAATTAACAAACCAAAGAAGTCATAATCTGTAATGTAATGATTCAACCTATTTTTTAATACATGAAAGCATCATCTAGAAAAAACACATATCAAGCTATAGAAAATAGAACTGTATAAAGATAATGAAATGCCAATTTGACCAATACATTGATATCCAAAATAAAATATAAACTCAAACTGAACCATTCACATGACTCCTCCTTGCAACCTATGGTCTCACTACACTCTACTAACAAATATGAACATAAGAGAATCGTAACAAATCTGAAGAGAAATTGTACCCTGTATAAATCATAAGATCTACCAACACATACAGACACTATAGTGTGAATGGAGGGTGTGAGACAATACACCATAGAGGATCTTTCCATAGAGTCTATTCAAATCCATTAAATTGACAATCCGTAAATTCTTGATAGACATGTGGTAAAAAATAATGTTTTTTATTTTAAATAAATTAGCACTAGACTACTATAAATTTGATCTACAACCATGGTTCTATATCTAGGGTCATAAAAACTATAGCCTTAGGGAATCATATTTCCATAATTTGAGTTAAACAATGTCCATAGGGATGAATGTGACATTCTATAGACAGTATATGGGGTGTGGAGATAGGCCAACCAACAACCATGGTAAATTAAAACCATGGAGGAAGGTGAGTGTGAAAAACTCCAAACTTTCATGTAAAATAGGTAGGAAGAGCATGAGAAATCTCTAAGACCATGACTCTATTTGACATTGATTGTAAATTGTTATATAGGAAAATCCATGGTAGACCATGGTAGTAGACAGGGTATATGGCCACATTTCACATAGATCATGGCTGTAAGTGTTCTTGAAATTCCTAGGGAAATGTTTTTCTTGGACCATGTCCATAGGTGGGACCAATGTGCATGGCCCACTTCGATCATAGTCATTCATCCCACGATTCAATGGGGTTTTTCATCCTTTTAATTCCTAATAATGTATATATCTATGTGTGTTTGTGTATGTGTGTATTAATAAATGTGTTGAGTAAAAGGTCAGTCATAAAGCATTATATGGAATACAAAAGAGGCCCTAAGATCAAATCTCAATGGCTTTATTTAATTTTTTGAAAGGATAGGGACAAAATCGTTTACTGTGGCATTAGGTACCTATGAACACAGTCCCGTAAACCATGGGCATAGTTGTCATTGGAAAATGAAGGGTAGCCTATAGCCATGGACCACATGGACTCTGGTCCTTGAGGACCTACAACCATAGTCTAAGACCATGGTCTCAACATAGACCCCATTGCAATGACAATACGTGCCATGGTCTATGTAAACCGTGGTCTTACACTACAACCATGGTTTTTGGGCCTATATCTATGGTTTGGCACCATGGAAACAGTCCCATTCGAGTTATGAATACCTAATTCCATAAATAATGGAATCCCTCATTTTAAATCATTTATAAATGTATCCACTTTGAAAAATTAAAATGGTAACCAGGAATACCGAAAGAAGCCCATTTTAATACATTTACATATATTTCCTAATATCCCACCATAACAAGGGCATTCCAATTTTAATTAAATCAGCCATTAAAAAACATCCTTAAATGAAATTTTGAAACTCATCCAGCAATAAATAAATGAAACAAAATCAAAATGGCAACACAATTTTAATATTCAATAAGACAGTAAAATAATTCAAATCATCCCACTAGACATACAAGAATAAGGGGATATGATAAGAAAGGAATTAAAATGTCTATGAATAACCACTAATCATGAAAATGTCAGGGGATACAATCTAGGTACTATTTTGTGCCGGTCCTAATCATAATATAAAAAACCGTGATCAACAACCGATATATATTAAACCATAATAACACACACCACCAAATTATTCTACATCAGCCTCATCATAATGACACCTTCCCACTGGCCCTAGAAAAAAGAACAACTAGGGACACCCTGGCACTGTGTTTATCAATTTAGTTATCATGAAGTAAGACATCCAAACATGAAAATTAGGTTTCCATGACCAACCAACCATGGAGGTGAGCATGCAATCAACATAGTTACTAATAGAAAACATAGGTAATGTCTCACTCATCACCCCCAACACCCTTTCATAGAAAAACCCCTTCATACATCATCAATTGCATAATTATAAAAAAACCAACAAAAGGTGAAATAAACATACGAGGCATCAAATAGGGTTTCATGACCAATGAAATCATTTAAAAAATAAAGTACCGAAGGGGAAGTCACATGAAAACTAACTCTGGATTACAAGACCCCCTTTTATGATTCATTAATATCTCAATATTTCAAACAATTTTGAATGCACTAGAACACGCCCACCATTTTAATCTAAATGATTTACTTGAACACATGGAAACTTCTTTAAAGATTGAAACATGACCCATGGCCAAAAATTTCTATCTAACAGTTTGAAAGAGCGCCTTGGGAACAAGAACATGAAATATCGTTTAATCTAAATTTCACTGAAACCCTAACTTAAATTCAATTAAATTAAAAAAAATATATACCCATGATTTTAGGTGATGAAAACATCAAAAGAGGAAATACATACCTGATAAGAGGGCCAAACATGGACAGATTGATTGATGAATGGGTTTATCTCCATGCCCCTCCCTACACCTCATCTTTATAATTGAAAGAGGATAAAAACAATCGAACATCAGTGGACGGGGGCATGAGCAGTTGTAGATAATCGAGTGTGTGGGTGTGGGGTGTGATGAACCGGGGGTGTGAGTGTAGGTGAGAATCGCTACAGAGTCGTCGGCGAGCGACGAAGATCGGAAGGTCATCGCGTGGGGCAAGGAGAGGCTACCGACATAGATGAGGTAATATGTTTAATTTTTTTTCCTTTTTTTAAATGACAGATTCCCATATCGATATGTTTTTTATAATAGTAATATAATTCTTTTAATAAACTGTTACTAAGAAAAAAATATTGTTAAATGATTTTTTGTACTAAATAAATACTAGTAACAGATTTATATGTTGAAAATAAACTATTGGAAATAATAATTAATAAAAATGGATCTATTTATTGAAAAAAAATGTTGGTATTAATATGATAAAGTAACATATTTAATTGTTAGTAAAGTATATGTTGGTATTAAACAATTAATAACAACAGTTATATTTGTTTGTAAAAAGAAATGTTGGTACTTGAATTTTATACCAACAAAACATAATATCTGTTGGAATTAATCATTTATACCAAAATATATATTGTTTGTAACTAAATTTTTGTTGTTAAAATTCAATTATTTTTTAGTGAAATTTCACATTTAAATTGGATATAAAAACTTAGAAAACTTTTTATCTTTGTTTAGTTTAAAAACACACAGTGTTGTCCTGTCAGTGATATTAATTTTAAATTAATTTCTACCACTTATGTGATTATAATTTTGAAAAATAGATTACTTATTTGGAATAATAATAATTTATAATTTATAATAAGTTCACATTTATTTTTTTCTAAAAATATTAGCGAAATAGATTAAAATTAATTACACTAATTAAGAGAAACATTAGGTTAATAAAGTACTAAACCTTCAATTTAAAACCCATAACGACCTAGATAATTGTCCAAATATAATTTTATGGAAATTTTTATTCCATTTAACTTCCATTATTTATTTATTTTGGTTTTTTATGTCCTTTTTTATGTTAAAACATGGGTACACCTAATTTTTTTTCAAAAATTTCAAGTGTGTCCTTTCCCTTCCCTATAAAAGGCCAACACATATACCCACTTCATCACACCTCTAAAGCTCCTTTACTCACACAAAATATTATCCAAAAAGATCCAAATTTCCCTACCTTCCTCATAAAATGATTTCCTTGGGCATAAGGTAACATAAGGAATCCTTTTTTCATAAATCAAACTGAGTTACCTGATTAAGGGGTAAGGACTTATATCAAGCTCCTTTCCTTTATTTTCCTTCTCCACCACCTCCACTCTCTTTATTACATTATTTTATGAAAAAATAAGTATAATAAATATAATATGATGTTTTTATTCTTTGTTTTAAAACTAAAATTATACACACCTCCATCTAATTGATATCAAACACACTGTTTCTATGTACGATGAACTACTGTCTCACGAAAAGATGATTGTTCCTTTTTTCCTTTACCACCAATCATGGTGGCCATTATGATGGAAAATATATTTATATATATTATTTATAATATTTATTATATCTTTAAGCTTATTTATTAATTATTACAAATCATACCTTTTACTATCTATTTGGTGTTAATAGAATAATCTCATTTGAGGAAGTGTGGACTACTGGCCCCTCAAAGCGATGTGATTCGTTCACACACAACATGGAATGTATTGAGGATGAGTTTAATGAAATTATATGATATATATGATATATTAATACTAATATAATAATATGATATATATATATATACACACAAACATATATATATATATATATATATATATGTCATTTACACACTTTTTTTCAATACTACAATAAAAACAGAAACATTGTTCATGCCTATGTATGACTTACCATCTCCATGAACTGTGTATTTAATTTAATACTTATTAATTTTATATATTATTTTCATACACATATAATTTATATATATTATATTTATATCATGATTTACATTATGGAAATCATGATATAAGTATAAATACGAAAGATATAACAAAATAAGATACATGCGATGAACAATTCGAATATTACCCGAAGTGAACCTTTAACATAGAATCATTAAAAAGTGGGTAATATAAGGTCATGATAAAAAACATATATTTTATTATAAATAAGAACATTATTTTATAAAATATTTATAATAAACTTATATTTATTATATCATAATCTTATACGAGTATGAAGATAGTCAAGACACAAGTTAAGGGTGCTTCATCTCACTTTTAATTTCCATGAGATACATGTTATGTTACATAATCTTTACTTTTCTATAGTGTATGTAATAACCAATATTGTATTATATATATCTTATAATTAACTTTATGGGTATTCACATGTACATTTTATGATCCCCCTTTCACGGGGTTTAAGATTCAAAAGTTACTAAATCTGTAAAAACGTTTTGTCTCAATTTTCCTTCTTTGAGACTCATGTTTTTTATGCACCTAAACTTATTTTAAAGGTGTATATAATTCCATTTTACATGTTATATCATGAATATAATTATATTCATTATATTTTAATCTTCATGTAATTTCTTATTCTTACATTAATAGTATGATCCCATGTTACCAAGATATAAGAGTTTATTGAGACAATCTCACTAATTTTTGAGATTATTTATGTTTATGCTTCATTTGACGAAATATTATGATCCATATCTCAAGAAAACTCATGTGTTCCCTTATACTATACTATTTCATGATATAATAATGTATTGGTAACATTTTCTACTCTCTTTTACACAATATAGTTAAGAAGGTGTTTTTAAGAATGCCCGACTTTACACTCTCTTTGGTCAGAAATATATTCAAAACCATTATTTCTAAAAAGAGTTTCTAAGAATATTTTAACATTACCCTATAATATTTAAAATAATTTTTCACCATTATTATTTTACCAATATATTTGAAGGAATATTCTTCTCGTTATCACAAAAAGGTATATTTCATCCCTTTTTACTATGCAAAAGGAATGTTCTTTTTACATTGTACGAAATGTACATATTTACCTTCCATCATTTCTTTGAAGATTATTTTAAATTTTAAAAGGTTAATATTTAATAAAATGTATTTAAAAGAAATTTTATAGAATTTTTTTTAATTTTTTTAATTATTGTTTTATAAGTGTTGACGCTCCTTTTCGTCACATTTTCTAAAAGAATGGAAATGGAAATACCTTCAGTCCAAATTGATTCAGCCTTTGAAGAAAGCATCAAAAATCGACAAAGGCATGAACAAGGCTTCAAATGCACAAGGGTCGCGCAAGTTACCTCACTGTCGCGCAAGTATACTTGCGCACCGCCTAATGGTCACAAAAGTGACTTGTGCGCCCTAAGTGATAACCGCCCGGGGTCTTCTTCTGCCAATAAATAGACCCTGTGGGTCCCCCATTTAAGGAGGAATTTTTTTCCAAAAACTCAGATTTAAGCTCCCGGCGCCCTAGTCTCTTCTCAAAGCTTCCAAAACACTTCTAAGGTATTTTATTACCTAAAACGAAAGATATAAAGATGGGGAGGAAGGCCTAAGTGTTGAAACTCATCAACACTTGCGCGCCTGAGTGTCCAGTACTTAAGGGAAATGGCCACACTTGCACGCCGCCTTACTCCTTTAATAGAACTAGCGCGACCCTCTTCTGGAAGAACCTCAAGAGGATTCTAAATGCTTTAACAAGAGTCTCTCAAGTATTACCCTGCTGATTAAAAATCGTGCAAGTACCCATGTGTCGCACAGGTATACCTGCACGACCAGGACTTGCGCGCCCACGCAGTACCTGCGTGCCTGCCAGGACTTGTGCGCCCCTGCCTTTTTTGGGTGCCCTTCTTGCCCATTTCACCCCTCTTAAGCCATTCCACCTTTCCTATTCAAGATTCAGTCTTCAAGACACTCTTTAAATCCATTTATGGCATGATTTATTGATTTAAAATCCTTATTTGAAAGGAATTCTATGGAATATGTCTCAAAACCTAGTGATTTACACATATTTATGTCACTAAAGATTGAGATTTCATTCATTCATCCTCATCCTTTACGATGAGGGAACTCATTAACTGGGGCCTCCTTTTTAGGAGTAATCCCCAGTCCTCTAATTTGGGCATCCTCCTCAAGAGTAAGCCCCAACCCCCTAACCTAGGAATCCTCCTTAGGAGTAAGCCCCAACCATAATTTCATTAACCTTGGCCTCCTTTTCAAGAGTAAGCCCCAGTCCCCTAATTTGGGCATCCTCCTTAGGAGTAAGCCCGAAGTCCCTTAATCTGAGAATACTCCTCAGGAGTAAGCCCCAACCATAATTTCATTAACCTGGGCCTCCTTTTCAGGAGTAAGACCCAGTCCCCTAATTTGGGCATCCTCCTTAGGAGTAAGCCCCAAGTCCCTTAATCTGGGCATCCTCCTCAGGAGTAAGACCCAACCATAATTTCCTTAACCTGGGCCTCCTTTTCAAGAGTAAGCCTCAGTCCCCTAATCTGGGCATCCTCCTTAGGAGTAAGCCCCAAATCTTAATTCCCTTAACATGGGCTTCCTTTTCAGGAGTAAGCCCTAGTCCTATAATTTGGGCATCCTCCTTAGGAGTAAGCCCCAACCATAATTCTCAAAAATGGGCATCCTCTTTATGAGTAAGCCCCAAGTCCCTTAAATTTTCAAGTCTCTTAACATGGGCATCCTTTTCAGGAGTAAACCCCAGTGTTAATTTCTCTTAACCAGTCCTAATTTACTTTTGATCGGGGATTCCTTCTCAAGAGTAAAACCCAATCATAATTCCTCTCCTAATTTGGGCCTCTTTTCCAGGAGTAAACCCCAAGTTAGAGTATTCAAATCTCCATGAAGCACATATACCTTTATGGACCCTACTTCTGGATTTCTTCCCTGAAGTAAATCCTAATCTTCATTTATCTGGGTAGTCATACATACATAAGCCCCACATTATTTCTTATGATTACATCTTTCATGGCACAATTGTATGATTTTTACCAATACCTCTTGTTTCTCACACTGAGCATGACTCATGTGATATTAGAGTGTAAAATTAATTATGACATCCTTCTTTGAGCCATCAATCATAAACATCATACTCCCTTACTCGAACTACGTGGGTTCTGATTCCTTTTCTAAAACAAAGGATACATAGGTATCCCATCTGCGGGTTCGATCCCAACTCTGAAATAATCTATATCCTTCTGAATGAAAATAAACTTCAAGTGCCCCACTGAGTGTCTTTAAAACAGCATGGTCATCGTAATGACCAAGAGAATTCTATATAAATGTGTTGAAGGATACCATTGACCAAGAATATCTAATAAATAAAGATGATTATCTATCAATGAAGAACCTCGAATACATATAAAATATTCTCTAAATTTCCTAAATATTTAATCATTGATTGTCATATTTGAATGAAAACTCATTTTATACTTGGTAATGTAATAAGGATTCACGAACATAACTTAAATCTATAAATAGAGTCCCAAAGTAGACAATAATTCCCCTCAAAAAAGGTGTGATGAGTCTAACCTCCCATCCTCTTGACCAATGAAAATTCCTAAGCCTCATCATTCCACAAACTAATGAGCACCTACCTTTGGAAAGTAGGTCCAAATGGATGTGGAATCATTGGATGTTTCTGGTTCTATGAACAAACCCGTTATAAACCGATCAGAATGTTTGAACCTCCCATCAAGGAGGTCATCCTGAAATTCCGAGGGGAAACAAAAATGGTGAACCCAACATGAATCCTTAACCAAGTTAAAAGGATGTTTTACCTTTTTGTTAGGCCCCTATTTAAAACTCAATAAGAGGGCCAACAAAAACAATCATTGACATATATGCTCGTCCAAAATATGTAGTGGATGAATTTATCTTGATTACGTCTGTTATATCAAACAAGCACTCTTTTCCAAGATCTTATGCATTTCTATAATGGCTGCTCTCAGGTTCACACCTGTGAATACTGCTGCTACTCCTGCTGGATCATCGTCCACTCTGAGGATGATATCACCTACTCAGTGTCTTCAACGCTGGGTATCAAACGCGCTGGTTAAGGAGTACCGTCAACACGGTACCATCCCAACTCTGGAGGCTGACTGACAAGCCCCCCATGTGAACAACTCACACCGGTCATCCGGACAACGACGACCAGTGATCAAGAAGCAGGTGGTGCTGACTACCGTCTCCAACCTTTTCGGATCGTTATCCTCGAAATGCAATCACCATTCGCTCCCTTATTCTGGGGAGGTGAATGAGCAGGTCCCTCAGGGCCTTAATTCAAGCAAACAGGAGTCCTTCCTGAGGGCTCCCACCAACAATCGCCACCAGACTCGTGCGACAGTGTGCCCTCAAAATGATGAGGGTACCGACTCCAGGCGTTCGGATCAGGTTCATCGAACCCGAGCAGGCAAGATGAATCGCCAGAGGGGAAGTCCGGATAACAGTGAGTAGGTTATCATCTCTGCCATCTCCGGAGAATTCCACTAACCTAACATGGTGGCAAGCAATGAGCATCCACACACACTTGCCCGTTTTAATTCCGCTGTCCAGCAGGCTCGTCTGGCAGCATCACACCAATCCCGCTAGGCAATTCCGGCGGAGTACTATAGGTAGGAACATACTCCTATTTATACATCATTAGCTAGTCAGCAGGATCGTCTGACTACATATGATGAATCTCGTCAACTACGTTCGGTGAAGTGTAATCAGCAGGCACATACACCTGCTAGTACAAATCAAGCCTACCAACAGTCTCGTTTGGTAGCATTCAAAGAAGTTAATCAGAAAGCCCCGACGACAAATAGGAGGTAGACTCAACTCTCTGCCCCCACACTTGAGTACTATCAGGATTCACTGACAGGAAAAGGAGGACAGGAGCAGGAACATACACCTACTCCAAGCTCGGAATGGACGTATATCCCCGTTCCGGCAGCTGAAGTCACCAAGCATATTTTATCAATGGTGAAAGAGAAGAAGAAAATCCCTGCTCATATTCTGGATGCTTTCCAAGATATTATAACAACTTCAGCAACATCTTAGGGAAAGACACATAAATCTATCCCTACCAGTGGAGTGACACATCAACAATTCACTCCGGAACAGACACACACATCTATTCCAGTCCAAGAGGGTTGTGGGGCATACTCCCCCATATCATACAGACAACCAAGTTAGGCACATACACCTGATTTGAGTGGAGATCATTAGCTTAACCTGGCCATCTTTCCTGATCAGGAACATACACCTACTCAGAGTAGCAACTTTCATCAACATGTGGTTTCCAAGGCGAGTAAGAAGGCATCTAAGAAAAAGGCCCGCCCAACACAGTTAGGAGATCAATATCCAATCTGTAACAAGGCCTTGCTCGATGCTGGAGTCCTTGAATCCCTCAGATAGTTATCTGTTGAAATTAAAGATTCTACCCCCTCATTTCCCAATAGTGGGAACATTAATTCCGAAGGCCTTCAACAAACACTTCCTCATGAAGGCTTGCTTCATGAAAATTCGGTCGATCTCGAAGTTTCATCTTCAGATGAGAGCCACAGGAACCCTCTGTGTGGTCAGAAGACCAAGGAGCAAGAGATCTCATCTTTTGTTGTAACCCATTATGGTGGTCCTCCCCGTGATGATGAGTTTCGCTGTGAAAGTCCTCTCCGTAGTAGTGATGCACATTGCCCGGAAAATTCTCCAGTGGACAATGTAGTGCTGAGAAATCCCTCTTATCTTGAGGCACTTGCAAATGTGAAACCAGTCATGTATGATGATTCATCGCTATCAGGTGAAATACTTTCTCAATCAGAAGATAGCTCGGGGTGTAGGTCATTCTCCGAACCACCCCTAAGTCATTCATCTTCTAGTTTGATCAATGATTTCTCTACCAATCCTGTTGAATCCAATGAAGCAACAAGGAAACACCAACTCTAGTGAAATCAGGTAGAAGAATCTTCATCAAATGATAAAGAGGAAATGTTGAACATGAGAAAAAAACTGGCGAAAGGTGAAGTGCTAGTCATGTTTTGGCCTCTGGATGAATCTCAGTATGACATTCCAGAAATGTTGACGGAAGATGAAATTCATGATATTCATCTCAACATATGAAAAACTATTTATCAGTTGAAAAATAAAGTATTATCTTATGATGAATATGAAAATAATCTTAAGATAATAGAAGGGTTAAAACGTCAGATTGATTTGGTGTCTCTATCAGTCTCTCGATATCCGAAGGCTGAAAAGCAGTAGAGAGGCCTTCAACGTTCAAGCCTTGGTGTACTAAGAAGATTGCTTCAGTTAATTTCCAATGCTCTATCTGGTATTCGTGTCAGAGGATAGGGTGTTCATGGATCACTGCATTTCACGGTGCTCTCTAGTCAGCAAAGCCTGCCGAAAATGGTATCATGCAATGTTATTGCCCATGGCCGGCCACAGTCAGTGGGCTTTGTTTGTAATCAAAAGCTTGCCCAAGAACATGCCTCAACTAGTTCCTCTCAAAATCAAGAATACATAGAACAAGTTGTTGAATTACTCCTGCATCAAGCAAACGAGAATATTGAACAGGCCTCTCGTATGGAGCAAGCACATAATCAAGTGAAAGAAGTGTTAGAAATCATCCAACGGTCTTTTGAACCAGGTGATAAAAGTGGATACAGGTTAATGCATCCAGCTAATTTCTGGACTAAGGTTCGCAAGATGAGGAAAGATTTTAAGAGAGTCTCGGACATAGCATGTCAAGAGCCACCCCAGATCACCAGACTGGGGAATCTTTTAAACCAACCCTCAGAATCAACAAATAGGATTTGGGGAGTTGAGCGGAAACAACAGGAACAGCTCTAGTCCACCAGACTGGGGACTTTTTCAAATCATCAATCCCCTCCTCAGAGAAAGTCGGTCTTTTCTCGATTGGGGAATAAGCCTCAAGAGGAATGAAGATAGAAATTATCAGGAGATTCCCTCCAAATTATGGTTCTTCAAGAAGTTCCTGAGGGATCGAATCAACAAAAGGAAATGTCTCATCAAATACATGGAAGAAGGCAATATCACAGAAATGCTGATAGAAGGGATGTGATGAGTTATGCATCAATCAATGTCATCAATTTCGTTGTGGTTGATCCACCAGATGAGGCTCACTCAGGGGACTCAGATGAAGAGGTTTCTGCTCAAGAAGATGTACGCACCCACACAAATGAAGAAGGTGTGCGTACATGAAATCAAAGGATTACTCAAAACCTAGGTAATCCTTTGAGTAACCCACTTACCCCTCTCCGAAAAGGATCCAACAAAGGGAAGGGAAAGAACCAGGTTACATATCCTTCCTCTGGAGAATGTCAGTCACTCTAACTAGATAAAAGGTTTGCACAACAGGAGGAAAAAATGAAGGAATTAAGAAGGTTGAATGAAAAACTACTTTAGAGTATTCTTCTTCTTAATCATGATGGAGTCAGTCATCCAAAGGAATTTGTTGCAGCTACTGCGATGGATCAAGAATATCCTCCTCTATCAGTACACCCTCACAAGTCTAATCCTACAGGTCAAGTGCAACAACAGTTGGCTGTGATACCATCAGTTGCAACACCAACCACCACATCTGTCCAAGCTCCAGTCATTGCACCTACCCAAGTCCAAGTTCAACCGAATTTTTCTCAAAATTTAATAACTTCTATTGAGTCATTAACAGCTCGATTAGAAACTATGGAAGGGAAACGTGCGCAAGTTCAACCCGAAAAGAAATTTTACCCTGAATGGGTAGATTCAATCTCTCCTCCATCCAGTTTTGGGAACCCTATATTCCCTATTTTCAATGGATCAGGCGATCCTGAATAGCATTTGATGCATTACGCGTCTTGTTGCGATCCTATGATGGAAAATCTGGAGCAGCAAGAAGCAGTGAAACTCAGATACTTCGTGCGAACCTTGCAAGGACCAGTTTTTTGTCTGGTATACAAGCTTGCAATCCCGGTCAATTACCGGATGGGAGGATCTTCGCCAAAAATTCCTCCTTCAGTTCAGAACAACTTTTCCAAAGACAATAGTTTTCGATCTTACAAACTATAAGCAAAGGGATAATGAAAGGGTCTCTGATTTCATTGATCGCTAGAAGGGATTAACATATTCCTTAAGCTTAGCACTCCCTCAAGAGGAATTGTTTCCAATCTGTGTGGAAAATTTGCGTGACGAATTACGCACGCCGTTGATCCCTGTGAAATACACAGGAGGATTTCAAGACCTTACTGCTCAGCAGATTAAAAATTCCCTTATACAGGCTAAGACTAAATCTCATGTAATTCCATCAGCTCCAGGAAGAAGAATGGGTAAAGTAAAAACTACTATATTTATGCTTAAACAAGCACTTGTACCTGTTTCTACCTCAAAACCTTCATCTTATCAAAGGTCTCAACCTCCTGAGCGCCAACAACAAAGGCCGTTTCATCCAGACGATCAAAGAGATCAAAGACGAAAACAATTTGAGGATCTGAAGACCAAAACATACTATTTCCAAAATGAACAAGTTCCTGGTTATTTCATTTCGGATCTGGAAAACAATTTGGTTCAATTGCCAATGACCAAGAGGCCAAACAAGAAAGGAGATGAAGACTGTCCAAATTATTTCCCTTTTCATCAAATGTTGGGGCATCCCATCCAGGAGTGTTTTTTCTTCAAATACCTCCTACAAAAGATGGTCGACTGAGGACAAGTCAAACTAAAAGGCTTTTCAGCTCAGGTAGTATGTGTTACTTCTACAGTTACAGAGGAGGAAGGCGAATGGAAAGAAGTCAAAAGTAAAAATGCACAGAAGTATGATGATTGGATGGTCAGAAATACAATCAACCAAACTCATGCTATTTTTCGAACACAATTAAAGAAACCAATTGCGTCTTCTTCCATGAATGTTGTGGCAAAACCCTCTTCGTCAGAGAGAAATTCCTCAAAGAAATGACATGATTCAAAGAATGAAAAAGTATCAGAAGAAGATGAGTATGTGTCAAATCCTAAGTTGTCTTTGACTCTAGTGGAATTCATGGCATCTACTTCAAATACACGGGCACCGCCCCACCAAACAGAACAGCCTAAACAGGCTAATCAGGTAGAGTCTTCATCAGATGAAGAGTTAATCTTTGGTTCTATTAATATGATTCAATTAACAGATCCATATTCTAGTCACAGTTTCGATTTCAATGAGCCTGAATTCCCTGTATCAAACAGGGGAATCAGAGGAAGTTCCAGGAGCTCAGGATACAAGGGAAGACATGGATCTTTCATAATCCACTATTCCAATTCTACCCCTGCTAGAACTGTCTACGCAGCAGAAACTCATGGTAGATCCCTTCAGCGAGCTCAGCAAGAACAAGCAAGTTCTTCTACCAATAACAAATTCATTCCTGGAACAGTTATTTTGGAAGACCGGTTGAAGGTTCCATCTTCTTCCTCTCATCAAGTAAATGGATCTAATCAGTCTAATCTTCCAAAACCAGGAATATTGCCAACTCCTATCCCGATACAAGATGCATCAACTTCCAAAGCATCTGCTTCCAATGTACCTGCTAAACCACATATTCCTATTGGGAAACACAGATCTCTGGATCAAAATTATGATATATTGAAACACTTGGCCCAAGTACCAGCCAAGTTATCAATTCTGGATGCTCTGAATCTGTCAAAAGATCTTTGGGAAGCACTCATCGAGGCTTTGTCAAGTCCTCAGGAGTTTGAAACTGAAATTGTTGCAGCTGAAGTCTATCCCATAGAGAATAATCCTGCAGAATTATATGAAATAATATCTTTTACTAATGAAGATGAAGATGATGTTGTTCATGGACATATTAAACCATTGCACTTGTCTGGAAAGGTCAATGGTGTAGACGTCTGAAGAACTTTCCCTGACAATGGTTCAGGAGTCAACCTCATGCCCATTCGTACACTTCGTCGATTGGGCCTCACAGAATCTGATTTATCTCCTTCTACCATGATGTTACAAGGATATGATAAAAATGAACAAGAACCACTGGGTGAAGTTACACTCGGAACTTAGTTTTGAGATCTTGTATCCAATTTATATTTCATGGTTGTTGATCAAGACTCATCCTTCAACATCTTGCTTGGAAGACCCTGGCTCCATCAACATGCGGCTATCCCTTCATCATACCATCAATGTCTCAAATATTGTTTCGATGGTCAAGTTGGGACATTGTATGGTGAGAAGGCCCCATTCAAGACATGTGAGTCTCAATACATTGAAGTGGAATTCTATCACATGAAGGGAAGAGAGAAATCCACAACAAAGGAGATTACCAAAGTTAATGCTCCATATGGTTTGGAGAAAATTCCAGTAAATCCATTTACACATGTGAGTATAGATTATGTGTTGCCTATCATTCAAATTGACAAGATAGACCCAAATCAAAATACTCTTATGGAAAGATCCATAATTTCAATTAAGGCAATCGAGCCAGACAACATGGGAGAAATTGGTAATCTACCAAGCAATGATGAAAGCACAAATGGTGACATCTTCATTTCATCTGCTGAAATTCAACAAGTCTATGCTTCGCCAATTAGGCCAGAAGAAGTTATAGCAACATTGTAGGTGAACAATGATGTCGATTCTCAATCCATCATCTCCTTTTTATTACCCAAAGAAGACCCTTCATCATCAATCGGGTCGGAAATGGAAGATTCTTCTTCAAGATATGAAAATTTTGACATCTCTTCTGATCATGAAAATTATACTTTATCATCTACTATGAAAGTTGAAATGGAAGAAATAACACATGATAAAGAAGAAGAGGAAGATCTCAGAGATGCTCCTCCAGCATTTGAAGATGGTATCTCTACCACTGTGGATGAACTCATAGAAATAAATCTGTGTACAAAAGAAGATCCACACCCCACTTTAATCAGTGCGACCCTGACTCTTGAAGAGCAAGAGAGGTATATTTCTTTTCTGAAGAAAAATAGAGATATATTTGCCTGTAACTATACAGAAATGCCTGGGCTTGATCCTGATGTTTCTACTCATCAATTGGGTTTACCAGAAGAACATCGAGGATTTAAGCAAGCCGCGAGAAGAACACACCCAACTTATGCTTCCAAAATTGAAGATGAAGTGGATAAGCTTTTCAAAGATAAATTCATCAGAGAAGTTCAAAATCCCAAGTGGTTGGCTAATATTGTCCATGTAAATAAGAATAAATGACAAATTAGAGTTTTCCTTGATTTCAGAGATCTTAATCGTCATTGTCCTAAGGATGATTTCCCAGTTCCGATTACAGAACTTTTAATTGATGCAACAGCTGGCTATGAAGCACTTTCCTTCATGGATGGATATTACGGATATAATCAGATCTGAATGGCCCCAGAAGACGAGGAATCTACAGCCTTCAGATCCCCTAAGGGTGTGTTTTGCTACCGGGTAATGCCCTTTGGCTTAAAGAATGCAGGTGCAACTTATCAGCGTGTCATGCATCGTATCTTCAAACCCTTCTTAGGGAAGTTTGTTGAATTCTATGTAGACGATTTGGTAGTTAAATCCAAACAACTTTCTAATCACTTGGCTGATTTGGAAGTCATATTCCTCAAGCTCCGACAACATAATTTGAAGATGAACCCCTTAAAATGTGCTTTTGGGGTAACCTCAGGAAAATTTCTCGGCTTTGTTGTATGCCATTGTGGCATTGAAGTCGATCCTGAGAAGACCAAGTCAATCCTTGGTATGTCACCTCCTCAAAATTTGAAATAATTAAGAGGACTTCAAGGACACTTAGCCTATATTCGGCGTTTCATTTCCAATTTAGCAGGAAAAAGTTTACCCTTCACCAAATTGATGAAGAAGGGAGTCACTTACCAGTGGACTGAAGAATGTCAAGAAGCATTCGATATTCTCAAGAAATACCTCTTGAGTCCACCGGTACTCATGCCACCTGTTGAAGGAAGACCACTTATCCTCTACGTGACAGCTCTAGAGCGATCATTGGGTGCCTTTCTTGCTCAAAAGAATGATGCTGGGAATGAAAACAGCCTCTACTATCTCAGTCGAACTATGCTTGAAGCAGAAACCCAGTATTCAAGTATTGAGAAGTGCTACCTGGAATTAATATTTGCAGTTCAGAAATTAAGAAACTACCTGAAAAATCATGAGGTCCAATTGGTATCTCGCAATAACCCACTCAAATTCATCCTTAGTCGTCCAATGCTTACAGGACATCTAGCAAGGTGGGTAGTTATTTCGCAGTAATTCGACATTCAGTATGTGTCTCAAAAGGTGATAAAGGGCCAAGCTCTGGCTGATTTCCTGGATGAACACCCTTCAGTGGAAGACACATCTTCAGATATTGAACTCCCTGATGAGGAAGTCTTCTCTATTCAAGAAAGTCCTCAGGCATGGGAAATGTATTTTGATGGTGCTTCCAGAAGTCCAACAGGGAGGAAAATGGAAAATCCTAAATTCAACAAAGTTGGCTTAGGAATTGTGCTCATTTCTCTAGAAAAATCAGTGTTACCTTATTCCTTGTTATTGTGGGAAAGTGGTACCAATAATGAAGCAAAA
This sequence comes from Viscum album, assembly GCA_963277665.1. NCBI lineage: Eukaryota > Viridiplantae > Streptophyta > Magnoliopsida > Santalales > Viscaceae > Viscum > Viscum album. The sequence continues at coordinate 366,877,725 of OY728137.1, forward strand.
TACCAAGCTCTCATCGTAGGATTGGAATTAGCACTTCAAGCACAAGTGAATCACTGAAAGGTGAAAGGTGGTTCAGACCTGGTAATCAAACAAGTCAATGGGGATCATGCCATCAGAAAAGAATAACGAATACCTTTGTATGATTACGTCAGAGAGTTAATGGAGGAATTCCCTTTGGAACCAACATTTTCTTTTGACCCAAGATCACAAAATGCTCAAGATGATGCACTGGCTAATATAGCCACAGCTCTGGCAGATCCAAATTGGGACGAGACAACCATCAGTATTTCCCACTGTCGTGAAATTTTACCTTATGTTTGAATCAGAATAGAGAAAATTAATGAAATTAGTCCCATTCCTAAACCGTATGGTCATACTACAGGATGGATGTCACCTATCAGGGAATACCTTCAAAATGGAACACTTCCACCTGATAGAGCTGAGAAAGAACAAATCTGGTGACGTGTGGTCAATTTTACTCTTTATTATAGCCCAAATCACCTAGAGAAAATTCTCTACAAATGTGGTTTTGATGGAGTTCTCTTCAGATGCATTGATGGTGATGAGATAATGGCTGTCATGAAAGAAGTGCATACAGGAGTCTGTGGTGCCCACCAGTCTGGATATAGACTTTCTGATCAGATTTGAAGGCTTGGATACTTTTGGCCTTCAATGATATAAGATTGTGTCGATTTCACAAAGAAGTGTCATTCATGCCAAGTACATTCCAAATTCATTCATCAACCTCCAGAGTTGCTTCATACATCTAAATACTCATGGCCATTTTCCACATGGGTAATGGATGTGGTGGGACCTTACCCTTCGGCTACGACCAAGCAGTTTAAGTACATTCTTACTGCTACTGACTTATTTTACAAATGGGCAGAGGCAATGCCTCTCAAGGAAGTCAGTTCTAAATGCATTGTTAGCTTAATCAAGTCTAACATCATTACCAGATTTGGTGTCCCTCATACCATATTGACGGACAATGGCACCAACTTCTGTTCATCCGAGGTGAAGAAGTTGTATAAAAAATACAACATCAAATCCAACCATTCATCTCAGTATCATGCAGTGGCAAATGGCTAGATAGAAGCCTTTAACAAGACTCTTTCAAATATACTGCAAAAGATGGTGGATAAAGATAAGAGGTCATGTCCTAATAAACTCTTTCATTCTTTATGGGATTATCGGACTACCACCTGCACTGCAACTCGGTCAACTCCATATTCATTGGTATATAGAACAGAAGTCGTCTTTCCCATTAAAGTTCAACTACCCTTGCTCAAAGTTGCCATTTGTGATCAATAATATACAGATGAACAATATCAAAAGCGATTGAATGAATTGGAATGGTTAGATGAGAAAATATTGTGCACATTGCACCACTTGGAAGTCTATCAGAATTGAATAACACGAGCTTTTAACAAAAAAGTTCATCTTCGTTCATTCACTCAGGGAGAATTGGTATTAGTTCTCAGAACTCCAATGATACCAGGAAATAAACCTCCCAAGCTTGAGCCAAAATGGGAAGGACCTTATTCAATACATAGGGTATACTCCAATGGAGCTTATTCATTAATCTCGATTGATGGAGAACTCATCACTACTCCAACCAATGCCAGATTTTTGAAGAAGTATTTTGTATAAACACAAAACATTCATCGTCCTTGCTATATGACATTAAACTATACAACAATGGTCCAGACATATGACCTTAAACTATTTGTACTTTCATCCCACATGACATTAAACTGTGAAAAAGTTCTCTAAATGGTCCAGTATGACCTTAAACTGCACCATGGTCCAGTATGACCTTAAACTGCAACTAGGTCCTGTATGACCTTAAAATGCATCATCAACTGTCCATGCATATGACCCTGAACTATTTGCAATTACCTTACGTCCAACAAGACATTAAACTGTGATGTCCTAACTACATGATGTTAAACTGTATAAAAGTCCCTCATGTACAGAAAGACGTTAAACTACATAATCATCAAAGGTCATGTATGACCTTAAACTACACCACCATCCAGCAAGACGTTAAACTACGTCGTCGACGGTCCATGCATATGACCTTAAACTATTTTCACTTTCGCCCAACATGAAGCTAAACTGTGAAAAAGTCCCTAATACGTCCAACATGATGTTAAATGGTGTACTCTTTTGTCCTCACTGCATGACATTAAACTGCACAGTCCCCCTTTCATCCAACATGACGTTAAACTATATTGTCCCCATCGTCCTGACTACATGATATTAAACTGTACAGAAAGTCCGTGATACGTCCTACATGACATTAAACTGTACTTTTTCCCTACTACATGACACTAAAATGTGCAACACCAATAGTCCTAACTGCAAGACTTTAAACTAAATAGTCCCTTGATATGTCCTGCATGACATTAAACTGTGAATTGTTAAGGTTGTTGTTACCTCTTGTTTCTCACACCGAGTATGACTCACATGATCTTAGAGAAAACCTCATCCATAACACTCTCTTTGGGCCTCTAACCATGTGTAAGTCCCAACAACATCATTTTTTAGGTCATTGTCCCCAAGAACAACTTGATTATTAATTCATTCTTTAATTGAACTACGTGGACTTTGATCCTTGTCTTCTAGGCTGGGTACGTAGGCAACCTCCTAAGGTTGAATCCCAAAACCAATCTCTTCACATCAGTTCATCTCCACCTCATACAATGTTAATTCGTGAAACCGCCCCTAAAATCAATATCTTTACATTGGTTCACTTTCATCCTTTCTATACGACGTTAAACTATACAACACTTTTGTCCAGTATGAAAATAAACTACAATATTCTCTGATACCCTCACCAGGGAGGAAACCATTATTTACATTGATTTTTCAATCATGTTTCATTTCAAATACTACGTGCATACATGGCAACTCCCAAACCTTTTATCTTGGGTTAAACCATCATTGTACTAAAATCCCCTTTCACCCTTCACATGTACGAACCAAATTTGTACAGAGGGTATTTCTAGAACTATGTGGTCTTGATTCCCATCCTTATGGGATATGTAGGAACATTCAAGTATCCCTCGAATCTAGCCCCAAGTCTTTGGTCCTAACCCCAAATTCCACTTTCAGTTCCCTGGATAAAAAGTCCCCATGAAAGCACACATTGTGTATTTCTTTTAATGGTCCAAGCACTATGACCCTAAACTAAAATCTCTAATACTTTTGTCCCACACGATGTTAAACTGTAGTTTAAGAACTAAGTATGGCTTGATTCCCATCCTTATGGGATACGTAGTGAAGTCCAACATTTTAATTCAGGACCCAGCCACAACATGATTATGGTTAGCATTGATCTGTGTATCTCTGTATACATTGGACAATACCCATATTTATGTGTCATAATCCTAACCTTAAATATTTTCAGATCTTCATAAACCCTTTTCTTGACTTCTAGTCACAAAAATGTCAAACTTCTGAGAGTTCTTTTGGCTGACTATGCAGTACGTGCCCTTAGGTGGCCTTGCATAAACAGTCTACATAACAGACTTGTCAGCCAAAATATATTATTATTTGACTATGTAGCCAATGCCCTTAGGTGGCCTTGCATAATTCAACCCCCTAATGGGTTTGTTAAATAATAGTAACTTCATTCTTGGGAAGAAAGCCTCTTTTGTACTTATTGGTCTTAAATAACAGTATGTAGGGATCCGAAAAAAATAGCCATCCTTAACATATTTGTCCCATATCCTTTTTCATGATCTGAAAGTATTCAAGTCTATGGTTTATATTCTCCTTCCCTACGTTTGGGTCAGACCTTCGTAGGAGTGATGTCCATCTAGTTCTTAGATAATCTTGTTTGGAAATATCTTCTCCATACTCAAGTAACTCTTTCCATACAGCAAACTCTATACTTTGGAAAATTTGAATCTCCATAAACTTTCACTGGCTTTTAGCACTAGGAAAGTAAATTTCTGAGAGTTCTTTTTCCTGACTATGCAGCATGTGCCCTTAGGTGGCCTTGCATAAGTAGTATACATAACGGACCTGTCAGCCAAAAGATATTATTTATTTAACTATGCAACCAATGCCCTTAGGTGGCCCTGCATAATTCAACCCCCTAATAGGTTTGTTAAATAATGGTAACTTCATTGTTGGGAACTACTTCTTCTAATGTCTTTTATCTCTTTTTCATATCATTCCTTAGGTTAAAATATTCTTAAGTCATAGTTTACATATTTTCCCTCATACTTGAGTACGGTAATATGTTTTCAGATGAATTGTAAAGGAATTGAGCCAATTCTAATTCATTAGGTCAAATCTATTTCGACCTTAAACATTAGCCTTTTTAGTCCAACATGCATGACTTTAAACTGCCAGATTTTTTATTTCTTCTCACCTTAGAGTCAAATCCTCTTTTCTCTCCAAATCCAACTCTGAGGGGGGACTTTTTTTTACGCTCCTTTTCATCACATTGTCTAAAAGAATGGAAAGGGAAATACCTTAAGTCCAAATTGATTCATCCTTTGAAGAAAGCATCAAAAATTGACAAAGGCATGAACAAGGCTTCAAATGAACAAGGGTCGCGTGAGTTACCTCACTGTCACGCAAGTATAATTGCACACATCCTAATGGTCACGCAAGTGACTTGCACGCCCTAAGTGATAACTGCCCAAGGTCTTCTCCTACCTATAAATAGACCCTATGGGCCCCCCATTTAAGGAGGGATTTTTTTTCAGAAACTCAGATTTAAGTTCCCGGTGCCCTAGTCTCTTCTCAAAGCTTCTGAAACACTTCTAAGATAATTTCCTACCTATAACAGAAGATATAAAGAGGGGGAAGAAGGCCTACGTGTTCAAACTCATCAACACTTGCGTGCCTGAGTGGCCAGCCCTTAAGGGAAATGGCAAAACTTTCACGCCGCCTTACTCCTTCAATAGAACTTGTGCGCCCCTCTTCTGGAAGAACCTCAAGAGGATTATAAAGGCTTTAACTAAGAGTCTCTCAAGTATTACCCTGCTATTTAACAATCGCGCAAGTACCCATGTGTCGCGCAGGTATACCTGCATGACCAGGACTTGCGTGCCCATGCAGTACCTGCGCGCCTGCCAGGACTTGCGCACCCCTGTCTTTTTTGGGTTCCCTTCTTGCTCATTTCCCCCTTCTTAAGCCATTCCACATTTCCTATTCAAGATTAAGTCTTCAAGACACTCTTCAAAGCCATTTATGGCATGATTTCTTGATTTTAATTCCTTATCTGAAAGGAATTCTGTGGAATATCTCTCAAAAACTAGTGATTTACACATATTTATGTCACTAAAGATTGAGATTTCATTCATTAAACCTCATCCTTTACGATGAGAGAACTTATTAACTGGGGCCTCCTTTTCAGGAGTAAGCCCGAGTCCTCTAATTTGGGCATCCTACTCAGGAGTAAGCCCCAATCCCCTAACCTGGGCATCCTCCTCAGGAGTAAGCCCCAACCATAATTTCATTAACCTGGACCTCCTTTTCAAGAGTAATCCCTAGTCCCCTAATTTGGGCATCCTTTTTAGGAGTAAGCCCCAAGTCCCTTAATCTAGGCATCATCTTCAGGAGTAATCCCCAACCATAATTTCATTAACCTGAGCCTCCTTTTCAGGAGTAAGCCCCAATCCCTTAATTTGGGCATCCTCCTTAAGAGTAAGCCCCAAGTTCCTTAATCTGGGCATCCTCCTCATGAGTAAGCCCCAACCATAATTTCATTAACCTAAGCATCCTTTTCAGGAGTAATGCCCAGTCCCCTAATCTTGGCATCCTCCTTAGGAGTAAGCCCCAAATCTTAATTCCCTTAACCTTGGATTCCTTTTCAAGAGTAAGCCACAGTACTCTATTTTGGGCATCCTCCTTAGGAGTAATCCCCAACCATAATTCTCAAATATGGGCATCCTCTTCAGGATTAAGCCCCATGTCCCTTAAATTTTCAAGTCTCTTAACCTGGGCATCCTTTTCAGGAGTAATCCCCAGTCTTAATTTCTCTTAACCAGTCCTAATTTACTTTTGATCGTGGATTCCTTCTCAGGAGAAAAACCCAATCATAAGTCCTATCCTAATTTGGGCATCCTTTCCAGGAGTAAACCCCAAGTTAGATTATTCAAATCTCCATGAAGCACATATACCTTTATGGACCCTGCTCCTGGATTTCTTCCCTGAAGTAAATCCTAATCTTCATTTATCTAGGCAGTCATACATACATAAGCCCGACATTATTTCTTATGATTGCATCTTTCATGGCACAATTGTCTGATTTTTACCAATACCTATTGTTTCTCACACCGAGCATGACTCACATGAGCTTAGAGTGTAAATGTAATTATGACATCCTTCTTTGAGCCATCAATCAAAAACATCATACTCCCTTACTCAAACTACGTGGGTTCTGATTTCTTTTCTAAAACAAAGGATACGTAGGTAGCCCATCTGCGGGTTCGATCCCAACTTTGAAATAATCTTTGTCCTTCTGAATGACAATAAACTTCAAGTGCCCCACTGAGTGGCTTTAAAACCAGCATGGTCATCATAATGACCAAAAGACTTCTATATAAATGTGTCGAAGGAGACCATTGACCAAGAATCTCTAATAAATACAGATGATTCTCTATCAATGAAGATCCTCGAATACATATAAAATATTATCTAAATTTCGTACATATTTAATCATTGATTGTCAGATCTGAAGGAAAAATCATTTTATACTTGGTAATATAATAAGGATTCACGAACATAACTTAAATCTATAAAGAGAGTCCCAGAGTAGACAATAATTCCCCTCAAAAAAGGTGTGATGAGTCCGACCTCCCATCCTCTCGACCAATGAAAATTCCTAATCATCATCAATACACAAACTAATGAGCACCTAACTTTGGAAAGTAGGTTCAAATGGATGTGGAATCATTGGATGTTTCCGTTTCTACGAACAAAACTATTAGAAACCGATCGGAATGTTTGAACCTCCCATCAAGGAGGTCATCCCGAAATTCTGAGGGGAAACAATAAGTTTTCAAGGAAAAATGTTTTCAAGATTTTTTCAAGACTTTTTCATAAGTTTTCAAAGTATTTTCAAAGAAATGGTTTTCAAAACATTTTAATCTTATTTCTTATGTTTTAATATAAAAATATTTTCAAAATATTTGAAATATTTATTCATAAGTTATCAAAGTGTTTTCAAAGAAAAATGTTTTTAAAATTTTTTGATTCTTATTCTTCATGTTTTTAAGAAAAAAAGGTTTTAAAAATGATTTCAAGTCTTATTTATAAGTTTTCAAGGTATTTTTGAAGAAAAATATTTTCAAATGGTTTTACGTATTAAGAATACTTTTTCCAATAGAAAATTATATTTTCCTTAAGAAACATTTTTAAAATACATTTCTAAATTATCTTCCATATAGGGTGAAATCTGTTGATGTTAGTCATGCCTTTCTAGAAAATGATCTAAAGGTTCTATTCATATCCTTTAAATGAATTTCTTATTCTTAATTCATGGTCACTATGAAATCCATTTCTCTTTCATGGATTATATTTTTAGAAAATCTGTTTCTTTTCATGGGTTATGTTTATGATGAAATGATTATGAAACCTGTCTCTTTCCACAGGTAATGATATGTTTACATGTTTATGATACCTATTTCATTTAATGGTTATGATATGTTTATTTATGATCTTTTGGCACATGTATGTATGATTTCATTATGAGATGTGTGGGACCTATATCTCTCTATAATGAATTGGGTAAAGGTTTTTATCTCATGAGATAGATAGGGTTGGAACATGGGTGTACTTGGTTCAGTAATACATGACTGGAATGAGGGTTTACTCAGTCCAGTAGTATAGGGTAGGAATGAGGGTTTAATCAGTTTAGTAACACATGGATATAATGAGGGTTTACTGAGTTCAGTAATATAGGGATGGAATGAGGGTTTAATCAGTTCAGTAATATAGGGTTAGAATAAAGGTTCACTCGATTCAGTAATACAGGGCTGGAACGAGGGTTTACCCGGTTCAGTAAAGGACTTTTTCCACTAATATGGTATTGGAAGTGATGCATTGGATACTTTGGAAATCATATTATATGCTTATGTGTCTTCCACAATTCCATGTTTTTTCCTACGTTATTCTTTCATAGATTATGCTCTTTATTTATTTATGATTCATGCCTATTGAACTACCAAGATTTATGAAATGATTCATGTTTATGATCAATGATATGCATGGTATGATCTTCTAATGTTTTTATCATGTTCTCATACTTATATTCTAATGTTTATACTTAAATGTCTTCTATGTTTACCCATACAGAGCATTTGAGCTCACCCCTTTCTTATGTTTCCTTTTTACAGGTCACAAAGAAAGGTTTTAGGTAGAAGTAATAAAGGCGTAAATCCTTATGGGAGATGTTGAAGATCTTTCACCAGAGTAGGATATTTTTTTACATGTTTCTAAATACACTAAACTATTATGGTCCTCGGGCATGTATTTTTCAAACATAATAAATATTCATCTAAAATGATGAAATATCTATGTATTTTAATCCCAGGTCATTATAGTTGGTATCAAAGGAAAGGTTTAGTCAACCTTTGTAAAATAGGATAAGAAATATTTAGTGATATCCCTAGGTATATTTATAAAAATATGTATAGGGATTTCTCTAAGGATAAGTATAAGGATGAGATAAAATTTAGGAAATTATTTTGGAATTTTGGAAAAGGATAGAGTGAGTGATTTCCAAGAAACACATCCTTGTATGAATACTACAGGTGTATGTGGCTCTTAAACAGATGTACCTAGGGGTAACAACTTCTAAAAGATATTCTGGGGATCACTTAGGGTAATATGGTACACAGAAGGTTTGAAACTCCTTGGGGATATGCTTTGGTAATTCAAAAAATCTTCACGAACCATCATGAATGATTAAAATAAAAGTTTTATATGAATAACATAGTATAAACCTATGGTGTCATAGATTAAAGAATGTGACATTATTTATATATGATATAAGTAATTATTTTCATGTCTGTGTGGTTTTATGCTATGATAAGTAATACTCACACTATGCTTTGGGTTTTAGTCAATGACGAGAAATGAATGGAACTTGAATAATATTGAATGTGATGGAGGATTTTTTTGATGAGAAGTCAAGTGGGATGATAATTGGAGTGAAATATGTTGTGATCATTACTAATCTATTTTCATAGAAAGTGATTAACAATATTTACCTTAACCAACTCTCAGACTCACCAAGGAAGAGAAAGGGGGAGTTTGCTGAGAGTTCAGGCAATGGAGACCATGTAGCAAAGAAGATTCAATATATTTTATGACTAAAATGTGGAAATAATCACCTATGTGAATGTATTATAGGAACAATAAGATGTTTTTTGACTGGAGAAAACAATGACACAAATTAAGTGACTGTAAGGGAAAAATGAAGAGTTAAGTTAATGAAATGGATGAAAATATTTGTCTCCCTAAGACACCGTTGAAGGTCACGTGTTTTAAGTGTGGAGAAAATGTTCATGATGAAAATCAATTTCCCAAGAGAAAAGTTCCTAAATATAATCAACATAGTGGTGTGAGTAATGATTACATTTTGGATGATGAAGAGAGTATAAATGGAATTTGAAAGTAATGAGGTGTTATGTAATAGTATAAAGTATCATTTTTATTGGATTGAGGATGAATTAATTGATGTTTTTATGTATTTTGATTCAAAAGTTATGAATGGTTAAATATACAAGGATTGTTCTACTTATATTTTTTTCTCTGTATTGACAAGTTTATATTTAATGTTCCAGACGAATTGGTGAAGCGATTTAATGACATGGTGATATTTTGACTAAGGGAATAAACCTTTAATATGTTTTTTATGTTAAGATAATGTTTTATGGAAAAAGATGTGTGGGCTATGAGTAAGTAAATTGGAAAATAATCATTAACATGGAACAAACTAAGGACTTGTTGATAAGTGATTTGTGCTATCGTTGATGAAGTTTACATTATTTTTGGATTTAAGGAATAAATCCAATAAACTTTAGAATAAGAAATCATGAATGATTTCCAAATGGATTTATGGTAATATTGGTTGTTACCATGTTTTGGGATAATTTATGATGGGGTAATTCACATTTTTTGAATGTGAAAACCAAGAGATTAATTTTTGTTTTATAAGGTAGTCCATGTTAAGTTGATTTTTTGAAACTCTTTCTAATATTTTGTATTTTCATATTTAAGAAGGGTTATGAGGTTAACTGTTAATGAAAAGTTTAATTTAAACATAGGAGGAAGTATTTGTGCCCTGATTTTGTATTCAAAACCTTAGATCAAAGGATATTTAGTGATTAAACATATTTCAAGGATGTCCATATTATATATTTTGGAAATTATATTCCTTCTGTTTTAAAAATAAAGGACATCAAATATGTGGGGTAACAACCAATCAAGTCTGGCAAGGTCGTGGGTCTTGAACCCATAACCGAAGGACAATAAGGGTTTCATGCCTTCTACTGGCCCACATTATGTCCTGGTTAATGTATATTTATTTTTAATGAATAAATATTTATGATGAACTAGTAATATTACTTTTATGTTTATAAATTAATGCATGTTGATTTTGAGAAGACAAATAATTATAATTTTCATTCTTTTATGGGACTTAAGATTCGTTAAATGTGTATTTTTTTCTTTATGCATCAATGTTAATTTATGTACATTCATTTCATTAGGTAATGTATGTATTATAAAATTTTCAAAGCACAACCCAAGAATTAAATTTTGTTTATATAAATTTATCAAGAATTACTCAACATTCAAAAAGTGATACAAAAAAATGTTTTCCTAATAACTTAAATTTTGTTGAACCAATGGATTCTAGAATCATCACTGATTTATGAATTTGAGGCCCTCAAATTTCCTTTTATCATTCTATTATTTTGTATTAATGAACTAAATCACTCTATATAAATATTTACTCTTTTCATCTATGTCCAATCTTCACTCCCAACCCATGTTCTCCAATGTGGAAACCCAATTATATGTTACTTTGGGTAACTATTATGGTTCTAAATTTCCTATTTTAAGAGAAGTTTTAGTATCCATTTTTATGATGGGGTTTTCTATGAATGAAAATTTAAAAAAGTAAAACTTTGATAACCTAGATGAATTTCATGGGAGAAATTCATTTCAATGGGCTAGAATGTTACAACTTGAGATTTTGTGATTTTTTTTCAAATTAATTTAATCTTTTTATATTTTTTATTTCACACAATACTATTTTTTTTCACTGAGACAAAATTAAATTTCACATGGAAATTTATTTCCATATGTTACATGCAACACTGACTTGGCATACATTACATATAACAAAAATATTATCATACATTACAAGAAAGATTGACCTTCCTCAATGGATTGCGTAACACGTAAGACTGAGTCTTACCTAACTATAATATTTTAGTAAAAATATTATTATATTGAAATATAACATAGATGTTAAGTTAATGTAAATGAATAGTATTAATGAATTTATGAAAATATGTGGTTTACACAAATATAAGATGAATTCATAGGTAACCAATTAATTAGGAATGAATATGAAAACTGATTGAATATAAATGAAAATATTATTATAGTCACAAAGATAATTTAACCTAGTAAATTTAATTAATTAAAAATTTTAAGTGATATTAATTTTATAAATATTTTATATATTCAATAAAATATTTTTGATATTCATCCAATAGATTGGATATACATAAGATAAGAACAATCCAATTTTTAGCATAAAAACCTATTTTTTATAAAGGTAGTTTTATCACCTTTTAATGAAGAACCAATTTTAAATAAAAATTTTGGAACTTTTATGGATTTAATACGTCAAAACAAACTTCATATTTTAATAGATACATGAAAATAATGTCAGGATAAATTTTTGTAATTTTTTCGAAAGGTTTTATTTTTTATTGAATAGTTAAAAATACATGATTTTAATTCAAAACTGCATTGTAATATAATTTATTTATACGGTTGAATTATATTTTTAATTGGTTTTAATGTTTATTTATATAATATTTTTATAAATTCATCCAATTTAGGTTATTAGAACAAATTTCACATCAAAATTGGATGAAAAAACTTAGCAAACTTTTGGTCTTTTGTAACTTAAAAAACCTGTAGTATCATCCCATCAGCGGGATTAATTTTAAATTAATTTATGACAGTTGTATGATTAGAATATGAAAAATTGGATTAAATATTTGGAATGAGAGTAATTTATCATTTTTAATAAGGTCAATTTTTTTCCAAAAATATTAGTGAAAGTGATTCAAATTAATTACATCGGTTAAGAGAAAACTTAGATTAATAAAGTACTAAACTTTAAATTTAACATCCAAAACGTCCTATACACTTTAAAACAAACATTTTATGGACATTATTATGAAATTAAACTTCAATTATTGTGTTAATATTTTGGTATGAATTTGTTATGTAAAAATGTGGGTACACCTAACTTGTTTTCAGAAATGCCAAGTGTGCCCTTTTCCTTCCTTATAAAGGCCATTACCTCTACCCACTTACTCACACCTATAAAACCCCCTGAATCACCAAAAAAATGGTAAAATAATTTCCCAAAATCCCTTTCTTAATCATATAAGCATTACTTTGGGAATAATGCAACTGAATTAATACTGTTGGTACTAACCAAAAGGAGTTACCCGATTAAGAGGTAACATCTTCTCTCAATATCCTTTCCTTTATTTTCATTCTCCACCCCTACAATATATTTATTACATTATTTTATGAAAAAAACTATACTGAATATACTAAGATATTTTTATTCCAAGGGTTCTACCTAAAATTACACACACCTTCATCTAGTGGATATCGAACATACTGTTTCCGTGTACGGTGAACTACTGCCTCACAAAATGATAATTGTTCATTTTCCTTTACCACCAATCATGATGGCCATTATGATAGAAACTATATTTATAGATGTTATATATAATATTTATTATGTATTTAATCTTCATTATTCAGTTTTAGAACTCATAACTTTTACTTTCCATTTAATGTTAATACGATAATCTCGTTTGAGGAAGTGTAGACTACCGCCCCCTCAAAGCAATGTGATTCATTCATACAAAACATGGAATGTATTAAGAATGAGTTTGGTGAACTTATATGAAATATATGATATATTAATTCCACTTGAATAATTATATATATACATATATACATAAATACATATATATATATATATGTAATTTACATACTTTCTTTCAATGTGACAATAAAAACAGAAACAATGTTCATGTGTACGTATGGATTACCATCTCTCTGAATGGTGTATTCCATTTGACACTTATTAATGATATATATTATTATAATATATATATATAATAGATATGCATGATATTTATATCATTATTTAAATTATTGAAATCATGATATAATTATAAGGACCAAATATATAACAAATTAAGATACATTTGAAGAACAAAGAAAATGTTATCCGAAGTGAAACTTTATCATAGGATCGTTAACAAGAGGGTTGTATAAGGTCATAATAAAACCATATATGGTATTATATATAAAACTATTCTTCTATAAAATATGTATAATAATCTTATATTTATTATACAAAAATATTGTATGAGTATGAATAGATTCGAGACACAAGGTAAGATGGTTTCATCTCACTTTTAATTTATGTGAGATACATGATATGTTCGACACTCTTCCCTTTTTTGTGGTGTATGTACTGCCAGTTATTGTATTATATGTATCTTATAATTAAATTTATTGGTATTCACATATCCATTTTATGATCCTCCTTTCATGGGGTTTAAGATTTAAAAGTTACCAAATAAGTAAAAATGTTTTGTCTCAATTTTCCTTCCTTGAGACTCATGTTTTGTTATACACCTAAACTATTTTTCAAGGTGTAAATAATTCCATTTTATATATTATATAAATAATATAATTCTATTCATGATATTTTAATCTTCATGTGATTCCCTTTTCTTACATGGAGAGTATGATCCCAAGTTACCAAGTTATAAGAGTTTATTTAGAAAATCTCATTTCTTTTTTAGATTGTTTTTTAATGCTTATTTTGATGAAATATTATGATCCATATCTCAAAAAAACTCACGATTTTCTTTATACTGTGTTATTTCATGATATAATCATGTATTGGAACCATTTTCTACTCTTTGGTACATAAGATAGTTAGTAAGGTGATTTTAGGAAAGCCCGACTTTACCCTCTTTTCAGTCAGAAATATATTCAAAACCATGTTTGCTAAAATGGTTTTCCAAGAGTATCATACCATTATCCTATAATATTTAAAAGCAAATTTTACCCTTTTTTCTTTTACCAATATCTTTGAAGTAATTTTCTTGTTGGTTTTCCAATAATAAATTTTTCTACCCTTTTTACCATGAAAAAGAAATGTTATTTTTACCTCATACGACATGTACTGATTTACCTACTGTTATTTCTTTGAAGATTCCTTTAAATTTTTAAAAGGTTAATATTAAAGAAAAAATATTTTAAAGTAATTTTAGGTAAAGTTATTTTCAAAATGTTTTAAAGCTTGTATTTTAAGTTTTCAAGGAGAAATGTTTTTAAGATGTTTTCAAGCTTTATTCATAAGTTTTCAAAGTATTTTCAAAGAAATGAGTTTTAAAAAATTCAAGATTCTTTCATATGTTTTAAATTAAGAAAGGTTTTAAATATATTTTAAAGATTTATTTATATGTTTTAAAAGTTTTTTCAATGATTTTTTAAAATGTTATGATTCTTATTTTTTATGTTTTCAAGAAAAAAAGTTTGTCAAAATGATTTCAACATTTCTTTATATGTTTTCAAGGTTTTTTATAAGAAAACGTTTTTAAAATGTATTTATGTATTAAAGATCCTTTTAAAATAGTAAATGATATCTTATTCTAGAAACATTTTTAAAATATATTTCAAAATTATCTTCCATATAAGATGACATCTATTGATGTTACTCATGACTTTCTAGGAAATGATCATAAGGTTTCATTCATATACTTTCTATGAATGGATTATTATTTATGTCATGGTATTTATTAAATCTATTTCTCTTTACTGGGTTATGTGTTTATGCAATCAGTTTCTTTTCAAGGGTTATGTTTATGATGAAATGATTATGAAACCCATATATTTCCACAGGTTGTGATATGTTTACATATGTATGATAACCATTCAATTTCATGGGTTATGATAAGTTTATTTATGATCTTGTGAAACTTGAATGTATGATTTCATGATGATATGGGTGGGACCTATATCTCCCTCCAATGAATTAGGTAATGATTTATATCTCGTGAGATAGACAGGAATAGAATGGGGGTGTACTTGGTTCAGTAATACAGGATTTGAATGAGGGTTTACTTGGTTCATTAATACTGGGCTGGAATGAGGGTTTACTCAATTCAGTAATAAAGGAATGAGATGAGTTAGGGTTGGAATGAGGGTTTACTTGGTTAAGTAGTACATGTCTAGAATAAGGGTTCACTTGGTTTAGTAATATTGGGCTGGAATGGGGGTTTACCCAGTTCAGTAAAAAAAATTTCCCACTAATATGGTCTTGTAAGTGATGCCTTGGCTACAATGGAAATAATATTATATGTTTATGTGTCTTCCACAATTCCATGTTTCATTCCTATGTTATGGTTTCACATCTTATGCACTTTATTTTATTATGATTCATGTCTTATGAAATTTTAAGTTTTATTCCATGATTCATGTTTATGATCTTTGATACAAGGGTTATGATCTTATAATATTTTGATCATGTCCTTATACCCCTACGCTCATGTTTATTCTTACATGTCATCCTTGTTTACCCTTACTAAGCATTTGAGCTAACTTCATTCTTATGTTTCCTTTCTCTAGGTTATAAATAATGGTTTTAGGTAGAAGTAATAAAGGTGTATATCTTTATAAGATATGTTGAAGATATTTCACTAGGATATAAGAATTTGGTTTCCAAGTTTCCAAATACACTAAACTCTTACAGTCCTCAGGCATGCATTTTTGAAATGTAATAAATATTCATCTAAAATGATAAAATATCAGTGTATGTTAATACTGGGTGATTATACATGAGGTATATTTGGTGGAACATATATAAGTTTTCATGTAAAGTGTGACTTATAGATCTAAAACCGTTACTATCTCACTCTCTACTAATAGAGATCATGAAGATGTTTGAGCAAAAAATATGCATCCATGTTCTCATGTAACATTTGGAGTTCATCATAAAGGGATTATAACATCAAACAATGGTTATATATCACACCATCCAAGTGTTTTATGTATACATATATATTTTCTTCAATTACCTCCTTAGAAGGTAGATCAAGAAATGGGTCCTCTAATGCATAAAAATTCAATTCATGGAATAGTATAAAGCATAAAAATATGTACCACTCATAGAAGTTACAATAAAATAAGAGGTTGTATTTATCTAGTATAGATTGTAGGTATATTGACTAAATATTAATTTTTTCTACAACAAAATGAAATAATTTGTTTTTGTGTAATTTATCTTTATTAGTAGAATATGTGAGACCTAATAATTATAATAATCCTATCAGTCTCACACTATTTTACAAGTCCCATAATCCCTCACCATTAGAATCAGAATGTCTTGGTGTATGGTAATTATAGTAGCAAGGATCAATATTTCCCTTCTCATAATTTATACTTCAACTAAAAAAATTATTTGAAGGTATTTAGGTAAAAGGACTTGTCAACTGCTAACTCAAAACTCCTTGATTCTTTGAGTGGAATTCTCAATCTTGAAGTCATGAATATGATTTTCTTAAAACTTTACTCTATGTTACTCAAAGAACCATTTTATAAGTCACCCCTTGATGATAACTTAGTTAAGTAAACCTAAAACCTTAGTTAGAACTACACGATAATTGAAATCACCTTGAGTTTGTCCAGACAAGCCCTTCAGAATTTGGTTCAATTCATAACATACATAATGGATGTATTTTGACTAAATATTTACTTGTGGGATTTTTTTTCTTAATGCATAAATTTTCTTATTCTATCCTCTACATTTATTGTTAAAATTATGTGAATTTTATATAATTAATTAACCTTTGTATTTTTAAAATAATTTACACATAATCCATTTATTTTTTATCTTACATGTATTATTATCTTATTTAGTTTATGGGATCAAATTTAACATAATATAAATATTTATCACATAAAATAGGTAATCATTCACTTAGATAAAAAAAATAAATAAAGTGACTCTATCATGGGATTTATAATTGTTGATTTATCAAGCGGGGGATAAATCAACCTACCACCCTGGGTGAAAAAACTCCTTGAGCTAGTCTTATCTTGAGTTGTAGTATTCCACCATATAACTCTATATCTTATTGGTTGGTTTTAGATTTGTTCAAGTTCTAAATAACCCCCTATACTTATAGCTCCATACTTTACATATTTTACTCACACGTAGGTGAGGGGAACCAAGGGTATGAGATACATAAAATAAACCAAGGAAACACTAGTTTTACATAAGAAAGGTGGTAGAGATGAAACATAAGCCATTATTTTTAATTTAATAAATCTTTATTACATATAAAAACTCATGAAATAATATTAAATTAAATAGAGAACCAACAAAAACATTGGTCAATCAAGACCATGACCAATCACATACAAAAATGACATCAAATTCATACATGCTAATATTCATTTCAAACCACTCAATAATTAAGATAAATTTATATTGAATTAATAATTAATAGTATTATTAATTAATAAATTTATATTATTAATTATTAATCCATGTAGTTCTAGATATAAATAAGATCCCCATCCACTATAATTTTTTTAAATAAATTTATTTCATTTATTATACTTAAGTACACAATGTGCACTTGGATGTAACATGAAATATTATTGTCTGAACTAAACAACATCCCATTCGGTCATGTACTATGTACTTAAATGGTATGTAACATACATGATGTGTCAGGTTATTACATGATGTGTAGTTTTTTGTCAAATCAAGTAGTCAACTCTAAATTTATGACACAAAACATCCATTAATATATAAAAAATCTACCACTTTTAATGCTTGTTAAGTACAAAGTATGTATGAGGACCATACATGACATTTAGTTCTAAAATTACACAAAAATAAATTAGGAATTTAATATTATAAATAATGCTATCACATAATATACATTCCAACTACATTATATGAAGTTTGGTTTTAATTTTACAATTTATTTTATTCTATAAAATTAATTCATTTTGTGTACATCCTAGATTGGAATGTACTCAACATAAACGAGTACGTGATACATAATGTGTAAAAATTTCTAAAATCCACGTACCACTTTATGTGGACATCCATGAAACATGATTAGGGAATCAACGTGTAATATATGTGGAATAAAATTGTGTTACTGGGTATGTATGCGGCTACATACTATGTAATCATAGCTATCCCACGTTGCTTGGATGGTAGTAAACATGCAATTATTGTATTAATTACACATTTTACATGTTAACCACACAAACACTAATGTATGTGTCATTACAAGACATGTACGTTAGCTACATACTGTTAACCCAATAAATTGTGTTCCACCCTAAAAGTAAATATATGTTGTAATAAATGTTCGATTACATGTCACGTAATGATCTCCCACATGAATTTATATGGTTGTTGAAACCACTTAGGCATGTGGTTTAATGATACAACAAGATGTGTAATTAGGTTACAATCCATCTAATAAAGTCATACAGTCGGGATCTATAACACCTTTGGATGGAATATTCATGCTTTATTCACTTGTTCATAAACATATGATAGAGAATGAAATAATTATATCATATTAATGGATTAATAATGAAAATATAAATAAAATATAAAAAATTATTACAATGTTGATCAACCAAATTAAATAATTATAAATTTTAATTTGATAACTTTGACACCACTTGAAGGTTCTGGGCGTAGTAGAAGCTAGTCAATCCTATTACCAATAATGGATTTTCATTATATTTAATGGATAATTCAGAATAACATGATAAATAATCATCATTTATAATGTATATAATTTAAGAAACTAGATGAAAGGAATCCTAAAACATATATTGCAACTTTTTTTCATATTAAATTTATAATTTATTTAATAAAAAGAATAACCCTGGTCTTGAGATTATTTATTTGATGAAGATGTTGATCATTCAAACACTATTCAATTTGTCCCATTTTTTGTGCTAAGAATATCCAAGAAATAATCCCTATATCAGTGATCCACATGTGCTCTAAAATCTCAAGGCTTCAATCATGGAGGTACCAAACATCTTTGGTCACTCACATTGTATCATGATACAATCATTCAGGTTAAAGGTTTCTCTGTATTTATCTCTTTATTTTAAGAGGGAATAATGAGGTGATTAAATTTTCTCAGTCTTGAGAGAAACCTTTGAAATTTTCTTCATTAATATAATTATATAGGGAGAGGATGTGTTGTGAAAAAACAAAAATGATTTCATAATCTCTTTAAATTGATATAAGTGGGTATATATAGATCTAAGGTTTTATACTAATAATTTCAAAAATTCCATTAACAAAATAACAAACCTAATATATTTCACATGCCTATAATAATAATAAAACAATAATATAAATTATTAATATTATATCGTGTCATGTTCCAACTTGAGAAAATTAAAAATCCTTTTAATTAAACAAATAATTCCTTATTTAAATGATATTTACGACTATAAAATTTGTGTTACCAAGTCCTTAACTTGTATTTTACACCATAATTGACATTTATTGAACCTAGAATAATAAATATTATTTATTCAATAAATTAAATAATATTTTATTCATGGTCTTGCAAATAAATATTTATTTAATATTCAACTCACATAATTATGGTGATTGAATATTTGTAATTAATAAATCACGAATAAATATTATTCCTTGGTATTAAGAATAAAATTTATTACAACTATTAAATTAAAATATAACTCAACTTAGTTCAATTAAAATACTAAGATTGTGACCCTCTAGGCATCTTCCTTGGTGGAATTAAGCGGGATTTCCCAAAGTTCAATATTAGCATCTAGAAACATGTAAAGTAACCCCTAGAGAAAGAATTTAATTTCATAATGACAACAACCACATATGAATGATCACTTTTTAATATAATAAATTTTTCTAGATATCTGATTAAATAGATTTCATAATCATTTCATCAACCTATAATCTTGATATATATTTCTTTAAAATTATGAAATGAACTCATCAATCACAATGTCCATTTATTTTAGTTTAAAAATTCCATTTCAATCAAAGGGTTTAAATATCATTTTTAATCATGGAAATGGAAATACATTATCGAATTATTTCTTAATTCCCTATCACTCATGATACACCACAAATATCATACATCATCACAAAAATAGTTCATAAAGGTTTTGGGAAATATATTAAAGTACATAAATCATGATTTACATTAATAATAATCTAAAGTTAAATGACTAATACACATGCTCAAGTATAAGAATATCCAATGACATGAAAACATATAGAATTACTACTTGTGGGTCTATCCTTATAATATCAAATATTGGAGATTACCAAGTAAAATATTCCTGATATGAAGCCTCATATGCTTATGAGAATCATGTACCTAACAGTCTGTTATTTTTGTCCTATCAAATGACATCATTTGATCCTGGAACTTATATTTTCTATAATATAATAATAGTATATTAATGTTCTCATCATAGTGGGGAACGTATATAACTTTTATGTGTAAAAAAATTAAATTAAATTATTATATTATTGTTATGAATAAGAATAATAAATATGCGATAAGATATTTATTAATATTAAAGTCTCTAAATATACAGGAAATATAAAGTATCAAGGAGTTGATTCTAGGAAAAAAACTCTAATACATAAGTTATTTCAAGGGTTCAGGTA
This sequence comes from Viscum album, assembly GCA_963277665.1. Lineage (NCBI taxonomy): Eukaryota > Viridiplantae > Streptophyta > Magnoliopsida > Santalales > Viscaceae > Viscum > Viscum album. Next base: position 366,898,759 of record OY728137.1, read on the forward strand.
AAATAAGTCCAACATATAATGTTCCTAGAGCTATGGATTTAAACAATAAGACATATGGCATTTCTTTGATAACCTTAAAAGGAACAACAATGGTCCATCACAAATGACCTTAAGCTACATGGAGTGGTCCTCATCATAAGACCTAAAATTGAATAATAATTTTCTTCCACACATGACGTTAAAATGATTTTCATTCCTACCTATATAGATTTAAATTTTATAAACCATTATCTGGAATGAATTTATTCCCTAATTTCATGACTTTAAATATCATGTTTTGACTTCTTACTCAACCTAAAATTATAAGCCTTGTTTTTCAATTATGTGTATTATACCTTGGCATACAATTTTAAACAGTGATAGAAAATTACATGGAATTAATTCATTTAATAAGGATATGTAGGAATACAAATAAAGGTTTAGTCCCATCAACATGTAATTTCAATATTACTTCCAAACGTTTCACCTTCTTGGATGGTCCAAAACTCTAGCATTGACCTTTTAAATCTTTCAGAATAGTTCTATACTCAAACACAAACAATTTATCTTTCTAAATGATAATTAAATAAACCATACTCTTTAATATTTCTTTGATAAATTTAAAATATAATGTAAACCTTCCATATTCCTAGACAACCTTAAACTCTAACTCACCCTCAAGTATTCTTCATAAACCTTTAACTTTTACATGCCATTAAATATTATTGAATGATCTTAAAATCCAATGTAACCTCATATTATTAATAAACTCTAGCATAACCTCATATCTTCCTAGATGATAATAAATTCTAGTGTAATGTATCCCTCTCTTGAACAACCCAAAACACCATCATATAACTTTTATACCCTTTTTAGATGACCTTAAACTTTAACATAAACCTTTCATTTTCTTGTATGATAATAAAGTACATAATACCCTTTAAGACTTATATGATGATCTTAATATTTCACATAAAAACTACATCTTCCATAATAACCTTAAACTCCTATGTAAAATTAATTATTTCTGGATTACCTTAAACTCCAATATACCCATAAGTCTTTATCAATGAATTTAAACTCTAAAATAACCCCTTATCTTCCTAGTTGATAATAGACTCTTGTGTAACCACCCATATTCTAGGATAATCTTAAATTCTATCCTAACCACTTATCTTATTAGACCATAATAAACAATAACAAACCCTTTTTTTTCTCATAATACCTTAAAATATACTGTAACGTTTCACCTTCCACAATGACATTAAACTCTAGCATAATATTTAATAATTCCTTAATGAACATAAACTATATAATATTTCTTTCTATTTGGAGTTAAACAACAAGATAACCATCAATATAATGACACAAATCATTGTAGACTTCAATTGGAATTATTTGGACATTGGGGGAGTTAAGAAGAAGTATAGTGTAAAATAGTGGAGGATAAGTGGATCCTTAGATGAGATTTTACTTGGAAACATAAATCATTTAATTACCATGTGTATTGTGGAGTTGGTTTCCTAGAGAGAAGGGGTTGTTGTACTCTAGTGTGTTATGCTATAATAATTTAAGTTGCAACATGATGATATTGTGGCATGAGACTTGAGCTATGATATTTTGGTGTACATATTGTTTTCTTGGATTTATTGACTATTCCATGATTGTTTGGGTTATAACATGGAGAATCTTGGGATGCATCTAGGTTAACATTACATGAGTGGAATTACATCATGGTGTTTGGAATTGAACAATGGAGGACTTAGCTATATTATTCCTTGGTTCTGTGAATCTTGGGATTATTTCACCTTAGTGTTTGTTTGTACTATGATCTTTGCATGAGGGGTTATTGGGTTAGAAGTTGAGGATGAATATGGGAGTGTAATCCTCAAGTATCCAAGTGTTTTTATCATGACCCTCTTTATTTTACTATGACCATCCTTGGTTGTATTGAAATTAAATGGCTTGACTGTAACACCCTAATATTTTATGAGAATTATATATTTTTTATGTCTTATGTTATATGCAATATCAAAGGAATCTTTCACTACACACAACAATAGCTTAGCTTGCGTTATACGCAAAACCAACCTTCCTCGATAGCGTGTGTTGTACGCAATATCTAGTTTCACTAAACAATAATATGTTATTAAAATATTATATAAACTAGTAGTTATGAATATTATTAACTAAATTTTGAATTTTATAACATTATTATTCATCTTACACATTTTCTAGAACATGTTATGAGAACAAAATAAATTTTTTCGGGTAAAATAAGTATTTTTCAAAAAATGCAGTTTTGCCGCCTTTTGATGGCACACCCACTTTAAATATAGTTTTGACATGTTTATAAGTTCAATTTGACAAAATAAAATTCTTCCTTGGAATAAGGATATAAAAATTTACTTTGGATAAAATTTTCATATTATTCTGATAACTTTCATATTTTAATGAATAGTAAAAACACGCTATATTTTAATTAAAAACATCTTTTTTTCATTGCAATAATTTATATGGTTAAATTATAATATTGAATGGTTTTAAAGTATAAATAGAATATATTTTTACCATTTAATATAATGTATGTCATTACCATTAATTTTACATTGAATTCATAGGTAAAAACATTTCAATCTTTGGCAATGTTTTAACTTTTAAAACCCGTTTTCTTAACAACGGGATTAATTTTAAATTAACTACTGCAACTTCTATATTTCGAATTTTGAAAAATGGATTCCATATTTTAATTCATTGGGTCCAAATTATGTTAATAGGTTATTTTTTTGATATTATGAATAGTAACTACGATAATTTTTATTTATTATAGTTAAAGGTAAATCTGGTAATTAAGGGTAAAAATAAGATTATAAAATTACCCTAACACTTTCCAAAATACTATTGGATGAATAAAAGTCGACCCATATCACCTAAGGGTCGGACTAGATTTATTTCATGGACTTTTGACCATGAAATAATATAATTATTATTGAAACCAAAGAAAGTGACAACATGTCACTCTCTTAAATCTTATAAGTGTAATAATTTTAATTTAGTGATAAACATCATTAAACTTCAGATATAAATAGTCCCTATAAATTTAATAAAATTATATACATCATATGAATTTATTTATAATTTTTAGGGATTAAATAATTATCATTAATTATGACAAAATAGTGATGTTGAAATTATTTTATTGATTGAAATATCAAATAAATTATTTTAAAAGTATTAAAATAAATATTATATGAACCATTTAATGTGATCCAATAATTTTATAGATAAAACTAACAATTTATGAATCTATTTAATCTTTTAGTTCGAACATATCTTCTTTATATATTTTATTTAAATTCTAATAAATGAATAGTGTCAAAAATGACACTGTTGTTATTTTAAAAACATTACATATTATAAAATTGTTTAAAAATCACAAAAATATTTAAAATTTATAAATAAAAATTTATATGGTCTAAAATGTAATAAATAATACAATTATGGACAATTCACAACATATAGGTAATTATTTATAGTGATTTAAAATTTAGAATATTATTACCACAAATAAAATTAAATAGATTATATAAGGATAAATCAAGTTGATAATGTTTAAAATAAATTCCCAACTTGCCTAAATTTTATTAATTGATGATATTATTACACTATCTCATCGAATATTTGTATTTGAGTCATTTTTTGAGGTTTTTAAGTGGGTTTGTAATTTATTATAAATTAATATTTCTTATTATTCCAAAGGTGCCCCTCTCCTACCTTATAAAAGGGCACCTCCTCCCTCTCCTCCTCACACCATTTTGAGCCTTCAATCCCATCCAACCCCTGACCATTTCCCTTATCAACTTCCTTATCAACATACTAGAGGTCCTGGTCCTCTTCAAATAACAATTTTAGTTCCCTAAGAGGAGGTTTCAAAGAGGCGTGTCGAAGAAGAGGTAATATCCGTTACCGATTCTTTCAAATTTATTTCTTCTTCTAATTACTATTATTTAGTTGTTTCATTATTAACTAATAAAATCAGTATCACTCATATACTGATATGTTATTACCACAAATAAAATTAAATAGATTATATAAGGATAAATCAAGTTGATAATGTTTAAAATAAATTCCCAACTTGCCTAAATTTTATTAATTGATGATATTATTACACTATCTCATCTAATATTTGTATTTGAGTCATTTTTTGAGGTTTTTAAGTGGGGTTGTAATTTATTATAAATTAATATTTCTTATAATTCCAAAGGTGCCCCTCTCCTACCTTATAAAAGGGCACCTCCTCCCTCTCCTCCTCACACCATTTTGAGCCTTCAATCCCATCCAACCCCTGACCATTTCCCTTATCAACTTCCTTATCAACATACTAGAGGTCCTGGTCCTCTTCAAATAACAATTTTAGTTCCCTAAGAGGAGGTTTCAAAGAGGCGTGTCGAAGAAGAGGTAATATCCGTTACCGATTCTTTCAAATTTATTTCTTCTTCTAATTACTATTATTTAGTTGTTTCATTATTAACTAATAAAATCAGTATCACTCATATACTGATATGTTATTATAAATATGAAACAACCCTATTTTACCTTCTATCCATCCTACAGAAAATGAAATCACCGCGCGTGCGTACGTACAGAATACCATCTCCACACCGTGGTGTAATCTGTTGTCCACCACCACCTTAATTAGATGGGTATAATGGTGTAAAGAATAACTATATATGATTATTGTAAAGTGATATTGCTTTTGAAATAGTATACATACACGTCAATACAATTCCACGATCATGGGAATGATATCATCACTCGTGCGTACGTGCGGCCTACCATCTCCACGATGTGATGTGACTCCTTCTACATGATCTTCATTGAATAATGATTATATAAATTAATTGAATGAATAAATATGATATATATTACATTAATACCATTCTGTAAATGAGTTATCTATAACCTAAAAAGAGTAACAAGAATTTATTCGACAAAACCTGCATAAGAACATAAAGCAATGAACATCCGAATAAAAAGTAGCAATGAAATATTAATAATAAGAAGATAAGAATATGATCACATATGATATCATAACAATGAATATTATTCTATAATAAGTCAATGAAATTTTTTAAATAATTATAAAGGATGTTCAGATATGTACAAAGCATATCGGACCTAAGGTAAGGAAAAATCTCGCAATCTCATTTTTATCCGATATTGTTTATACTTTAGAATTTACTGGGGAATATTTATCATCCACATCCATGTTTCCACAATATGTATTATTATTTCTGTCCTCATACAATTATTTAAATACAATTTTACCTATTGGTGAATTTTTAGTAAAAGATATGAAAGGAATCTTTTGTCATTTTCAACACGAGAAACTTTTTGACTTTTTCGGCCAAAGTACGAGAAGAATGTTTTTGTAACTCATAAGACATGAATGGATTTTTATTATTCCATAGAACATTATTTCCATGAAGCTTCCTTTACAAAATTTCATTTTTATTTTTAATTAACTTCTTTTAGTTTAAAATGTTATGACATGTTAAGAAAGGAATAATGTTTTTAAAGTAGAAAGGATATTTTCCTCAAGAATGGAGTTCAAGTGTTTTATCAAAATTATTTTCCATCTAAGATAATATATGGTTCTATTTCTATCCCTATTATTACATTTATTGGATTATTTTGTGATGGAATTATTTTTATGAATTTGTTTATCTTATATAAATTGTTTTATGATGTCACGACATTTAAGAATACCATTTTTATTACATGGGTTATGCTATGATGTATGATTTATGATTTTGTGGCACACATAAGAATGGTTTCATTATGAGATGGTTGGTACCTATATCTCCCTCCAATCCATTGGGTAAAGATTTATATCTCATGAGACAGACATGGCTAGAATGGCAGGTTAATCCGTTTCAGTGATACAGGACTGGAACGAGGAGTGAACTCGGTTCGGTAATGGACTTTGTCTATTATGATAGTCTTGGAAATGAGTCTTGAATAAAATGAAATGATTTTCTATGATTATGTGTGTATGTCACGAAGTTTCATATTTTAAGTTATTATTATTGGTATTACATTTCACTACTATGATTTATCCCATGTTATGATATTATGATCTCTTTTGCAGGTTAAGATATTCAAAATGTTATGTTCTTATGAATATGATATGATTGATATTTCTTTTGTTTACCCTTATTGAGCATTTGAGATCACAATTTTGTATGTTTTATTTTCCACAGGCCAGATAGAAGGGTATTAAGTAGGATATGAAAAAAAGGGACTCTAGATATGATGAAATAAATAGGAGACAATGTAGATGCTTTATGAACCAGTTGTTTATGTTTCCCAGTTTCTAAAGACACTATACCTATATGGTCCTACCATAGTTTTGTAATATGTTGTAATAAGTATGATTCAATTCTAAAGTAATAACAATGTATGTAAAGTATGGGACTTTATTGTTGGTATCAGAGGAAAGGTATAGTCAACCTTTAGAAACTAGGATGTGAAAACCTTAGTAAGAACCATAAGGATAAGTCTAAGCGTAGAACACAATCTTAGTGTCTTTGAAATGGCCATGAATAACCTATGATAAGACCTAAAGTGTGAAATTTTATTACTGATTATGTGGTTTTCCTATTGTAATTAGTGTTTCTCACACTATGCTTCTTGGTTTTAGTTAATGGCTGGAACCTGAAGGAACCGTATTAATGATGAATGTAACGGACAATGCAATGATTGTACGCCTGAGAAACCAAATGTTATGGGATCCAGAATGCAAAATGTTGTAGACATTCTCAATCAACTTTCTCAAGCTATGAATCATGCAAGACTTTCAAACGAGCAAAGGAAAAAAGAAACATTCTGTTGAATCCTTCATGAGGCAGCGCCCACCTTCATTCAGCGGGTCTTCAGATCCATTAGTGGCTAAACAATGGATCGGTACCACTGAAAAGATATTTTCAGTCCTTCAATGTTCTGAGCAAGTCATTTTAGTAGTATATCATTTGGAAGGTGAAGCTGATCAATGGTGGAATATTATCAAGAATATGAGGCAAAGGGATGAAATTGAGTCCATGGAATGGGACGAGTTCAAGAACTTATTTTTCAATAATTACTTCCCTCGTATTCTTCAAACAAAGATAGAGAAGTAGTTTCTTGAACTGAATCAAAAGGATGATGAATCTGTTGGTACCTACAAAGAAAATTTTACAAGACTTACAAGGTACGCTTCTAGAATTATTATCCAACCAGAGAGTAAAATCGATCGATTCTTTAGTGGCTTAAAACCAAGTCTTCGAAGGGCGTTATCCATAAGGGACTTCAATAGCTACAAGGAAATTTTTAGATGTACTCTCAAGGTTGAGATGGAGATTAAAGTAACCCATCAGTCATATGAGTTTGATAAGAAGAGGAAAATGGAATTCAAAGGAAAATCCGAAGACCACACTGAAAAGAAGATGAGTTTTCCTTTATGCTCAAATTGAGGAAAGAAACACGGAGGGAATTGTCTTAAAGGGACAATAAAATTTTTTAAGTGTGGAAAATAATGTCATCGGGCAATTGAATGTCGAAATAATGGGAAGAAGATGTCTAATGATGAGAACAAATAAAGGGATACACATAATGCACCTCCAACGCATCAATGTTTCAAGTGCAAGGAGATGGGGCATTATGCCAATAAATGCCCAAATCCAAGGGTTATTGATGATGATCAACATCAACATACTCTTAAGGCCAAAGACAAAGGAAAGTCACATGCAATTACTATCGGCGATGTGGAGTATGATAATGAAGTGGTGAAAGGTACACTTACCATCCACTCTAAAGTAGAAAATGTTTTATTTGATTATGAATCCACCCACTCTTTTATTTCTAAAGAATTTTCTAAGGGTATCACCATATTACCTCAACAATTAGATGTTTAGTTAGCTGTGAAAACTCTTAATGAAACAACGGTCATATCAAAAGTTTATAATTCTTCTCTAATTGATGTTTGTGGGAATGTTCTTCCTGTAAATCTTGTGATCCTTCCTATAGTAGAATATGATGTGATTCCTAGCATGGATTGTCTTTCTTTATATGGAGATCATATTAATTTCCAAATAAGGGAAGTCACATTTCATATTCCAGATCAATCTATGATCATCTATCGATGCAAGGATGAACATGACCTTCCAGTGGAAATTTCTTCCATCTTATGGGTCTTGATTCCAATAAATGAAGGTTATTTATCTCAAATGGTTAGTGAGAAACTCATGATTAAGAATATACCCATTTTATAGGAGTTTGATAATGTATTTCCGGAGGAATTTTCAGGTCTTCCACCAAATCATGAATATGAGTTTTTAATAGAACTCATACCAGGTGTTATGCCTATTTCAAAGAAACCTTATAGAATGTCCCCAATTGAGTTGTAGGAATTGAAGAAGCAACTCCAAGAGAATCTTGATAAAGGATTCATACGCCCTAGTGCGTCACCTTGGGGATCACCTGTTCTGTATGTTAAGAAGAAAGATGGATCAATGAGACTCTGAATTGATTATCGAGAACATAACAAGGTCACTATCAAGAACAAATACCCTCTCCCATGCATTGATTACTCATTTGACTAACTACGTGGAGCTCAATAATTTTCCAAGATTGATCTTCGTTCAGGGTATCATCAATTAAGGGTCAAAATGGAGGATATACCAAATATGACTTTCCGTACAAGGTATGGACACTATGAATTTATAATGATGCCATTTGGTCTTACTAATTACCCTGCTATATTCATGGATCTAATGAATAGAGTATTTAGAGGCTATCTTGATCAGTTTGTGGTAGTATTTATAGACGATATTCTTGTCTATTCAAAGAACAAGGAAGAACATTAAGATCACTTGAGAATTGTATTAAAGACCCTAAGAAAGGAGAAGCTTTATGCGAAATTTGACAAGTGTGAATTCTGGATTCAAAAATTTTCATTTTTGGGTCACATAATCTTAAAAGAGGTGATATCTGTGAATCCAGTAAAAATAGAGGTTATTGAAAGATGGTCGAGACCAACAATAGTAACTGAGATCCGAAGTTTTCTTGGTTTGGCTGGATATTATTGACGTTTTGTGAAAGATTTTTCATGATTATCTAATACGCTCACCAGGTTGACTCGAAAAGGAGTAAAGTTCGTGTGGACGGATGAGTGTGAAGAGAATTTTAAGGAGTTGAAAAGAAGGTTATCCAATGCACCTGTGCTTACACTACCTTATAGTGGAGAAAGGTTTGTGATCTATAATGATGAATCCAAGAAGGGATTGGGGTGTTTTCTCATGCAAAATGATATAGTGATAGCTTATGCCTCACGACAGTTGAAAATCCATGAGAAAAATTACCCAAATCATGATTTGGAGTTAGCTGCAGTAATCTTTTCATTAAAGATTTGGAGGCATTATTTTTATGGTGAAAGGTGTGATATTTATACTGATCATAAAAGTTTAAAGTATATTTTCACACAAAAGGAGCTGAATATGTGCCAAAGAAGATGGTTGGAGTTGATTAAGGATTACTACTGCTCAATTCATTATCACCCCGGGAAAGAAAACAAGGTGGCGGACGCATTAAGTCGACAAGACCATGATATCTTATCCATAATGAGGATAAAAAAGATCCAATATTTATGGATTTACAAAGGATGGATCTTGGAATTATAATGGAAGGGTAAAAATATTATCTTTTTTTGAAATTAATGTTCAACCATCTATGCATTTGAATATTAAAGAGGCGCAAAAAAGAAGATGTAGAGTTACAAAATAAGGTGAGAAATGTTCCTGAACTCAACCTTGATTGTGATGGGATAATAAGGTTCAGGAATTGGGTTTGTGTTCCTCCCATCCCAGAATTAAAAAAGGAGCTGCTGGATGAGGCTCATAGTTTTTCATTCTCTATTCATCCTGGAAGAACGAAGATGTATAGGGACCTGAAAGAGTACTTCTGGTGGGATGGCATGAAAAGAGATGTTTCTAAATATGTCTCTTGATGCTTGGTTTGTCAGCAAGTTAAAGTTGAGAGACAGAAGTCTTAGGGGATGTTACAACAATTACCCATACTAGAATGGAAATGGGATAACATCACCATGGACTTTGTCACTGGACTTCCTAAAACATCCAAAGGCAATAATGCTATATGGGTCAAAGTTGATCGTCTTACAAAGTCAACACACTTCATTTCTATTAGAGAATATTTCTCTCTAGATCATATTTCCAGGATATATATAAAGAAAGTGGTAAGATTGCATGGAGTACCAATTTCCATTATATCTGATCGGGATCTGAGGTTTACCTCGAAGTTCTGGTAGAGTCTTTAGCATACTCTAGATACAAAGTTGAGTTTCTGCACTGCTTATCATCCTCAGACAGATGGTCAGTCTAAGATAACAATTCAAACTCTAGAAGACATTTTGAGAGCTTGCTCTATGGATTTCAAAGGTGGTTGGGATCAACACCTACCTTTGGTGGAATTTTTTTATAATGATAGCTTTCACTCCAGTATTCAGATGGATCCTTATGATGTTCTATATGGAAAAAAATGTTGAACTCCAACTTGCTGGGATGAAGTTGGGGAAACAAAGCTATTAGGACCTGATCTTGTTGATGAGATGGAAGAAAAGGTCCGATCTATTCAACAACACATAAAAGCATCTCAGAGTCGACAAAAAAAGTTATGTCGATAACCGAAGAAAATACCTAGAGTTTTAAGTGGGTGATAAAGTGTTCTAACAAATATCTCATTGGAAGAGAGTAATGAGATTTGGAAAGAAGGGAAAGTTGAGCCCTAGGTATATCAGTCATTTTGAAATACTGGATCATATTGGGAAGGTAGCTTACTGATTGGCACTTCCACTGAATCTCTCTCAAGTTAAAGATGTGTTCCATGTATCTCTCCTGAGAAAGTACATACCCGATCCTTCACATGTACTAAGCTCATAAGTTGTACCGCTGGAGCAAGATATTTCTTATGAAGAACAACTGATAGAGATTCTGGATCGTAGCAAAAAAGTTCTACAACACAATACCACTCGCTTGGTGAAAGTTTTATGGAGGAACCACCAATTATAAGAAGTTACATGGGAGCTTGAGGATATTATGAGGGAGAGGTATCCTCATCTGTTTATTACGAAGTGACGAATTTCAAGGGTGAAATTCATTTTAAGTGGGGTAAAATGTAACACCCTGATATTTTATGAGAAGTATATTTTTTTATGTCTTATGTTATACGCAACATCAAATGAATCTTTCACTACACACAACAATATCTTGGCTTGCATTATACGCAAAAGCAACCTTGCTCGATAGTGTGTGTTGTACGCAATATCGAGTTTCACTAAACAACAATATGTTATTAAAATATTATATAAACTAGCCGTTGTGAATAGTTTTAACTACATTTTTTATTTTATAACATTATTATTCATCTTACACATTTTCTAGAACATTTTACGAGAACAAAATAAAATTTTCAGGTAAAATAAGTATTTTTAAAAAAATGCAGTTTTGCCGCCTTTTGATGGAGAACCCATTTTAAATATAGTTTTTGACATGTTTATAAATTAAATTTGACAAAATAAAATTCTTCTTTGGAATCAGGATATAAAAATGTACTTTGGATAAAATTTTTATATGATTCTGATAACTTTCATATTGTAATGAATAGTAAAAACATGCTATATTTTAATTAAAAACAACTTTTTTTCGTCGCAATAATTTATATGGTTAAATTATAATATTTAATGGTTTTAAAGTATAAATAGAATATATTTTTACCATTTAATATAATGTATGTCATTATCATTAATTTTACATTGAATTCATAGGTAAAAACATTTCAATCTTTGGCAATGTTTTAACTTTTAAAACCCATTTTCTTAACAACAGGATTAATTTTAAATTAACTACTGGAAATTTTGTGTTTTGAATTTTAAAAAATGGATTCCATATTTGAATTCAGTTGGTCCAAATTATGTTAATAGGTTACTTTTTGTTATATTATGAATAGTAACTATGGTAATTTTTATTTACTACAGTTAAAGGTAAACCTGGTAATTAAGGGTAAAAATAAGATTATAAAATTACCCTCACACTTGACAAAATCCTATTGGATGAATTTAAGTAGACCCATATCACCTAAACGTCGGTCTAGATTCATTTCATGGACTTTTTACCATGAAATAATATAATTATTATTGAAACCAAAGAAAGTGACAACATGTCACTCTCTTAAATATTATAAGTGTAATAATTTTAATTTAGTGATAAACATCATAAAACTTAGAATATAAATAGTCCCCAGAAAGATAATAAAATTTTCTACATCATATGAATTTATTTATAATTTTTGGGGATTAAATAATTATCATTAATTATGACACAATAGCGATGTTGAAATTATATTATTGATTGAAATATGAAATAAATTATTTTAAAAGTATTAAAATAAATATTATATGATCTATTTAATGTGCTCCACTAATTTTCTAGATAAACATGACATATTATGAATATATTAAATATTTTAGTTCAAAGATATATTCTTTTTATATTTTATTTAAATTCAAATAAATGAATAGTGTCAAAATTGACACTATTGTTATTTTATAAAAATTACATATTATAAAATTGTTTAAAAATCAAAAAAATATTTAAAAATTATAAATTAAAATTTATATGGTCTACAATGTAATAAAGTATACAATTATGGACAATTAAAAACATATAAGTAATTATTTATAATGATTTAAAATTTAGAATATTATTACCACAAATAAAATTAAATAGATTATATAAGGATAAATCAAATTGATAATGTTTAAAATAAATTCCCAACTTGTCTAAATATTATTGGTTAATGATATTACAACCCTATATCATATAATATTAGGATTTGAGTCATTTTTGTAGGTTTTTAAGTGGGGTTGGAATTTATTATAAATTAATATTTCTTATAATTCCAAAGGTGCCCCTCTCCTCCCTTATAAAAGGGCACCTCCTCCCTCTCATCCTCACACTATTTTGAGCCTTCAAGCTCGGCCAAAACCTGCCTATTTCCCTTCCCAACTTCCTTAGAAACATACTATAAGTCCTGGTATTCTTCAAAGACCAATTTTATTTTCCTAAGAGGAGGTTTCAAAGAGGCGTGTCGAAGAAGAGGTAATATCCGGTACCGATTCTTTCAAATTTATTTCTTCTTCTAATTCATCTTCTGTAGTTGTTTCATTATGAAGTAATAACATCAGTATAACTCATATAATGATATGTTATTATAAATATGAAACAACCCTTTTTCACCTTCTATCTATCCTACGGAAAATGAAATCATCGCGCGTACGTACGTACGGAATACCGTCTCCACGCCGTGGTGTAATCTGTTTTCCACCACCACCTTACTTGTATGGTATAATGGTGTAAATAATAACTATATATGATTATTGTAAAGATATATTGCTTCTTAGATAGTATACATACACTTCAATACAATTCCACGATCATGGGAATGATATCATTGCTCGTGCGTACGTACGGCCTACCGTCTCCACGATGTGATGCGACTCGTTCTACATGATCTTCATTGAATAATGATTATATAAATGAATTGAATGAATAAATTTGATATATATTACATTAATACCATTCTATAAATGAGGTATCTATAACCTAAAAAGAGGAATAAGAATTTATTCGACAAAACATGCATAAGAACATAAAGCAATGAACACCCGAAAAACAAGTAGCAATGAAATACAACTAATAAGAAGATAATAATATTATCATATATGATATCATTACAATGAATATTATTCTGTAATAATTCAATTACATTATTTAAATCATTATACAGGAGTTTTGGATATGTACAAAGCATATCGGACCTAAGGTAAGGGAAAATCTCACGATCTCATTTTTATCCGAGATTGTTTATACTTTATAATTTACTGAGGAATATTTATCATCCACATACATGTTTCCTCAATATGTATTATTATTTCTATCCTCCTACAATTTTTTAAATCCAATTTTACCTATTGGTGAATTTTTAGTAAAAGATATGAAAGGAATCTTTTGTCATTTTCAACACGAGAAACTTTTTGACTTTTTCAGCCAAAGAACGAGAAGAATGTTTTTTTAACTCATACGACATGAATGGATTTGTATTATTACATATAACATTATTTACATGAAGCTTCCTTTACAAATTTTGAAGTTTATTTTTAATTAACTTCTTTTAGTTTAAAATGTTATGACATGTTAAGAAAGGAAAAATGATTTTAAAGTAGAAAGGATATTTTCCTCAAGAATGGAGTTCAAGTGTTTTATAAAAATTATTTTCCATCTAAGATAATATAGGGTTCTATTTATATCCCTAATATTACATTTATTTGATTATGTTGTGATGAAATTATTTTTATGAAGTCCTTTATCTTAAATGAATTGTTTTATGATGTCACGACGTTTAAGAATCCCATTTTTATTACATGGGTTATGCTATGATGTATGATTTATGATTTTGTGGCACATATAAGAATGGTTTCATTATGATATGGTTGGGATATATATATCCCTTCAATGCATTGGGTAAAGATTTATATCTCATGAGATAGACATGGCTGGAACGGAAGGTTAATCTGGTTCAGTGATACAGGACTGGAACGAGGAGTGAACTCGGTTCAGTAATAGACTTTTTCTTCTATGATAGTATTGGAAATGAGTCTTGAATAAAATGAAATTATTTTCTATGATTATGTGTTTATGCCACAAAGTTTCATGTTTTAAGTTATGATTATTGGGATTACATTTCACTACTAGGATTTATCCCATGTTATGATATTATGATCTCTTTTGCAGGTTAAGATATTCAAAATGTTATGTTCTTATGAATATGATATGATTGATATTTCTTTTGTTTACTATTACTGAGCATTTGAGCTCACCCTTTTGTATGTTTTATTTTCCCCAGGTCAGGAAGAAGGTTATTAAGTAGGATATGCCAAAAAGGGACTCTATATATAATGAAATAAACAGGAGACAATATAGATGCTTTATGAACCAGTTGTTTATGTTTCACAGTTTCTAAAGACACTATACCTATATGGTCCTACCATGGTTTTGTTATATGTTGTAATAAGTATGCTTCAATTCTGAAGTAATAATAATGTATGTAAAGTATGGGTTGTTATATTTACTCTCAAAGATTTAAGGAGGATTGCATCATGATTTCCAGACCATACTACTATTATGGTGTGACCCCACACCACTGCACCGGGATATGACATTTTTATATTTATAGTATAAATTTGATTTCTTATTAAAATTACATTCACTTCCTTAAAAAATACTAAAACCCAAGGTTTTCAATGGTCCATCGTTGGAGATATTTGGTTATCCATTGGTGGGTTTTATCTCTCTACTTGAGGAGTTAATTTATCATGATCTAAGGCTATTTAATATTATATTTTCCATTATTCCCTACATATTATTTATTATTAAGAAGGATTTAGAATTGTTGTTAATTTGTTTCTGGTGAATTTGGTTCATGGAGTTGATAAGGGTTGGTCGTGTATAAGTTTCATGGTGGAACATTGCAAGTTTAATTGTGATTAATCATTGTTTACTTCTTATTATTATGCAGTGATTATTTAAGAACTAGTCTAGGTAGTGGATTAAAGTATTCTCTTCTATTATTTATATGTGAATTTTGAGTTATCATGATAATGATTCAATGGTTACATGGTAATGGTTAACCTAATAAATATAATGAATCATACTAAATAACTGAAAGTGGGAAAGAGACTCACATATGATTTATGTATTTCTCATTACACTATGTTATTTCTTAAATATATTAATAAACTTATTTACATGATATCATGATTTTTTTGGTTTCTTAAAATGTTTACTAACGAATAATAACTTAAATATGGTAAATAGAAGAATATTTTGAATTTTGAATTTATAATTGTTGTTGTTTATGAATTAAAATAGACTAATATGTTTGAAACATGAATGGGAATGTTAGATTGTTGTCTCATGTTTATATGAAAATAGTTGATTGATATATGTTTCTATGATAACTTTGATTTGTTATCACTAATATTAATATCAACATTCATAATTGTTTAATCACATAATGATGGAAACAAATTAGAGGAATGGATATCTAGAATAGAATTGAAGTGATTATACCTAAATTGTTAAACGAATAAGGAATTATAATAAAAGTGAGGTTTTTTATGAGTTTTTTTAATGAAATTATTATTATTTTCTATTTCATTACTATGTTTAATCTTACTATACATAGAAGTGGTTTTGGTAGAGAGTTGTAGGGTATTGTTTTAGGTGATGGTGTGATGTGATTGTTATGGTGAAATTTGGGTGTGATGATGTATTATAATTGTGGTTGGTTTGGAATTATTGATGTGAGGAGAGGTGGGGGTTCTTATATAAATGGAATATTAATGTTTTGTCTATCAGTTTGGATTAGTATGGTGGTTTTTTCATGGGTTTGTATTGGGATTGATGTAGTTGTGTGGAGAGCTTCTTGTGGGTTATGATGTAGTTTCATGATAGTACGAAATAAAGATGAAATTAATGAAATTGTTAATGGGTATAGGCTATTATAAAATGATATATACGTTAAATATGATCGATTATTAGATTTTTTCAATGAAAAATGGGCTACATATGATGAGTAGTGGGTGGTTAAGGAAATATGGGAAATAATATGGTTAGTATAAATTATTAACAACTAAAATAAATGGTGGTCTAATGAAATAAGTATGGTTGTAAATAAATGTAATTAAATAATGAAAGAAATAATAATGTTAAAGTTAAATTTGGAAATTAATAATTATCTTATAAAATTTAAAATTTATGATTATTTTGGGGTTTTCTTGTTGTGATGATGTTGTTTGGTTGAGTTGTGGCTAGTTTTAGTTGCATTGGTTGGTACGTGGTGGTTAATTTAAATTGGTTGTAGTTTATAGTAGTAAATGAAATGTATTGTGAGTTAACCCCTAGACTGGGAATGCATGGATTATTATATATATCATTTCTATTTTATTTTTTATTTCATATAAACCACTACCCAAGTTGGGTAACCCTAGTGATGCCCATATGGTTTTGGGTTCTGAGTGTTTTCCCAAACATCGGGGTTATAGGTAGAATATATGGCTGACTATTCCATCTTCCTTGATCTATATTTAAATTTAGTACAAGATATGATGGATTAATGTCGTTATATATATATAGTTTATAATGTCTTTATTTTATAGTATAAATATTTCATATGATGTGGTTTTTGGTTGTGATGTGGATAAATTATTAGGGTCATACTTGGAAGTATAAGTTAATGTGGTTGATGCCCTTTATGTTTACATCACCCCACCACCATCAAGTTGTGTTGTGTGGATATGAGAGTGTGGAGGTGGTTATGAGGTTTTGTGGTTGTGGTTTTTGTTATATAGATATATAAATATGTTTTTATGGATGGGATTAAAGAACAAGATATAAGATGTCGGGGAATGAGAGCGACCAGTTTAGTGGGTAAGTGGTGGTGGTGTATCTTTTTGATATATATTTTTTTATATTATGTTACTACATGTGGATGTGATATTGGGTGATAATGTTTTTGTGAAGTTAGATAGTAGTTAACCTGACATAGTAAATGAGTTAGTTTAACTGCTTATTTACTATGGAATTAGCGTACTTTTTCTATATTTGCATGAGAAGTTTTGGAGAGGATCCATATGATTATACTTGTATGCTCACACTAATATATATATATATATATATATATATATATATATATATATACCCATACTAGATCATGGTGAGAATTGGCGTTGGTGAAATTAGTACCTTATGATTTTCATTTTAGTATTTTATTTTGAAGACCTTGATTATAAATGATGTAACACCCCAAAATTCTAAAGTAATAACATTGTATTCGATAGCGTGTATGAAATGAAACACCAAGTGCATAAGGGAATATAATATCCAGATAATTTATAATATATTTAATATTTTAAATAAATTAAATATAATTTATAACTTGAAATACATGTGGCACTGAGTTATCTTACATCAGAAAAAACAACGAGTTTCTTCAATCGCTTGCATTACACGCAAGTCCAAGTTTTACTAAACAACAATATATTATTAAAATATTAATACTTAATAAAATAAGATATAAAATTTCTGTTAAAATAGTAGTTATGAAAAGTGTTAACTAAATTTTGAAAATCTATGATTTAAAAAAATATAAAACAAATTCATTGGTTACAAATTAATTAGAAATAAATATGAAAACCAATTGAATATAAAGGAAAATATTATTATTTTTATGCTCCCAAAGTAGTTTCCCCTAATAAATTAAATTAATTACAATTAGTGAGTTATTTTAATGTAATATATATATATATATATATATATTATAATAAATAAAATATTATTTATATTCATTCAATAAATTTTATAGGCATAAGATAAGAACAAATCCAATATTACACATAAAATACTATATTTTTATAAAGGCAATTTTATTATCTTTTAACTGCGAACCTATTTTAAATCCAATTTTTGAAATATTTATAAATTTTATATGTAAAAAAATTAATCTTTCAAATAAGAAACATAAAAATTAGTTTAGGGTGACTTTTTGGTATTTTTATGTGAAGTTTCGTTTTTTAATGAATAGTGAAAAAAACTTAATTTTAAGTCAAAACTGCTTTTTTCCTTTTAATTATTATATTGTTAAATTATATTTTAATTTCATTATAAAGTCACATTATATAAATTATTTATAAATTAATACAATTTATTTAAAATTAATCAATTTCAATTTTAAATTGGGTATAAAAACATACCAAACTTTTGGATGTTTTTGCTTTTTAAACCCATATTATCATCCCATCTGCACGATTAAATTTAAATTAATTTCTCCCAATTATTTTATTGGAATTTGGAAAAAAAAATTAAATAATTGGAATCATAATAATTTATAATTTCTAGTAAGGTAAAATTATTTTTTGACCTAAAAGGATAGTGAAATTAATTAAAATTAATTATAATGATTAAGGTGAAATTAAGCTTAACAAGGGACTAAACTCTAAACTCATTTGCTAAAATGACCTAGAAACTTATCCAAAATCCATTATCTAGACATATTTTGACCCTATTATCCATTTTATCTTAATTTTTCTATTATTGTATCCACTTTCAATAAGAAAAACATGGGTGGAATTCCCTTTTCCAAAATTTACAAGAGTGCCACCCCTCCTTCACTCTAAAAAGGCATCCTCTCCTCCCAATTCCTCTCACCTATCAATACACATTGGGTATAAAATTATCTTCCAAAATATTTCCTAAAAATAAATCCCCTATACCTTGAACCATCACCTTGGTTATAAATCAATACAAGGAATCCATTTGGTGCAAACCAGAAGGAGTTACCCGAATAAGAGGTAACATCCTTCCTCAAGATCTTTAGTTTTATTTGTTTCTACAATCTTTAAATTATACTTATTTCATGTTTATATAATAAAACCAGTATACTCAATATACTTGTATTTTTTATAATAATTTTTCTACTTACAGATACACACACTTCCATCAAATGCGTAATGAACTTACTTTTCATGTATGAAGAACTATAGCCTCAGAAAACGATGATGGTTAATTTTTACTTTATCACATATCATGGTTGGGAATTATAATGAGCAATATATTAATATTATATATATATATATGTTATTTATAATTTATTTATACTTATTAAATTATTTTTTAATACATACCTTTACACTTTCCATTTTTTTAAATATGATATCATCGTTTGTGGATGTGTAGACTACCGCCTCCTCAAAGTGATGTGGTTTGTTCACACTATACATGGAACATATAAAGGATATTTTTAATTAAAATATGTTTCATAATTGAGATATATATTATATTCATTAAATAATTACCATTATTGTAATATGATATATATAATTTTTCATATTTCCCTTTTCACTCATTGAAAAAGTGATATCGTCGTTCATAGACGTATGTACTACCGCCTCCTCGATGTGATTTGATTCATTTTAAATCACAAGAATTATATATATGAAGATATATGATTAAATAAAATGGTAGTTATGATATCATTATATAATGATATAATGTTTCATACCTTATTTCCATAATGAACAATGAAAAATGAGAATTTTACTCATACATATGTTTGACATACTATCTCCATGATTATAATGTTGGTTCATTTTTCATAACCATATCTCATGATTGGTTTCAAAAATATAATTTATGTATAAATATGATAATTATTTCATTATTATTATTACTATTATGTTTATATAATGACCCCATTGACCATAGTTGACCTACCAATGTTGTTTTTAACACATGAACTAAATTTGGTCAAAACACCTGACATAAACTTAATTTTTTAAGTAGTTGTATAATATATTATAATAAGTAAAGTAAAAGTAATAATAAAATTGAAAAAGTTTTCAATAAATTAAATAATTAATATAAGTATATTTTTCAGGAAAATAAATACACACATGACAAGTGGGACTCAAGGTAAGGTGTTTCATCTCAATTTACATTCCATTGAGACTTATTTATAGTTATTCATAAATTAACTTTAATATGGTGTATTTACTGTCCATTGAAATGTTATATCATGTATATACTTATTCAAATGATATTATATGTTTCATTTAATGTTATTCCCATATTGGGATTATTATTAAAATGTTTTTATGTGGTATGAGACACTTTGAAATGTTTAAAGATTATTTTCCTCATGAATGTTTTTAATGATCTTTAATGGTATTTCCATTCATCAATGTCCAAAAACCTTGTTGTTACTTATACTCCACTAGGGAATTATTGAAAAAAAATTATACTTTATTAAATATGGATATTTTATGATAAGGCACATTTTTTATTAATTAAATTTATTTTTCAATATATGAGGAATGTTTTGTACCGACAGACATAGGTGGGGCCAAATTATAGATAGCCCCTCAATTCATCGGTAGTCTCATGATACAAATCAATTGGCCAAATCAGAATAATTTCAAATATCTTGAGAATATATCTTGATGGTATAGGGGTTCATGTGCTAGATACATGATGTCTAATATTAAAACATTGACTTCAATTTAGTTATCATTTTTATCCATGAGATTTTGCATCAACATATCTATGGATGCATTTCATTCTTAGTTAATTGATTAATTGGAATGTTTTTCAGTTTCTTATAGCAAAATCGGAAGAGTTTAAAATATCTTGAGAATATATCTTGATGGTATAGGGGTTCATGTGCTAGATACATGATGTCTAATATTAAAACATTGACTACATTTTAGTTATCATTTTTATCCATGAGATTTTGCATCAACATATCTATGGATGAATTTCATTCTTAGTTAATTGATTAAATGGAATGTGTTTCAGTTTCTTACACTTCCAAATTTGTTATTCCTTATCTAGTTATTTTTATGACATGTGTTATAAGTTATTTACATTTAAAATTTTATTTATTCTCATTGATTAATTATTTATTTATCCCCACTTATAGTTACTGAGCATTTGAGATCACCCTTATTTTTATCCCCTTACTTAGGTTTGAATAAGAATCATTTGAATGAGTTTCAAGGATGTTATTTATTTATTTTTTATGTATCATATTTTTTTCCTATTTCCTAATGTATTATGGGTATCATGTATGTAATCTTACTTTCAAAGACAGCTAAACTGATCGATCCTTTAGGATTTGATTCCTTGTAATCATGCTAAAGTAATAAAATAATGCATCAGATCTAGGCTTCTAGGTTTGGGGTATTACATTTGGTATTAAAGGAAGTTTATTATAAAAAATATAAACTATATTTGGGAAACTATATTAGGGAACATAACCCTTAGATTGAATTTGAGGATAAGTATAGAAGAACATCCTAGAATGTAGGTAATGTAGAGATTATGTGGGTATTCCTAGAAATAAATCCCTGTCTGGATACTACAAGTGGACATGGTTCTGGCACATATGTACATAGGATTAACAACTATGACAAGTTGTGTCGGGCCTGATGCAGTGTAACCTGGTACACAATAATGGGCCTTACTATGAACCTGGTTTGAAACTCCCAGGGGATACCCTTAGGATAATTCACATTTTCTTTACAATCCATTATGAAGGAATTTTAAGTAAATACATCCCCAAAGAAACCATGTTTATTATTATGAGATTAGTTATGGAAATTATATTTGATTTATGATTAGTGTTTCACTAGTTTTAGGATTATAAATTATGTTACATTATGTTATGATCAAATCAAGAGTATTCCAATGTTTATAAATGGTACATAGAAGGAAGAATGGTATCAGTACACATATAAAATTTAAATATTTACCTACTGAGGAATCCAATACAACTGGTACTGAAAAAAATAATGTTATGTAAATATTATGGTAGCTTACTCAGATTATGACACATAAACTTTCTTGGATGGACAAACTAGTTCTACAATGAGATTCCCTGGTGTTGGATCAATTTATGTGATAGATACCCCACCATTTAGTGGGACTATTGACCCGATGGTGAATGAGAAATTGATTAAGTATTTGGAGAAGATATTTATGGAATTGATATGTGGTGGAAAGGAAAAGGTCACACTTGCAATATATTGTATGAATGGTGATAAAAATTATTGGTTGTCTTTGATCCAGAATACTATGGAGGAAAAATAAATAAAACTCATAGAATGAAGAAATTTTAAGGATAGATTCTTGAATAAATACTTCCTTGGAGATCAAAAAACTCAGATGAAGATAAAGTTACTTGGTTTAAATCAAAAAGAGTAAGAAAGTGTTACAGAGTATAAATCCACCTTTATAAGGTTAATGAGTTATGATATTAATTTCATTTGCAACAAAGAGTGAAAGATTGAACATTGATTTGAAGTTATTAAAACAAATATCCAAATGTCACTGGTCTCCCAATTTTTTTATCAAATGATGAAATAGTTTTATGTGCTATCATGAAAGCGAAAGAATTTTCAAGAATCAATATATTAAAGGAAAACCAAGACATGATGAGGACATCTGAGCACTATGAAAGAGGTAATGAGTCAAGGAAGAATAAATTAAATAAGTATTTTCAAAAATGTGATAACTACAAAAATAATCACCTTGGTAAATGCTTGAAAGTATTGGATGTTTTTTATAAGTGTGAAGAAAAGGGTCCACAGGAAAAATAATACAAAGGGAATAAGGAAAACACTATTGTTCAGTGTTATAACTGTAAGAAGATGCAACACTATGAATATTAATTCCTTAAGAATAAAGAAAATATACCTATAAAGAAGATAAGGTATCAAGGGAATCATATGTTATTGACACAACTGAAGTGAAATAATTAATGTAATTCTATAGTAAGTTCTATGAAATGTGTTTTAAAAGTATTTTATGATGTTCTCGTCATATGATTTATGAAATATATAAGTATTTTATTGCAGTACTTTGTCATTAAGGATTTGAGGTCATATATTGAATGGTTCCAAGAAAATTTTATTTAGTAGAAAGTAAAACTTTTTGGGAAACACTTAGTTGAGGGAAACATAACCCTTACTATATTCTTAATGTTAAGAAAATGATGTATGGATAAATAAATCATTGGTTTGGATAATTTAAATTAGATATGTGTTGACTACCTTGGAACTGAGTAATGATTTGTTGAAAAATTGGTTTATACTATAATTGATGGAGTTTTACATCATTTCCAGATTTAAGTAATATATCCAATAATTTATGTTCTATTTATGGAATAAAAACCATGAATATTTTTAATAATGTTTTATGGTAATTCAAGTTATTACCAAATTAACATGTTTGGTATGTTACAATTAAAATCATCTTCATGTTATTTGATAAGTTAATTTTACAAATTTGGTGGAATTCCTTCCAAAGTGTTGGATCATAATATTTAGGAAATGTTAACCATTTATAAAATGGTATAAGATGGTCTTTGGATGATGTTTTAGAGACTGATGTATTACTTCACCCAACAATAAAACTTGTGCTAAGAGATGAAATAGGAATAGTTAAAGTAATAATCAATGGAAAATATTATGATTATAGAAACATATATTTACTTATATTCTTAGAGTGTGAAAGAATTTCTCAACTCTAGGAAAAAAGGGTATTAAAACAATATTTTTTCCTATTATCATCATTTTTGATGATATCATTGACCTTTATTCACACCTCTAGTTTATGGTTTTTTGGTCAACATATTTCATATGAACATGTTCTCTATACCTCTCCATAAAAACATTATAGTTTGATTTACCTTCAATATCCATATTTTCACTAATCATCACAAATTCAAATGTCCTATTTTGTGGTGACCTTCGTATTTCATTTTCCATCTTATTAAGAAGATTTTTCATTAACCTTATTTATGACGTGTGTTTTCAATAATATTTTATTTTAAAATATCAAACCCTCAAGTATTGAGATCATTTTTAAATTGTGAGGATGTAATTTAATTAAGGTGGGGAAAATGTAACACCATTAAATTATAAAGTAATAACATTGTATTCGATAACATGTATGACATGCAACACCAAGCGTGTAAAGAAATATAATATCCCCAAAAAATTATAATATATTCAATGTTTTAAATAAATTCAATATAATTTATAGTTTGAAATTCATGTGACACTAAGTTAGCATACATCAGACACAACAATGAGTTTCTTCATTGGGTTGTGTTACATGCAAGACCAAGTTTTACCAAACAACAATATATTATTAAAATATTATTATTTAATTTAATAAGATATAAACTACCTTTAAATTATTAGTTATCAAAAGGTTTAACATAAATTTTAAAATATATGGTTTAAAAAATATAAAATGAATTTATTAGTTATAAATTAATTAGAAATAAATATGAAAACCAATTGAATATAAAGGAAAATATTATTATTTTTATACTCAAAAAGCTGTTTTACCCTAATAAATTAAATTAATTATAATTAGTGAGTTATATTAATATAATATATAATATATATTAAATAAAATATTTTTATATTCATCAAATAGATTTTACAGACATAAGATGAGAACAAACTCATCATTACACATAAATACTATATTTTTATAAAGGAAATTTTATCACCTTTTAATGGTGAAGATATTTTAAGTAAATTTTTAATAACCATTATAGATTTTATAAATCAAGATAAAATTAATTTTTTAAAGATAAACATAAAAATTAGGTTAGGGTTAGTTTTTGGCATTTTTATTTAAAGTTTCATTTTTATGAATAGTGAAAAACAATGAATTTTAATTAAATTTTTTTTAATTTATTTATAGTGATGAATTATATTTTAAAGTAAAATTATATCAATTATTTAATAAATAATTCAATTTAGTTCATTGGAATCAATTTTATTTTGAAACTAGGTATAAAAACATAGCAAACTTTTAGACGTGTTTACTTTAAAAACCCACATTGTCGTCCCGTATATGGGATTAAATGTAAATTAATTTCTAGCACTTATGTGATTGGAATTTTGAAAATTTAATTCCATATTTTGGATCAGAATAATTTATAATCTCTACTAAGTTAAAATTAGTTTTTTTCCAAAATAATTAGTGAAAGTAATTAAAATTAATTACAACGATTAAGGTGAAATTAAAAAAAAGAAGGTACTAAACCTTAACCTTAAGGGATACAATGAGCTAGGAACTTGTAAAAAATCCATTACATAGGAATATTTATACACTATAATACCTTATATTGATTTTTTTTTTGATTATTGGATCCACTTTCAATGATAAAAACATGGGTGGAATTCACTTTTCCAAAATTTTCAAGAGTGCCACTCCTCCTCCACTATAAAAAGGTCTCCCCTCCTTCCACTTCATAACATCTCTCAAACCAAATTTCTCCAAAAATGTCTTCCCAAATAGATCATAAAAATACCTCCACTAAAACCAGAATCCTCAACTTGGATATAAATCCATCCAAGGAAGCCCTTTGGTGCAAACTAAAAGGAGTTACCCGAATAAGAGGTAACATCCTTCCTCATGCTCTTTAGTTTTATTTATTTATAAAATATTTAAATTATACTCATTAAATGTTTATATAATAACACCATTATAATAAATATACATATATTTTTTATATTAAGGTTTTTACCTACACTTATACACACTTCCATCTAATGGGTAATGAACTTACTGTTCAAGTATGGCAAACTATCGCCTCACGAAACAATGATGTTTTGTTTTTTCCTTCACAACCTCCCATGGTTAAAAAATATGATAGACATGATGTTAATATAGAATATATATACATGGTATTTATAATTTATTTATTCTTATTTAATTATTTAATAATACATACCTTTACACTTTCCATTTCGTGTAAATATGATATCATCATTTGGGGAAGTGAGAACTACCGCCTTCTTAAAGCATTGCGATTAATTCACACTACAAATGGATCATATAAAATATGGTTTTAATTTAATATATGTTACATAATTGAAATATATATTATATTCATGACATAATTACCTTTATGGAAATATTATATATATCATTTTCTTTATTTCCCTTTTCACACACTGAAAAAGTTATAATGTCATTCGTGGACGTGTGGACTCCTACCTCTTCAACATGATGTGAATCCTTTTACATCAAAATAATTATATATATAAGTATATAATACTAAATATAATTGTATTTATGATATAACTATCATTATTTAAGGATATAATGTTACTTAACTTATTTCCATAACGATCATTGAAAAATGGAAATTTTAGTCATGCGTATGTACGACACACTGTCTCCATGATTGTAACGTTGGTTTATTTTTTATAACCATATCTCATGATTGGTTTTGAAATTATAATTTATACATAAATATGATAATATTTTCATGATTATTATTCTGGATATGTTTATACAATGACCCCTTTGACCATAGTTGTACTACCAAAGTTGTTTTTACCACATGAACCGAATTTGGTGAAAACACCCGACATAAATTTAATTGTTTAAGTAGTTGTATAAAAAATTATAATAAGTGAAGTAAAAGTAATAATTAACTTTAAAACCTTATGAATCATGTAAATAATTGACAAAATTTTATTATTTAGGAAAATATAGAGACACTTGAGAAGTAATATTCAAGGTAAGGGATTTCATCTCAATTTAAATTCCATTGAGACTTATTTTTTGTTATGCACCAATTAACTTTTAAATGATGTATTTACAAACCTTTGAAATGTTATATCATGAATAAGTTTATTATAATGATATTATAAGTTTCATTTAATGTTATTACTTCATGGGGATTATGATTCAAATGTTTCAAAGTGGTATGTGGCACTTTGTAATGTTTAAAGATTATTTTACTCAATAATGTTTTTAATAATCATCACTGGTATTTCCAATCATCAATGTAAAAAACCCTTATTGTTACTAATAATCCACTAGGAAATTATCAATAAATATTTATCATTTATTTAATCTGGATATTTTATGATAAATTACATTTTTTATTAATTAAATTTACTATTTGATATATGAGGAATGCTTTGGACTGATGGACATGAGTGGAGCCTAATTATAGAAAGCCCCTCAATGCATCAATAGTCTCATAAGACAAATTATTTGGAAAAATAAAAATAGTTTAAACCATCTTGATAATATATCATGACAGTATAATGGTTCATGTTTCAGATACATGACATCCAATATTAAATCATTGCCTTCATTTTAGTCATCACTTTCATCGATGATATTTTTCATCGTCATATATATGGATTCATTTCATTCTCAGTTAATTGATTAAATGAATTGTGTTTTAGTTTCTTACACTGCCATATTGATTATACCTTATCAAGTTATTTGAATTAAATGTTTTATTAGTTACTTACCTAGATATATTAATTTATCCTCATTAATTCATTATTTATTTCTCTCTACTTAACCTTACTGAGCATTTTAGATCACCATTATTATGTTTCCATTCCCCTGGTTATGAAGAGGAATCCTTTGAATGAGTTTCAATGATGATTTTTATTTCCTTTTTTATGTATTATATTTGTATTTCCTATTTACCAATGTATTGTGGGTATCATGTATTTAATAAAGATTTCTTAGACTTCAAAACTGATCGGTCCTTCACGATTTGATTCCTTGTAATCATGAAAATGTAATAATATAAATGACCATATCCAAGATTCTTGGGTTGAGGTGTTATAAATGACATTTACATGAATTATGGGTTGTTTTATATTATATCATATGAAGTGTATTGGTGGTTTTTTCGGATTTTCTTGAGATTTATAATTATAATGCCTCCCATACTTGTGTTTCACACCCTAAGTGTCTTTATCTAAACTATAGCCTATTGGAGGAAGACTTCAGGGGTCACCCTCATATTTACTACTAAACCATGATTGATACAAGTGGGGTTGTAATTCCAGAGTGGTATTAGAGATTGGTTAAGAGTTATTATAGATATTTGAGTGAGAATATTGTGAGAAATTCTTGGGTTTGTCTAGGAAACAATATCAATTGATAATTTTCATATGATTTGATATGGAATACTGAATAATATATGGGCTTATAGGGCCCATTTTATCTAATTAAAGGTCTATAATCTTATGAAACATATGAGGTGAGATGATATTTACTATAGGGTAAAGCACTTGAGGATTCATTTTAGACTTGTGAACTAAGTTAATATTTTTGTGATATGAGGGGGTTTATTGAAATTATCATTGTAATTTATTTCATTATTTCTAAACTGTAAATATTATACGACATGGCCGGTGAAGTTTTTCACTATGTTATGTGTTAATTATTTTCTGAATTAATTTTTTATATTATTAATTTTTTTTATTGATATGTTTTTAATTTTTTGGTATTCATGTGGCTTAAAAGGAGTATAGAAATAATATAAATTTTTAACACTTTTATGTAATGAATTTTATTTAATGTAAGTTTTAAAGACCAGGAAATTTCAATGATTTTTTTTCTTAAATTCTTTGGAATTTTACGAGTCCGCAGTTTCTATCGGCGCCTGATTCTGAGGCCCGGTGTTCCCGGAATCAATTTCTGAAGTTTTGTTTGGGTACGTTCAGTAAACTTATGTGCGGGTTTTTATATCTTTTGAACTGGTGTTTGGAATTGAAATCCGAGGAGACCGATGAACTCGCAATGCCGATATTCTTTTAAGGATACCTCTACCGTAGTTACGTTTGATCGAGAGTGGAAGTTATAAATTGGGGTTTCTAATTAAAAATTAAAGGTTAAATAAAAATGTGTGTGTAACACATTTTTATTTGAAGGTAGTTAATTTATTTTGGGTGGTTGTTGTTTTCTCCAATGGGAAGTTGGATGTCGGGCCCACCCCCACATAACCTCCCATGGGAGAATATTGTGTAGAGGGACCCACACAAACACCAACCCTTCAACTCCCCTTTAACTCCTTAAACCCCTCTCTTAACTTTTGAACTCCAACATTATGGTGGAGCCTTTCCAATTTCCCCTCATAATGTTGCCAACACAAGATTAATTAATTCCCTTATTAATTAATTTGTGGTGTCAACAATTAATTTTAATTGTTTTGAATGCATGGTAATATTAATATTGGGGATCCTTTTTATTATATGTTCCTTGGAAAATATTTTGTTGGGGGACTTTGGGAGGATTAGAAAGAAAGAGTTATTCCCACGAAGAATGCCTTTTCTCTCCAACGAAGAATGAAGAAAACTTCTTCGAATTTCGTCTAAGCTACAAGAAGAGGAGCCGCCCACGAGGAACGTCAACTACGCTTCTTCTTCGAATGTTTCCTAACGTCAACGAAATCAATGTCCGTCTTCCGCGACGCCCGACTTTCGCGGAACTGACTTCTGTGGCTTCGACAACGCTCTTGAATCGAGGTAGGAGGTTTTTGTATAATTTTATATATGTGAGTTATACCCTCGTACTTGGGTGATTATATGTTGGATAATTTTTTGACCCTCTAACGCGGTGGGTACGGGCAAACGAATAAGTCTGGACCCTCCGCCAATTTTTTTGTGATGTGTGGTTTGTTGGGTGATGGGTGAACGGAAGGGAAACAATGTTTTGAGGCCGTTGTAGTGAAGAGAAAGACCCGAGGAGGCCGTAGGCGTAGACGAGAGGCAAAACGGACCACCAGAACAACTCTGGTGGCCCGCGGAAGAGCACAGCAACACGGGTCGCCGACGACAAGAGGTGGTGGCCGGAACCGGTCGGCCGCTTGGGGGTATCCAAACCCCTCACACACCGGTGGTGGAAGGCCTCCGCGACATCAGCCGCAGCGGTGGAGTAGAACCCACCTTGCGGGTTCCGTGAGAAACGGGCGGCGCCAGCTGGCACCGCCGTTATAGAGAACCGGGGGGCTGTGCCCCCCCAGCTTCGTGCTTGGCTAGCTGGATGATATGCAGCCGGCCACTGAGTTGGGCCGCCTGCCGCGTGGGCCGAGCTGCCCTGGCGCGGGCCGTGCCGCCTGCCGTGCGGGCCGGGCCGCCCTCGCGCGGTCCGGGTTACCTGCCGCATGGGCCGGGCCGTCCCTGCGCGGGTTTGGCTATATCCATCGGGCCGAGCCGTGCCCTAGTGGGTTATACCCTGGATCCGGGTCAGGTCGACCCAGTTCGGGCCGACCCCAGGCGGGTTGGGCCGGGTCGGACCGGACCCAGACCCCCCTCTTTGGACCACTTTTGGTTTTTTCCCATAACTTGAGCTAAGGACCTCCGATCTACACACCGTTAGTTGTGTAGGATTCCTTGGATCAAGGCGGTCATTTCAGTATATCACAATCAAGGTTTTGGCAAAGTTTTTGTATGTCTAGGTTGGTTTGAACCAGAAACCAACCAGGCCCTCGGAGCGGAAACACTTATAACTTAAGGACCAGACGTTCGATTGATGTGCAGTAAACTACGTTAAATTCCTTTTGATGAGACGGTTATTTTGGAATATTCCACACAGAATTCGGATGAGGTTGGAGTATGGCTGGGTTGGATTGTACCTAAAATCCAACCAGCCCCTTGGAACAGAAATGCCAATAACTAATAGACCGGACGTCCAATTGACGCACTGTCTGTCGTGTTGGGTTCCTTATGATGAGATGAAACTATTAGATACATCAACTCAAGACTTTGTGATAGTTCATGTATCTACCCCCTTTTCTCGAGGAGAGGACCCTCCCGGAATCGAGTGTGTTGTGTGCGGGAACCCTGGAGCTGGCTGCGATGATGACGACTTCTGTACAAGGATCCTACGTGGGTTCGATAGTGACAACCACTGTACCGGAATCCTACGTGGGTTCGACAGTGATGAATTATGTACCAGGATCCTCTATGGGTTCGACAATAGTGACTTCTGTACCAGGATCCTATGTGAGTTCGACATCGATGACTACTGTACCAGAATCCTACATCGGTTCGATAGTGATGACTTCTATACTGGGATCCTCTGTGGGTTTGAAAGTAGTGACTTCTATACCAGGATACTACACGGGTTCAAAAATAATTAATACTCTACCGGAATCCTATGTGGGTTCGACAGTGACGACTTCTGTACCAGGATCCTTCGTGGGTTCGACGGCAGTGACTTATGTACCAGGATCCTACGTGGGTTCGACAGCAATGACTACTGTACCAGAATCCTATGTGGGTTCGATAGTGACAACTTCTGTGCCAGGATCCTACGTGGGTTCAACAATTCTGGTATTGTTCCAGGATCCTATGTGGGTTCGATAGAGGAGATGAATCAGAGGCTATATCTAATCATCTCTACCTCTCTTCGTGAGTTGTATACCTGTGTGAGTTGAGTTATGTCTCTCAACCATTATCAACGTGGTGATTGACTTACTTCCTTTGTGGGATGGTTTGTGCTTGGGATTAAGAGTTGGATCCGAACTGTGATTGATAAATTAGGTATATGTGTGGGCATATACCTAAGTAGGGTTGGTCGATACTTCGTGATTGTATCTTTCTGATGTGGTTTATCCTTTGTGGATTTAGTGAGACCTTGAGGGTCTCAGGGTCCCTACTGAGTATCATTATACTCACCCCTACATGGGCTATTCCCAAAACTCGTTGTGTTAGATGCAGACAACGGACATCGCTGACCGAGGAGAAGTGTACGAGGACTAGACGGTACCCGAAGGTGGACCTCACGATGAGTCGGTACCCGGAGGAGACGAACATACATGGAGCACTGAGGAGGCTATCTATACCTACCCTTCAGGTAGGATCTGTGGTGGATGATCCCGGAGCAGCTAGGCACCTTCCATCTATTTGTCTTTTTAGTTGTACATGTTTGACATTTCCTTGTACTTTACTGTTGGGCTTGTATTTCTGGCCCTTATACTTTCCAGCCCTTTTTCTGTATTAAGTTTTTATTAGAGTTGGATTCTACTAGTTCTCTAGTTGTGTTTGTTTGCAGTTATAAAGGAAATTCCTTCCCAGTTTAGGGATTTACGCCTTTGATGCTAGTCACCAGCCCCTGGCTTATGGAAGGCGGGCTTGGGGTAGTTATGACACAGGCCCCAGGGGTCAGGTCATCAAAAATTGGTATCAGAGGAGTCGGTTCTACCGAAAAACTCAGGAATCTGATTTTTCTATTAACAGAAATAGTGTTAAGTGTTTTGGGTGTGGTTATCAGTTTAGGGAAACTGGTGTTGGTGCAATGGCCGGCATATCCATACACTAGGAATCTGACATCTGACTTCCGAATCAATACACAAAAATAGTGATTGCGTGTGTGTTTCCTTTTAAAACGTTTTCTTTTTTATTACTTTGTGTCATCTCACCATGTATTTTGTTTAATCGTGTCGCACCTGTTTCTTTTCAGGATGGCCCCACGAAGGCAGCCAACTGGGGTTCCGAGTCATGTATGAGATGGTAGCCCACTGAGAAACGAGGCTTCGGTGTAGGGCCCCATCACAAAAGAGGTACCAGTAGTACCACTACACGCTGGGCCACCGATACCACCAGCTCTAGCAGCAGAGAGTGCACGCTGCCTGAGTGTGTTGCACGAGTTCCAGTGACAGAGGTCACCTAGGTTTTGAGGAGAGACAGAACCAAAGGCAGCTGAGAATTGGATGGAGGCTATCTTGAGAGTTTTCATAATGGTAGGGACACCAGCCGACCTCATGGTGATCCTTACAGTGAGTCTCCTATAGGAAGCAGCAAGCAGATGGTGGAGCCTAATTCTCTAGGTGCATGACGAGGCATCATTACTCTAGAAAGACTTAGAGAGTCTTTTTGCTCAGATTTTGTTCTAGAAACCCTTCATTCGGTGTGGATTCAAGAGTTAATTCATCTACAGCAGGGAAACATGACAGTAGCTCAGTACTCAACGAGGTTCACCGACCTCTTGCACTACTCTACAGATATGGTATGGGACCCATTCTTTAGGGCCCGAACCTTTGAGCATTGACTCTGGCATGAGATCAGGGCTTCAATGATCTCCCTAAAAATTCCGACGTAGTCGGGGGTATTGGAGCGTGCCCTCTTAGTGGAGATTTTCTTTACTGAGCAGTCTTGAGGAGCAAGACCCACCACTAGTTGACACACACCAGAGTCTACTGCAGCTGGCAGTAGACAAATGACGCAGGGGTCTAAGAGGACCAGACTCACAGGTGATCGATTACACGACTCAGGTTCGGTTGTGTGGGGAACACGAGATAGAACTAGCCATATGAGTAGCAGGTAGTGCTAGTCATGCGGCGGGCAGGGTCACATGGCTCGAGACTGCCTAACCCGCCCTGCAGATGAGCAGCAGGCAGTAGAGGGACCTCCTAGGCAGAGGCAGAAGTTCGGCCATGGGGGTCTACCGGGATCAGGCGAATGTGGCAGAGGTGTTGGTCGAGCAGTAGGTGGTGGACGAAGTTCTGAGGCCCTACCACCACCACCACCAGGAGGTCCACCCCGACTGCAGGGAATGGGTGGACATGGGAGAGCTCAGCTTCAGGCAGCTGAGGTCTACGCCCATAGTGCTCCGAGAGAAGGTGGATAGGAGTGGGACTAGTTCTAGACATAGAGTCCTTTGTTCATGAAACTTCTAGCTTCATTGATGTCATTTTTTGTGGTTTCTTTGTGTTTATGTACTTTGAGCTACAGTAATAAAAGACACTTGTCCTTGTGACGTTTGATTTCCTTCCTTTTGTGCGGATAATACTAAGAGATTCTGGATAAAACCATTGACTTGAGCCTCACTTTTGATATTCCTACTAGAGGAGACCCAGTGACCACACACTGATGTTGATAGTGTGACTCAACCCTTGGAGGCGAGAGTAATAGTTGGATATCTTGGTAGTAGAGTCAAGGCCTTATGACGTCGTCCATGGCATTAATTAGTACCGTTCATGTCAGGATAGACTGTATTAGGCAATGGGCGTGGTTTGTAACACCCTGAGATTTTATGAGATATATTATTTTTAATTTCTTTGACATATTCTATTATAAACTACACCAATATTAGCTTGTACTATACGCAACACCGTATTATCTTGCAGTATACACAACACTATTCTTGGCTCGTGTTACACACATTTTCAAGTTCATTTTGTGGAAATTATTCTACGCAACATTAAGTATAGATTTTATTTAATGTATAAATGAAATAAGTTTTGATTATGTTATACGCAACACCAAACCGGGTTTTCACTACACGCTGCCCTGACTTGGCTTGCATTACACGCAATCGCGACCTTCCTCGATAGCGTGTGTAGTACGCAATACCAGGTTTCACTAAACAATGATATATTGTTATAATATTATTATGGACTAGCCGTTATGAATAGTATTAACTACATTTTGAATTTTAAAACATTATTATTCATCTTACATATTTTCTAGAACTTGGTATGAAAACTAAATAAATTTTTCGGGTAAAATAAGTATTTTTCAAAAAATACAGTTTTGCCGCCTTTTGATGGCACACCCACATTAAATCTAGTTTTTGACATTTTTATAAGTTCAATTTGACAAAATAAAATTCTTCCTTGGAATCAGGATATAAAAATTTAATTTGGATAATTTTTTCATATTATTCTGATAACTTTCATATTATAATGAATAGTAAAAACACGCTATATTTTAATTAAAAACAACTTTTTTCATCACAATAATTTATATGGTTAGATTATATTTTTAATTGGTTTTAAAGTTTAATTAGAATATATTTTTACCATTTTATCCAATGTTGGTCATTGGAATTAATTTCACTTTAAATTTTGACATAAACAAGTGTCGATCTTTTGATAGTTATTGTTTCTTAAAAACACGCTATTTGTTTTGATAACGGGAATTAATGTTAAAATTAATTAATGCCACTTCTATGTTTTGAATTTGAAAAAATAGACATCATTTTTTAATTCGGAATATCAAATATAGCTTAGGCTGAATTTTTGGTACTTTTCTGAAAAACTTCATTTTTGAAGAATAGTGAAACCACTTAGTGGTAGTTAAAAAACCGACTCTTTCATTTAAATGAAATTTTACCACTTCGGTGAGTTGAATTTCAAAAATCTGACATGCATGGTTGTTATCAAGAAGTAAAATGTTGTTCAATAAGATGAAAATAATTTTTGATGAATAGTAACTTCTGACTTTTATTTACTGCGGTTAAAGGTAAATAGGGTAATTCTAGGTCAAAAGAATATTATAATAATTCAAAATTATCTTAACACTTTTCCTAACCTTATTGGATGAGTATTTTCCAACCATGGGCATCCTTGTGTCAATTTTGGGACCCCATTGAGCCACCTGGTAGTGATAATGACAATTTGGATTAATTAATTTAATGTAAAGACAAAATTGACATTAACAAAAATGTTTTAGTAATTAATTTTTATAAGGAGTTATATAAATTATATTTTAGACTATAAATATTCATTGGAAGTATAAAAATATTTCCTACATGGTGGTGTTTTTTTATAATTTTTAGACTTCAAATAAATTAAATTATTTATGACACAATAATGATGCAGTATTTACCTCATTAATAAATGATTTAAATAAATAAGATTATAATGATTAAAATATTATCCAAAACAAGTCTAATTCTGATTGGATGATTTTATTTCGACCATGAGTCATATTATATTCATCTTTAATGATTTTTGGACCTTTTTAAACCGAAGATAAGATTATAATAAAATAATATTTTCACACTTTTCCAAAGGTGACCCTCTCCTCCCTTATAAAAGGGCACCTCCTCCCTCTTCTCTTCACACCCTTTTGAGACTTGAAGCTCATCCAACCCCTGAAAATTCCTCTTCCCAACCTCTCTAGTTATATCATCGAGGTTCTGGTCTTCTCAAAAGATCAACTCTAGTGCCCTGAGAAGGAGTTTAAAGGAGGTGCGTCGAGGAAGAGGTAATATCTTCTACCGGCTCTTTCAAGTTTCTTTCTTCTTCTACTTACTCTTATTTAGTTGTTTCACTATAAAGTAAAAACATCAGTATTAATTATATACTGATATATTATTATAAATATGAAACAACCCTATTTTACCTTCTATCCATCCTACGGAAAACGAAATCACCGCGCGTGCGTACGTACGAAATACCGTCTCCACGTCGTGGTGTAATCAGTTTTTCCACCACCACCTTACTTGGATGGGTATAATGGTGTAAAGAATAACTATATATGATTATTATAACATCATACCGATTCTAAGATATTATATCATCCACTCCAATTCCATTCAATAAATATGGGAACGATATCATCGCTCGTGCGTACGTACGGATTACCGTCTCCACGACGCGATGAGATTCATTTTTCCATGTTAACAATTCAAGAATGATTATAAAGTATATATAATAATTAATCATGAAATATATGACATAATAATGCTACTAGATTTATTTATATATATATTTATGTCATCTACTTAATTCCATTCAATTCAATAAGGAAACGAAAAACAACGTTCATGCATACGTACGACCTACAGTCTCCATGAATGGTGTATTTCTTTCCATTTATCGATATATTATATATATTTATATTCTGAA
Organism: Viscum album; assembly: GCA_963277665.1. Lineage (NCBI taxonomy): Eukaryota > Viridiplantae > Streptophyta > Magnoliopsida > Santalales > Viscaceae > Viscum > Viscum album. Next base: position 366,935,884 of record OY728137.1, read on the forward strand.
TATTTATTATATATAAATAATTTTTTATATTCTGGAATTAATTAATCATGATCTATGTAATCATATTAATAATTACAAGTCAAAACACGGACGATAAATGAAACGATTTTACCCAAAAAGCTGCTTTAACATGGAATTGACAAATGAACGGATAATATAAAGTCGTAAGTGAATAATATATGATATCATAAATATTTTTATGGTTTTGTTACAAGTTAATAATATTTTTAAACCCACTATACAGAATTCTTGGACACATACGGAAGAAATTGGACATAAGGTAAGGGATAATTATTCAAATATCATTCTTATCCAAGATTGTTTATTCGGAAGTATTTACTAGGGTTATGTTTATTATCCATGTCCATTTGTTCTCAAAATGTTTTCATAAAATTTTTACTTTTCCTCCATGTATGTTTAAATTCATTTTTACCCTTTTTTTCTTTTACCACATCGTATGGAAGGAATCTTTCTTTTGTTTACCATACGAGCCACTTTTTGACTTTTTCGACAAAAGTACAAGGAGAATGTTCTTTTAACTTATACGACATGGAAAGATTCTTATGGTTTAATAACACCTTATTTCAATGAAGATTCTGGTACAAGATTTCATTATTATTTTCAACAAAATCCTTTCTTTTAAAATTTCATGTCATTTTTTGAAAAGAAAATGATTTTGAAGAAGAAAGGATATTTTCCTCAAGAATTCATTTCAAGTGTTTCGTCAGAACTATTTTACATCTAAGATGAAATTATTTCATATGTGTATTATTTCTCTATGATTTACATGGTTTCACTTTTCTTATGATGAAATGATATTCATTTGTTTTATATAGATTATGTTATGATGGGATGAAGTTTATGAAATCCATTTTATTCTTTGGGTTATGATGAATGATTTATGTTTATTTTGTGGCACAAGTAAGAATGATTTAATTATGAGATGGGTGGGACATATATCTACCTCCAATGTATTGGGTAAAGATTTATATCTCATGGGATAGACATGGCTGGAACGACAAGTTAATCCAGTTCAGTGATACAGGACTGGAATGAGGAGTGAAATCGGTTTAGTAAGGGACTTTGTCCACTAAGATAGTCTTGGCACAATGCCTTGGCTATTATAGAAATCATATCATGTTGGAATCATATACAATTAATATAACCATAGATGGACTTATGTATATTTAATAACTTATGCTAACCTTTTTGTGATAGAAACTTATGGGATGACTTATCATTCTATCGCATGATCTGCTAACACTTCATGAATGAAAAATTCAGCTTCATTTCATTAAATAGATATGAAGTAGAAATTGTTCATGGAATGACCAACGATGATATTACACTGAAATCAAGTAAGTATTTCTACTTATGTAAAAGTTCATAAATGTTAGGGAAATGATCTTTCAAACCAAAAATGTTTTCCTAGTACTCTCATATATGAGGAATCATATGGTACCTTAGTTCATCATTAATTTATGGCTTTGCGATTGTTGTCTTTTTCAAAGCCATGTTCTCTACCACTCTCCATCAGAACTTAACGATTAGATTTCTCTTCCATATCCATATTTTCACCTATATACTCCTATGTGGGAACCCAAGTGATGAGTTACTTTGTGTATCCGTTTTGTTTTTAACTTTCCTTTTTAAAATAATGATTTAATATTCCTTTTTACGATGTGGGTTTCTATGAATGAAACTTTCAAGTAGTAAATGATTTATAACCCCAATGAATTTCAAGGGCGAAATTCATTTTTAAGGGGGGTAGAATGTAACACCTCGAGATTTTATGAGATATATTATTTTTAATTTCTTTGATGTCTTCTATTATACACTACACCAAGATTAGCTTGTACACTACGCAACATTGTGTTAGCTTGCAGTATACGCAACACTATTCTTGGCTCGTGTTACACACAATTTCAAGTTCGTTTTGTCAAAATTATTCTACGCAACATTAAGTATATATTTTGTTTAATATATAAATGAAACAAGTTTTGATTATGTTATATGCAACACCAACCAGATTTTTCACTACACGCAACCCTGACTTGTCTTGCATTACATGCAATCGCGACCTTCCTTGATAGCGTGTGTAGTACGCAATACCGAGTTTCACTAAACAACGATATATTATTATAATATGATTATGGAATAGCTGTTATGAATAGTATTAACTAAATTTTGAATTTTATAAAATTATTATTCATCTTATATATTTTCTAGAACATGGTATGAGAACTAAATAAAGTTTTCGTGTAATATAAGTATTTTTCAAAAAAATGCAGATTTGCCGCCTTTTGATGGCGCACCCACTTTAAATCTAGTTTTGACATGTTTATAAGTTCAATTTGACAAAATAAAATTCTTCCTTGGAATCAGGATATAAAAATTTAATTTGGATAAATTTTTCATATTATTCTGATAACATTCATATTTTAATGAATAGTAAAACACGCTATATTTTAATTAAAAACAACTTTTTTGATCAAAATAATTTATATGGATAGATTATATTTTTAATTTGTTTTAAAGTGTAATTAGAATATATTTTTACCATTTAATTCAATGTTGGTCATTGTAATTAATTTCACTTTAAATTTGGACATAAACAAGTGTCGATCTTTTGATAGTTATTGTTTCTTAAAAACATGCTATTTGTTTTGATAACGAGAATTAATTTTAAAATTAATTAATTACACTTATATGTTTGAAATTTAGAAAAATAGAAATCATTTTTGAATTCAGAATATAAAATATAGCTTAGGCTGAATTTTTGGTATTTTGCTGAAAAACTTCAATTTTTGATGAACAGTGAAACCACTCAGTGGTAGTTAAAAAAACTGACTCTTTCATTTAAATAAAATTTTACCACTTCTGTGAATTGAATTTAAAAAATATTACATACATGGTTGTTATCAAGAAGTAAAATTTCATTCAATAAGATGAAAATAATATTTGGTGAATAGTATCTTTTGACTTTTATTTACTGCGGTTAAAGGTAAATAGGGTAATTCACGGTTAAAAGAATATTATAATAACTCAAAATTACCTTAACACTTGTCCTAACCTTATTTTATGAGTATTGACCGACCATGGGCATCCTTGGGTCGATTTTGGGACCCCATTGAGCCACTTGGTAGTGATAATGACAATTCAGATTAATTAATTTAATGTAAAGACAAAATTGACATTAACAAAAATATTTTAGTAATTAATTTTTATAAGGAGTTATATAAATTATCTTTTAGACTATAAATATTAACTGGAAATATAATAATATTTCATACATGGTGGTGGTTTTTTATAATTTTTAGATATCAAATAAATTAAATTATTTATGACACAATAATGATGCAGTATTTACCTCATTAATAAATGATTTAAATAAATAAGATTATAATGATTAAAATATTATCCAAAACATTTCCAATTATAATTGGATGATTTTATTTCGACCATGAGTCATCTTATATTCATATTTAATGATTTTTGGACCTTTTTAAACCGAAGATAAGTTTATAATAAAATAATATTTTCACACTTTCCAAAGGTGTCCCTCTCCTCCCTTATAAATGGGCACCTCCTCCCTCTTCTCTACACACCCTTTTGAGCCTTCAAGCTCATCAAATCCCTGCCAATTACTCTTATCAACCTCTCTAGTTATATCATATAGGATCTGGTCTTCTCAAAATAGCAACACTAGTGCCCTAAGAAGGAGTTTAAAGGAGGTGCGTTGAGAAAGAGGTAATCTCTTATACCGGCTCTTTCAAGTTTCTTTCTTCTTCTACTTCCTCTTCTTTAGTTTTTTAAATATAAAGTAATAACATCAGAATTAATTATATACTGATATGTTATTATATATATGAAACAAACATATTTCACTTTCTATCCATCCTACTGAAAATGAAATCACAGCGCGTGCGTACGTACGGAATACCGTCTCCACGCCGTGGTGTAATCAGTTTTTCCACCACCACCTTAATTGGATTGGTATAATGGTGTAAAGAATAACTATATATGAATATTATAACATCATACTAATTCTATGATATTATATCATCCACTCCAATTCCATTCAATAAATATGGGAATGATATCATCACTCGTGCGTACGTAAGGATTACCGTCTCCACGACGCGATGAGATTCATTTTTCCATGTTAACAATTCAAGAATGATTATAAAGTATATATAATAAGTAATCATGAAATATATGACATAATAATTCTACTAGATTTATGTATATATATATGTATGTCATATACTTAATTCCATTCAATTCAATAAGGAAACAAAAAACAGCGTTCATGCATACGTACGGCCTACCGTCTCCATGAACGGTGTATTTATTTCCATTTATTGATCTATTATATATATGTATATTATGAATATATATTATATATAAATCATGATTTATATTTTGGAATTAATTAATCATGATCTAACTAATCATATTAATAATTACAATTCAAAACACAGACGATAAATGAAACGATTTTACCCAAAACGCTGCTTTAACATGGAATTGACAAATGAACAGATAATATAAAGTCATAAGTGAATCATATATGATATCATAAATATTATTATGGTTTATTTTACAAGTTAATAATATGTGTAAACCCACTACATAGGAGTCTCATACACATATGGAATAAATTGGACATAAGGTAAGGGATAATTATTCCAATCTCATTCTTATCCGAGATTGTTTATTCGTAAGTATTTACTGGGGTTGTGTTTATTATCCATGTCCATACGTTCTCAAAATGTTTTCATAAAATTTTTTCTTATCTTCCATGTATGTTAAAAGTCATTTTTACCCTTTTTTTACTTTTACCACATCATATGGAAGGAATCTTTCTTTTGTTTACAATACGAGGTACTTTTTGACTTTTCCGACAAAAGTACGAGGAGAATGTTTTTTTAACTTATACGGCATGAATGGATTCTTACAGTTTCATAATGCCTTATTTACATGAATATTCATGTACAATATTTCATTATTATTTTCAACAAAATCCTTTATTTTAAAATTTCATGTCATTTTGTGAAAATAAAATGATTTTCAAGAAGAAAGGATATTTTTCTCAATAATTCATTTCAAGTGTTTTGTCAAAACTATTTTACATCTAAGATGAAATTATTTTATATGTGTAAAATGTCTCTATGATTTACTTGGTTTCACTTTTCTTATGATGAAATTATATTCATTTGTTTTATATGGATTATGTTATGATGGGATTACATTTATGAAACTCATTTTATTCTTTGGGTTATGATGAATGATTTATATTTATTTTGTGGCACAAGAAAGAATGATTTCATTATCAGATGGGTGGGACCTATATCTCCCTCCAATGCATTGGGTAAAGATTTATATATCATGAGATAAACATGGCTGGAATGATAAGTTAATCTGGTTCAGTGATACAGAACTGGAACGTGGAGTGAACTAGGTTCAGTAAGGGACTTTGTCCACTAAGATGGTCTTGGAAGCAATGCCTTGGCTACTATGGAAATCATAACATGTGATTAATGTTTTTCCACAATTAAAAGTTTTATTTACAAGCTATTTTATCATTATTTATGTTCCATTATGATCTATGCCTTACGTACTACCATGTTTTATTTCATTGCTCAAGATTTTGATGTTTAAACATTATGTTCATGTTTTTATGTTCAAATGTATATGGTTTGTTTTATTTTTTCCATTCTTACCCATACTGAGCATTTGATCTCACCCTTTATATGTTTTCTTTTCCCTAGGATATAAAGAAAGGTTTTAGGTAAAAAATAGAAGATATTTATGGGAGTTGTTGACGATCTTTCACCATGATTAGAAGATTATGTTCCGAGTTTCCAAAGACACTAAACTATTACGATCCTTTGGTGTCGGTTTTTTTTGTGTATTAAGTATTCCGCAAAAGTAATGTAATGTCCATGTACATTAAGATTTGGGTCTCTACATGGTTTATCCAGGGGATGAGGCCGAATTTCTCTTTTTGGCAAAGGGGAAATCATAGAAGCTCTTATAGGACGTAAGTGAAGAAGGGTATAGTTGAGTTCTTTACAATTGGATGGTCACACCCATAGTTCGTTGAGAAAAAGATTTACTGTTTACTCTAACCTCAAAAGTCTCAGGTGTGACTTCTCCTAGAAGGAACTGGACCTAAGACAGTGGCATTGGCTTGAGTTCCTCCAGGACTATGACTTCGAGATAGTATATACTCCTGGAAAGGAGAACATTGAAGTTGATTCTCTCAGTAGGAGAACATGCATTCAGCTGCTAGGAGAGATGACATACCAGCTGGCCGCGTTGAAAATATTCTTTGTGGATAGAGATGGAGCATCCATTCTGCAGTCTCTCACCATCACTCCTACACTTCTTCAGCGAGTCAGGGAGTCGTATCATGGGGATGCTGATTACGAGACACGACGTGCTTGGATATCCCCATGGCAGGCACCCAAAGGATTTTCTGAAGGTGGGGAGCACATCATTATTTTCAGAGAATGTACCATGGTACCAGTTTTACTTCAAGAGGAATTGTTGTGGGAGTTCCACACATCCCCTTTAGAGGTACATCTAGGAGTGGTAAGGATATACTAGGACCTACTATGACAGCACTGGTGGCCATGTATGAAGAAGGCAGTAGCAGAGTTTGTCTCTCGATGCCTCACTTGTCAGCAAGTGAAGGCGGAGCATCAGGTACCAACAGGTTTGGTTCATCCATTAGAGATTCTAAAGTGTAAGAGGGGTGATATATCCTTTGACTTCGTGATGGGTTTTCCATGAACATCCAGGAGATGGAGACCTCTAGAATTTGAGGATGGCGACCACGTCTTTCTACGGGTCTCACCTCGATGAGGTCTACGGAAATTTAGCCAAGGCGAAAAGTTATCTCTACAATTCTTTGGACCTTTTCAGGTCCTCAGTAGGGTAGGAAAGGTGGATTACTGCTTGGCCATTCCACCTCAGTTTCACCTAGTGCACACCGTCTTCCACGTATCTCAGATGAGAAGATACGTGCACGATCTGTCCCACATCATCGACCATGATGAGCAAGATATCAATGACTGGGCGAATTTCACAGAGGTTCTAGTGGAGATTGAGGATCGACAAGAGCGGGTCCTAAGAGGTTGGTCGATTCCTCAAGTGTAAATTCGCTGGCAGCATGGGAACCTATAGGAGAAAATAAGGGAGTGGGAGGCTTAGATGCGTGCTCAGTACCTCCCATTTGTTTCCCTAGTGTGTGTTGTAGCTTTACGGGGACATAAAGACCTGAGGTGGGGGTAATGTAAAGACTCGGAAATTTTAAAGAAATTTTTTTCTTAATTTCTTTGGAATTTTACGAGTCTGCATTTTCTGACGGCACCTGATTATGAGGCCCAGTGATCCTAGAATGAATTTCTGAAGTTTTGTTCGGGTACGTTCAGTAAAAGTACGTGCAGGTTTTTCTATATTTTAAACTGGCGCTCGGAATTGAAATTCGAGAACACCGATGAACTCACAGCGCTGGTGTTCACTTAAGGATACCTCTACCGTAGTTGTGTTTGATCAAGAGAGGAAGTTATAAATTGGGGGTTCTAATTAAAAATTAATGGTTAAATAAAAATGTGTGTGTAACACATTTTTATTTGAAGGTGGTTAATTTATTTTGGGTGGTGGTTGTTTTCTCCAATGGGAAGTTGGAGGTGGGTCCCACCCCCACATAACCTCCCATGGGAGGATATTGTGTGGAGGGGCCTACATGAACACCAACCCTTCAACTCCCCTTTAACTCCTTAAACCCCTCTCTTAACTTTTGAACTCCAACATTATGGTGGAGCCTTTCCACTTTCCCCTCATAATGTTACCAACACAAGATTAATTAATTCCTTTATTAATTAATTTGTGGTGTCAAAAATTCATTTGAATTGTTTTAAATTCATGGTAATATTAATATTGGGGAGCCTATTTATTATATTTTCCTTGGCAAATATTCTGTTGGGGGACTTTGGGAGGATTAGAATGAAAGAGTTCTTCTCACGAAGAATGCCCTTTCTCTCCAACGAAGAATGACGAAACCATCTTCGGACTTCGTCCAAGCTAAAAGAGGAGGATACGCTCATGAGGAACGTCGACTACACTTCTTCTTTAGATGTTTCTCGACGTCAATGAAATCGATTTCCGTCTTCCGCGATGCCCGACTTCCGCGGCACTGAATTCCACAGCTTCGACAACACTCTTGAATCGAGGTAGGGGGTTTTGTATAATTTTATATATGTGAATTATACCCATGTACTTGAGTGATTATATGTTGGATAATTGTTTGATCCTCTAATACAGTGGGTATGGGCTAACAAACAAGTCCGGACCCTCCGCCAATTTGTCCGTGATGCGTGGTTTGTTGGGAGACGTGTGAATGGAAGGGAAACGACATTTTGAGGCTGTCGTAGTGAAGAGAAAGAACCAAGGAGGCCGTAGGCGCAGATTGGAGGCAAAATAGACCACCGGAACGACTCTGGTGGCCCACGGAAGAGCACAGTGGCATGAGTCGCCGGCGCAGCGGCGCCGACGACCGGTGGCGGGGGCCGGCACCAGCTGGCGGCCTAGGGCCAGTGGCGCCCCTCATGCACTGCCGACAGAAGGCCGCTGCAGCATCAGCTGCGGCAGTGGAGCAGAACACTCCATGAAAGGTTTCGGGAGAAATGGGCGTCGCCAGCTGGCACCACCATTACAGAGAACTAGGGGCCACGCCCCCTCCCCCCTGATCCGCGCTCGGCCAGCTGGCTGAGCCGCGACAGGAAACTGAGCCGGGCCGCCTGCCGCATGGGTCGGCCCCAGCCGCCGAGCTGGGCCGCGCCCTATCAGGCTGGACCCGGATCTGTGTCGGGTCTGCCCGGTTTGGGCCGGGTCAGACCGGAACCGGACCCCCCTCTTTGGACCACTTTTGGGTTTTCACTCATAACATGAGCTACAGACATCCGATAGACACACCGTCAGTTGCATAGGATTACTTGGATCGATAAAGTAATTTCTATATATCACAATCAAGGTTTTGGAGATGTTTGGGTATGGCCAGGTTGGTTCGAACCCGAAACCAACTGGGCCCTCGGAGCTAAAACGCTTATAACTTAAGGACCGGACGTCCAATTGACGTGACGTCAACTACGTTGGATTCCTTTTGATGAGACGGTCCTTTTGGAATATTCAAAATAGGATTAAAATGAGGTTGGAGTATGGCCTGGTTGGATTGTACCCGAAATCCAACTAGCCCCTTGGAACAGAAATGACAGTAACTCACAGACCGGGTGTCCGATTGACGCACGGTCTGTCGTGTTGGGTTCCTTATAATGAGAGTGAACTATTGGATAAATCAACTCAGGACTCAGTGATAGTTGATATATTTAACCACTTTGCTCGAGGAGCGGACCCTCCCAGAATCTACTGTGTTGTGTGCAGGAACCCTAGAGCTGGCTGCGACGATGACGACTTCTGTACGAGGATCCTACGGGGGTTCGACAGCGATAACCACTATACCGGAATCCTACGTGGGTTCGAAAGTGACGACTTCTGTACTGGGATCCTATGTGGGTTCGATATCAGTGACTTCTGTACTATGATCCTACGTGAGTTTGACAGCGATGACTACTATACCGGAATCCTACATTGGTTCGACAGTGACGAATTCTGTACTGGGATCATTTGTGGGTTCGACAGCAGTGACTTCTGTACCAGGATCCTACGTGGGTTTGATAGTGATGAATACTGTACTATAATCCTATGTGGGTATGATAGTGACGACTTCTGTACTGGGATCCTCCGTGGGTTCGACAATAGTGAATTATGTACCAGGATCCTACGTGTGTTTGACAGCGATGACTACTATACCAGAATCCTACGTGGGTTCGATAGTGACGAAATCTGTTCTAGGATCCTACGTGGGTTCAACAGCACTGATATTGTTCCAAGATACTATGTGGGTTTGACAGAGGAGATGAATCAGAGGCTACATCTAATCATCTCTACCTCTCTTCATGAGTTGTATACCCGTGTGAGATGAGTTATGTCTTTCAACCATTATCAATGTGACGATTGACTTACTTCCTTTGTGGGATGGTTTGTACTTGGGCTTGAGAGTTGGAGCCATACTATGATTGATAACTTAGGTATATATATGGGCATATACCTAATTAGGGCTGGTTGATACTTCGTGATTCTATCTTTCTACTATGGTTTTTCCCTTGTGGATTTAGCGAGACCTTGAGGATCTTGGGGTCCCTACTGAGTATCGATATACTCACCCCTGCATGGGCTATGCCCGCACCTTGTTGTGTTAGATGCAGATGACAGATAACGCTGACCGAGGTGGAGTGTATGAGGACCAGACGGTACCCAGAGGTGGACCTCACGACGAGTCGGTACCCGGAGGAGACGTACGGATGTGGAGCACTGACGAGGCTATCGGCACCTACCCTTCAGGTAGGATATGTGGTGGATGATCCAGAAGCTTCTAAGTACCTTCCAGCTATTTTTTTTAGTTGTACATGTTTTTCCTTTCCTTGTAATTTACCGTTGGGCTTCTATTTCTGGCCCTTGTATTTTCCAGCCCTTCTTCTGTATTCAGTTTTTTCTTAGAGTTTGCTTCCACTAGTTCTCTGGTTGTGTTTGTTTTCAGTTATAGAGGCAATATCATCCCAATTTAGGAATTTACGCGTTTGGTTCTAGTCTCCAGCCCCTAGCCTATAGAAGGTGGTCTTGGGGTAGTTACGACATGGGCCCCAGGGGTCGGGTCATGACATAAGTGGTTAATAGAAAATAGAAACCTTTAAAATGTTTACATCATCATGTTTCCTAATTTTTTTCTTAAAATGAATAATTTGTATGTTTACATTTCTAAATACTTGATAATTGATGATATATTAGAAATATAAATTAAGTTTGAGTTTTATTAGATGAATTTTTTTAAGCATCATGTTTAATAAATTCTATACCATGTCATGTGTTAATTAAATTTTATTAATTTATAATTTAAGATTGTAGATATTGATTAGATCACATGTATGCTAGATATTGAATGATTTATATTAATATATGTTAAATATATATCATTATTTTTATTTTGAGACATGGAAGTTATTAAGTATTCATGTTCAATATTATATGTTATTCGACATGTTTAATATTTTTTTGATTTCTTGTGTTTTTCATGTTACTTGTCTGGAAGCATGTTAAAATACACAATATGTTAAATTTTATTATAATAATATCTAACATAATAATATCCTATTATTAATAAAAAGATTAATAATATAATTTATTGAGAAATTGATCCTACTTTACTAGTAATGGAACATTGATTCATTTTTAGAAGAAGCATCCATGTAGAAATTAGGTTCAATTAAGAGATGGTTTTGAACATTTCCTACAAAATCTACAGTAGAAATGTGATGATCTAGGTTAAAATTTAGAAATCCCATGATTAAATGTAATGATTGTTATTCATCATAGTTCTTAACAACTTCTTATTTTATGAATTGATATGTGATTTACTTTTTAGGTGGCTGTCTTCCTCATGGTTCTCCATCTATTTTAAAGGGAAACACTTTGGTTTCATTAAATCAGTGTATAAACTCCACAAAGGGGATCAACTATCACTTAGAATTTTAATCATTACACCATAATATTTTAGTAGAGATTGGAATCAAATAATGGAATTAAACATGATTAGAATATATATAAGAAATATTTTTCATGTGGTCTTCTCCCATTGATACAATGGGTGATAAGAGCATCACAAGAAACAAATTTTGAACCCAATTAAATATATTGAATAGTTGGACTTAAGTTGTTTCTAGATAGAAGGGACTTTTTAGTTTTTTTTTCCTCATGTTGTGAGAGTTTAGTGTGTGTTGAAAACATGAATAAATTGTTTTTGAGAATGAAAATAAATTGGTGATCTAATTCAATTTTAAAAGTATTGATTTTACCTAGAATATTTTCCTCACTTATCTATTAAATTATAATTCAATTTAACACTCCTTATTTGTATCTCTAATTATATGGAACCTCAACTGATCACCCTCACTTAGTAACTTAATATTGAATAGAGAACTATAATAATGACTAAATATTCTATTTGTTCCGATCCAAGTGATAAAATATATCCAATCACCCTTGAATCAATCCACTACCCTAAAATGTATATGTAGTGAAGATGATATAGTTGGATGGTGTGTGTAAACCAGTGAATATTGAAATAAGAATTGAAATAAAAAGATCAATTCCAACCTCTTATTGACTAAAATTAATCATTTACATAGAAATTAAATAGAATGTAATTAACATTTAATAATATAATTTATAAATAGGGGAAGGGATAATCTTTTGGATAAATCATATTGGTTTAGTGTGCCTCAATTGGAGAATAATTACAGTTTAAAATAAAAAATATCTCTAAAAAACAACATCTCTTATCCCATTACTTTAATGAATAACCATGAACATTATAGAAGTAGTGCAATGATATTGGGATCCTTGTGTTCTTTAATAACTCCATATACAAAATTAGAAGCATGTTATTCCTCTCCCTTTATTGAGTTCCATACTCCCTTAGTACACTCAGAATCCTCTAAAGTTTGAGTGTTCTACTCACATCCTCCCAGATGGCATCCACCTATTTTTTCTTGAAGGGTTAATATTTCTTCATCTTAGTATCTCTTGAATCTTCTATATTAACAATCCTTACACATGATATTAAACTTATTTATCTCAATAGTTTATTTCTATGTGGAAGATCAAGAGAATTATTTCACTATTTGGGAAGACTAGGGAAATGAGAATCAATTTTAGGTCTTTTTTTTAATTTCATATTATAATTATTTTCTTGAGGTTTTGGCTAAGTCATGAGTCTTATGGGATTTCTTAAGTCTTATGGGTTGAAGCAGGAGTCTTACATTATTAGTAGTCATACACACCAAGTCATATGAACTTGAGAAGTCTTATGGGATACTAAATAAATGTCTTATAAAATTCTTACAAATTCCCAAAAAGTTGTAAATATTGTAACAAAGACATACGAGACATGAAGTTCTTAGGAGAATGCTTCAAAGTCATACAATATGACTACAAAATCCATTTAATTGAGATAAAATATTATTACACTAGGATATGTCTTACAAGGTATATTGGAACGTCTTACAAGATGAATGTAGGTCATGCCGCCATATTTTATAAAAATCTAAAGTTATACCTATAGAGAAACTAAATTCTCAATTTAGCTTAGTTATTCTTACAAAATTATGAATCAAAGTCTTACATTATATCTTGGGAAGTATTATGGGATCCATGAAGAGTCTTAGAAAATTTCTAGGAAAATTATTATGTGCTAGACCTCTAATAAGTTTTGGATAAGTCCAAAGTCGTACAAACATTGAACTCTCCCTGCGAATTCTTAAGAAGCACTAAGGAAAAGTCTTATAATCTCCATAGAGTCTTTCAAAATTTTCTTCTCTTTTTCATTTTTAGCCTCATGTCATCAATCATGAAAATTTTATAATTAATGTATATGTTTTCAAGTTTATTCTATAATTGAATAAAAATATTGAAAATTACAATTAATACCTATAAAAATTAATTTATAGAAATAAAAAATAAATGTATGGTTATCTAATTTATTAAAAAAATGATTTAATCAATGAAAAATTATGAATATAATCCTATATTCAATGTAATTATATATTTAACTTAATCAAAATATTTAAACTATTTATTATAAATTAAAAAATAATAATTTTAAAAATACTATAAAATCCTAATATAGAATTTAAAAATTTGTGGCTTAATCGCTCCACCATACTTAAATCCCTCTCTCTTAAGCCCCCTATTCCAAGGTTCCTTTTCACACTTCCTTGATAATTTCTATTTTAAATTCAATTATATCATCTTCCCATTATTCATCCATGTTTATAATTCCCCAAACCTTTTTATCCCCCTTTTCAATTATCACTTATTGAATTTTTCCTAGATATGTTCTGTATAAATAACATTTCATATGAATATAGATGGACCTATAACTAAACCATATAAAGATAGTAAGTATCCCCTAGAACTAATTTTCATAATTAGGGCATATAATAACTTCTTGGGAAACCAACTCTTAGGTCACTCTAACAATTATTTGATGACTAACCCACAAAAATATTTCCTTCATTGAAGTAGGAAGACTTCAAGGTCAGTTCCCATCTACTTGTTTTACTTTAGTTCATATGATCTTTCCAAATTACATTTATGGAGGTTCCTAAAGGTGTTAATCAATCAAAATGGTTATGTTACCTAAGTTTAAGTTAAATAATATAGATTGGTCTTGTTTACAATTTTTATTCCATGTTTTTATTTTATTTTCCAGTATTCTCCTTATTTCTAAAGATAAATCATTCCATGTTTTCCAATATAAATTAGTTATTAATTATTTTTAGTGTGGGGGGATTAATTTCCAAAAAAAATCATTTTTATTTTATTTTCCAGCCAAAAATATTCGAAAAAATAAAAATATCAAGATATAAAATTTATAATTAATTACAACATGAAATGGATGAGGAATAATAGTTTAAGAAAAGAGTGTCTAGAATAGTGTGTAGGAAAGAGACCACCTGATAGTTATTATTCATATCCAATATGGATATGTTGGGAATCCTCTATTAGTTCCTTCTAAAAGTATTTAGGAAATTATTTTAGCTTCTATCCATTCGCTTTAAATGGTTTCAAGAATTTAGTTTCTTTGATCTTAGATACACTAAATGGAAATGTGTTAATCAATGTGAAGGTCAAGTCAATTTGGAACAAAGCTTACCCGACATGAGTTTGATACTAGTAGAGAATAACAAAACTTTGTCCCCAACTTGAACATATTTTTTCTGAATTAATCAATTAAAACTAATTTGGATTTCTTCTTGTATAGTAGGGAGTTCTTATATTATTCTCTCAATAACTTCTATGGTTCCATCATTTGGATATTTATTTGTTCTTTTTCCATACGAAATACTATTTTCACTTCATTTCCTAGTAGGATTTTTGTTGAATCCCAATAAGAAATTGATAACTTTTAAGATAAACTATTTAGAAAGGGGACATACGTAAGGGTTTTTTAATACAAATTTTTATGTTAAAAGTTTATCCTCTATCTTTTTGGTCCATTTTTTTCCATTTTGGATTCACTATAATTTATATAATTATATTTATCTCTTTTTTGAGTACCTTGAATTTCCCATTTGTGTAAGTGTAGTTTAAAGTAAATGTTATCTGTTGTACTCCACACTTCTCCATGAGAGATTCTATTATTTGGTTGGAGAAATGTGTGAGGTGATAACTAATTATGGCCAAAGGTATTCCAAATAGAAAAATATGTGATCTTAGAAACTCAATAACAACTCTTGCATTATCGGTTCTAGTTTCTTGATATTTAACCCATTTAGAGACATAATATACTACTAATAGAGTATAGGTACATCCAAAATAGATATGAAATATAATCCCTATAAACTAATAATTTCACGTGAAATGAAATATTATTAAGAAATTTCCCATATTTTATAAATTAATCCATCAAATTGAGAGTTTTTACCAAAATTTCAAAAAATATATGAATCTTTAATTTTTTTTGCAAAAAACCAGCTTTTGACTCATTTTTAATTATTCTATGAGGTTAATAATAACCCCCAAAAACATAGGTATGAAAGAATATAACTACAAAATTGGCCTCATTCTCATTTACACATCTCTTAATTACTTTTTTTGAAGAAATTATCTTCTCTAACGAATAAAGATACTATTATTACATCTCTTTATTACTTGATCACTATATAATTTTCAAAAATAAGGATCCTCCCCCCTCAAAGGCCATTTTTTTCATTTTATAAAAAGCCGGTTTAAGGGTTTCCGGTAACCATACAGACAAAATAGGTACCCAACATTCAACACACATTTCAAATTTCAAAATTCAAAATTCCCCAGAATTCAAATTTCGAGCGCAAACTTGACAAAACCCATGCCACACATCCACCTCGCATCGCACAACTGCATCGATCCATGAACCCTTCTCACATATCCAATTAGAGAAGGTCGCCAGCGAGAATAGAATTGACATCATTTCCAGCCCGTCATCATCACGTCGAAAACTCACCCCGATCATCATCTTCATCATTGGAAACTAGAACCATCATCGTCTTTGAGGAAGACACACCCTGAACTAAGGAAGAAAGCACCACCACCGCCCTCTGGAATGGTGACGGCCGCTCGAACAACACCTCCCAAATCCTCATTCTAAACCACTGCACCCAACCATCTTAGAAGATTGCATAGAATATTGAAGCTAGAGCAGAGTTGAACAAATGCAACACTACATATCGAGCATTACCATCTTGAACACGACCAGAACGATGAAACCCATCATAAAATCCACAACAAAAAATTTCCAATAGATCCAGAAAAACTACCACCAATGTCACTGAACAAACATCCCAAAGAAACAATGAAACCCATCAACAACACCATCGAACTCAACTGACTCATCTTCATGATACAAATGAACAAACCAAAAAGAAAAATTGTGGATGAGAACAGATACCACCAATAAGAAAGGAGAAACAGAACCGGTGATGAAAGCTGGGAAGAACCCTAAAATGAAAAAATTATGACCACCTAACTGTATGGCCCAAAACCCCTATGTAACTATCTCTCTAACTCCAAACTAGAGATGAGCGGTGGAACCCTGGGTTAGAGCTAGTTGGGCAGACGATATTGAAAGGGAGCGAACAAAATGACCGACTCCGGTAAGAGCAATAAAAACCCACTGTCCCCCGCACCGCAAATCCCAAAGCCTTGATGTAAACACCACCCCAAATCCAACCAGGAGAGGCACCGAGAAACTTGAGGCTAGTGTGGGGTACGATGACAGAGGGAATCCACAGAACATACCTTTGTCGGAAGAGGAAAAGCTGTGGAGAAAGCCTACAATGGCAAGCACCAGAGGAGAGGATGAGTTCGAGGATGAAGGGGAGAAGCCAGGAGTCGAGGACGAGGCCAAGAATGATGGGAAGAATCAGATAAAGGGCTTAAAAACCCTATAGGGGAAGAGAATAGGAGTGCAGGGAGCGCTCTCCGTAGAGAGCACAGAGAGCGCCCTCACGGGCCTATAAAAATCCTACCAAATATAATATTTAGAACCATATTTTAGCTTATGAGTTTTATGATTAAAAAAGAAAGTAGATAACTTTTTTGATAAAATAGTTCCATATGATAGTCTACTAGGGTATCTTTTTTGAGTTCATGTTGTTTCTCATAAGAAAGAAGAACCATTCAATGCTAACTCTTTGGGTATTCCACCTTAGTATTGTGGGGGAAACTTATCATGTTGTCTATAATTATTTTTTCATATCCCATGTTATATTTAATCTTTAAGTTGAATTCTTGTAGAAAAAACTACTATCTCACCAACCTTAGTTTTGTATTAACCTTATTTATTAAATACCCGTGGGGTTTATTATTAGATTAAATAATTAGTTTACTTCCTAACAAACATTTAATTTTTTTATAAAGAAACAATAATTGAAAAAACTACACTTTTATTATTATATAGTTAATGTGGACTGTTTCTAGCGTCTATGAAGAATAATCTATCACATGTGTGTTTTCATTGATATTTTGGGATAACACTTTTCCCACCCCTTGGATGGAGGAATCACACAACACTTCCAAGGGATATTCTCTTCTTGGTAGATTGAATATGAGGGTTTTGGTCAGGTGATCCTTAATTCTATTAAAATATGTCCTGCATGATTTATCAAATGAAAAATTAGTATATTTATTGAATAGGTTAGTCAGAGTTAATTAAGTTTTTATAATGTCACTAATAAAGTTCATATTAATTTCATTATATATTGAAAATGATCTAATATGTTTCATAGTGTCAAGACATGCCATTTTAGAAATTATTTAAACTTTTACCATTTCCATTTAAATTCCTTCCTTATAAATTATGTGGACTAGGATATTTCCTTCCTCCACTATGAAATAAAATTGTTTAAAGATTGAAAATAGATTTTTTTCAAGGAATCTCTTTAAAAATATTTTTAAATTTTCAAGAAATATTTCAAAATATGTCCCATGCATTGTAAAGTCATTTATAAATACCTACAAGTAACTTTCAATTAAATTAAAAAGACGTTTACAATGTAGATTTAGAAACTATATGGGAAATTTAATAGAAAAAATGTATCATTTAGTATGAAAATGCACTAAATGTATATGTGATTGTGGTTTCTTTTTGATCTTCCCATTTTGCCCAAATTATTTTGGTTTCATTTTTTTGTTAATATGTGTTTTAAGGAAATGTATCTTTGAGAAGTTAAGTATCTTTTTGAAAAAAGGTGAAAATGAGTATCTATAAGTAGTTTCTGGAAGTTTGATCCATAAGGACACCACATAACTTTTCAAATTCCACAAGGTCTTCACATAAGTATTGATAAGTCACATTAATTATAATGATTCTTGTTCAGATAATATAATGAAGAAAATTCACTATGAAGTGGGGTCAAAAGTGATTCAATTTGAGAATGAATTTTTAATAATATGTGACATTGAAATTTATGATTTTGGAAGAATATTTTGTGAAGATTAACTTTGATTATTTGGAAATACCTTAATGAGTTCAACTAATATGGAAATTTAGGTTGATAAAAGTAAATATTTTCAGGAGATGAAAACATTGAATTTACCAGAAGAAAGTTTTTGAAATAAAAAGTTAATTTCTATAGAATGAAATTAAATGTGCTTTCTTGAATAAATTTTTTATGTTTTATAAAAGGAATTTTAGAAGGAGTTTCCAAAACCACTAAAGATTTTGGATGATCAATTTAGACAATATTGTACTGTTTATTCATCTGAAGAAGATCACTTTGGAAGAATACTAACAATTATCCAAGATAAGCTGAGTTTAAAAAATCATACTGACTTGTAGTTGATGGTTCTTGTAAATAATCATTATTTTTTGAGTTTATTTTATGAGTAATTGATATAAGAAAAAAAGTTACTAGAAAAATCATGAGATTCTTGAGTGGGATGTAAGGTAAAAGAAATAGAATTCAAGAAAATCAATCATGATGATAACATTTTGTTGATGTAAATAAAAAGTATTATAAGTAATACAAGTAAAAGTGATTGGTATAAAGAAAAATTATGGGAAATCATAGATGGTAATAATCCCAAAACTTCAAAAGATGGAAGATGAAGTATATTTAACTAGAAATAGAAACAACAATCCCAAGTTTGAATTTCATTGAGGTGAATTAGACAGAGTATATTTGGAGGACTTGTTTCAGTATAAGAAATTATCAAAAAATAAAAGGATGAAAAATTTTATGGTGAGGAAAAAGTAAAATAATAATTGAAATAATTGAATCATAAGAACATGTCATATAATAATTTTAGAATCACTTTACACTATTGTAAAGTGAAACATTATTATGATGCTAAATAGGAAATTCAAAGATAAATATTCACAAAATTATAGTCTATGATTCTATCAAGGATTTTAAAATAAGTTGAATATTCATTACTACATGTTTTTAGGGAGGATTTATGAATTCAAATATTAATAACCTTAGAATATAGTAAATTCATTCAACTCAAAAGTTGAGATATAGGGAATTTGGGATGGAATCCCATGTGTTCCCCACTTCTATAAGAAGAATTATTAAAATATAAATGAAGGGGAAATAGCTCAGTTATATAAGGAAAAACCGAGGATGAAAAATTGAGATATTTTGAGAATAATATTTTCTTGAAAACTTTCATAAGAAGTATATTTTGGTTCAATGATTCCAAATTAATTAAAAGCACAATGATCCAGAATAAGATGAACCAGGAATAAAACATTTTAAATGAATATATTATGCAATAATTTGTTACAGAATAATAATATTGAGGAAATCACAATCATTCAAGATCTAGAGGAAGTTTCCAGACGAAAATATATTTCTTGGAATCTTTTTAAGATCTAGAATATGTTTTACACAAGATAAGTTGACCCAACTTGGTTATGTAGGAATACCAGAAAATATGATAATCATTATATGCTAGACAAAATTTTAAAATATCTTATGACAAAGGTTTATAAAAAAATTCTTAAGGATTCTGTTTGGGGTGTATAATCCATGACATAAGGTTTTTTCAGTTGGGGTGTATAAAAATGTTATAGAAGGATTAGGTTTTATAACCAATTGTAATAGGATTTTAGTTGGGGTATATAACCAATTACTATTGAATATAGTGGATAATTAATTTTGGGGTGTATAATTAACATGGAAAGGGGTAGGATTTTAGGTTAATCCTTGTAAATCCTCATGTTATTATTTTGGGATTTCATTTTCATACGTAAAATGTAAGAGTTATTTTTTAAGTATAAATAATGATGATTTAACCAACCATAGAGGTCAAAGTTCTTAAAACGAAGAAACTTTATAAAAATAAAAGAGATAACTGATTCACCCCTCTACCTATCAATGATCCTATCAGACCTGTATACTTCAATTAATATCCAAGGGAGGTTCTTTTATAGATCTTATCAGTGAGGATAGAGTATTTAAATTCAGACAACATTATATATATTCATACCTTTGATGGTAAGAACTATCATGAATGAAATAATAGGATGATACTTGATCCCCTTTCTCTTGGAATTAAAGTTATAGATGCAACAAATATTTTATTTTCACCCAGAGAAAATGATTCACTGATGATTTTTTTAGATAAAATAAATTTTGAGTTCAATTGATAGGCTCAAAATAGTATTCACATGTCTTTCTTAGATAATTTTTATACAATGTGATGGGTATCAAAATAAACAAGGAAACTTGGAACAAAAAAGAATGTATTTTTGAATGAAATTTAAAAGTAAATGAGTTAAATCTTTAGATCTAGAGAAGTAATTTTGAAGATGTAAAAAAAACTGAAGAAGATACTATTAATGATTACTTCACCAAATTGATGATATTGGTATCAATATTAGGGTATTTAGAGACACTTTATTAGATTAAAATATTGAAAAAAAGACAAGAAATTCCCCAGATCTAATTGTTACAAAAATATCATCCATGTAGGAAAGATTGGATTTGACACTAGATGAGTTACATAATAGAATCACAACCTATGAGATGAGAAAAATATCATTTTTTAAGTAAAAGTAAAAAGATTATATGACCTTCAAAGAAATGATAAAAGAAAAAATTATAAAAGAAAACGATATAGATTCAAGTTATTATAAACATGGGTATGATGGTGACATATTCAATAAAATTGTTTTAATTCTATAAGAAAGGTTAAAGAAAGAAAATAGAAGGGAAAACAAATAATCATTAAACTGTTCAAATTTTGATGCTCTTGGACACTTTTCCTATGAATGTAAAAAGTAAATAATTGGATAATATTAAACTAATAAGGATGATGAGAATATCTGAAAACAAAAAAGGGATAGGAAGAAGAAGAAAGATTCCAACCAAAAGAAAAGGAATCTAATGAGAAATCATGAGAAAGTTGATTCATCATCAAGTAGATATTTAGATAATGAGTTGAGTTTTATTTCAAATGTTGAAAAAAGTTTTGATAAAACCTGAAGGGATGATAAAAAAGAATTTAGAACCAAAATGGAATTGAAATTGAAGCATGAGTTGGCAGCATGTTTTGAGCAGGTTACAAAACTAAATAAATAAAAGAAAAAATTATCAAAGGATTAAAATAAGGTTGTTGATTTAATGAAACATTTTCTTAAAATAGAATATGGATATCTTGGCTAAATTAAATATCTAGAAGTTAAAATTATTGAATAAGAAAAGATGTCAAAATAACATGATTAGAAACAATCTATGAAAGAAAAAGTACAACTAAATGTTCAATCAAAGATCTTCTTTTCTGAAAAATTCTTGGTGAAATTTAATGAGTATTTATTCAAATAAATGGAAGTAAAAATCCATTAATCAAGAACATATGAAGAAATCATTATTCTAGAAGAGTTTGAAACTAATTTTTTTTCTAATATTACTGAAGTAATATAATTTTTTTTCTAGTTCAAGGACTTGGAAAGATAAAATAAAATATAGTGGAAAAATTTCTCAATAAATAAGAAGGAATTTTGGAAATTGAAGGATAATTTATACTAATTATTAGAATAAATTGGAACAAGACTGTATATTATTAAATTTTTTTTCCAAAAAAATGATTTAGGTAGTCATATTTTTTAAAGAACCTCAATAGTAGTACCCCATTAAATATTCATAAAGTATAGAAAAAATTAATTGGTATCATTAGTGTTGAGAAATATTTAGTTGTAGATCATATAATTTTTTGTTCAATATGTTTTTATTAGGGAAATGATAATAACCAATGAGGGGTTCATGTGAAAAAATGATAAATGATTTATAGAAAAAATATTAATGGATAGAACAATAACTAATCTTCCCATAAAAATAAATTTTATATTTTGAAAGAACTTTTTTATATTTTTTAATTAATAGGTCACAAAGATGAGAAATACCGAACTATTATTCAATATAAAGTTAATTATGATGTAAAATGGTATAAAAGTCTAAATATTGTAAATTAAAATTCATGAAATGTTAATTTTAACAAGAAAAAATGGGAGAAAATAGAACAATAGAAAATAAAAGTTAGAATAATGGGAAATAATTTTGTTTTAGATGAGAATCCTGAGATTCTAGAGTATTCATTAATAAGAAATTATTTGAAAATTCAAAAAAATAATGACGAGATCGAAAGAAAATAATGCTCAAGGTTGAGAAGAAATTATAACAAAAAATTATCATCTATAGCACAAAGTGGTTACTCCTTATTTTTTAGTATTTTATGTGTTTTTGATAAAATTTATGGGGAATTGAAGGAGATTATTAAGTCTATCATCAGTTGGACAATAATAATAATAGACCCTAATGAATTTTTTAAACTACCATGAAGTGGAAAAATTGAGTACATCCTTTAAGGGTAATATTATATAAATAAAAGGTTGTACAAGAAATATTATCTAATAAAAACATTAAATATATCTTAAAAATGAGGTATTCCAGTAATAATCTCATCCCTTAGTCTTTAATATACGAATTATGGGGGAGTGTTTGGTTGATGAGAAGATAAGATAGAGGGGAGATTGGTTTATCTTGTACTTAAACTTTATGATGTGTTTGTTGAAGTGTGTGAAAGATTTTTCATTCTCATTGATGAATCTGATTATGTGAAACCTCTAAAATTATAATTGAGAGTTATTAAATAGCATCACATGGGATTATGCTAATGGAAAACATAAACAACCTTGGTTATATATATCTTTTTTTTACATTAGTTGTATTCACATAGACTCAGATTTGATTAACTAAAGTATATTTGATAAGAACCATGTGATATCATTACATTATTTAAATTTAGAATAAATATGAGGATAAATTATTTTAATAAGAAACTAGATAATACCCCAATGTTACCTTTTATATTTGATTGTTAGTAGAGGGAATGATCATAATAACTTTCAAGATGTGTGGTTATATTGAAAAAAACATAAAGGGGGAGATTTTTGTGCCCAAATTAATTTGGTTTCATTTGTTTTTGACATTTAAATATGTGTTTTAAGGAAACATATCTTGGAGAATTTAACAAATCATTGAAATAAGGTGAAAAATGAGTATCCGTAAGGTGTTTTTGAAGGAGTTTCCAAATGGAGGTTCCATAAGGTCTTTACATAAATTTTCTGAAGTCACATTAATTACCATGATTCTTGTTTTGATCTTTCAAAGAAAAAACTTATCTTTTGTAAAGGATAAAAATTGATTCATGTTGAGAATGAGTTGTTATAATTTGTGGCATTAAAATTTATGTTCTTGGAAGATGTTTTTATAAGGATGAATTATGAGTTTTTGGAAGGGGAAATCTATATGTACTTTCATGAGTTCAACTAATAAGAAATTTATATAATTGAAAGTGATGGTTTATGGGAGATGAAAACATTGATTTTACTAGAAGAAAGTTTCTATAATAAAAATGTGATTTGTCTATAACAAAATTATAGATGTTTTCTAGAAGAACTTTTGTAAGTTCAATGTAAGTTATTCTAGAATGTGTGTCCAAAACCAATGAAGGTTTTATAAGAACAAGTCAAGAGATGAAGTACTATACTTTAATCATAATAAAATAACTTTGAAAAAAGACAAAAAATTATCATAGATAAGTTGAGATTACAAAATCTTGTTTACTTGAGGTGAAGGATGCATATAATGCATTATAATGTTTTGGATTTTACTGAATGAAGCACCATTAAAAGAAACAACGATAAACTATAAGAATGATGAAGTGCTTGAATGGGACTGAAGGTGTAACAAATAAAACTTTTATAAATGAAATTACCATTTTTAATATATAAATACCTTATTATATAATGCAGTTATAGAATACACTTACACTACTTTGGTTATTTTGGATCATTATAAAATAAATCATGGTAGATTTAAAACACCAATAAGAATATTTACTGTTGATGATATATCCATTGTACAATGATCATTAAGATTAGTATTTATTAAGAGTTATGATAAAGTCTAATTTGACCAGACAGAATAATTGATGGCCATAAATAGTAGGATTGTACCCTATGAATCCCATTTATCAGAGCTTTTTAGGTAGATGGAATCAGGGAGCTTTCCCTTAACCAAGACCAATAAGAATATTAATAACTCAAACATGAAAAAAAAATTATTATATAATTTCATGTTTATAGAGATCACAACCCAAACCATGTTCATTGAGCCATCCTAAGAAAGTGGAACCATCACATACCTTACATTTAGGGCATATACTAGTGTAATATATAACATCCCAGTTCCAGGATCCACCCAGAGGTGGCTCGTACCTAGTTAGTCACATGGCCTCAAGAGAATTTCTCCAAATTCCAAAGGCTACCGACTAGTAGCGAGGTCCTTGGGTGTGATAGTGGGGAAACTATTACCTCATTCGCAGATTACTGCAATGAAAACAAATAGATAACAGTAGCAGAAGTAGTAATCACATGCAATAAGTTAACAACAGAAGACTAGAAGTAATAAACAACTGAAGCACACATATATAAATGATGCATGATACATATGTCTAGTAAATCATCCAAAAAAGTCACAATGTTGGAATAATGTACTAAAATATAGTACAAATAAAAAAAATAAACTCCTATAACATCGGAAGCCTCATCTTGGTCCCATGCTCTCCAGCTCCACAACAATCAGGTACCTGAAGTAGAAGGGTTCTTGACCTTATCTATACCTACATAAATATAATCTATTTGGGCCCAAAATATTGACCCAAATAGAGTGTGGGATGAATCCCAGTAGGAAACCACCCAAAGATATGTGCCTAATAGTCTATGAATATATATTGAAGGCAATAAGAAAAATAAAGTAATAAACAAGGAAGTACTCAAAAGTAAACAATCCTATAGTTTCAATTTCATTCATTTTCTCATATTAAGTAAAAAGAAAATCAAAACAAGTAAACCTCTAGGAAGTACTCACATCCAATCCCTCTAGTTTAACCAAACAAACACAAGAAACCCTCTGGGATGTACTCATAGTCTAAACCCTCTAGTTTAGCTTTAGAAAAGACTCTCTGAGGAAGCACTCATCATAAATTCCCCCTGTGGTATTTTATCGATAAACTAAAAACACTCTGGGGAAGCACTCAACATCCAATTCCGCTTGTGGTCTTGAAATGTGGAACTATAGACACTCCGAGGGAGCACTCACACCACCCCCCTTATGGTATCACTACATGAAAAGTAATCAGGCAATCTGGAGAATCCATCAGTGTCCATTCTCCCTATGGTCTAATACAAAAGATTCCTACAACCTTGTGTAATTAAATCATGCACAACAATGTTCAATAGCCAAAGTAAACCTTAAGAACTACATGACAAATAATTTTCAAGAACTACTTGTCTAAATAGCTGCAAGAATAAAACAACATCAGATAAATCACTCCATCCTAACAACACTAGGTATGGAAAGCAAGCATCCTAACCATAAAATCTAGACCAAATGGTCAATATTAAAAAAGAGAAACACATCCATTACATGGAAAATAACCCTATTCAAAATCAAATAACCTCTAATCAGGCACAAAAGGCATCGTAGGAAATAACAAGGCTAAAATCCCTAAACACGCAATACCCCATTCTAGGGTATTGGGAACTTTTGCACATAAAATTCAAAGACTAACTACAGAAATGCACAAACCAATTACCTCGATGTTGTATGGTTGATATAGTTGAATTCAAACCTTTGTTTCAACTTATAATGCAGTAGATCTACAAAAACATCTAAAAATATCAACCAAGAATATCTCACGAAGGAAGAGGAATCAAGAGATGAGGCTCTAGAAGAATGAAGAACTCGTCGATGCGATTCCAATAAAAACAACAAAGTTAGATTCAGAGAACATACAGAAGTTGGGGGATTAGAGAAGAATCATCAGATTTGGGGATGAGACAAACTGTGAAGAAGGAATTTTTGCCAATTAGACGCGACCTCGGTCTGATTTAACAAATAAAAAGAAAATCACATGACATATCTTTTAAAATTACACAGTGTGTATATTCCTTTACCAGGCTTCACTTTAGGTGGTCTCTAGGTCACCCCACATGTCCATGTACTTGTCCATTACATGTCCAGTACACGGTCACCCACAAAAACCAGTTACATGGCATGTACTCCAAAGGACACAATGTGTACTCCTTAAATTTCTAGATTCTACCTTTTTTTTAGAAACACCAAAAAACAAAACTCATACCTAAAAAGAAGGTCCAGGTTCTTACAAACTTCCACCCTTAAATAAATTCATCCCCAAATTTCTCTAAGAAGGTGGCGTAGAAGAAGAATCCTCGAACAACTCTGGCTACTGTGATCGTACATCGGCCTTCCTCTCCCAAGTCTCGTCCTGTACATGGCCATGCTGCCATAGCACCCATACCAGAGAAACATGCCAGCCATGGATAACCCTTGCACTGTGATCAACAATCCGGATAGGATGTTCCTCAAATGAGGCATCCACCTCTTACTCAACCTACTCGGGTTGGAAAACATTAGATGGGTTTGAGAAGTAATGTCATAGTAGAGAAACATGGAAGACGTCATGCATAGTTTGGTACCTCTGAGGTAACTGCAACCGATCGGCTACCGGCCCTACTCTATCAAAAACCTCAAATGGCCTAACATATCTCTGTGAAAGCAAGCCCTGTATACTAATCCTCATGTGTCCCAACATCAGTGTGACACATATAAAAACCTGATCTCCGAACTCAAAATCTATAGGTCGTCTCCTTCAATCAGAAAAAGACTTCTTCTGTGACTGTGCAGTAGCCATCCTCTTCTGAATAAACTCCACCTGCTTTGTGGTCTCCTAGATAAGAACAGGTTCCAACATAGCTGCCTCTCCTACCTCCAACCAGCATAAGGGTGATCGGCATGACCTACCATACAAAGCCTTATAAGGTTCCATATTAATAGTTTCTTGAAAAATATTATTATAGGAAAACTCCACAAGAGGTATGTGATTCTCTCAAGAACCACCAAAATCTAGGACACATGCTCGTAATATGTCCTCAAGCACCTGAATTGTATGCTCAAACTCACCATCTGTCTGGGGATGATAAGTTGTACTCAGAATTACCTGTGTACCCAAAGTCCTCTATAATCCCTTACATACCCAAGAAGTAAAACATGATCCCCTATCCTAAACAATGGAGTGTGGAACCCCATGTAGATGTACAATCTCTCAGATGTATAGCCTTCTCAGCTCATTGGCGCTGAATGTATCCTTGATTGAAAATAAGTGAGCAACTTTCATGATTCTATCAATGAAAACCAAAACTACATAATTCCCTTGAGGTGACCTCAGTAAACCTATCACAACATCCATCATGACATCATTCTGCTTCCACTCGGGAATATGTAGCTGCTGCAAAAGCCCTACTGGCCACTAATGCTCTACCTTCACTTGCTGACAGGTAGAACATCTCATGATGAAACCAGAAACATCTTTTTTCATGCATGGCCACCAATACTGACAGTGTAGATCTTGATACATCTTAGTGAAACCAGGATGAACTGCCCAAACTGAGGAATGAAAGTCCCACATCAGCACCTATAAAATGTCTTCTGACACCCATATGCACCCATGAAAACACAAGATCTCATCCTCGCCTACTGTCCATCCAGGAATAGGGTACTCTAATAGAAAACTCTCTTGTTGAACTAGGCCTTTAGAGTCTAATAGCTGCCTCATTCGCACTGGATCAAGTAGAGTTGAGTTAACAACCACAGAGAAAGAAATGTCTACCACTATCTGCCATACACCTCCAAATGCATCTCAGAGAATAGAGTTATAATCTTCTACTCACTACTGGACTCCTAAATTGAATGTATATGAGTCCCCCTACTCAATGCATCATCCACTGCGTTACCTTTCCCAGGCGTGTAATCAAGATCAAAGTCAAAAGACTAAAGGAACTCAACCCACCTTCGCTATCTCAAATTCAGATCACGCTGAGTAAAGATGTACTTGAGACTTTTGTGGTAGGTGAAAACCCAAAAAAAATCTCTCCCAACAGATAATGTCTCCAACAACGTAAGTCATGAACAACTGCAACCAACTCAAGATCGTGCTTCTGGTAATTCTTATCATGTGGCCTCAACTTTCAAGACCCATACACAATGACTCCTTCACCCTGCATAAGCAATGCTACCAACCCAGTACCCGATTCATCATAGTACACATTATAACTCTTTCCAGGATCTAGAAATACTAGTAACTATATTGAATTAAACCTTCCTTTCAGCTCATGAAAGTCTAACTCGCAAGAATCTAACCATAAGTACTTCACACCATTCTTAGTCAGGCCTGTCAGTAGTTCTGTTAAGTGTGAAAAGTCCTATATGAAAAGTCTGTAGTATCCAACCAGCACAAGAAAAATATATACCTCAAAGAAGTTCCTCGGATGCTCCTAGGAAAATATTACTCTCAATTTCTCTAGGTCTACTAATAATCCTATCTTTGAGATAACATGATTCAATAAGTGAATTTGGTCCATCCAAAATGGAATTTTGAGAGCTTAGAATATAACTGATTCTCTCTTAGTGTACTCAAAATGATCTCAAGATGTGTGGCGTGGTTGTTTCGAGTGTGATATTACACCAAGATATCTCCCACAAAAACCACCACAAAGTAATCCAACTATGGATGGAACACTCGGTTCATCGGAACCATAAAAATTATAGGCGTGTTCGTGAGTCTAAATGGCATAACCACATACTCGTATAGACCATACCTACGCTGAAAGGCTGTAAGAGGTATATCTGATGGTCTAATGTTCAACTGATGATAATTGGATCTCAAGTCAATATTTGAGAACACTCGGGCTCCTCAAAGATGATTGAAGAGATCATAAATCCTTGACAAGGGATTTTAGTTCTTTGTTATCAACTAGTTCAACTTCCGATAATCCACACAAAGTCTGAGGGTACCATCTGACTTCTTTTCAAACAGGATAGGAAAACCCCAAGGAGAAGTACTAAGTCAGATGAAACCATTTTCCTGTAACTCCTCCAACTACTTCTTGAACTCTTGTAACTCTGGTGTAGCCATCCTATAAGGAGGAATGGACACCGATGCCTCCCTTGGAATGAGATAAAAAGAAAAGTACACCTCTCACTCTAGAGGAAAACCTAAAAATTCATCTAGGAATACGTATTTGAAATGATCCACCACTGGAGGAATGTCTATATGTGAAGTCCCCTGATCATCAAGATACAGACTAGAAATATAGGATGTAACTCCTCCCAACCCATGACGCTTGGGTTCCACTCTGCTTGCCTAGAAATCACATTCACCCTTATATAAGAACAAACCGCCCTCTGGTGATGTGAAAATCACCCTTTGGTGATAGTATTCGACAACATTCTGGAAGGGAAATAACTAGTACATTATGAGAATTACATCATAACCTATCTACTCTATGACATAAAGGTCCCATGAGAAGTGACACCCACCTACATCAAGAGGTAACTCCTTGCACTGATGTACACTAGCCATTATAGTCACTAACAGAGTGTCCAGTGTCAGGAAATCAGTAGAAGTAAATATACAGAGACCAAGTCTCTCCACAAAAACACCATATATGAAACTATGGGAAGCCCCTATATTGAAAAGTGAAGAATCTATAACTGAGGCAACTAGAATCGTACCTAGAACTATAGAGGGTCCGAGATCCTGCTCTTACAAGGTCTACTCCACTACAAAATTCTGGCCTATACTGCAACCCTGTGAACATGCCTGACCACCCTGAGCTGATCCACCTTGTAGTAGCTGAAAGCCTGCCAATTGGCTACCACGACCGTAACCTCCACCTTGGCCTGAATGGCCGAAAGAAATCCAGCATCCTGACTGATGAGAAAATGGTGGTTATGCTTCTAAATGAGGAGTAATAGAAGAACCTCAATCACCCATTGATGGGGAGAAGATATGACAGAACTGCTGAAGATGACCCATCTTTACATAAGATCTGCACTCAACTGGGTTGCTCAGGCAATGTGGCCTCATATGCCTTATCTTTTCGCACTAGTATCACACCACCTGGCCACCAAAAGAAGTATTCCACCTACTTGGATCTCCATGTGTAGACTCCATGTGGCCCTTCTTATTGTCAGCATGAGGGGTACCAACTCCAGATGTCGAGCCGCCCTAGCTCATTGCTCTAGAATCCCTCAAATTTCACTATATGATCAGCGCCTGCTTGAAAATATAGGTCATGGAAGTCAACTTGAAGATGGTCACCTGAGATCAGATGTTGTGCCTGAGGACATCCTCAAACTTCCCATCCAGGAACAACTCATAACCTCCTGGGATGGGTGTGAATCACTATAGATTTGTGAGGCGATAAGAATACTCCATGACTAAGAGAGTACCCTACTGCAAACTCATGAACTCTCAGGATTGATCATCCCTCAAGGTCTCTAAGTAGAATTAATCATAGAAGGCATGGTATAACTCATTATAATTCATAACATGCTGGAATCCCGCCTATGATATCACATCCCACCATCTCTTGGTGGAATCTCATAGCACGTACATATTGAGCTTCACCCTCCTCTCTGTAGGAGTCTCCAGATTCTCAAAGATCAAAATGATGGCCTCTAACCATGATTCTGCATCCTGAGGTCCTCCATCCCATGATAAATTAGGAGGATGCCTCTATTGAAAGACCCACGTAAAATATACCATGGACATGTCAGGAGGAAGTAATCCTCAAAAGGTCTTCATGAACCTTATAAACCCCTCTTAGAGCTGTGCATCGACACTTGCATCCGGGATAATGGCTGGTTCCCAGACAGGCATGATTGGAGGATCTACAGGCAGTTCCTGATCTTCCATGTCTGGTGTCTGGTCACTGCCCTATAACTGGCATACAATCGGAGGACGTCTTGGTGGCATGAATCTACAAGGTTAAATGCACCCCTTAGATCAAGATTAATAATTACTAAAACATTTAATTAAAATAATAGAATATGAGAAATAAATCATTCAAGTTCTTCAAAACAGGGATACCCGACATGTATGACCCCTACACAGCGTGTTCCTTTAAGCCTTCACATGGGCCTGTACTCCTACCAAACCTAGTCATGTATGACCCCAAACACACGATGTGTTCCCTCAAGACACGATGTGTACTTGAATCAGTTTCCCCTACCTAAGTTCTTATACACAACTAACCCACACAGTTCTCCTAGAACAAAACTACACGGCATGTTTGTGCTAGAAACAAAATGTACTAGAAACAACTTCACCAACCCGTGTTGTTATTCACATGGCTAGTTACATGACTGAATCTACACGGCATGTTTGTTCCAGACACAGTGTGTACTAACTACCCAAAATCCACCTGTGTCATTGGTCAGACAGCTAGACACATGGTCTATACACATGAAATGTACGTCCAGTACATGATGTGTTCCAGTAATGATTTCCCAACCCCATGTCTCTACCCACACAGCTAGTGACACGGTTAGAGACTACACGATGTGTACATACTGTACATGTCATTTACTTAAGAAAAACAGTTCCTTCCCAAATAGAAGAACACATGGCATGTATTCTGCAATACACACCATGTATTCTGGGGTTTTCCAGATACTAAGCCTCAGAAACTTCTCCAGAATCCCATAAAACACTGAAAACAACATCAAAGTGCAAAATTACGATATGTGGGGGAACATAATTCCCACGAATCAAAGCTTGGCATCATATTTATATCATATACAAGGAATAAAAAAGTAATGATCCACCAAATTCTGATCCACGAGGGACCATAACACCTCAAGAACCAAAGTTTGGTGCTCATTCAGATGAATCCTTAAATATTAGAGATACCCTATCAAATAGTAGGTATTCTATCAAGGAATCTATAACAACAGCATGCATATTTAGCATAACATCTATCACAACAACATGCAATTAGTAATGCACCCTAAATGGCATGACAAGAATGCATGGCATGCGATATCTAGAAAGTGCCTATATGATGCATGAGATATAATAACCTCATCTAATTGGGTTGAAACAGGAATAGAAACTCAATAATATCAACAATAACAACACAAAACATGTGAATCACCCAATAGTGAAATAAAATCAATTGTAATAATTAAAAAACCAGAAAAATTGCAATATCTGAGGTAAATTGGATTTTCCTTGTACACGAGTAAGATACTCCATGGGACAGTTCATTACCAACTACATATTACTTCCTATCCCTGTCTATACGCTCCAAAAAATAAGTCAATAAGAAAATAATTCCTTTGATACCACTTTGTATTGTTCCAGTTCTGGGAGTCGTCCCGAGGTGCCCCGTACCCGGTTGGTCACATGGCCTCAAGCAGATTTCCCCAAATGCCAGAGGCTGCTGACTAGAAGTAAGGGACTTGGGTGTGATAGTGGGGAAACTATTCCCTCATTGGAAGAGTACTACAATGTAAATAAACAAATAACAAAAGCATAAGTAGTAATTACATGCAATAATCAAACAACGGAAGACTTGAAGTAATAAACAACTAGAGCACACATATATAAATTATGCATGATATATATGTATAGTAAAGAAGAAAAACAATTCATAATGCTAGAATATAGTACTAAACCAAAGTACATAGAAAAAAAAACTCCAGCAGCATCGCAAGCCTTAGCTTGGTCCCATGCTCTCCACCTCCATAGCAATTTGGTACCTGAAGTGGAAGTGTTCTTGCCCTTATCTGTACCTGTAGCAATATAATCTGTTTGTGCTTAAAATCATGACCCAAACAGGAAGTGATATGAATCCCAGTAGGCAACCACCCAAATATCTATGCCTAACAGTTTGTGAATATATATGGTAGTCAATAAGAAAAATGAATCAGTAAACAAGGAATTACTCAAAAGTAAACAATCCTACAGTTTCAATTGCATTCATCTTCAATTATCAAGTAAGAAGAAAATAAAAACAAGTAACCCTCTGGGAAGTACTCACATCCTATCCCCTCTGGGAATTACTCACAGTCTAACCCCTTTGCTTCAGCTTTAGAAAATACTGTCTGAGGAAGCACTCACCATCAATTCCCATATGGTCTTTTATCAGTAAACTACAAACACTATGAGAAAGAACTCAACATCTAATTCCCCCTATGGTCTCACAACATGGAAATAAAGACACTCTGAGGAAGCACTCACCTCTATCCCCCCAATGGTCTAGCAACGTGAAAAGTAAACACACTCTGGAGAAGACCTCAACATCCATTCTCCCTATGGTCTACTACACTAGGTTCCCAAAACCCTATGTAAGTCAATTTTGAAAAACGATGTTCAACGACCAAAGTAATAATTAATAACTTCTTGGTTAAAAAAATTTTAAGAACTACTTATATAAACAACTACAATCATAAAACATCATCAAATAAATCAATCCATCCCAACAACACTAGACATGGAAAGTAAGCAGCCTAACCGGTAAAACTAGACCATATGGTCAATATCAAAACAAACATTGGAAATGCATCCATAGCATGGAAAATAACCATATTAAAAATTAAACAACCTCTACTCAGACACCCAATACATAACAGGCAATAATAGGTCTAAAATCCCTAAACACGCAATACCCTATTCTAGGGTATTGGGCACTTTTGGCCATAACATTAAAAGACAAACTATGGAAAGCCACAAACCACCTACCTCGACATTGTAAGATAGATATAGTTTAATAACATCCTTTTATTCGACCTAGAATGTCGTAGATCTATAAAAACGTCTAAAATCTCAACCAAGAAAATCTCATGAAAGAGGAGGAATCAAAAGATAAAGCTCTAGAATAAGGAATAATTCACTGATACGATTCAAACACAACCGATAGAGTTAAATTCAGAGAATATATGGTGAGGTGGGGTCTCGGAAAATAATCATCTGCTTCAGTCACTCCTGGATGAGGCAAACTAAGAAGAAGGTGTTTCTTCCAATTAGACATGACCCCAACCTAATTTAACAAATAAAAATAAAAGTATAGGATATGTCATTTAAAAGTACATGGTGTGTATATGCCTTTATCGAGCCTTGATTTAGGTAGTATCATGGTCACCCCACATGGCTATGTACTCGGACGTTATACATCCAGTACACAGTCACCCACAACAACCGGTTACATGGAATGTACTCCAAAGTACATGGCATGTACTCTTTAAATTTCCAGATTCTCCTATTTTTCTAAAAAAACTAGAAAAGAAAAGTCATACCTGAAAAGAAGGTCCGATTTCTTACAAAATAAGTGGTTCTGTATCTAGAACCTAGTAGTATGAATTTTTACTTTTTTATAAATTTAATAAACAATTATATATGAGTTATTGAAAATTAGATTTTTTTATGAAGATACCAAAATTATATTTTTTTGAAAATATATGGTTTTAACACTCTTTTTGATAATTTTTTGGATATAAAATAAATATTATTTTCATATAATACTATTATTTAATAATATTTATTTATATATAAAAGATAATTTAATTTAATGATGTCCAATGTAATCTTTCTAAGGTTAAAAAAATTATTGTTTTTGTAAAACAAGTACTTTCTAGTAAATAAGAATTTTATAAACCTTTAACGAATCCTCCAAAACCTATCATATATTTTATGGTTTTAAATCAATTCTTTGTGAACATAACTTGTTGTACCTCTCGTTCCCCTCGTTGTTTGATTTTCATGATCACAATCACCTTATTATTTGTCTAATTTTGTTTGAAGTGTTTTTGAATGATAGGCACAAGGTTGCCAAGAAGCTGGCAAAATGGACTGAATTGCAGTCCACCGGCCAACCGGTGTGATAGCACCGGCCAGCCGGTGGACCTGGCAGAGGCATTTCCCACTGCCAGGTTCCACCGGTCAGCCGGTGGCAACCTGATGCAACAGTAGTTGCTACTGTCTGCCCACCGGCCAGCCGGTGGCTCTGGCACCGGTCAGCCGGTGCGGCCTGGGCAGAAGGCCTTCTCAACATCCAAGGCACCGGCCAGCCGGTGGCCCTGCACCGGCCAGCCGGTAGCCCAGTCAAACTAGCCGTTGGCTTTGACCAGTCAACCCTCTTTTGGCCTCCAACGGCTCCGAGGCCTTTTCCAACGGCTCCGAAGGCCCCCAATGGGTTCCATGCCTATAAATAAAGGCTGAGGAAGCCCCGGACACGAACCGGATCATATACCAAGCGCTCGGACATATTTTTGAACATTTGGCGAACCTCCAGCGCTCCACCTTCAAGGATCCTCAAGTGCTCCAGCCAATTTCCAATCCAAGGAGCACCTCAAGAAGCTTGGGAGAGCATGCTACATCAACTCCATCATACTTTGGCGCCCAAGTCTTCCTCAATTATGGTTTTTCTTGTTTTATATATTTTGAGCTTAAAATTGGGTTTGTGCCTACAAACCCCAATCTTTTCTCTATCCTCCCTTTCTTTTGGGTTTCACATCACCACTAAGGTGTGAAGAGGTTCACAAGCTTTTCCTTTAAAAAGCTTGAGACATAGGTGAGCTATCCTTCACCTGTAAGAAGGATAGTGGGTTCTTGCTAAACCATTAAAAGCAAGTGGGTTCTTGCTAAACCAATTCAAAAGCAAGCTGTAATAGGTCCTAGTGCTACCTCAAAGCCTAGTGGGTTTATTGCTAAAACCATTGAAAAGAAAGCGGTAGGAATCTCTCAACGGTTGAGTTGGGAGCGGAGACGTAGGCCGGGTTTTCGGCCGAACTCCGTTATCAATTTTGTGTGTCTTGCCTCTTTTATTTCCGCTGCACTTTCAACTTTGATTTTAATTTGTTAATCATTTTTTAAAAGGCAATTCACCCCCCCTCTTGCCATCATCTCCATTTTTCTCTGCCCAACAATTGGTATCAGAGGGGTAATTTGAGTAATACCTTAAACGGTTTCAAATTCAAAGATCCATTGTGATGGCATCCACTTCTTTCGCCCCTGAAGGCTTTTCTTTGGGTCGGGCTCCATTTTTTGATGGGTCCGACTATAATTATTGGAAAACCCGCATGACCACTTTTTTAAGAAGCATAGGTTATCCTATTTACAAAATTGTCATGCAAGGTTATACTTTGTATACCCCCGACAAATCCAAATGGACCCCCGCCGATATTAAGAATTTTGAGCTTGATGGCAAAGCCATGAATGCTCTTCATTGCGGGTTAGATAGAAATGAATTTAATCGTGTATCCACTTGCACATCTTCACATGAAATTTGGAAGCTTTTAGAAGTGACCCATGAAGGCACTAATAAAGTCAAAGATACTAGATTAGATATGTATAGACAAGATTTTGAAAGCTTTTCCATGCATCCAAATGAGTCTATTTCTGAAATGTTTACACGCTTCACTAACGTTTGCAATGGTAGAAAATCTCTTGGTGATGATGTTTCAGCTGAAGCAATGGTCAAGAAGATTCTATGGTTCCTTCCGAGCTCATGGGCACCTAAGGTGACGGCTATCCAAGAAGCTAAGGATGTAAAGAACATGCCGGTCGAAGAGCTCATCGGATCCCTAATGACGTACGAGATCACGATGAGGAGGCAAGCTCAAAAGGAGGGCACACCAATCAAGACACCAAAGAACATCGCCCTCAAGGTACAAAAAGAAGTAAGCTCCTCCTCCTCATCATCATCTTCATCTAATTCATCTTCAAGCGGCGACTCGGAAATGGAGAATCTCGCCCGCCAAATGCACAAGTTTATGAAGAACCACAAGAAGAAGAAATCCCGCAAGGCGCGAAAGCAAGAACCCACCGAAAGATCCGAGCCCAAGGTGAAATGCTACGGGTGCGGCGAAAAGGGCCACTACAAGCCCGATTGCCCACTCAACAAGAAACGGGCCACGCAAAAGGAAAAAGGAAAGAAAAAGGTCCTTAAGGCGACATGGAGTGACACCTCATCATCCTCCTCCTCCTCCTCCTCAAGAGACCAAGGTACAAAATGCCTAATGGAAAAACATGAGGTATCATCATCCTCTTCCTCTTCTTCCTCCTCTAGTTCTTCTAATTCTTTTAATCATTTATCATATGAAGAACTCCAACATGCTAGAGACCAACTTGAAAATGGTTTTCATGAACTCTCTTCAAAATTTGTTGCTTTAAAAAATAATTTCAAAAAACTCTCCTCCAAAAAAGAACAACTTCTCAAAGAGAAGGAGGAGATGTCCCTCAAAATCCAGAATTTTCCCGATGTTGATTCTTTGGAATCAACCATTAAAGACCTAAGGGAATCTTTAGCCAAATTCACCCAAGGGGAATAAAATCATTCAAAATTTCTTGGTTC
The DNA here is from genome assembly GCA_963277665.1 of Viscum album. NCBI lineage: Eukaryota > Viridiplantae > Streptophyta > Magnoliopsida > Santalales > Viscaceae > Viscum > Viscum album. The sequence continues at coordinate 366,973,835 of OY728137.1, forward strand.
CCAACGAGTATCTAGAACCACCAATGGACTTGGCTACACCAATATAGCTTCCTCCTCCCATGCTCCAACTGTTTTTGTAAGGGGGAGCTCTAGTTTTAAATTTTGTAATTATTGTAAGAAACCCGGGCACCTCATTTATGAGTGTGATTGCAAAAATGCCCGGTACGGTCAACCCAAATATTTTTTCTTTTCGGACGAATTTTATAGGAGAAGACCCGCCATGAAACAAGTATGGATTGAAAAATCCCTTCTAGCGAGTCTCTCCGGGCCAAAAATAGTTTCCTTTCCCCGGTGATTCATTGTTTTTATTTAGGGGGAGAACTTTCTAAATTGTTTTCAAACCTTGTTTCAAAACTCTCAATTTCAAAAATTTCATTTGGTTTCAAATTTCAAAATTCAATTGGTTTTTGATTCAAAACATTCAATTCAAACTGTTATTCAAATTTTCATTTCAATTTCAAAAATCTCAATTGATATTTCAATTCTCATATCTAGTTTTTCAAACCTTTTCCCTCAATCAAGTTTTATGCCCCACGCTATTTTGATAATCACAAAGGGGGAGAAATTTCTTGATTGATTGGGGGAGAAACCTTTTTGATCATGCTTTGCTTTACATTTCATTTTATTCATTAAAGCTTGCCTTTAATTTAAGTTTTTACATTACTTGTTTTGGTGATTGTGATCATCAAAATAGGGGGAGATTGTTGTACCTCTCGTTCCCCTCGTTGTTTGATTTTCATGATCACAATCACCTTATTATTTGTCTAATTTTGTTTGAAGTGTTTTTGAATGATAGGCACAAGGTTGCCAAGAAGCTGGAAAAATGGACTGAATTGCAGTCCACCGGCCAACCGGTGTGATAGCACCGGCCAGCCGGTGGACCTGGCAGAGGCATTGCCCACTGCCAGGTTCCACCGGTCAGCCGGTGGCTCTGTCACCGGCCAGCCGGTGGCAACCTGATGCAACAGTAGTTGCTACTGTCTGCCCACCGGCCAGCTGGTGGCTCTGGCACCGGTCAGCCGGTGCGGCCTGGGCAGAAGGCCTTCTCAACATCCAAGGCACCGGCCAGCCGGTGGCCCTGCACCGGCCAGCCGGTAGCCCAGTCAAACTAGCCGTTGGCTTTGACCAGTCAACCCTCTTTTGGCCTCCAACGGCTCCGAGGCCTTTTCCAACGGCTCCGAAGGCCCCCAATGGGTTCCATGCCTATAAATAAAGGCTGAGGAAGCCCCGGACACGAACCGGATCATATACCAAGCGCTCGGACATATTGTTGAACATTTGGCGAACCTCCGGCGCTCCACCTTCAAGGATCCTCAAGTGCTCCAGCCAATTTCCAATCCAAGGAGCACCTCAAGAAGCTTGGGAGAGCACGCTACATCAACTCCATCATACTTTGGCGCCCAAGTCTTCCTCAATTACGGTTTTTCTTGTTTTATATATTTTGAGCTTAAAATTGGGTTTGTGCCTACAAACCCCAACCTTTTCTCTATCCTCCCTTTCTTTTGGGTTTCACATCACCACTAAGGTGTGAAGAGGTTCACAAGCTTTTCCTTTAAAAAGCTTGAGACATAGGTGAGCTATCCTTCACCTGTAAGAAGGATAGTGGGTTCTTGCTAAACCATTAAAAGCAAGTGGGTTCTTGCTAAACCAATTCAAAAGCAAGCTGTAATAGGTCCTAGTGCTACCTCAAAGCCTAGTGGGTTTCTTGCTAAAACCATTGAAAAGCAAGCGGTAGGAATCTCTCAACGGTTGAGTTGGGAGCGGAGACGTAGGCCGGGTTTTCGGCCGAACTCCGTTATCAATTTTGTGTGTCTTGCCTCTTTTATTTCCGCTGCACTTTCAACTTTGATTTTAATTTGTTAATCATTTTTTAAAAGGCAATTCACCCCCCCTCTTTCCATCATCTTCGTTTTTCTCCGCCCAACATAACTCACTTACACATCACCAATGGTATTATTTTAATATGTTTAGTTTCTTTCATTATAAAATTTCTAAAACAAAACCTTGTTTTACAAAACCATGAAAAAAAATATAATAATGATTGTGGTTTTTTATTTTATCATATTTATTCCAAAACCTAAGTTTAGAAATTAATAAATAATTTCCCTCTCTTTTGATATAAATAACCACCCAACCTTCCTCCAATTTTCACTCAAAACTCATTAAGAATAATTTTTATCTCCTTATACCTATCTAAACCCATCTAAAGGTGTTCCCAATCTCTTAAGAAGATCCACCCATGATTTTATAAGTTCCCTCTCATGGTAAGAGATTCTCTTCATATTCATCTTTATTCAAGTACTTTATTCTTATTAAGCCATTTGATTTACAATTTTTCATATTTTTATGTGTTTTTATACATCCTTTTACAACCCTTATTTTGAACATGTAATTTTATACCACATTTCACTCACATTAAATACATTCATGAACCTTTATGTATACCCATTATGCTGCCAAAATTATCCCATGATTTTTTGTGCCCAACTTTTGTATTGTGAATACCCATACCCATTTCCACTCAAGGGTATTCAACTAGATGTCATTATCCTTCATTTATTTGGGAATTCAATTTATATATCCCAAAATCCTTATTCATGGGATTAAATTTGATGAAGGATGTTATATAGGGACCTAACCCAAAACATGACATAATCTTGGGTTTTAGTCAAGAGTTCACTTTCTTTCAGATTGAGGATCTTTTCAGGTCTATAGTTTTAGATAATTAGGTTATAACTCAAACATAACAAAACCATATAATAAAAAGTGTAAACTTTCAATCAGTATCCATTTTTCATACAATATAAAACTTTTAAAATGGATCTTGATTTCTTTTCATGTAAAATCTTCACAACTTTCAATCATTGGATGAGAAAAAAATATTAGTAAGAGACATAAAAAAATAAATAAAATTATCAAATGAAAAACTTGAAAAATAAAGTAACCTTTACCTTTATCTTCAAAGTTCCTTTATAATATAAAACAAAACATTTTCATATGAAAAATTAAAACAATATTTTCTCAAAGGAATCCTTTAAAACTAACAGTAAGATAATAAAAACCCATTTTTGTAAACTTAGAGAACCATATTCATAACCCACTTTAAACCCATGTTAGGTGTAACTGGAACCCAATTAAAACCATAGGAGTAACCCTTTGGTAACTCCCTACTTATTTCCTATTAAAATTAGGAACATTACACAACACATTGAATAGCTATAATAGGGATCACCATTCATATAAGATATAACAAGATCACTTGTAATATATAATGGGGTCTAACCTATCGTATAAGATCTATCATGCTCACCCATTTTTCATGAAATATAATGGGGCTCATCCCTTCGTATAAACTATATAAGGCACACCTATAAGATATAATGGGGATCATCCCATCTTATAATCTGTATTGGGATCACCCACTATTCATATAATTCTCCAGTTCCTTTTTAAAAACAAAACATTTTATGCTTCATCATAAAAAATTGACAAATATTTTAAACCCATATGAAAAATATTTTTGAATACTAAAATACCATTATCCTATAAAAAACATTTTCAATACAAAAACAACATCTTCTTTTTAATAATCTATTTTGAATACCAAGATACCATTTTCCTTTGAAAACCCATTTTTAATACCAAAATACCATTTTCTTAAGAAAACCCATTTTCAAAAACAAAATACAAAAAAAGAAAGAGGTTTTTTCTTTGAATAAAACATAAAAGCTTTTAAAGGAATCCAAATATCAAATAATTGTTATGGTGGTGGAAAATTCATTTTTGCTGTATAATGAACCATGATTTTCATACATAGATATTACATTTAAATAAATAAATATTCATTTCATAACATAATAAAACCACACCATAACTATATGGGTTTAGTGTATTTGGATACTTAGAAACATAAACAAGTAGTTTATAAAACATTTACATCTCCCTATTAATTCTTCATAACTAGAACCCATTTTGGAATATCATATTTAATACCTTTCTTCATATCCTCATGAAAAGAAACATAAGAAAGGGTGAGATCATATGCTCAGTAAGGATAAACATAGGATACATAAATCTATGATCATATGAAAGAATAATATAATAATAGGATCATGTGATCATGATCATAACTTATGAAGTTCATACCCAACCAGTCATAAATCATAAACAAGATTCATGAAATTAATATTATCATTTTAGAAAACATGGACCATAAGAGTGATAAATCATCATAAATAAATCATGATACATAATATCGTGTCATAAAATTGTGGCACTATTATAAATTTAGAAAACCATATCATATATCAATGTTAACTACTAAGATCATCAACATAGTGGATCGGGACACACCTGTTTCCCATAGTGGAATAGGACGTACATGTTTCCCATAATGAATCAAGCATATTGACTTCTTTCCCATAGTTATATCTTGAGATATAAAGCTTTAACCAATGAATTGGAGGGAAATATAGGTTCCACCTCTCACATAATGAAAAATATTCATATGTGATCCACAAGAACATAAATCGTTCATTATATTAGAACACATGAAGTGAAATGGGATTCATAAAAATCATGCCATCATATACAGTAACAAAAAATAAAAATAATAAATATAGTATCCTTGAATAATATATCCAATAAATTATATGTAAAAAAATAATGTTATATTATAGGGAATATAATTTTTAAAGATCACTTGAAATAATTCGTGAAAAAAAACATTTTTATTTTCAAATAATTTCATTTTAAAGAGCCATGAAATTATAAAGGACAACATTTTCATAAAAATAACCTTTTAATATTGTAAATCTGACATAAAATAATTAAATAATTTTAACAACATGAAAATACACTCATTTTTTATAAGTTAAAAAACATTTCTTTCATATTTTTGTTAGAAAAGTCACAAAGAACTTCCATTTGTAAACAAAAAAAAGAATCCTTTAAAAACAGTTTGTAAAAAGTAAAATAAGTGTAAAAATGACTTTAAAAAATTATAATAGAATAGTAAAAAAGATTTCTAATTTTTTTAGAAAACATGGACATGGAATAAATAATATTTTAAATAAAAATTTTAAAAAGGTAATTTTAAAAATAAAGACGTTTATAAATACCATATCATTGAAGTGAGCATTAATCAAAAGAATAGACTATGTGTATCAGCTGTAAATACACATAAAAAAGTGAAAATACAATATAATATAATCAAAATTCATTTCACACCTAATATTAGCATGACATAATCCACAAAATAGAAGTTTAACCCAATTAATGGAAATTGAGTTAAGAAACCCCTTACAACTTTGTAAATAGTCAAATCATATTCCCCATAAAAGTAGTAATTATCAAATGAAACATTTAATAACATGAATATAATGAGATTAATGATATGATATATCAAATATATGTATATTAAATTGAAAAAATAAATATGTGGTGAATAAATTATATACCTCAAAAAAGTAAATGTGAGATGAGAAACGTTTACCCCATGCTTCCCTTCAGTTTTACATACTTTAACCTTCTGTATAATGGTTTAAAGAATGTTATTAATTGATTAAAAAAATATAATCATATTTATAATATATTATGTGATACTTTTATAACATATTACCACCAATTAATTAATAATATTTCATTATTTTCATTTTTTGAGTGTGTTCATTTCATGGTTTCAGGATCCGTTCATTTATGTATAATTATGGATTTTCATTTCAATTGAAAATAAAACTATAGAAGTGAAATTAAATGGTATTAAGAAACTTATGTAAGTATAAATAGTCCCATGTATGATTTTTCTTTTTTACATGATGATGATTCATTTAATAAAATGTTAATGATAAATATTTAGTTTAATTTGCTGGTTTTTCAAACCATCAGGAACTAGTTTAATTTTATTTAATATTATTTCTATATATTAGTTACATAACATAAAATAGGTTACAATATGACTATTAAAATCTTATTTAACCATTATAATACTTTTATGAACATCATTAAAGGTGAAAATGGAAAATGAAAAGTCATTATCTATGCAGACGGTTAACCGCCATAATTTGAAAAATGGTTTTGTTTCATTGAATAAGAGTAGATAAGAAAAGGGGAGGATAAAATATATTAAATTAGAAATATAAAATTACAATAGATATATATTATACTATAGTTATTATGATTTTATTGGTAAATAAATTGAAGATAAGGTATAAAAGGAAAATAAATTAAGAGTGGTTGTTTGACTAAGTTACCTCTTGAATATCACCTCTTTAAAGGATCCCTTAAAAAACCTCTACTAGTTTAACATGGATGTGGGGAGAGTGGGTAGGAGAGGGGTTTTAAGATATTTTAAAATATTAAAGGATTTTTAGGATAAAGGGGGTGGTATTTATACTTGAATAGGGGTGGTTTTAAGCAATTAAATAATGATTATTTTATATTTAAATCCAACCACATTTGGGTGGAATTAATTCCAATAAATTTTATTGATAATTAATTTTGTAATGAATGTTTAATTTTTATAAACACAACACCACCGATTTAGTGTTTTATTTTTTATGTATTTTAATCTTTAACCTTTTAACTATAACCAGGTATATTATTTTACCTATATTGTGGTAAGTCTTTTTTTAGTATAGTAAATTTTTTATGCCTAAAAATGAAAATGAGTTTAAAAAATAATTTAGAACTCATGATTAAAAATTTGAAACCCATTTTTTAAAAATTTAAAACACCTAAGTTTCAAAATTACATTTAAAAATTATAATTTCAAAACACAAGGAAACATATTTTTTTTTGAAAAATGTGTTTTTAAGCCCAAAAATATACTTATTCCAAAATATGGTATAAATATTGTTTAAATGTAATTAATTAGATTATATATAGATAAAAATTAATTAATTTAAATTTAGATCAATTTAAAACCATAAATTTAATTTTAAATATTAATAAAATGAGTGTTTTATAAAAATTGGTATTTATTACTATTCCCTGAAAAAATAATATTTTTAGAAAACTCTCAAGAATTTATCCTAACATAATTTTGACATGATTAATACTAAAATGACTTTAATTTTAACAAATATTTTTTATAAAAGTTTCAAAAATTAATTATATTTATTTTTCTATAAAATGAAATGAAAATAAATTTTTGAAAAAATATATATTTTAAGAATAAAATGTCTTTACTAAAAATTATGTGCATATTCATAAATAATTAACTAATTAATTAACAATGATCTATAAAATTATATATTTCATAATGTGGTTAATATGATTCATTTCTACCAATTGAATGGCCAGGTTATAAGGGCCATGTTAAAAAAATAATATTTTGGACTTTGTTTAAGCTCCGTGTTTTGTGCAACATAAGTTATCAAATAGATTAAATTTAGTTTCTTATTATAAAATCTTTGGGTGTTACATGTCGTACATGTTAAAATAGAATATTCCTTTTTTCGTTTGACAAAATTTTCTGCATAAAACATGTAAAAATATTCCTTTTGAAAACAAGGGAAGTAAAATAAAAAGAGACATAAAATGTACTTTATAAATATTTTATTTATAGATAAAAAATTCCATAAAATTATTTTAAAAACATTGGTATGGAAGGTAAATATTTGGTAGGAAAAATTTAAAAGTGGAATTTTTTAAAAGACATTCCTTATCTCTTGTGAAACACACAAATCATAAGCCCCATGAAATAATAACTTAAAAAACATTAAATATCATGAGAATATATAAATTATTGATATAACTTTTTAAAGGGGATTTATATACAACTTATCAAAAAATATACCTGCATAACCTCAAAATACACCTCAACAAAAGGAAATTTGGACAATGTCCCTTACCTTGAGTGTGCATTGTCATATGTTTCTTTTTCTTCCTGAATAATAGACTAATGTTAATTGTTTACTTGATTGAGAAATTTTTTCAAATTTAATATTCCATTTGTTTCACTTATTACCAATTTATATGAAATTATATATTCAATTAAGTTTATGTCGGGTGTTTTGACGATATTTTGCTTATGTTTCAAACATTAATTTGGTAGGTTGACTATTGGTAAAAGAGGAAATTATTCAACATATTCAAAATAATAATCATGAAATAATTATCATATTTATACATAAATTATACTTTTTAAAACTAATCATGAAATATGGTTATTAAAAATGAACTACGTTACAATCATTGAGGCAGTAGGCCATATGTTTGCATAAGTAATGTTACCATTTTTTAATCATTATTATTCAAATAAGTTAGGTAATATTTTACATTTAAATAATGATAATAATATCATAAATAACATATTATTTCATTATATATATATATATCATCTATATGTTTTGGTTATGAAAAAAAGATCGGCATCGCTTCGTGGAGGTGGTAGTCCACACGTACATGAATAATGTTATCATTTTTCAGTGTAAGAAAGAAAATGATATATTATCTTTTAATAATGATATTTTTTCATTAATATTATTATAATTTAATTTAAATCAAAAATATTTATTTAATTTATCTTTATCACCTTCCATGTAAAGCATTAGTGAAAAATGAATCACATCGCTTTGTGAGGCGGTATTCCGCCGTACAAACAAGCAAAGTTATCGCATCCCCCAAAAAATGAAAAGAAAGAAGATATATGTGATATAAAAAAACAAATAAGTATATATATGTTAAAAAATCATATATATATATATATAATTTAAATTTATCATTAAAAAAATCCATTAGAGGTGATGATGGAAACCGAATGACACTGATTCGCGAGGTCGTAGTTCATCGTACACATGAATGGAGATTTCGTATCCCATTTGATGAAGTATGAGATAGATTTAGGTTATTAAATTAAAATAATAACAAATAAGTATAAGGGAGATAATTTTGTTATTATTTAATCATATTTGGATAATATTTCAAGGATTTGGAATATTAAATAAAATAAGGATGCTCGATTAAGAACAATACCTCTTATTCAGGAAACCTCATTGGGTAAGCACCAAAATATTTATTAGGATGTATTTATGATAACTATAAGGGATATATGTATTTTTATGGTATTAATGAATATATTTGGTAAGGTATTGGAATATAAAAATGTTTTTCAATGTGTGAATATGAGAGGAGAGGGGGTGGCATTTTATAAGTGGTGTTAGTGGCCCTCTGGTAATTCTTGAAAAGAAAAAGGTGTTCCCATGTTTTTAACATGCCAAAAGGATCCAAATAGATCATTATATATAATTATAAATGATATGGTATAAATATATCCAGAAAATAGATTTTATACATGTGTTTATATCATTTTAATTCTCATATTTTTAGTTTAACCTCGATAAATACATTTTTACATTAACCGTGGTAATTAATTTTTACTGTTTTCATTTTTCATTATTCATTATTGTCAAAAATTAATTTGACCTTATTAGATAATATAAATTATTATGATTAAAAATATGGAATCCATTTTACTAAATTTAATTCAACGAATTCGAATTTTTTTATTTAAAAAAACCCACAAATGCAATAAAAAAACAAGTTTTCAAGAAGTGTATTTTTCGAGCAAAAGGTTATTTTATATTAACTCTATGACTAATAATAAAAATTTTATGAATAAAATATAATATTTATTGTTATATAATACATATATTTAGTAAAAAAACTCTTTATTATGGATTATTTTAATTAATTAAAATGTTTAAATACTATGCACTTTAAAATATTTTTCAGAAAAATCCAGTTTTTAAACCCAAAAACAAACTTATACTAAAGTAAAATATAAAGTGGATTAAAAAGTATTTAATTTGATTAAATATAACCATATAATAATTATGTTACATTAGATCATATTCAAAACATATTAGTACTTTTATATTATGTATGTTATTTAAAAGAAAATACATTTTCACAAAAATATGTAATTTTAACTATTCACTGAAAAATCATTATTTTCCAAAAAATTCTGAAAATTCACCTTAAGTGAATTTAAATATTCTGATTTAAAAAATTATGTTAATTTTTTTTTATAAAAATGTCTAAAATTTCTAAAAATTAATCATAATAATTCGTTATAAAAAGAAATAAAAAATCTTTTTTGTAAAAAACATATTATTATTGAATAAAATCACTTTATTAACAATTGTTTGATTATTTAATATTAATTTATAAATAAATTATATTTATTATAATATATATATATATCATAAGTTATTTAATACTATTCATACCCTCTAATTTAATGTTTTATTTATAAAGGTTATATATTTTTGATCTCATTTAAGCTTAGTTTTGTGTGTCAAACATGCCATTAAATGTATTTTTATTTTCTAAAATATCAGGGTGTTACATCCTCCCCCTTTAATAAATTTCACCCTCTAATTTAATTTCTTGGTTATAAAGGTTAAAAAAATTTCTCTTGGAAAGAGAGAAAATAAAGTACTAATGTGATATTTAATAACACAAAACTAGATTAAGGAGTATAAGAACATAAGTGGGAAGTTAATATTTGGACATGGAATATAAGATTAGTTTTCAAAAAGTTATTGAGAGTTATAGAGATAATTTATCACAAGTGAATGATAAATAGAAAGTTAAGGACCTCAAAACCATAAATATATGATAAATTAAAAGACCATTTAATTCATTATAAGTGAACTTAGTTGGATAAAATTTTCATTTTAAATATTTTTTGTTATATTTGATGAATTTATGTACCTTATTTACTAATATCATAAGGAAATATACCTACTTATCTAGTATAAATTCCTTAATTAATCAATTTCCACTATAATATCAATTTTTTCGCAACAATGAGTATCCAAGATGATTGTTATATCCTGAAGCACTAAAATTAATTCACAATGGTCACATAATTCAAAAAAGGAAATCCATCCTCATACCTATATACATTATCCATAATCAATTTGATTAATATAAGTTGAGATGTTTCCCAAAATTATAGTGATTATCTTCCGAAAAAATATTAATCACATAATCACCTAATCACTAAATCACCAAATCACTTTCCAATACCATGATTATCTATATAGTAAAGCATATATTCTAAAAAAATCAATATAATCATCCTTAAAACCATTTAATTTAAATTAATTATTTCATACTAACTAGGAAATCATATCATCCAATGGTAGGTGTTTCACCCTTATTATCATTTGGTTGTGGGTCCAATCCCTAGGGCATTACAAGTTACAACGTGTTTTTGCTCGACCTTTGAGATGTTGTTTTTCATAAAATATTTTCATTATAACATTTCAAGAAATTTGATAAAAATCCTTAATAATAATGTTAATCATAAAAGATCATATAAACCCTAAAGGTTATCAATACCTTAAAACTCATGTCTAAAAAAGGTTAATGAATACTTCAATTTATACCAAAGAATTTCATATACAAAAACCCAATAAAATTTATCCCAAAATATAATTAAAAATTTTAATATATCATCACCTAAAACAACAAAAGGAGTGTTTAAAACATTGAACCTATAATTAAACATAAAAAACTATCAATCTTCCCATAGTTGTCACCACTTCACAAGATAAACCAACATCAACTATAGTAGAAACAAATAATTTTTACTCACCTTTATGTTTCCAACCATGATGATTTACACCCTGAGTAAGAAACTTTGGACACACATTATCATAATGACACAACTCATTTCAATTAAAACACCTCACAACCATATTGATATTGGTTACCACATTATTTGGTTGTTCATGACTCTTTTATTTACTGTCATGAGCTTTTTGACCAAACTAACCACGCCATAAACACTTTAAAAATCCTACCAAACAATCCTTTAAATTTAATTTACCCCACTTGGAATATTTTTTTTGATTACCTATAGAATTCTCAGATATTAACTTCTCAATTTCCTACCACCTTGACCTTTTCTTACTTTTTTTATCTCAGGGAATATACGTGTCAACAAACTCCATCTCAACTTTTTCAGCATAAAAAATCACTTTCTCTTAACATTTAAATTATCACGCATCTAATGATATTTATAAAATTGGTTTTAGTCCTGATTAAAACTGATTAATTTTACTATTAATGTCCTAAATAAAATCTGGCACATACCTAGCCCATATTGTTAGGTTTTCTTCACACAAAACCACTAAATCTTCTTCATTTTTCTCCAATTACATAAATTGTATCTCTATCCAAAGACAAACAAACTTAAAGAAATATTTATCAAATATAATATTCCTAAATGTTTCACATTCCATAGAATCAAGATCATCTTTCTCTCTAGTATTATTTACCAAAGACTAATATCGATCAACTTCACCTTTAAAATGATAAATATAAAGGGTTACATTTTGAGATTCCAAACATCCCATGATTTTAAATATCTTATCTAGGGAATTAATACATCCTTCAGCTACCACTGGGTAAGATGATCCACTGAATAATGGGGGATGTTTCCTCATGAAATAATACACCATATACATCTTCCTTCATTATAGTTCAGGTTCCTCTCAAGCATAGATAACAGAACCATTAATATCTTGTGTCAACTAATCCATCAACAAAAAATTATTCTGTTCCATTTCCAACCATCCTGGGATATTGATTTGGAAGGATATTTTCCTCTTGTATCATTCCCACTCCAAATTCCCTATTTCATATATGGAAAACCATTATGAACAGAAATAGTTTAGTCGAATCAATATGGTAATCGTTAGATGATATATCATTTAAACTTAACGATAAATTAATTTTTTTTCAAAATAGTTCTATTAACATTATCCTTACCTCTAAAGTTTTTTAAACTAGCCTCTAATACCATCTATAAGGACATAAACTTAAACATAACATAATCTTGAGTTTTTTTCAAGAATTATATTTTATTCACATTAAGGATCGTTTGAGGTCTAGAGTTTTATAGAATTAGTTCATAAATCATATATATTTATAAAATCATATATTAAAAAGTGGAAATTTCTAATCAGTATCCATTTTTCATAAAATTAAAAAAAATTAAAATAAAGGATGATTTATTTTCCTATAAAATATTCATGACTTTAAACATGATTTATTACTTCCCTTTACAAATACTTAAACCTTATGGAAAATATTTTGAAACATGGGATGAGCACCAAATTTTTTTGAATCGATCTAAAGAAGATGGCACCCCATTTACTGGGCGCTCCTCTCAGCTTTCGGCTCCCCTTCTTCACCTAGGGTTTCTGAGGCCCTCCTCCATGGCATTGGCTCTCCCCCTCTTCCATGGCTTCATCGGCGTTCCCCCATTCTATTTTTCTACCGCTTCTTTCTGGGATAATCTTATTCTCAGTGATTATTTTTTCTATGGGCCTCCCTATCCCCTCAAGTGCTCTTTCTGCAGTTCCCCTCTCATAGATTTTTCGATATTCCTATCGATTTTTGTGTATCGTAGAAGCCCTAGGTCACCCTAACCTTGCTCTGTCCTCAGGATCCTCTATCCCTCTCCAAGATGGAGCCAGTGTGGTGGTATCAAAGTGACTTTTGCTTATGTGGTTAGGTAATTGATGAGTTTCCAGGTGCTACCAGAGTCAGTTCACTTTGTTTGTTCTTCTTCTAGGTGTTCTACTTCATCGACAATGGCGGTTTCTGGAACCCTCATATGACCAAATCCCTGCTCTGACCCTACATTCCCTGGCACCTCTCCCAATCAGATCTGGTTTGGTGGTATTTGTAAGGTTTTGGAATATATGGTGTGGTGGCTTTCAGGGTTCTTAGCGTTACCTGAGTTGGTGTTATCTTGTGATGACGATTCATGGTTTGTCTAATCTGATCAGTGTTTCTTATTTGAAGCTACGATAAAGGTGATTTGAATTATTTTGTGAGCACTAGTTATATACTCGCTCAGTGAAGCCGGTGTTTTGTGTATCTAGTTTGATGTTTCTCATTTTTTTTGTGATGATGGAGTTGAAGTTGATTTTTACAACAAGGGAAAATCGACGATGGTTCCTTTGTTTTCGGTTTTTCAGGTTAAAGTTTTGACTGACTGCGAAGATGGTGTTTTTTTTCAGGCATTGATACTGCAGATCTGGCGACGTGGTGGATGGTCAATGGTGGGCAGTTCTTGATCTTTCTAGTATGATTCTTTGGATGATGCCGGAAAGTTGTAACGATGGTGTCGAGTGGTGGTGATTATGCAGACAGTGGTGTCAGTGATGATGTAGTTATGGATGGATGTTAATGTATGGCGAGGGTTATTTTGGCTACAGGACAATCAACGCAGTGGGTATCTCGAGGTAGTTGTGTGTTGGGATGGGTGATGATTTTTAAAATTTTAATGTTTTGGACTTTTGATTGTCGGTAATGGTGGTACTAGATCAGACTGGGTTTGTTTTTGAATTTTTAATTTTGAATTTTGAATTTTGAATTTTTTATGCTATAATTTTCTTGATGTGTTGTTTCTGGTTCACACTTACCCCTTAAACGTGTCACTAGAAAATATAAAAAATATGGATTGGATAGATGGATGAGCACAAAAATATCAGTAAGTGACATAAAAATAAATAAAACTATTAGTATAATTAAAAATAGGAAAACTCAAGTAACATTTACCTATATCTTAAAAATTATTTGTGTGTATGAAATAAAAAATTTCACTTGAAAAACACACACAATGTTTTCTAAAAGGAATCATTTAAACCTCATAGAGATAAAATGAAAACCCTTTTGGAAACTAATAACATCACATTCATAAACCATTTTGATCCCATTTTAGAAGTATTTGGATGCCAGTTAGATCTATTGAAGAATCCATTTGGTAACTCACTCCATATTTATTATTAGGATAAGACACATTTGTCAATGAATTGGAGAGCTATATGGGGACTCACCCTTCATATAAGCTATACAGGTCTCACTTATGAGATATAGTGGGCCTCAACCTATCATATATTCAATATTGGGCTCACCCATTTCTCATGACCTATAATGGGTCTCAACATTCTGTATAACCAATATCGGGCTCTCCTGTGAGCTATAATGTGGCTCAACCAGTCATATTAGCTATGTTGGGCTCACCCTCTATTTATATAATGATCAAGTACCATTTCAAAAATAAAACCCTTTATTCTTCATCATAATACATTTGAAAAAAATAATTTAAAACTTTATGAAAAAAACTTTTGAATATCAAAATACCCTTTTCTTTTAGAAATCCATTTTCAATACAAAAACACCATTTTATTTTCAAAAATCCAATTTCAATACCAAAATATGATTTTATTTTGAAAAAAAAAAACACTTTTAATACCAAAATAATAAAAAATAGATGAGGGGTTTCCTTTTAATAATGAATAAAATCTTATAAAGGAATTAAAACTTCAAATAGTGGTTATGATGGTAGAAAATTTGTTTTCACCATACACATTAATATAAAACATTTCTTTTTTTTTGTTTGTCAAAACATTCTGTATAAAACCAATAAAAATATTCATTTTTAAATTATTTGAAAGAAAATAAAAAGATATATAAAATATAATTTATAAATCTTCTATGTCTATATAAAAACCTCCATAAAATGAT
This sequence comes from Viscum album, assembly GCA_963277665.1. Classification (NCBI taxonomy): domain Eukaryota; kingdom Viridiplantae; phylum Streptophyta; class Magnoliopsida; order Santalales; family Viscaceae; genus Viscum; species Viscum album. Next base: position 366,989,390 of record OY728137.1, read on the forward strand.
TTTAAAAATATGGACATGGAAGAGAATGAATTGGAAGGAAAACATTAAAAAAATATTTTTTTTAAAAGGAAATTTTCTTCTCATTTTGGAAACACTTGAATCATAAGACCCATTAAATAATAACATTATAAAAGACATTAAATATCATGAGAATGATATAACATGTCGAAAGGGAGGTATAGAACCATTATAAAATAATATAGGTGCATAAACTAAAAATACACCTCAATGACTGTAAATTGAGATGATGTACCTTAACTTGAGTCTAACTTGTCTTGTGTGTATTTATATACATGAATAATAAATTTATCTTAATTATTTAATATATTTAGATCCTTTTTCATGCTTATTATTCCTTTTAATCAACTTAATGCCATGTTATATACAATTATTTAATCAATTAAGTTAATGTCAATCTTTCTATGATATTTTTCTTATGTGTCAAAAATTACTTTGTTAGGTTGAATATTTGTCAAATAGGTCATTATTAAAAATATCCAAAATAATAATCCTGAAATAATTGTCATATTTATATATTAATTTTAAATTTTAAGACCCATAATGAAATATAGTTATGAAAAATAAACTATGTTACAATCATGGAGATGATTGGTCGTATATACGAAGAGTAATGTTTCCATTTTTAAATGATAATTATGGAAAATAAGTAATATTTTATCCTTAAATAATGATAATAATATCATAAATACCATATTATTTCATTAAATACACTTATATATATCATCCATGTGTTTTGGTGATGAAAAAAGAATCACATTGCTTCGTGGTGGTGGTAGTCCACATGTACACAAATGACGTTATCATTCTTTCATATAAGAAAAAAATGATATATTATATTTTAATAATGATAAATATGTAATTAGTATAATTATTTTATAATTAATATCACATATATTCATTAAATATCCTCCAATGGCCCAAAGGCCTTCATTTTTTTATTGATTTTTGTTAATCCACCTTTCAAGGGGTGAGGTGTAACCCTTACAAGGCATGTAGGTGCAACCATTACATGGCCCGTAGGCCTTAGAAGAATTCATTTCCCATAGGCTTCAAACATTACATACAACCGAGACTAACTACTTGGAACTGCTCCTCCTCAGCATCTTCATCGTAAAATCATCTCTCCACCTTCGCATGGCTGTTCGGTTAGGCTTTCCCGTGCATGCACAGGCTTGTCCCGATGGGAGGTTCCATACCCTCTCATTGTTTCAATCTATTTAGCTTCTGCTATGGTGAACTCTCCTTTCTCCTCCTCCTTCTGAAGCTTATTCCTTATAGGTTTTCTGGTTTTCATCTGTACTTTTTAAGGGGTCCCAAAGGCCTTGAGGTGGCCCGAAGGCCTTACTGACCCGAAGGCCTTAAAGGACTCGAGAACCAAATCGGTGGCCCAAATCCCTAAATGGGGGCATATTCCTGGATGCTATAGTGCCAAATAGTTCCTGATACAGTCCCGCTATAGTACCCCTACTATAGTTATGCACAGTTCCTGCTAGAGTACCTACTACAGTTCTGCTACAGTACTGCTACAGTACCCCCGGAAATTATCCACCACCTGGATTTGATCCCGGGTCCTTTGGATGCACTTAAAGAGTCCTCACCAACTGGGCTGAGGATCATGTGCAATATATCTTTATTATATTCCATGTAAATTGTCTGTGAAAAATGAATTGCATCACTTCACGATGCAGTAGTCTGTCGTACACATGATCGACATTATTGTATCCCACAAAAAATTGATGGTAAGAAGTTATATATGCTATAATAACTAAATAAGTATAAATAAGTTACAAATATAATATATATACTTTTAATCCATCATTAAAACAATCCATGAGAGTTGATTGTAGAAAAAAAAGATACTGGTTCTTGATGCGGTAGTCCCCTGTACACTGACTGAAAGTTAAATTTTTATTATAAAGCACTTTTATGGAAAAAGTGTGAGACCATCAAGTTATAAAAATAACATCAAACATTATAGGAGATGAAAAAATTATTAAAAGACATCTTAAATCTATTAGATGTTTTCTCCCTATATAGTTTCCATGAAAGATCTGTTACCTTTTATCTAAATTGTATGTGGTAGTATCTTTAAATTGATAGGCCACTTTGTCCCACACATGCATGAACTCTTCCACTATTATCTTCATAGAGTTGAAGCCTCTGGTCATGATTAAATGTTGCTTGTCGATCCACTCGCCCGACTCTTTGTTATTGTCCACTTGCATCAGCCTACCATTCATCCTTTCTGTATCCTCATGAGAGGCAAGAATAATCTGTACCTTCTCAATCATCTCCTCCTCAGAGTGCATAAGGACCCGTGGGTTTTCCATGGTATTTGCATCTGTAGCCCACTGCGAGCCAAAAATGTTAACCAAAGTAAGGTAACCACCATCAGAATCATTACTGAACATCTCTTGAGGATCAGTTGGCAGATCACAAAAAACATCACTACTACAAATATGGATTTTATTAGTGCTAGAAAAGTGCATTAACAATGCAAAAAAATCACTGTTAATCGAGGCAAAGATAGGGGGTCCCTTTTATCATCACTTATAAAAGCACTGATAAAGGCCCCTTTTATCAGCGATAAAAAATCACTGAAAAAAGGGTCTTTTATCAGTGCTAAAAAAACATTGATAAAAAGGTCTTTTATCAGCGCTTTTTTTTAGTGCTGATAAAAGACATCTTTTATCAACACTTTTTTTAAGCGCTGATAAAAGTCAATTTTTTTTTAAAAAAAGATATATAATGTGGGGGGGTTTAACAGCGCTTGACCCCACCCCCTTATCGACGTAAGGCAGACTCTATCCCACTCTCTCATGCACTACCCTTGCCCCGCACATCCCCCACATGCCCGTACCCCCCTCCCTACTTCCACCTGAAATCGAACCCGAGACCTCCCCCATTGCGCACCTGTACCATTACCACTAATCTATTTTGTTTTTTCTCTATTTAATGATATATCTATTTATATATATATATATAGTTATATTTATTCATATTAATATAAATATATTTAGTTATATTAATACATATATATTTATTCATATATTAATATATATATATATATATATTAATATATATATATTTATATTAATATATATATATTTATATTAATATATAAATATTTATATTAATATATATTTATATTTATATATATATAGTTATATTTTTTCATATATTAATATAGATGAATATTAATATAAATATATTTAGTTATATTAATACCTATATATTTATTCATATATTTGTATATATATATATTTATTCATATATTTATTTATATTTATATTTATATATATATTTAGTTATAATTTTTATCCGTATATTTATTTAAATATTAATATATATTTAAAAGATTAGTTTTAAATACATTTATAAAATAATTTTTTTATGTGTGTTTATAGATAAATAAAAAATATATACATACATATATACAACACACACACACACATAGACACACACAAACACACACACACACACATGCACACATATTTACAAATAAATACATATATATGTGTATTTGAAAATCCATAGAATATTAAAATGACCATAACTTCAAATTGAGAAGTCTGTTTCAACTCCACATCCAGTAAAATCGAATAAAATTAAACAATATTTGATATGATATGTGGTACAAGCCTAGAGGACATATGGATCAGAAGTTATATCGTTTTGAATGTTAAATAATTGGGGTATTCTGACAAAAACTCAGTTTTAGAGTACTTCTAGGTCTTTTTGGGCCTTGAATAATGTGAAAAAGGTTCCCTTGGGTCACTTGTGTTTATATCTCATTACAAGCTTCAATTTGATATGATGTAGAGCTCAAACGGACACCCGGATCAAAAGTTATGGCTGTTTGAAGTTTGAGTTACATTTTCAACTTATTTTAGATCTTTTATTATTATTATTTTGATTTTTTTTTCTTCAAATTGTTATTAAATGATTATTAATCAATGATAATTATAAAATTATTAATTAATAATATTTTTTAAAATATTTTAAATCCCTTTTCACTAAATTTATTATATATTAAATGTAAGAGTCTATTCATACTTATCTAAAACATATTTAAAAAAATATATATTATATTTATATCAATATAAATATACATATATAAAAATATATTATTTTTTAAGATTTTTTTTGAAATATAAACGTTATCCATCCTAGAACAAAGTGCTGATAAATCCCCCATTATTAGCGTTACTAAAAAAATCACTGATAAAGGGGTCCCCTTTAACAGTGCTAAAAAAGCGCTGATAAATGAGGGGCATTATCAGTGCTAAAAAAAAGCACTGATAAAGGGCCATTTTTAACAGAATTTTTTAGCACTGCTAAAAGTGGCCTTTATCTGATCTTTTTTTAGCACTGATAAAGGGTGGTGCTATGGAAACCCATTTTTGTGATAGTGAACCACTTAGACTTCTTGGATCTGAGACCATTCTTAAGCTAAATCATCCTTCTACTCTAAAGCAATATCTTTAGGAGAACAGCCTTCAAACGTTTCACTTACACTCACCAAATTCAATTTGACCACCTTCACCTCTTCATTTTTAGATGGCTCACCCTCCATAATCTTGGTCCCGCCTTTCTTAGCTGATCTTGTCTCCATAGGTCTTGGAAGGTACGATTAGTCCTTGCAGCATTTGGATTTCTTCCTCTCTCTCACAATGCTACTACCAGGGTCCCTATTTTCTTTTTGTCCCTTCTTCCTCCTTAGACTGTGAAGACCTCTACTAGACCTTCCCTTTTCAGTTTCTTCTGATAGTTCTCCATCACTCCCCACCTCCAAATCTGTCCCTGAGAAACTCCCTGAACCATTTAGCTCCTGATCAGGAGTATCAGATCCCAAAACATCGAAATGGTTACTAATGTTAATCGGGGAGAGAATCAATTTCTAATTTTCTCTTCCCCCAACATTCCCACACTTCCCCAACCTGTCTGGTAAATCCTCCATCTAAGATTTTTGGCCCTTTTATCAACTTCCCCTAGTTCATTTCCAATTCGGGAAACATCATCATAAGAATAATTCTTAGAAGAAAAGTTCTCATCCTGCAAAGGATCATCACCACAATTAACCCCTGACCCCGTAATATCCTATTGAGACGAATTACCCTCATCCAAGTAGTTCCTATACCTATTGAAAATGTACACCACCTTTGGATTAGGATTGAACAGTCTTCCCTCCTTCTGTAAGGGAAAGACACCTGAATATGAGTTGTTCAAGTGATCCACTGGGGGGGCACCAGAGAACTCTGGCACCAAAGACAGTCCAACATCGAGCAACCTTTTTTGGTCCCTGAGTCCCCGATGGAATGAGCGGGAACAACACCCCAAGAGTTTACAGACCAAGCAAAACTCAGTCCAAGATTCAAAAACAACCTTCTGCTTACATATAACTTCTTACCCACTAGTGATCCAGAACCAATCCATTGGTGGTCTTGACATATCAACTTCCACGCAAATGCTTTGTGAAATTGGTTGAAATACAACATCAGTCCTACTATCAGAGCACAAATAGAGTCCAACCATATTCCCAATCATGTGTAAAATGGATGGATTTTGAAAGGACAGTGGAAGATTTGGGAACCTTACCCACAAAACCATCATGGGAGAATCACGCTTCATGTGAAAATCATATGACCAACTAAAGAGATAGAAGGAACACCCATTGAAAACACATGGGGATCTAGACTAGGAAAGAATATGGTCTACTTATGATCCAAATAAGACCATCAAGTTATATTTTTTAAGACGTACCACAACTGCATGATCCTGAAGACCCCAGGATCCAAATATGAACCTGTCAAAAGAGTAGACCGAGGGCATGTGTCTGTTGAAATGAGCCACCAAGGTAAGATTAAGAAGACCAGAAGTTGCTGAAAACTCCAAAGGTGAGAGCACAAGTTTCGGAGAGCCGTTGTGAAGATCTGGAACTTTTAGGTTGAGAGAGATAGTGGTGAAAGGTGGATGGAAATCTGGTTTAGAGACGAGGAGAAAAGGAGGCGGCCGAGTAGGGATTGAGGGATGATGAGGCATATCCCCCTGCTCCAGAGGAGGAGGGGGGGACAGAGGAGTTGTCTCCATCCGTCTAGGTTATAGGTGACATAGAAGACACTTTGTGATCCAGTCTAAACTTAGTCCCCTTTACACACATAAATATGCTTAGTTAAGCATGATACCTCTTCTCCAGTAAACCTCCTTAGGTAAACAACTAAATCATTTTTAGGATGGATTTTGGATAAAAATATGGGATATAGGTATTTGGAAGGTAATTAAAGAATATATTTAGGTAGGTATTTACTGAGAAAAAGGTGTTTTAAGGTTTTAAGAGGATAGAAGAGTGGGTGAACTTTTATAAGTGAGGTGAGTGGTACACTTGTAATTTTTGAAAAGAAAAAGATGTACCCACATTTTTCACATGCCACAAAGCTCTAAAATGGACCATTATTGAGAATTAGATATTATAAGGTCTAAATATGTTCATCCAATAGCATTTTTAATAATTTTTTAGTCAATTTAATATATATATTTTTTAACCCCTGATAAATCCATTTTTTACTTTAACCGTGGTAATTATTTTTTTACTGTTTTTACTATTCATTATAGGAAAAAATTAAGTTGAATATATTAGAAAATATAAATTAATATTATTATAAATATTTAATCCTTTTTAAAAAAAATTAATTAATTGATGTGGTAATATTTAACTTAAAACAAAACCGGTATACATGATGATAAGCGGGTTTTCAAGAAGTGTATTTTTTGGGCAAAAGATGATTTTATATTAAATCTATGAATAATAAAAATCATTTTATGAATATAAACTAATATTTAAATATATATAATATATGAATTTATTTCAAAAAATATCTCATTAGGTATTATTTTAATTAATTAAAATGTAGAAACATTATGTACTTTAAAATAATTTTCCCGTTTAAAACCAAAAACAAACTTATATTAAATAAAATATAAATTAAATTAAAAATTATTTAATTGAATTAAATAAAAAAATTCTTATTTTACTTCAAATCATATTAAAATAGGTTGGTAATTTTATATTACATAATTTATTGAAAATAAAATACATTTTCACAAACAAATTGGTATTTTCTCTATTCACTGAAAAATCAACATTTTCTAAAAATTAAAAAAAATTCAACCGAAGTTAATTTTTAAAGTATGATTTAAAAAATTAATTTAATTTTATCAAATTAATTTTCTAAAAGTTCCAAAAATTAAATATTATATTTCCCTATAAAAATAGATAAAAAATCACATTTAAAGAAAACTTATTTTTTTGAAGAAAAAAATTACTTTACTACAAAGTGATTGATTATATACTAAGAATTTATCAATAAATTATATTGATTAGAAATTTTTTATTTATATATTTAAAAAATTAGTTAATACAATTTATACTCAATAATTTAATGGATATGTTATAACATTCATATATTTCATGTGTCGTTTAATCTCAACGTCGTGTGTCGAACACACTGTAGAAAATAGTTTTCTTTTCTAAAATCTTCGGGCATTAAATGTTCTTATGTTGTATGATATATGTGACACAAAAATGTAAGTACATAATATGAATGTGAAAAGTAGTCCTAGAATTATATATCTCTCAAATCAATTGGGTACTATTTTTTATCTAATGAGATACCATTTTTTCATGTGAGGTTATCATAAGTACATTATGTTATGATATATCCAAATTTAGCCTAGGATTATACTTATGATGTTATTTTATTCCTAAATTACTATTTTACCTAGATATCATCATCTTATATAATGATTTGATCTTAATGTTTAGGATTCTTAACCCTTTTATGTCACTTTGTTAATCCTCTTCACTCACACGTATTACTTTCATCATGTTATTCTTTGATTATTACCTTATTGGGATTTATTGCCCACCCCTTTCTTATGTATATCCCAAGGTCATATAATGTAACTTTAAAAGATAAATTATATATTAATGAATGTTTTTGAGTTTTTAAATAATGTTGTTGTACCCATGTTTCAAGTTATTGTGCTATGTATATAATTACCCAAAGACACTATGGCCCATAGACATTTGGGATTATATTTTGTGTATAATTATATAATAAATCATGAATTAAGATGTATTAAAGATAGGTATTTTCATATTTGGTTTCATAGAAAGGTCTAGTTATTTTTTGGGATTTAGATTAGAAAATATTAGTGAAAACCATATGGATAATACCAAACATAAGAAAAAATACCTAAATTTTGGAAATATATAGAGTGAGTGGTATCTACTAAAAAACACTTATTTGGATACTAAAATTGCATGTGGATCTTGAATAGTTTTACATATCAGTAATAACCCCAAAAGGATGTATTGGTTATTAACTCAATCATCATATGGTGTACAACAAATATTTCTTGATTCACACCAGGTATGACACTCCTGGTGGATATGCTTTGGTAAATTCAAAAAGCTTCATATGAACCATCATGAAGGTAATAAAAATACCCATAATATTTTATGTAAGGAATTAGATCATGAATTACTTATATTGAGACCTATAAATTCATAGGTTAAAGAATATATTTCATTTATGATCTATCCCTTTAATGATTATGTTTCCCCTTTATATATTTACTATTTTGAAAATTCTCATTAGTAAGTCTATTATGGATGAATTGAATGATTAAAACCAAAATTAAATATTGTAATGAAGGATTAATGTCCATTAATGAACTTCCAATTTCCTTTGTGACTATGGTTATACACATTCTATCATATCACACAATTTTAGTAGAACTATTGAAAAACCATCTAAAAATATGTAAGAGGAGATGGAGGTGAAAAAAATAAGTAGAAAAATTATTTATTCCCAACTATATAACTCCTCTCTATCCATATTTGTGTGATGAAATTCCCAAAGAACCTTGTGATACCCACTTCAGTTAAATTCAATGCAATTATAGGTATGGATTGGATTTACTTATATAGAGAAAACATAAATTTTTAGGAGAATGAAATCAACCTACATATCATGAATCACCCTAATATTATATATAAGTGAAATGTATAGGATAGATACCATTTTGAATCATCATCTCAATTATATATATTATTTTCCTATAAATAATAATATCTAGCTCAAATTATTAAGACTATGTAAAATACCATCCTTGATGACATGCCCATTTTGAGGGAATTCATTAATGTGTTTCCCAAAGAATTCCCGGTCTTCCTCTTAAAAAAGAGATTGATTTTTCAATCAAAATTCTCCCCAAATATTTTCTAATATCAAAGAATCCATATTGAATTGCCACTATTGAACTTCATGAGCTTAAGAATCAACTATATGAGAATATATATAAAGGGTTTATAAACCTATGTTATTCACCATGGGGTTAACCAATCATTTTAATCCCAAAGAATCATGGTTCAATGCACCTATGTATTTATTATTGTGAGAACAACAAGATCATGAAAAATAAAGAGTATCCTCTACCACATATTTATGACTTTTTATCAGATATGTGGAGAATAGTAATTATTTAAGGTGGATCTTTTGTTTGTATATTATCAAGTAATGGTAATAAATAAGGATATCTCATAGACTACTTTTCATTCAAGGTATGATCACAACAAGTTCATAGTGATTCCATTTTTACTCACTATTTCTCTATCTATTTTCAGGGACTTAATTAATAGAATCTTTGGGGATTACCAAAAAAAGTTTGTGGAATTCTTTATATGTGATATTCATATCTAATCCAAAATCAAGGATGATCATGAGGATAATTTGAATGATATACTGAATTCATTTATAAAGAAAAAGTTATGTGTGAAGTATAGTAAATATTAGTTTTGAATGAAGTAAGTAATATTCTTGGGGAATGTAATCACCATAAAAGAAATATATATAGATCCTCTAAATAATGAGGCAATTGAAGGATGACCTAGACCAATATGTGTGACAATGATCTATATTTTACTTGGATTATCTGGGTACTATTATTGATTTGTGAGAAACTTCTCCAGATTAAAAATACTACTAACCAAGATAACTTAGAAGGGAGTGAAGTTTTTTTAGGCCAATGAATGAAATGAGAGATTTAAAGAGTTAAATAATAGTATAATCACTATAACTGTTCTTACATTACCCACTAGTAGTAAAGTATTTTTCATCTAAAGTTATGAATACAAAAATTTATTGGGTTGTACACTCATAAAAGATAAAAAAGTTATAGCATATACCTCCTTCAAATTAAATATCCATGAAAATAACTACCCAAACCATGATTTGGAATTAACTATAGTGATCTTCACATTAAAGATTTAGAAACATTATCTCTATGGGGACAAGTGTTACAAATATAAGGATCATATAAAACTCAAGTATATATTCACAGAAAAGGAGTTCAATATGTGCCAATAGAGGTGGTTTGAAATAATAAAGGATTATGATTTTTTGATAACTCACCATATTGGGAAGGGGAATAAAGTAGAAGATGCTCTGAGTAGAAATCATTTCATAGCCTTTTCTATGAAGAGGATTGAAAGGGATTTAATCATATTAGACCGAAAAGGGATATACATGGGAGTAATAAAATTATATCTGTCATACCATATTCAAATAACTACTCAACCATCCATTATTGATAGACTCAAGGAGTCCAAAACATGATGAAGAGTTACATAGAAAGGTGGAAAATATTCAATAGTTCAACTTTTCTAAATATAGATTTATACATTTTGGAACCCAAATATATATCCCATCAAAACCAAAATAGAAGAGGGAACTTATGGATGTTGTGTAAAGATTATCCTTCTATATTCATCTATAAAGCATAGTGGTGTATAGATATTTGAAGATAAACTTTTAGTGGTATAACATAATGTGGGAAATTTCAGAATTTATATCCCAATGCATGTAATTATAACAAGTCATGGAAAAATAAAAAAATGTATAAGGGAATTATGCAACCATTTACCATACAAATATGGAAATTTGAAAACTCAAAAATATATTTTTTATAGGACTTCCCATTAAATATAAAGGTAATAACTCCATATAGGTGGTTATTGGATACCTTTAAAAGTAACTGTATTTCATTTCTATCAACGAATATTTATCAATTGACTAAATCACTAAAATATACAAAATGGAATTGGTATGAATATATATATATATATATATATATATTACTACTTTATTTTATTTGATTTAGATTTGAGGTTTACCTTGAGGATCTGAAGAAGAATTCAACAAGTATTGGATACATAGATGAGTTTTTGTATTGCTTATCATCCTCAGATGGATGGTCAGTCTGAATAAATCATTAAAACATAAGAGGATATGATGAGATCATGTTCAATGGATTTCCAAGGATTTTTGGATAAACACCTTCCCCTAATGGAGTTGTCATACAATAATAGTTTCTATTCTATCCTTTTAATGGAACCTTATGAGGCTCTATATGGGAAGCGGTATCAGACACCAACATGTTGGGATGAAGTTAGAGAGCAGAAGCTTATGGGACCAGATCTTCTCTAATATATGATAGAGAAGTTTTAAATCATTAAACATTATATGAAATCCATAAAATTTCAATTAAAATTATACGAAGATAATCATGGATGATACCTAGATTTTGAGGTTATAAATATGGTTTTCCTTTATATATTTCTATAGAAGAAATCTATGAGGTTTGGGAAGAAGGGAAATATTAGTCTAAGATACATTGGCCCATTTGAAATCCATTATCACATCAGAGTTATGGATTATTGAATATAACTCCCACCAAACCTATCCTAAGTACATAATGTGTTACATGTATCCATCTTAAGGAAGTACATACCAGACCCATCACATATACTGAATCTAGAGGTGGTACCCAAGTATAATTATATTTCATATATGGAGTATCTAGTGATGATCTTAGATCCTAGAGAATAAGTTATATTAAACAAGACAACTCACATAGTCAAAGTGTTGTGGAAGAACCACAAGTTTGAGGAAGAAATATGGGAACTAGAAGAGGTGATGAAATAAAAGTACCCTAATCTATTTTAGTGTATAAAATAAAATTTCTAGGGTGAATTTTTTTAATTGGTAGTAATTTAATGACTTGAAATTTCATAAATGAAATTCCCATTTTTTAAAAAATAAATTATTTATTTTTTTAATGTAGTTATAGAAAATAGATGCACTAATTTGGTTATGTTGGTCGGAGTGGATTACTCAAGAGGGGGGTGAATTGAGTACCAATTAAAATTTCTATATTTAAAAGCAGTGTCTTAAAGACCCCCAAATAATAAAAGAAATTAAACTGTAGTGAATTTATATTAATGTAGAGATTCTGTTAGGTTCTCAAGGGATTGATTAATTCCCAGTTAATCAACACAGGAGTGTGTGATTATCTTTTGAAACTAACTTACTAATCTACACTCAACATAAACACTTTCTAATTTAATTATCAAAGTAATCTTTAAAAACAGTATTGGTTTTAAAGTGATTAGCAGCGGAATAAAACTTTGAAACAGATGGCACAACAATGTAACCAAGAGGTTCAGTCTCAAGCCGAGACTTAGTCCTCTCAAAAGTTTATATAAAAATGATCCACACCCTGGATCGGGGTTCAACAGTTTACAACTGTCCAGGTCCAAGACCTCTACCACTGTTCTTTGTGGGAAACAGTACAACAGCAACCAGCTGTCCAGGTCACACACGACCTCTACCACAGTTCTTCGTGGGAAAGAAAGAATGAAAGAGTTTTGTAAGGATTTACAGATCCTTCAGTTTGAGTTCAGGAGACAGTGTATGTGTTAGATATAGCAGATAACACACACTACTCGAAATGAATGGTAATAAATCACAGAACAAGAGATGTAGAGTTTAGAGATGGTTCTGGTGATTTCAGTATAGCTCTGGACTCCTTTGGATTCGATTAGAAGTGAGTCTGAGTCCTCTTCTTGTTTCTGTTGAGAAACAGAGTGTCGTATGCTCCAGGTTCACAGGTGGTGAGAATGTAGTCGATGAAGTTCTTCTTGTATGCACAGAACACTCCTCGAGTATGCTTGATTGTCTATGAGCTTCTCTATATTCCTCTTGTGCTTGTGTCGTTTTTGGTATATTGGATGCACCGCACTTTTCTGGTTCGCTTCTTGTTGTTTGTTTTCTTTACACGTTCGCATATTTCTGGTATGTAGTCTTCTCGTATTTATCTCCCATCAGGGGACAGAAGAGATTTCTTTTCAGCAAGTACGAGGTACGGGTTCCTGACATCCGACAACCTTTATCAGATATTTGACAAATCATTAAAATGTATGATATGACTGTTAGATAGATTAAATATAGGAAATAAAGAAATTCAAACAGTGAGTTGAGTGATTGGTAGGTATTCAGCATCAGTAGCTTGAACATCGGTGGCTCTATGCGTCGGTTGGTACATGCATCGGTAGCTCCATGCGTCGGTAGGTACATGCATCGGTAGCTCCATGCGTCGGTAGGTACATGCATCGGTAGCTCCATGTATCGGTGGCTGTGAGTCTATCGGTAGCTTCGTCCATCAGTGACTTATTCCATCGGTAGCTCTTTATACTTACACCGGTAGCTCTACGTTTGTATCGGTAGCTGTATTTATGAGTACATTGGCAACTCTGTGTTAAGTCTATCGGTAGCTGTCTGTCGGTAGACTAAGTCTATCGGTAGACTGGTTACCGGTATCTCTTTATCAGTAGCTATAGGCAGATTACTTATCTGTTTTATGCAGAACACATCCGATTGTGTTAGAATCAATTTATAACTTGTATGAACATGGATAAATGATGATTAACATATTCCAAAGACTATTTTAAAAGGGTGTTATTGGTTTGATCACAGATTGGAAAGAATTAAAGTATAGATCAACAATACTTAACAATATCATAGAGAATGAAGACATAATTGGGATTTTCAACACAAATAGATACATGATTGAGATTATCAAAACAGGTGAGGTCAACAATCTCCCCCTTTTTGATAATCACAATTTATGATATTGGCATTTAACATAGTGAAAATATAACAGTAAAGAGTATAATATGGAATTCAATTTTCTCAGAGAAAACAGCATCATAGATAATAGAAATAGTATGATATAGACATAAGTTATCAGAGGTAAAAATAATAAGGTACTATATAGACATAAGGTATCAGAGATAAAAAGGGAAACAAGACAAAGGATAATGTGTTTCCCCTTATGCCTTATTTTTCTCCATTGAAAATATTTCTCATTTTGTTCTCCTTATTCTCGCATAAAAAGTTTCTCCCCCTCTGTTATTGTTCTCCCCCTTTGTGATAATCAAAAAGTGGGAAAGCATATATATATATATAGATATATAGGAGAGAAATAAAACAAAGAGAAGTAAAAAGTGTTCTGTATTATAGTAGTCAAAAAGTACAACAAAAACTGATTACAAAAGAATTCCTATCAAAAAGCTTGGCCACTGGTTCACTCCGCATCTGCAACGTGAGATTTTCCTTTGGGATCAGAAGGATGCTCGGGTGGTGAGGATTCAGGTGAAGGTTTGGGAATGCCAGAAAAGATTAAAGGAGGCTGGGCCACTGACACAGAGTCAGGCTTGTAAGTTGAAGATTTTTGGGTAATCATGGGTTTGAGGCTTTGAATGGCTTGAACAGGAGTCAGCTGGACTGAGGAAGCAGCTGAGGCAGAAGCAGGCAAAGCAGGAGGGATGATGACTGGTCTAGCATCAACATGCAAGAAGGGCAGCAGCAGATTTCTAAAATCCATAATAATTCCTCCTCCTCTTTCCATAGCAGAGATGAAATCATCTTTGTTCTCCATGAATTTCTCTAGGGCAGGAGTCAGTTCCCTCAGCTTGCTCACTTGTTCTTTGAAAGCTTGAGTGACTGGAGGGAGCTTCATGTGTTCCAACATTAGCTTGAAGTGGTGTTCGAGTTGATGCTTGGTGAAAATTTTGGAGAAGTAGTAGTCCACTTTGCTTTTTATGGCTTCTTGAGAGGCAGAGGCTTCTCTCATAAAATCTTGAACTATCTTCATGATTTCTCTGGCAGAATCCCTTGTAGAAAGCACCACTCGGCTTAACTCTGATGAGTCCCCAGAACCACTGGTAGGAATAGAACCAATCTCCTCCTTCAATATTGCTCGAACTGAGTTCATGTCAACTGATGGTTTGGATGTGAGAGGGCCAAGAGAGAAGGAAACAGTTTCTTTAAAACTCTTTGACAAACCACTGATTAGGCTTTGAACTTGAGAGTCTTGTAATTGAACATGATCCTTCACTGAGGTTTTGAAACTTTCAAACACTGAGACAAACTGGCTGACTACACTCTTCACATAGGCTAGGTCCTTGTCAGCTTGAGACTTGGAGCTCATATAGGAATCCAAAGCAACCACTGATGTCTTGAGAGCTTCCAGATCAGCTTCGATTCTTGAAGACTGAGTCTGGCATTCTTTCACTTCTTCCATAAGCTCAGACATAAAGGAAGATAAATTACAAGCCAGAGATAGCTCGAAGGATCTCTCTAGCACTTTCATTTCTTCATAAAAGCTTTCCTTCATCTCAGCAACTGAAGCACTGAATGATTCTTTTATCTCATTCTTCATGGATTCAAGATCTGATTTGGAGACAAAATCACTTGAGACAACTGCAGCAGATCCCCTTGCTGAGGCCAAATTAACTACAGAAGTAGTCATTATTGAATTGATTGAGGATGCAAGAGAGGTTTCCATTAGCTTCACTTCTTTAACAAAACTGGATTTGAGGTCCTCTTTCAGCTTATTTAAATCATGAAATCTGACCACATCGTCTGGCAACAACTCAGCAGCAAGATCATAATTGGTCTTTGGTCTATCCACAGACATCTCATTGTCAGAATCTGGATAATCCAATCCACAGACTATAAACCCTGGGTCTTCTACCCAGTCTCCAATCTCAACAGCTACTGTAACATTCCCAAGCACAGACTGATGCTCCCCCTCAATGGGTGCATTCTCATGTATCACAACAGCCTTTTCTGCTGGCCGTTCTTCATCAGAATCTTCTACCACAAGTTCTACAGGTGCAGCATCTAGAAGATCTTCTGATACAGGTACAGCTTCTTCTCTATCTCTTTCTTCTTCAGCAGCAGGTATAGCTAAGTTTCCAATTAAGGGACTCATACTTAACCTACCAGAAGCAGGCGATTCAAATGCATTCTCCTTTTCCTCTTCTTCTTGGTGAGGTACAGACTGGTCTTCCTCATAAGTAGGCAAAACTTCCTCTACTTTTCCTTTCCTAGAATAGACCAATTCTTTAACAGGACTTGGGGGCAAGTCTGGATCTCCTCCAACATCCATAGGAGTTTCTTCTTCTTCTTCTTCTGTCTCATCACTATAAGCAGGTTCCTCTTCATCAGGTCTTAGACTCGGATCTCTCATATCCTTTGGTCTTGAGGGATAATCCACAGGATTAAACCTATCATAGATTTTCTGATCATCACTGACCCATTCTCCCTTCCATGGGTTCCAGTTAATTTTCATATACTTACATACAGTCGAGGTGATGCAGAAATTGTTCTTGACTACAACTGTCTCATCCTGAGACTCAGCTATTTCTTTCACTTTTATCATCACTGAAATCAGCTTGGCAAAGAACAAAGCATTGGTCTTTGACTTTGGTCTAATCATGTCTTCCATTTGAAGCATCAACAATCTGCACAGATTGAATTTTACACCATGTCTTAGCAAATTAAGAAGATAGATATCTTGATATCTCAGATTTGCAAAATCTCCTCTCCTCGGTATCAACACATGCTGAACAAATTTGAAAAGCAGTCGATTCTCTCCATCCATTTCAGCAGCTACCACTTGCCTTTGATTTCCATTCCCATTCAGCTCTTGTAAGGCGGTCTCATAATCAAAAATGTCACTACTAGGTGGCATTGCTCTTGATACATACCCAGAGACACCTTCATGTGGTACTTTTAAACTCTCAGCCCACTCTACTGAAGAAAAAGACATCTCTTTTCCATTTACAAAAGAGCTTACCCGATTCTCATTCTCAGACTTCTCAAAGGTTACAAACTCATAGAACTTCTTTACCAACTTCGGGTAGTATGGTCCATTGTTATTTGAGAAACAATCCACCCATTTCTGGTCTTCCAGAATCTCGAGCACTAAGGATTTTCTAGGCAGTAGCCATTCCACGCACAGTTCCTTCTCGATTACTATGTCTCTATTCTGCAAGTGAGGATTCACTGGTCGCCTTCCCGATCTAGTTTTGACTTCACTAACACTGGCTTTATGCTGTGTCTTCTGCTTCTTAGCATTTGGTTCTGCACTTTCATCTCTGACGATAGGAAGCTTGGTTTTTTCCATCGCGGGTTTAGGGTTCTTGGTCGATTTGGGTGCTAAGGTTCGAAGGTGAGAGATTTTGAGCTCGGTGAGGTAAGAAGTGGCTTAGACTTAGTTTTATCATTTAGGAATTCCAAATAAACGATTAAAATAGAGTAATAAAGTAAAATAAAACGATTCGTATTCTTGGCGGCAGACAGAAGTTTTAAAATTTGCATCGGTGTGAGTTAATCATCGGTGAGAAAAACAAATCGGTGAGAGTTGTACATCGGTGAGAATTTCTACGTCGGTGAGAAACTTACATCGGTGAGAATTTCTACGTCGGTGAGAATTTCACATCAGTGAGAATTTTTCACATCAGTGAGAATTTTCACGTCGGTTGAGATTAAACATTCCCAGTTCATGTCTTATGAAACTTAGCCTATCCGAACTTAAAGGTTTAGTGAAAATATCAGCCAATTGATGTTCAGTGCCAATAAATTCAAGAGAAATATCACCTTTTTGATAGTGATCTCTTAGGAAATGGTGTCTTACATCTATGTGTTTGGTTCTAGAGTGAGATACAGGATTCTTAGAGATGTTTATTGCACTGGTGTTATCACAGTTGATTGAAACATGTTTAAAAACATATCCATAGTCCAAAAGAGTGTGTTTCATCCACAGAATTTGTGCACAGCAACTACCAGCAGCTATATATTCTGCTTCAGCAGTAGATAATGCAACCGAGTTCTGTTTCTTACTACACCAAGAAACTAAGGATTTTCCAAGCAAATGACATGTTCCTGATGTGCTTTTTCTATCTAACTTACAACCAGCAAAGTCAGCATCTGAATAACTCATTAACTCAAAGGATTGTCCTTTTGGGTAAAACAAACCTAAGTTAACCGTGTGTTTGAGATATTTGAAAATTCTTTTAACAGCAAGCAAATGAGATTCTTTTGGGTTAGCTTGAAATCTAGCACACATACACACACTAAACATAATATCAGGTCGACTAGCAGTAAGATAAAGTAAACTACCAATCATACCTCTGTAATTTGTTTGATCAACTGGTTTCCCAGTTTCATCTGCATCCAATTTACAGGTAGTACTCATAGGAGTTTCACTTTCCTTGATACTATCCAGACCAAAACGTTTTAAAAGATCCTTTGTATATTTACTTTGATTCAAAATAATACCATTTTCATTTTGAAATACTTGAAATCCAAGAAAGTACTTAAGCTCTCCCATTAAGCTCATTTCAAATTCATTTTGCATACTTTTTGAAAAATCAGTACATAAAGAGTGTTTAGAAGATCCAAAAATAATATCATCAACATATATTTGTACAACTAAAACATCTTTAGAAATTCTTTTAATAAAAAGAGTTGGATCAGCAATCCCTTTGGTAAAACCTTTTGAAATAAGGAAATTGCTAAGTCTATCATACCAAGCTCTTGGAGCTTGTTTTAAACCATACAAAGCTTTAGAAAGTTTAAAAACTTGATTTGGAAAATGGGGGTTAGCAAATCCAGGTGGTTGTTCTACAGAAACATCTTCAATTATAAAACCATTTAGAAATGCACTTTTTACATCCATTTGATATAACTTGAAATCCAGATGTGCAGCATATGCAAGTAAGATCCTAATGGCTTCTAGTCTAGCTACAGGTGCAAAAGTTTCCTCATAGTCTATGCCTTCTTCTTGACTATATCCTTGTGCAACTAGTCTAGCTTTATTTCTAACTATATTTCCAGATTCATCTACTTTATTTCTAAAAACCCATTTTGTGCCTATTGTCAAAGTGTCCTTGGGTCTGTCAACTAATTCCCAGACTTTTTTTCTTTCAAACTGATTTAATTCTTCCTGCATAGCTATTACCCAGAATTCATCATTGATAGCATCATTGATATTTTTGGGTTCCATCTGTGAAAGAAAGGCTTGATGTTCAACCTGGTTTCTTAGAGAAGCTCTAGTTTGTGTTCCACTATCCAGATTACTAACAACAGCTTCTAAAGGATGATTCTTTAGAATCCTCGTTGATCTAGTAAAGGTTGGACTAGAAATTTCAGGTTCATCTATAGGTTCGGGTTCAACAGAAGCAGATTCTGGAGAAAGTCCAGAACTGGATACTTTTATAACAGGTTCTTTAGATTTATCATTAAGGTCCAGAATAGACAAATCTTCTTCAAGATTTTCAAGAGAGGTTTTAGGCTCATGTGGATCAGTTTCATCAAACTTGATGTGAACAGATTCTTCCACACATTTGGTTTTCTTATTGAATACTCTATAGGCTTTACTTGAAATAGAGTAACCCAGAAAAATTCCTTCATCACTTTTGGAAGCAAACTTATCCAGATTATCTTTAGTATTCAGAATAAATACTTTGCAACCAAAAACTTTAAAGTAATTAACCTTAGGCTTTCTATTGTTCCACAATTCATAAGGGGTTTTCTTAAGAACTGGTCTAATCAAGACTCTATTAATAACATAACAAGCTGTATTTACAGCTTCAGCCCAAAAATAAATAGGCAGGTCATATTCATTGAGCATGGTTCTAGCAATTTCTTGAAGAGTTCGGTTTCTTCTTTCTACTACACCATTCTGTTGGGGTGTTCTAGGGGCAGAGAAGTTATGAGTATAGCCATTGTGTGAGCAATAAGATTCAAAATCTTGATTTTCAAACTCACGACCATGATCACTTCTCAGGGTCTTAATCTTGAGTCCACTAAGATTTTCTACAGACTTGGAGTATTTGACAAAGTAAGAACAAGCTTCACTTTTGTGAGCTAGAAAATATACCCAAGTATATCTAGAAAAGTCATCTACAAGAACATAAACATAGTGCTTCCCATTTAAACTAGAAACTCTTGATGGTCCAAACAAATCCATGTGAACCAATTCAAGTGGTTGAGAAGTTGAAACTTCTTTCTTTGATTTAAAAGAAACTTTGTGTTGTTTTCCCTTTTGACAGGGGTTACACACTCTATCATTTGGGAATTCTAACTTAGGTAGGTCTCTAACTAGGTTTTTCCTAGAAAGTTTTCTAAGTGAGTGAATGTTTCAATGTCCTAATCTTCTGTGCCATAGCCAAGATTCTTTATGAAAAGCATTCAAACAATTAATATTCTGCTTAGCTAAAGAATTCAGATTAACAGCATAAACATTTTCATTTCTTAGGGCAGAAAATACCAAACCATTCTTAGAATCAAAAACTTTGCAAGAATCATTTTCAAATTTAACATGAAAACCATCATCACATAACTGAGAAATACTTAATAAATTGTATTTAAGGCCATCAACAAATAAAACTTTAGAAATCAAAATTGAATCAGTGTTACCAATCTGGCCTAGGCCGATGCTTTTCCCTTTTGAGTTATCACCAAAGTTGACAAAGCCTCCATCAACTTTTATTAAACTCTTGAAACAAGAGAAGTCTCCTGACATATGTCTTGAACATCCACTGTCCAAATACCACGTCTCTTTACAGGAGCTCTTTAAGCAAGTTCCCTACAAAACAGATTTAGATGGGAGATGATTTTGGTACCCAGATTTTCTTGGGTCCAGACAGGTTAGCCAATAACACTTTAGGTACCCATATTTGTCTAATGGGTCTCATATAATTTGTAGAATTGACATGCTTTGAAAGATAAACTTTATTAGATCCATAGCTATGTATATAACTGGTTGAAACATATGAAGTTCCAAAATTACCTTCATTCTGTCCAGATTTAGAAATGAATCTAGTTTTAGCAATTTTCCTTTGTCCAGGTTGGTATCCTATACCAGTAGTATATTTAGGTGCTACTTGCTTTCCTAGCATCTGTGTCAGAGCATTCTTGCCATTGGTGAACTTCTCTAAGTCTTTTCTAAGTTGATCATTTGACAGTTTCAGTTCTGTATTTTCTTTTAACAGTTGAGCATTTTTATCTTTTTCAATAGTGAGTTCGGTTTTAACTGTAGTGGTGAGAGCATGTTGTTTCTTTAATGACTTGTATTTATCCTTAAGTTCATTACATGTCTCTTCCAGCATATCACAGTATTCAAACAGTTCAGATTTAGACATGTTATCACCTTCAGAATCATCTCCAGAATAATATGAATTTGAAGCAGGAGTTTCAGCAGTTACCTCAGAAGTGTTTGCCATAAAGCACATGTTGGCTCGATTCCTTTCAGAGTCTGAAGATTCAGCTTCACTTGTGCTGTCTTCTGAAGCACTCCAAGTAGCCTTCATAGATTTCTTAAACTTATTGTCCTTATATTCATATTTCTTTTTATATTTCATCTTTGGACAGTCGGCTTTAATGTGTCCTTTTCTCTTGCACTCATAGCAGACAACATCATCTGATTTGTCATTCTTCTTCCAGTCCTTTTTCCATTTGCCTTGGTGATCATACTTACCCTTATAATTTGTTTTTCTGAAGAACTTCTTTTTCCTATAAAATTTCTTAAATCTTCTAGCAATGTGAGCCATCTCAGCATCACTGTCAGAATCACTTGGACTGTCTTCACCACTTGAACTTTCAACTATAGCTTGAAGCTTTTCCTTGTCCTTATTCTTTGAAGTTGAGGATTTGAAAGCAACAGACTTTCTTGCAGGTTCATTTTCTTCCTCTTTGTTCACTTTAAGCTCTTCTTCATACATCATCAGCTTGCCAATTAGTTCCTTGACAGGTAGAGCAGCTATGTCACATGATTCTCTGATTGAGACAGGTGTGCCTCTCCATCTATCAGGTAGACATCTCAAAATTCTCATAATTTGTTCCTTCGATGAGACATCCTTTCCCAGCGAGATCATTGTATTGACAATTTCGTTGAACCTGAGATACATGTCAGAAATGGGTTCGTCAGGCTTCATTTTAAAATTATCATACTTGATAGTATAGGTGTTCAATCTCATTTCTTTAACATTAGTTGTTCCTTCATGAGATACAGCTAAGGTATCCCAAATTTCAAAAGTAGTTTTACATGCAGAAATTCTATTAAACTCTTCATCTCCTAGAGCACAGTACAAGGCATTCATAGCTTTACAGTTGTTATTGTAAGCAGTCTTTGTAGGTTCATCCCAAGTAGATCTAGCAGTAGTAGGCATTTTGTATTCTGATTCAATAGCAGTCCAAATATCAAAACCTATGCTTTCTAGATGGATTTTCATTTTCAGCTTCCACTGAGCATAATTAGTTCCATTGAAGAAAGGTGGCTGGTTAGTAGCAGCACCCTCAAGTCTATTGTCCATGATGAGAAAATTTTAAAGAGATAAAAATTTAGAAATAACAGAAATTTTAAGAACTTTAAAATACAACTAAAATCACAGTTCAAAAGCAGAGTACTTTTAGAAAGTATTTTCAACCTTTGATACCAAGTGTTGGTCGGAGTGGATTACTCAAGAGGGGGGTGAATTGAGTACCAATTAAAATTTCTATATTTAAAAGAAGTGTCTTAAAGACCCCCAAATAATAAAAGAAATTAAACTGTAGTGAATTTATATTAATGTAGAGATTCTATTAGGTTCTCAAGGGATTGATTAATTCCCAGTTAATCAAAACAGGAGTGTGTGATTATCTTTTGAAACTAACTTACTAATCTACACTCAACATAAACACTTGCTAATTTAATTATCAAAGTAATCTTTAAAAACAGTATTGGTTTTAAAGTGATTAGCAGCGGAATAAAACTTTGAAACAGATGGCACAACAATGTAACCAAGAGGTTCAGTCTCAAGCCGAGACTTAGTCCTCTCAAAAGTTTATATAAAAATGATCCACACCCTGGATCGGGGTTCAACAGTTTACAACTGTCCAGGTCCAAGACCTCTACCACTGTTCTTCGTGGGAAACAGTACAACAGCAACCAGCTGTCCAGGTCACACACGACCTCTACCACAGTTCTTCGTGGGAAAGAAAGAATGAAAGAGTTTTGTAAGGATTTACAGATCCTTCAGTTTGAGTTCAGGAGACAGTGTATGTGTTAGATATAGCAGATAACACACACTGCTCGAAATGAATGGTAATAAATCACAGAACAAGAGATGTAGAGTTTAGAGATGGTTCTGGTGATTTCAGTATAGCTCTGGACTCCTTTGGATTCGATTAGAAGTGAGTCTGAGTCCTCTTCTTGTTTCTGTTGAGAAACAGAGTGTCGTATGCTCCAGGTTCACAGGTGGTGAGAATGTAGTCGATGAAGTTCTTCTTGTATGCACAGAACACTCCTCGAGTATGCTTGATTGTCTATGAGCTTCTCTATATTCCTCTTGTGCTTGTGTCGTTTTTGGTATATTGGATGCACCGCACTTTTCTGGTTCGCTTCTTGTTGTTTGTTTTCTTTACACGTTCGCATATTTCTGGTATGTAGTCTTCTCGTATTTATCTCCCATCAGGGGACAGAAGAGATTTCTTTTCAGCAGGTACGAGGTACGGGTTCCTGACATCCGACAACCTTTATCAGATATTTGACAAATCATTAAAATGTATGATATGACCGTTAGATAGATTAAATATAGGAAATAAAGAAATTCAAACAGTGAGTTGAGTGATCGGTAGGTATTCAGCATCGGTAGCTTGAACATCGGTGGCTCTATGCGTCGGTTGGTACATGCATCGGTAGCTCCATGCGTCAGTAGGTACATGCATCGGTAGCTCCATGCGTCGGTAGGTACATGCATCGGTAGCTCCATGTATCGGTGGCTGTGAGTCTATCGGTAGCTTCGTCCATCAGTGACTTATTCCATCGGTAGCTCTTTATACTTACACCGGTAGCTCTACGTTTGTATCGGTAGCTATATTTATGAGTACATTGGCAACTCTGTGTTAAGTCTATCGGTAGCTGTCTGTCGGTAGACTAAGTCTATCGGTAGACTGGTTACCGGTAGCTCTTTATCAGTAGCTATAGGCAGATTACTTATCTGTTTTATGCAGAACACATCCGATTGTGTTAGAATCAATTTATAACTTGTATGAACATGGATAAATGATGATTAACATATTCCAAAGACTATTTTAAAAGGGTGTTATTGGTTTGATCACAGATTGGAAAGAATTAAAGTATAGATCAACAATACTTAACAATATCATAGAGAATGAAGACATAATTGGGATTTTCAACACAAATAGATACATGATTGAGATTATCAAAACAGGTGAGGTCAACAGGTTATTTTGGACTATTATAAAATATATCCAGTCATATTTAAAAGAAAATTAAGCATATTAACCATTTATAATATAGATGTTTTATATTGATATCTAAGATTAGTATATATGAAGGGTTATGAAAAAGTATAATTGACACTAACAAAATAAGTTATGGCCTCAACTAGTTGTATCATACCATATAAATCCATGTTATCAAATATTTTGAGGGAGATAGAATCCATGAGAATTATCCTTGACTAATAATAAGTTGAAATTCAATAATTGAAACTTAAAAAAACATTTGTGGGATAAGTACAATTTTATCTAGATCATGAACAAAACAATGTTCACCAAACCACCCTAATAAAATGCCCCCATCACACACCTTACCCTTAGGGTGTATGGTAGTGTAATAATTGGTTATGAATCTAGACCCTATCAGTAAGAACTTTTATTTTTTATTTGTAATAAAATAATTATTATTTTTATCACTTTTCATTATTAATTTATATATACAATTATATATATGAGTTGATGAAAATCATATTTTTATACGAAGATACAAAAATTATATTTTTGAAAAATATATGATTTTAACACTCTTTTTGATAAATTCAATAATTTTGAAATAAATATTAATTTTATATAATAATATTATTAAATAATATTTATTTATATACAAAGATTTATATAATTTAATGGATTCTAATGTAATCTTTATAAGGGTCAGAAACTTATTATTGTCATAAAAACAAGTATTTTTTAGTAAATATGGATTTTTTAAAAGTAAAAATTATTATAGTTAGAGATTTTTTTTATAAAATAAATTTTATTTTTTAACCGTTATATAAAAATTAGATAATTTTTCATTTTTCATTATTTTATGAGATAATAAATTTTTTGAGTAAAAATTCAATATGGTTTAAATACATGGTCTATATTATGACATCATAATCACCAAAAAGTGTTGTAATAAATTTTATAAAATGAATACACAAACAAATATATATTTATCATTTAAAATATTTTTAATGTAATTTTATTAATTTCATAAGCTTTTAATGAATCCCACAAAACTTATATTATATTTTATGGTTTTAAATAAATTATTTAGAAACATGACTAACTTCCGCATCACCATTGTTATTAATTTAATATGTTTTGTTCTTGGAATTTTAAATTATTTAGAAACAACATTATTTTCTTGAAACTATGGGAAAAAAACCATACAATGGTTTTTGGATTTTATTATTTTATCTTATAGAGTTCAACACCTACATTTTGAAATCAATAAAATGTTCTTCTATATTTTGCTATAAATACCCACCCAACCTCCCAATAATCATCAATAAAAAGCCATTGATAATGAAGTTACTTTACCTCTACCTCTCTAATACTCTCTTAATGTGTTCCCAAGAATATAATAAACTCCTCCAAAATGTTTTATAATTTCCCCCTCATGGTAATGGATTTTATTCCTTGTCCTCTTTATTCAATCACTTTATTTGTATTATGACTTTTGATTTAAATTTTTTTATGTTGTTATGTGTTTTTAATAATCCATTTACTTCCCTTATACTAACCATGTAATGATATACTACCTTTCACTATCATTTAACCCTTCTATTAACCTTTATGTACACCTATTATGTTGTTTAAACTATCCCCTGATTTTCCAGGCCCAAAATTTGTATTATGAATACCTATCCCCATTTCCACTCAAGGGTATTCACCTATTTGAATCTATACTTAATTTATAGGGGAATTCAATGCATATATACCACACTCTTTATTAATGGTATTAAATTTTATGAAATAAATTCTTATATTGTATGATCTAATTGGCACTCAAATGCATGTACATAATATGAATGTCACTGGTGGGACTGGAATTATATAGCCCTCCAATGCATTTGGTAATGTTATTATCTCCTGAGATAAAAATTTTGGTGCATGGGAGGTTATCTTAAGAACACTATGTTAAGATGTCTCAATGATTATCCTTGAATTATACTTATGATATCAAGTTTTTATTGTTTCCAAATTTTCACATTACCTTGATGTTATTATCTTATATCATGCTTAAATCATCAGTTTTAGTATTATCATCCCATTTATGTTATAATAAAATTCCTATTAACTCAAATGCATCACTTTCATCATGCTATTATTTTATTTTTCCCTTACTAGTCATTTTTGTCTCACCCCTTTCTCATGTACATCCACAAGTTATCTCGTGTAGTTTTAGAAGATTGATTGAATAAAATAGTATGTTTTGGAGAATTTAAAAAAAATTGTACCCATGTTTCAATTTATAATGATATGTATCTAATTACCCAAATAAACTAGTCCTCATGATCTTTTGGGATTGTATTATTTTTATATTATGTAATACATCATGAATTAAAATGTATTAAATATATGGGTTTTCATTGAAGTTCAAAGAACTAGAAGTTAATAAATTCAATTGTAATGAGAAATTTGGTTGATGTAATCACAATGTATCATATAAAATGAAATTTAAAGTAACTAATGTCAATAAAAAATATAATAAAACCTATATATGTAGAATTTTAGAAGACCAAAAGTTGTAATATAATGTTTAGTTGATTAGAATTAGAAGTTGTATTCCATAGTTTGAATTGTATGAAGGGGAATTTAATGGAGTCCAACACAAGCACATGTATCATGATGAAGAATGTTTGAAACATAAAATGTTTCAGTAGTTTAATTTTAAGAAAAAACATAATGAAAATTAAAATAATTGAATTAGAATAACATGTTTTAGAGGAATTATATAAGGAATTTACATTTTTATAATGTTAAACATTCTAATGATGTCGAGCTGGGTGTTCAAAGAGAAATATTCAGGTAAGGAAAGTATGTAATTCTACCTAATATCAATGGATTCTATGAATATTGTAATGAAATGTTTTTTGGGATATTTGAAGAAGTAAAATCCTGACATCACCAGAATATAGTAAATATAGTCAATTAAAAATTTGATATAGAAGTAATTTAAAACAGAAACTCATGTGTTCCCCAATTATATAGGAGTTATATTACATATATAAATGATGAAAAAATATTTGGTTTATGTATAGAAATACTGATAATAAAAAATTGAGATTTTATGAGAAGAAAATCTTCTGAAATACTTTTGTTCGAAGTGAGTTTAATTTTATGGAAGAATAAGGAACCAAAAGTAAAAACATTCTGAAGAAGAAAAAATATAAAGAAAACATTTTGGAAGAAGAAGTTCTGGAAGAAGAAGTTCTGGAATAAGAAGTTATGGAATAAGAATATTGACTAGATTTATATCATCCAGTATTAAAAATAAGTTTCAAGACCATAAGACCATTTGTGGAATTTAATGAAGATACTGAAGAAATTTTACACAATCTAAGGTAATCCAACTTTCATGTAGAGGAAGATCATCTAAAGAAGAAGAACTTTCTACAATGGGCAACTATGAAAAGGAGTTTGTGTCTAGGGTGTATAACTAGCTTCTAAAGGCTTGTAGTTGGGGGTATATCCAATAATGGAAGTAGTTTTAAATTGGGGTGTATAACCCTTTGTTGAATAAGGGATGGGGTGTATAACCAATCAATGGAATATTGTAGTTACGGTGTATAACCAATTATTGTTGAAGTTAGTGGATAATTCATGTTAGGGAGTATAACCAACATATAAAGGATTAGGATTTTATGTAAAACATTATAAATCTTCATGTTATTTTTTTATTTCATTTGAATATGTATGAGGTATGGAGGTCTTTTTAAAAAGAGGGGATCAGGGCTTTATCCTATAATAGAGGTTGAAGTTATCAAAAGGGGAAAACTTCATAAAAATGAAAATGATCAATCATTTTACTCTCCCCCTTTAAATGATACTTTCAAACCTGTGTACTTCACTTTCATTGATATAGGGACCTAAATATAGTCATAAAATTCACCAAGGAAGAAATAATGTACCTTCCTAGTTAGTATTTCTAATATTTGATTTACAAAAGTGATAGGTAAGTGCAATTTTCATGTCATATGGTTTAATTTTATATAGTAAATGTAGAATTTATAGTAATTTTTAATCCTAATGGGAACCAAATCATTGTTTTAATTTTTCTAATTTGTGATTATAGTATTTTTTGGTGAAATATTAATGGGTATCACATATTGGGAGTTTGATATGGAGTATATTATTTTATCTACCCATAGTATTTCAATTAATTTTTTCACAACTCCTAATAAGGATGGGTTGAGCATTATTTGGGGATGTTTAATAGGTCATGACTCATTTTCTAGAATTATCTAGTATACATAAATAGTGGGACTAATCCCAAGTATGTCTCTTAATGGCCGTCCTATAAACATAAAATTCTATTATAGAATATTCAGTAGATGGTGACCCTGATTAGTTTCCAGATTATTTAAAATTAAGACTTTTAGTTTTTTTCCCTTTAGTAATGAATATTTTAAATTAGATGCAAACATATTAGATTAAGTTAGTGTTCTAGTGAATGTTTTATCTCAGTGTTTCCCATTATTATATTCTATATATGTAAAATATAAGTATCAACGATAGATTTTATAAAATCATCAAATTATTCTTCATCTAACTCCATACTCTAATCACTACTCAGATCTAATTATAGCTTTAATTAATTTTCAAAAGTTGATTCATCCAAAATATTTAGTGATTCTAGGGCTTCCCCTAGCTCAAATGTTTCATATAACATTTCAATTTCTTCATTTGAACAATAGGGAATTTCATAATGAGATAATGTAAATATAGATTATTCTTCTTGAGGGAATTTTATTGAGTCCAAAATACAAAAATTAATGGTTTCTTCACCAAAAGACAATGAAAGTGTTCCTTCATGAACATTTATTATTGTATTGGTAGTTTAAAAATATATATTACTTAAGTTGATAGTGTAATGAGATGTAGTTATTTATTAATCCATATTCATGATGTAAATTTTTTTATTGAATCATAGGAATGTTACTATTAAAAAAACATCTTCTAAGGATCCTATAATGTGAGCGATGATGCTGGTAAGAAGTGACACATGCATGATACATGCAGGTGATGATGCATGCATGATGTAGTCTTGAGGATGTAGGAATGATGATGTAGGCCGGATGCTTCCCTAAGATTTCGGGCCATTTCATGCCCACTAGGCCAACAGTCTATGTACTAAATAAATATGGCTTGATGGGTGGCCTATCCCCTTGGGCGGGGCTATGGTATCCCTTTCCAGCCTTTTTTTGTGGTGTGTGTGTGTGATTGAATGTAATTGTACCCCCAATAACATAATATATATATATATATATATATTAAAAAATAAATTGAGTGAGGCTTAACATTGATTGAATCTCCCAAATCACATAATTCATTAGTAAAAGTGAGGTATCCTATAATACATGGAATAGTGAAAGTAACTCATTCTTTACATTTCATAGGTAGTTATGGGATTATTAGTGTATAAACATTTACTCCCAAATTTTCCTTTTCATCTCCTTTCAAATTTCTTTTCTTGGTACACATATCCTTCAAAAAATTTACTTACCTTGGGATTTGGATGATGGAATCCAATAATGGGATATTGAGTACCAGTTTATTGAATGTTTCCAATATTTATTGTTATAGGTATTAATCACTAGCCTCATTTGTTAGAATCATTAATAAATAGAATGGAGTTTATGTTTGAGGTACATTTTATATATTGGGTTTTACCTTTCCTCTATTCATTAACTGTATCTCCATAATGACCTTTGCTTATAATTTCTCTTTAGGTTACTCTTTATGTTCCTTGTCCTATCTATTTCAAGATTCATCATACACTATGGTTATTCATATATATTTAATAATCTTACACCTCTTAAGAAAAAATTACTTACATCTCCCCCGATATTATGGATTTTATGGGTAGGGATATTACCTGAGCCTTAATTTACCATGCTATTAAGGTTAAAAATTCTCTATCTAAACTGAACTTTCAACACTTTCAACATTTTTCTTTGAGTTATGAGAGTGGATTATTGGGTTCTCTAAGAAACCAATAGTTATCTCAATATGTATTTCATTGAGGTTTATTGATTATTCCCTTATTAGTTTCTTCTAGAAGGTTGATAGTTGTTTTTTCTAGAATGGTGGTGGATGGTAAGAATGTTGAAATTTTTTATATAAGTGTGGCATGTAAGGCTATGGGTTTCCTTCTCCACACTAAATTATTGATTACTTATTTAATACTTGGTTTCATGGTGGTTTTTTGGGTATTACATATGGTACATGGAATCATAGCTCTCAATATCTAACACTTAAGAAAAGACAAATGTGAAGTGATCCAAATAAATGAAAAACTAGCACACTCAAGGGGGCATGGATGGTGTTTCCTCCTAAATTTTTTTCAATACTAACTTACTAACAAGACAAGTTAGTTCTTCAATTTTAGTTTTAATTTAAATAAATTTTCATCTTTTTACCTCATGTACTTCTCTAGTTTCATACCTTTTACTAAATAGTTGTGATTTTTTTGAGATACTTTATATCATTTATTTAGATTTACCTAGTGATTTTTTATCAGTTATATTTTGAAATAATCATCCAATATTTTCCTATAATTGTTCAATAAATATACTAGAAAATAATAATAAATGGTGGTCTTCAAAGGATAGATTTAGGAATAATGATTTCAATCTATTTAATCTCTCCCAAAACCTAGATAGAGTTTATCAACTTGTTTACTAAATTATATTTATTTTATCTCTCAGTTGGGTACTACTTATAGTAATAAATAATCCCTAGAGGAAGGCCCTCTAGAGTTTATCTCAGGTAGTGAATTCACTAGGCTGCAGATTTTATATCCACTTATCATATAATCTCTTAAGGGGGAAGGGTAAAACCTTCCAATTGATTTAACCCTCATGGAATCCTTTAGTCTTAAAATTACTACATATATTCCAAAATTCCTTCAAATCTCTATTGGGTCCATCTCCTTCCAAGCCATGAAACTTGGGAAGAAATGGGATCCTTCTATTTTTGAGTTTAGAAAACATATTAGTTATTTTGTTATAAAAACCGATTGTTATTATTTTTCTAATTGGGGGAATATAATTCTCATAGATTCCTCTTTAATTGATCCAAATTTCCTTTCATGTTTTAATTTTCTAATGTGTCTCTAGTAGTAGAAGAAAATGATAGAGATAATTTTAATGGGAAATTGAAAAATTCCATCTCCACTTGTTTAGTGATTCCCAAATTTATAATTCTTTCTGATAATTTTTTTCCAACCAATGGATGAAATCACAATATATAGTTAAAACTAGACATGGTCATGTGTCAAATATATTTTAAATAAAATAAAATAAAAACATATCTTTTTACTATATCCCCAAAAATGATTCCTAGTTGACGTGGAAACTATTTTTGGCCTTCAAACAAATAAATTTTGAACCTAGTTGAATGTAGTGAATAATAGGACGTGATTTTTCTTTTTATATGGGATAGTTTATTGTGTGACTATATTTATTTGAGTGGGTTTGGAGTGTGTTGAAATCAATAATGAAATATATTTTTTAATGTTATTAAATTAGTTTTTGAATTATGTTTTAAAAGTAGTGGTCTAAACATGGATTTCCCCTCACTTACCTATTAAATCATAATTCAATTTAACTCTTGAACTCTACCTCTCTGATCAGATGAAATCTCAACTAATCACCCCACTTATAAATTTTTGTTTTAATAGATAATTGTAATAATAACTAAATTTTATATTCTTTCCACTCTTAGTGATCAGATATCTCAAATAACTCTTTAATCAACCAAATTCAATCTAATGTATAGATAGTAGAGAAGATATGGGTGGAATGTGCATTAAAACTAGTGAACAAGTGAAGAAGAATTTATATACAAATATTAATGGAAAACTCATATTGACTATGAAGTAAACCACTTCCAAAGAAATTCAAAAGTAGATAATTAAAATTTAATCATAAAATTAATTAATAATGGTGGATATAATCTCATTATATAAATTAATATAGGCCTATAATGACATAATGAGATAATTATTATTGTAGAAAAGAAGAAAAACTCTCCAGAAAACATTAAATCTTCATCCCGCCTCGCTTCAATGAATAGTCATCATCTTTATAAAAGTAGTATAATGATCATGGGATCCTTGCACACTTCCAAAAATTAATCTCCCATGTAAGTATTTAGTCTTCCTATCCATTTATCAAGTTCCATACTCCTCTATTGTGCTCAAAATCCTCTTAAGTTTTAGTGTTCTACTTTCATGCTCTCAAATGAAATACGCATGTTCAAATCAAATGGTACATATTTATTCAGCTAGGTATATATTAAATCTTCTAGCTTCATGAACCCCTCCCATTATATTCTCTTATTTCATCTTGATAAATGATTACCCTATATAAGATCAAGATTATTCTTTCCAAATTTGGATAGAATGAGGAAATAAGAAATGATTTTAGGTCTAAATGAATTTATTTCTGGGAATTTTATATTTTAATTATTTTAACCATATTTTTTATATGTAACAAGTTTTATGAGATTACTGAATTCTTAATGATTGAATCAAAAGTTTTTCTTGAGTTGATTTCCTAAAACCTAAGTCATACATTCTTTATAAGTTTCACAGGATGCTGAATCAAAGTCTTATGAACCTATGGGTAGTCTTACAAAATAGTATTAATAATATTATAAAACTCTTAAACTATTATACACATAGAATCAAATTAATACATGATGATAAAGTATTACGAGATTAGTTAAAATTATTACTTGATTACTAATAAAATATTATGTTTTAGAGAAAGTCTTGCAAAACTATGGGATGTATTATAGGATAGCTTGGAAGGTCATACAATTTGACTACAACTCATGTATTTTAAAGATATCAGAAAAATATAATGTTATATGCATAGAGAAACAAGAGGCTTACAATATCTTATGGAGACTTATGAAATTATAAATAAAATGATTATACACAAATTAGAGATGTCTTAAAAAATTAAAAGAAAATCCTATGAAATGGCTAGGATAAGTCTTATAAACTATCTCTTTGACAAATTTTGGATAAGTTCAAAGGAATAAAAACATTGAACTCTCTCTAGGAATTCAAAAAAAATATTGATGAAAAGTCATTTTATCTTTATAGAATCTTATAAAATTCCAATCATTTTTAATTTTAATCCTAAGAACTACACTCATGAAAATTTTAAACTTAATGTAGGATTTTTATAGATTTTATATAATTTAATAAAAATTATGAAAATTAGAAATAAAACCCTATAAAAATTTTAATTCCAAAATTCAAAAATAAATATATAATTCATTGAATTCCAAAATTATTTAATCAATCCAAAATTTTGAATATAATCATTTTTTCAGTGTAATTATAGGATTGAAGTTATCACCAAATTCAAACTATTTATTCTAAACTAAAGAAAATTAAAGGTGAAAAAACTATAAAATCATAAAACAAAATTTAAAAATTTGTGACTTGATCACCCATCCTCACATTGATGATGACATTTTGGTATTCATAAATGGAACTAGAAACTCAGTATTATACCTCAAGAATCCACTCTTTGATTGTGGGGGTGGATCAACCAATATTCTAATGCTCTCAAAAAAACTATCATCATCTCTCCATCCATACCCCTATTAATGATACTATTTTAGAACCCTGGTTTGGATTCTATAAGGTATACTTCCCTATGGTTAACCAAGTTTCCCCCCTCATCGATGATAAAATATATGTGTCTCACATTGATCCTATCATGAGAAAAATCTAGGCCCCCATTTATAACAAGAATAATCATTTTCTATCTTTTGGAGGTAAAATTAGTTTCATCCATAATAACCTTAATTTTATCATGGTGCACAAATTTTACATAACATAGGTTCCTAAATGAGTATTTTCTACCATTGAGAAGCTCTTAATTAGTATTATTTTGGACTTTGAATTAGTTATACATTTCTATAGGGAGAGATAGAAAAATCTCCCTATTCCCTTGGAGTAAGGCGGGGTTAACCTTCCTAGAATAGTGGATACTAGAAAATATATATAGAATAAGTTTGTATAAAAGTTTTTAAAAGAAAATATTTTTCTAATATTTATAGGAAAATAGAATATGGGAATCCAATGGAGCTGTAACATGCATAAACTCCAGTACAATCAACCCCCCATAGAGAAGGAAATTATTAACTCCCTTAATACTTTTTCTCAGCTGTTAAAAATAGATTATCATCTAAGGGAGAGTTTCTTTTTGGAGAGATAACTATAATGGAAATCCAAAATATTTACCTAGGTTCACTATCCTTAAAATTGACCTCACCTCTTCTTGGAATCACCCAAATCTTCTGGATGTGGTTCTTGATGAGTCATTCGGGGAAGTGGTAGTTGAAATTACTTCTCCATGATATGATCACATGGTTATAAAATTTAACTAAAATTGTTCTTTTAATTTTAATTTTAATTTTAATTTTAATTTAGTTCTCTTTAATAATTACTCGTGAAAAAACATTTAAAAAAATGAACTAAAAACAAATTTCTTTTATGGATGATCAATAATAACACATTTCTCATTGATGAAAACATCTAAAAATTGAGTTTTGGTAATCAATTATAGGTGAATATTCTATATATGTATGAGTATAGAGATAAATAATTACCTTTTCAAGAATATCTAGGATACTTTTGAAATTCGGCTCCTTTTTGGTATATTGATTAAAATTTTTCCAAACCTATGGCCATTCGATAAGCTTCTCTTTACATTTATTTCACCTATTAATATGAATTTCATGGAATATAATCTTAGAATTAACCTTCATGGTGTAATTTTCTAAAAAAATTGGATTACATATAATGGTTTTACTTTATTCCCCTTTTAGTTTCATCTATAATAAATCATTATGAAGGTTACAAGACAACCCAAGGACATTTTTACATCCCTTTGGGATTCTGAAAAAATTTCATTCTTCAAGGGGTTAAGATGGAGTTCCATATAGATTCAGATGCCTCATATGAGGGTTTACCATAGATAGTAGATCCACTATCTGGCCCTAGTTTTCCAACTCAAACTCAATATAGATAGTTTAGGATTCCATTGAATAATGTTCAAGGCCAGATCCACATGTAACCTTATAGGTGATATCATCCATATCTTTGTTGCATCTCTTAGTTAGGGATCTTCTCTAATTTACAAAGTAAAGGCCTTCTTTCTAGGCCCCACTATCTACACCAAGAAAGTAATCTCCCTCTTTAGTATCATAGTGTATTTTCTAGTGATTTATTAGATCCTTAATGACCCTCCCAGATCACCTTGATCTATAGTATATATTTTTTAATATTTCCTCTCCCTATGCACCCCTAAAATCACATTTCTACACACTTTTAGAGAAGGTAACTATCTTTTCAATTCCTTTGATGAACATGGAAGGATCTTTGAGGATACATGGACTTATTTATCTTGGATTGCACCACAAAATATTGTACTTTTTTTAGGGTGGATTCCCTTGACCTTAATTTATTTCATCCTCCTTATCCATATGTATTTCTTTCTATCAATAATATAAATAAAATTATAGTGGTAATAACTGATAATAAAGAATTTTTGTTATATGAATAGGAAGATCTTGATAATTCTTTCCATGATGTGTGATGATGTGTGCAGTGCTTCTTAATAATTTTTACTTATTATTATTAAATAATGATATACTTTTTTGGTAATATGTTTCCTTTAATAAATAATTTAATTGAGGAGTTTTCTTTTAAAACAAGTTTTTTGACTTTAAAAGTGGAATTTTGAAAATATATATATGTTTTTTATAAAGGGGTTTTTGGTACATGTTTTAAGTAAATATGTAATAATTTTATTTTAAAAATATTTAAGAAAGTATGTTTTGAAGGGAAACCATATAGTTGATTTGAACAGTTTTGATTTTATGGGTTTCAAAGAAAGTTGTGGTGTTTTTAATTAATGTTTTTCCTTAAAAATAATTCTATAAAGTAATATAATTTTTTGTAAACTGAGTTTCTATATTCATGAATGTATTACTAAGATTCATTACTAATTGGAATTGTTGTGATTGTTGTGTGGTATACATGGTTAGAGGTGATAATAATGAGATTATTTTAATTTCATGATGGTTTGATAAAAGGTAAAGTGGGAGTAAAAAGTTAGTTATGTTATTGTAAGAGGATATTCCATTAATCTGGGAGGATGATTGTATTTTTTTAGGGGAGGAAGAGTTAGTTTCATGATTCAAATGTGTAGGAATGATCATGGTTCTTACAATGTAATTTTGTTTCATTTTTATTAAAATGTGATTTACTTTTTTGAATTAACCTTGTTGATATTAATTCTTGGTTTTAAGTCAAGTATTTAGATACTCATAGAGGATTTTTACTTAGGGAGAAAAAATATGATTAATGGGATAATGTGTTGTTGAGTTTTTAGAAAAAAGGGGTAATGAAGTTTGTTTGGGGACTGTTCTACCTTGAGGTTGAGTAGTGGTAAGAAGAGGTTAAGGTTTCCTTTAAAATTATGAGAACTCCCTATCAATTCTAAATTTCCTTAGTAGTGGGTTTTATTTGAGGAGTTTCCTAAGTGTGGTTTAAGGTGAACTATAATCATGTGAAAAATGATTCTTGGGAAGATTTTTTTATCATGGATAAGAAGAATTATGTTTCCTAGTTATATAATGATGAATGTATGAAGTGATTTTGAAGTTATATTATAAAAGTTATAGTGCCTATGATCTTGGGATTTTATTAACTAAATTATGGACCTTTTAGCTAATGAAGATGTGAAAGAATGACATTTTGATTCTTTTTAAGGTTAGAGAATTGAAATTTGGTGTAATTGTTATGATTTAATCCCTAGACGGAGGCTAGAGATCACATTAAGATGAAATAGGTAGGTTTTTTATAGGTTATAGAAAATTATAATGATGATACCTTATGTTTTGGGTCTTGTTATAAGTTCAAGTGGAGAGTGAGGTGGTGTTCTTCGGTTCAAGTGTAACTTTTAGTTTTAGGTTTGGGTAGATCTGGGTGTCCTATGTTAGGTAATCTAATATATTTTCCATGTAATATATTGTAACATTAACAATATGAGTGAACTATAGTACATGGTATTCCATTATTTGGGTGAGTATAGTTTTTTTGATGGTACATTCAATTTATTTTTGGTGGTCTGATATGAATGAATTTGTTAGGTGATAAAAATTTAAGACTTTTTTATGAGTTTGTTACCTTATTCCTTTGGGTTTGTGTATCTCTTAGATCTGTTTTAATATGAGTGATAGTTAGAAACAATAGGGTATATTTATGGGTAATGTGATTAATGTTATCCTTTATTTTTCTTATCATGTTTGGGTCTTCTTGAAAATTATATTCCTATTTTATATTTATCACATGTGTTGGTTAGATTTAAGATATCTCTTTATAGAGAAGGGATGATGTTGTTATATAAATTAAGCACTATGTTTTTGGGATGATTTTATTAGATGAATTATTATGGGCATGAAATTTTCTTAGGGCCAGGGGTGTGTGAGTAGAATATAGATGTTCTGCCTTAAAGGGTGTGTAGAGATAAGACTTATGAGGTTTACTCATTGGTCTTACTCTTGAGGTGTGAATTTTGAGATTTTTAGTGTAATCCTTGTTCAAGAAGTATCTCCCATAGATTGTATGTTTTAAGAGTTTCTATTATCTATTTGGTTTCAGATTATCAAGAATGATAATCATTTAATAGCTATATAATGTAAATAAATGGAAAATCTTAGACCTTAATTTGTTTTATTCAGGCATTGGGGGTGTTAGAAGGAAGTGTGGTGAAAAATAGTGGAGGAGAAGTATATTCTGAACTAAAATTTCAAATAGAAACATGAATAAAACTATTACCATGTGTGCTGTGGTGAGGCTGGTTTCCTAGAGAATAGGAGTTGTTGTAGTCTAGTGTATTTCATTATGACGGAACAGGGATTGAGTCATGATATTATGGTATGCCTTAGTTTGGTCGTGATTTATTAATTATGTAATGATTATTTGGTTTACAACATGAAGAGTATTTGGGTACTTCATAGTTAATCTTATATGAGTGACATTGTTCTATGGTGATGGGAATTACATAAAAGAGTATTTAGCTATATTATTACTTGTTTTTTTATTTTTGGGATCATTACTCCATGGTGGTTGTGTTCTTATATGATCTTGGTTTTGAGGGTTTTTAGGCCTGATGTCATGACTGAGGATTGTGTTGTTTTCATAGGCGATTCTAGCATTATGTCATGACCATCTCTATTTTGACTTGAACATCCCTGTTAGTATCAAAATTAAAATGTTTGACTACTCAAAATATGGGGAGGATCATGTCCTAATCTCTAGATCAGGTAATTTTAGGACTAGGAAAAATGTAACCATCTTGATAGGGGGAGTGAACTAGGGATCCTCCAAAATAAATTTTTTCCCTTTGATTATGTTCACCACGTTTTCAGATCTTCCTCCCTCATTCTGAGGAACTCATTAAATTTATAAAACTCTTGATGGATCTCTCACTAAATAATACTTGTATATATATGAAAGTAAATCATACAATCCATATAAATTTAACTTGGTTCACTCATACTAGGCTTTATCAATGGAGCACAAATATATGATGTGTCGATGAGACAAAATCCACTATACTCACTTTCATTAGATACATGTTTTGGTGATGTTCACTCCACACCAAGGCACACTATATTTACAAAGATTAGGTCTTTCTCACTACTCAACCAAGGGGAACTCCCTATTTTAATATTTTGTGCACTACTTTGGGGAAGGCTTGGTCAATTTATTGATATGAGGGTCTCTTCAATAGTTTATAGACATGAAGGCCTATTTCTTGTCAGTGCATGTCATGGACCAAGATGGGTTTCCATCCAAGGTGACACTAGACCCAACATGTGGAAAGGCCTAAATAATTTCCCCGATCCCCATAGGCTATCAATAAGTTACATTCCATTATGAAACACCTTTGGGAACAATTTCACCCCTGAAAATAAACCAAAAAAATTAAACAATAAATTAATAAAACCAAGAAACATCCATGACATATCACATCATAACCAGTAATTAATAATACAAGAAATCAAAAGAAAACACTACATCATGAGCTACACATTTTACAACTACAACCAAAAAAACAAAATTAACAAAAAGGGGAGGAGAACCAACTTCACAAATAAAACCTCCACATGGCATGTGGGTCAACACCCCTATTCCATCACCACTAACACCCATTCAAAATTAACCAATAGAACATGGATCCACCATCACCACCTTAGTTTTATTTTCCTTTACATAGGTTAAGAATAAGAAGTTATCCATACAACTGATGTTGTATGTAGGGTGTGAGACAATTTCCCAGTAGGATACCATAGAAAGAGATTCCATGTAATGACATTTTATTACAAATTAAAATTCTAGTTTTCAAGGAGAAAATGAAGATAAAATTTTAAAAAAATATATTCTTTAAACTTAAAACTAAATAAAAAGTAAACAAAATAACAAGATGAATGGTAAGAATAACATGATCACTATGGGAAATCCCTAAGTAACTAGGGTTAGTGGGGTCCTAGGATCCTCATACTTTCGGTGATCAAACTATCTCCTAGACACAAAGGTATTTCTAGAGCCTACAACACCCATGAAATGAATGTTTAGTTAGTGTTGTTATATATTCCTATTAGGGATACTGGTCCTCGACCCTACTGAATATCCTAGCACACTAGTCCTAATATTTCCACCTAGATACCAAGGATCCCCTTTTTCTAAATTTCATTCCCTATTTCATATGAGAATCCTCTTACAAAATCACATTTCCAACCATAGAAACGCCCATGCTAACCAACCATTTAAAATAAGGAAATCATGATTGAACCCATATGAAAACTAAAATATTTGGAAACCATGTTTCACAACACCAAAATAGTTTATAGAACCCATTTTAGAAAAAATTAAAGAACACTATAATAAAAAAATGTAAATATATGGAAACCCCTACCTCTTTGTTGGAAACATCCAGAAAAGGGTTGGAAACTAAAAACGCACCAAGGAGAACCCCTATAGAGGAAATAACAAAAAAAAACTATAAAGTTTCAACCAGATTAAACCGTATTGAACCCACATTGTGATAACATATCTATTGGAGAAATGAGAACACAATAGAGAAGGAAGAAAACATTAATATGAAGAAATAACAGAGGAAAATTGGTGATTACATAAATAATTCTTGAAGACAACACCCAAATACACCCAAGATCTAGATCCCAAGGGAGTGTAATAGGAGAGGGGGAGGTGTCTAGGGATAGGTATTTGAATGGGGGAAGGAAATGGGTTATTTGGGGATAAAATATGCGAGAGGTAGTTTAAGAATTTAAAGTTTTTTAAAGATCTGGTAGGCTGAATAGTTTGGCCACATGGTTTTCCAAACCATGCACTAACCATGTGTTACCTCTTTCGAAGAAGAAAAATTTCCATATAGTTTACCTAGAGAAGGTGCATGCCCAAACACCTTGTCATGAACCTAATATAGTGCCACTTTTTTCAGTTCACTATTATCCCTAGAGGGATGCATGCCCATACGCTAGGTCGTGTGACATAGAAATTTCCACTCTCTAGGGAGTACAGTTTCCATTAGGCTAGTACATGTTTTCTACTATCCCTTTAATAACTGTGCACCAAATTCTTTCCAACCTGATAATGAAAATTTTTCTAAAAAACTCTTGGTAAATCCATGAAATAAAGATAATACCAAAAATAAAAGATAAAATACCTGTAAATAAAACCACATATGTGACAATTCTCCCCACAATGAAAACTTTTGGCCCTTATAAAGTGAAACTGATGCCTGATATGAGAATAGATGTGGATACTACTCCTCTACCCTATAATTATACTCCCACGTCTCATGTTGATCATTCCTATAAAGCCAAGGAACCCAAACTAATGGTACATATTTCCCTTGAAGCACTTTTTCTTTAGAATCCAAAATCCACACTGGTGGATCAAACTCAAAAAAAAATGATTTGTACTCTAATTCATCCCAGTTATGCACATGATATAAGTCTCGATTGTACTTCTTCAGTTGTGAGACATGGAACGGATCATGGATTGATATAAATCGGGACAGTAAATCTAACCAGTATTCCACCTTACCAATTATCTTGGTAATATCCAAGGGTCCAATATACCTTGGCATACACTTCCCTTTATTATTAAGACAATAGTGACCCATGTGAGGGGATAAATTCAGAAACACACAATCATCCACTCAAAGTTATAAGGATTGACTCCTCTTATCAGTATAAATATTTTGGAGGCTTTACCATTTCAAAAACTGATTCCTGATTAAATGAACTGTATTCGATGTCTCCTGTATAAGGTTACACCCCAACATAGAATTCTCACCCACTTATGTCTATTAGAAAGGAGGATAACACAGGTAACCATACAATGACTCAATGGGAGACATTATTATTGATGATTGGTAACTATTAATATGTGAGAATTAAACCAATCCCAAATTGTTATCCCATGATACTCTGAAATCCAACACACATTCCCAAAGAATGTATTCCAAAATATGATTTTCCTGCTCTGTTTGGACATCTATTTGAGGGTGGTATGATGTACTCAACATGAATTAAGATGTAATTTCTTTTATAATGCTTTACTAGAACTAAGATGTGAAGAAGTA
Source organism: Viscum album (assembly GCA_963277665.1). Taxonomy (NCBI): domain Eukaryota; kingdom Viridiplantae; phylum Streptophyta; class Magnoliopsida; order Santalales; family Viscaceae; genus Viscum; species Viscum album. The sequence continues at coordinate 367,031,646 of OY728137.1, forward strand.
GTTCCTATCTAAAATGATAGCTGATGAAACACCAGGAAGCCTTACTACCTCATGAACTTATAACTGTACAAACTCAACCACTTTGGTTGAATCCTGATTTATAATTAAATGGGTTGATTTGGTGAAATGGTCAATCACTACCCATATGGAATTCCTCCCCCGGGGTGTATGAGGTAATACAATGATAAAATCCATGGTGACCTCATCTCACTTCCAGGTATGAATGGGTAGTGGATGAAGAAAACCTAAGGGCCTCGGGTGTTCAGTTTTAATCTGATGATAAGTATAACATCTTAATATCATGTCAGTTGTATTAAACCTCATACCTAGACACCATAACTTTTTATGCATGTCATAAACCATTTTGGTGGTCTCGAGATAAACAACCCATTGATACTGGTGGAAATCCTACATCTCCACCTTAAATAATGACAGCGATAACATTAAACAACCCCTGAAACAAATAACTCCATTAGGACACAATGAACTTTCACTGGGTACCTCACCACCAATTAGAAGTTTCATAGAACATTGACACAACTCTTCATTAGGCTACTTTCCCTAAATGATCTCCATAATAGATTGTGTTAACTCAACACTGGCCAAGAATATATCTCCACTATGCTCCTTGGTCTCTAGATTCATCTTGGAAAAAATACCCATCTAAGTCGACTCATCACTGGAATCCTTTACTACTTTCTCTAAAACTATCCTTTTTAAAGTATCCTCTACCACACTTCCATTTACTAGGGTTTATCCAATATCAAAGTTGAACACGTTAAAGTACTCAACCAACTGATGCTACCATAGATTCAAGTCCTTCTAGGATAAAATGTAATCCAAGCTCTTATGATCCAAGTAGAATAAAAACTTCTCTCTAAAAAGATAGTGATTCCGTGTCATCAGGACATACATCACCGCTTCTAGTTCCAAGTCATATGTTGACTAATTCTTTTTATGTTTTCAGAGTTAGAAAAAGAAGTATGCCACCACATGGTTATCATACATTATAACCCACCCAATACCCATTCATGAAGGATCCCAATCGACTGTATATCTTTTCCCAGATTTTGGTAAGATCAAAATAGGGGTAGTGGTCAAACACTACTTAAACTCCTCAAAATATGCCTGATATTTTGACCTCCATTCAAATCTTACCCACTTCTAGGAAAGAATGGTCATGTGTGAAGAATGTCGAGATAAATCCTTGAAAAACCGCCATAGTACTTTGTTAGGCCCAAAAAGTTCATGATCTCAATAATATTACTCAATTTCTCCAATGACATCATAACTTCATTATTTTTTGTGTCCATTAAAACCCTACTTTATGAAATAATGTGGCCTATAAACATTACCTCCATGTTCCATAAAGTTTACTTAGAGATATGAGCATAGATACAATGATTTTGAAGAGATCCAAACATGATCCTCAAATGCTACTCATGCTCTTCCTCAGTCTCAGAGTAGACTTGGATATCATTTACAAATACTAATAAGAATGAGTTGAGATATTGATGGAACACCCTTTTTATAAGATCCATGAAGACTACTGAAGCATTAATTAGCCGAAATATCAAGAATAAATACTCAAAGTGGCCATACCTACTTAAGAAGTTTGTTCTAAGAATGTCCTCCTCTCGAACCCTGACTTGATGATACCATGAGCACATGTCAATCCTAAAAATCTACCTTTACACCATAATATGATCAAATAATTCATCAATATAAGGAAACTGATATATATTCTTGATTTTTTCCTCATTCATCTTCTGATGATCAATACACAACTAGATAGATCCATCAGCCTTTTTATTAAAAACACAAGGGTGACCAACTGTGAGATGCTTGAAAAAATGAATCCTTTGGATTACAAATATTCTAGATGGATCTTTAATTCCCTAAACTCAATAAGGTCCATACGATATAAGGTAATATAAATATTGGCTAGGTTCCTAGTTCCAAATCGATGTTAAACTCCACATCCTACTCTAGAAGAAACCCTGAGAAATACTCCAGAAAAAAATCACAGAAGTCATCCACCATATAAGGTAATCCATCTTCAAAAACTTTATTATCATCCTCCAACATGAGTGGTGAGATATGAAAAAAAGGATTTCCCAAATCTTTAAGTGGAGGTTCGGCTCACCCTTGTTGAGGATCCCATTCACCTTTAAAGACCAGGGTATTATCATTAGGTGTGAAAAATATCACTCACCGATAGTAATAATCAACAAGTACCTTGAAAATAACAATATAACCCATGTTGAGGATCATATCAAAGAGGTCCAGTTCTAGTACCAGTAAATCCCACTCCAATTCCACCCCCGACTGGGTGAGAATGTTAGAAACCCTATTATCTCTTATTTAAAAGAAGTGTAACTAACTCCATCACATAATCCATAAGATTAGTTATAAATTTTAGTAGTTCCAGAAGACATAAACAAATAAAAGAGTTATATGCACATATTTCAAATAAAACTACAGCTATGGATTATTCAATTAGAATGATACCTTGAATATTCATAGATCTTGCATCCGATTACACTGGTGCCTGATCCATATCATGAAGGTGTTTTGTTTCTTCCAATGCCTTTGGATGATTGCTAACTTGAAACTCTACCTTGAGTTAACTCTACTCATAATAGGATCTAACATTACCACCATGAACAACATACTAAGAACCCATAACACTTCATTCACTAGACTGAGATGGTAATTCCCCATGGGACGAGGAACCCATACCACACTGAGTCAGCATACCACTCTTATAAAACATTTTCATGTGACCCAAGAACCCATATTTATGGTATGGTCTAGGTGTAACTAGACATGATAATTTCAAGTGCCTTGGCCTATCAGACTGGTAGTACACAATTAAACCACCACTAGTGGTCATAAATGAAGGAGGATGGGATGGGTGGCCTGAACCCCCACCTCCCTTATTCTCCTGCTCATCACGCTTCATTTTATTTTCCAAAAAAATCCATGGCCTCCTTATCCTACTACTAAAGCTATAATAAATAATCATAATTTCCAATGTTATTAATCTACACCATTAGGACTCAGTCAACTACCTCAGGGTACATACTAAAATTTAACAAGGTGACCTTGGATCGAATGTTCGTCCCTAACCCCATTTCCAAACAATGAGCCTTGAATTTCTCATTAGTAACTACCATGGTTCTGGAACTACCTAGCTCTGCAAAACAATTGGCATATTCCAACATGGTCTGACCCCCTGATAGAGATCCAGAAACTTTCATATCTTGTGAAGGACCTAATTATTAGGTAAATACTACTCATTAAAGACAACATTGAAGTCCTAAAAACCCATCTTTTCATACTTCATGAACTTGAACACCAATTCCCACAATCTAATACTAGGTCCATCCAACATTAATGAAACACGGTTAATTTTTACCACCTTATTAGTATCAAGAAACCCAAAATTTATCTCAAACTTTTCGTTCCAATCCTCAACTTCCTGGGGGTTCGTGGTAACCAAGAAGGAAGGAGGTTTTTAATTGAGAAACTTCGGAGCCTTATCCTTTTCCAGAAACAATTCGGCTTCCTTAGCATGAGTAGGACTGGATCCCACTCCCTGATCTATTTCATAGACATCCCAAACCATTTCCTCCACTAATATATGATCAAATAGTGAGGGATAATTATCTTTATACTCTTATCATGGTAGTATAAGAAGTCATTGGGGAGTCATGAAGCTACAATAACCGACAAACACAAGGAAACCATTAATACAATGTCTAGAAAATTTTTAGTAACAACAAATTTAAAAAACCTCTATAAATAAAAAAAACCAAAACAAGAACAATAACAATTCAAACCAATCCACCCCACTTGGTGTCGATGCACAATCAACATCTTGTACATCACACCTATAGGAGGAGTCAAAGAAATTCCCAAACATCTAATGGTTACCAAAGGCCTATTATGAGGCGTGTTGTCAAGACACCCCACTCACAACTATAGACTCAATCCCCAAAAGTCCTAGTTCTAGTATATCCAAATTATCCCAAATAACATGACCCAAAGAATGGGAGAACCAACATTCATACTATTTTTTCACCAAATAGGTCGGGATTTCATCCAACCCAACACCCAAACCGACCTATGGTAATGCCTGAAGGGTGTTACCAATCCAAACTGGATGGTAAAAAGTGCCTGGGCATCCTGAAACACCATTGGAAATGATTTATATGATAATAATCAACTATAACCAATAATAAATAAAATTATAAAACAAAGAAACATCCATGACATATCACATCATAACCAACAATTCATAATACAAGAGATCAAAAGAAAACACTACAACATGAGATACAAATTTTAAAACTACAGCTCAAAACCAAAATGACAAAAAAAATGGAGGGGAACCAAATCCCAAAAAAACCCCAAGCAGTATGTGGTCAAACTCCCTCATGTCATCACCACCAACACCCGTTCAAGAAGAACCACTAGCACATGGTTCCACCATCACCACATTAGAAATATTTTCCATTACTTAGGCCAAGAATAACAAGGTTTACATACATCTAAGGGTGTATGTAGGGTGCTATAAAAATTCCAAATTGGATAACAGCAAAATATATTCCATGAAATGAAATTAGATGAAAAATTAACAAGATAGTTTTCAAGGAGGAAAAAGGTAATTTTTTAAATAGAACATGATTTAAAAATAAAAGTAAAGATATTGTAAGGAAAAAAGCTAAATTGTAAGCACAACATGAGATCCATGAAAAAACCCTAAGGAACTAGGGTTTCTGGGGTCCTAGGATCCTCATACTCTCAATCATGAAACCATATCCTAGACACGAAGGTCCTTCTCGAGCCTCCAATCCCCATCACATTAATGGTTAGTTAGTGTGGTTACATAATCATATTAGGGAGACCGAGCCTCAGCCCTACCAACTTGCCTAATGTACTAGACCTAGTCTTACCACCTATATACCTAGGATTCCCCTATGCTCAATTATATTCCATATGTCATACAAGACTCCTCCTACACAATCACACCTTTGATCATGGAAGCACATAAGACAAACAACAATTTATAATAGGTACATCATGATTAAACCCATAGGAACACCAAAATATTTAAAAGAAATATTTTTCACCACCCAAACAATTTATAGATCCCATTAACAAAAAATAAAACATCACTAAAATCATCAAAAAAAATTAAAAGCATGTAACAACATACCTCTTACTTGAAAACTAATGAAAACAGGTTGGAAACTAGAACCAAAACCAAGAAAAAAAATATAGATGAAATAACATTTAAAAATGATTATGTTTGAACCAAAAGAAACATGATTAAAACCACATTGGGTCAACCCATCCACTGGATAAATGAGAACACAGTAGATAAGGGATAAAATATCAAGAAGAAGAAGTAAGGGAGGAAAAGAGAAATTACTTTGGGAATTATTAAAGATTACACACAAATATAACCAATATTTGGATCCAAAGGGAGTTGAATAGGAGAGGGGAAGGAACCTAGGGATAGTGAGTCAAATGGGGGAAAGAAATGGGTTATTTTGGGTTAAAATTATAGAAAGGTAGTTTAGGAATTTCAATATTTTTAAAGATATTTAATGCCATAGGGTTTGGCCATAGGGTTTTACAAACTGTGCACCAACCATGTAGAACCTCTAACTAAGAGAAAAATTGGTTGCATGGTTTAGTTGGATGAAAACACTCGGTTCCTAGTTGTGCACCTCAGATAGTTTCACTATTTTAGGAACACAATTTTCCCTGGAGGGCAACATGCTCATGCACTAGGCCGTGCGACCTGGATAGTGCCACTATCCCGGGTGCATAGTTTCCACTTGTTTGGTGCATGGTTTCTAATAACCATGGGTAAACCATTAACCAACTACTATTTAAACTATATACTTTAGTTTTTTTCAATAAATAATTGGGAAATACCTATAATAAAGATATTAAAAAAATAAAATAGAAAATACCTCAAAATAAAAGCATAGATGTGACAATGCATGGTATTAAAACACCTTGCATCCTTGATTATATATTACATTATAAATTATTCTCCACTTTACCATGATTATAATCCTACCAAGATTGATAAGATAAAATCTTATTAAATATCTGAGTATTTTTCTTACAAAATCTTATAATAATGTAATTAAAAGGTGATGGTTGATTATTTTTCTTATAGGATAATAACAATAATTTAAGATGAATATTTTACTATTACAAAATTACTAGGAGAAGTTTTATAAAGGATTTAAGTCTCTGACTCTTCCATCAATGTTTTGGATTAATTCCCATTCATTTAAATTTTCATAATTATTCCATGAACCCCACTCATTTAGAGTGGTTAAAACACGCCTCATCAAGTCAATTTAATTCCTTAAATTTGAATCCAACTATTTTTTTTGTAATTCAAACCAAATATTGATTAATTTGTGGAAACAAATTGATCGTGTAATGTTGTTTCTTAAAGTGGCATGATCCTCTTAAACTTCATCCAGATTATAGCATGATATCCTTTTTCATGGTGTGGTACTCAGTCAAAATATATATCCATGGGTGAATATATTTTTAAAATTCCTTAAAATATCATGTCATTAAACCATAAAATATCCTCAAATCTAATCAAATATCATCCCTATTATAGTTTGATCCTCTAGTTATGTCATGGACCCATATTTCCAAATCCTTTTTGAATTCATTCTATTTTTCTAAAAATGTGTCTCTCACTATATAACAACTATACTGTTGTTCAACTCCTCTTTTCCCTCTTACCATTGTGGTGTGGCCCCTCTTCCATGGCATGAACCTCACTAAATAGTGCTAAATTAAGTTTTTATGGACATTCATTACATTTTAACTTCATCTTGTAAACCTAAATTCATCATATTTGTATTTTTATATATCATACTTTTTGTGAGATTATCTTATTGTGGTGTGGGACTCAAGTGATTATTCTTACCCAACCCTTAGATATATATATGAAAGTCTAGTTGCGATATGGTTTCTTCCTTCATGGCATATAAAATTATTTATCACTCTAGATTATTCCATCATACTTTGAATATAATCTTATTCATGACAATTTATGACTTGATATCTACCTTCGCAATGCAATACTCTTTTATCTCTAGATTTATTTATTCATTCTTATCCAGCGTTTTGGTGTGGTATATACTCTTGTGGAATGGATTATACTCTTTAAGAATGGTCCCTCAATAATTAATTTTACATAGAATATTATTTTTCTTAAATGAAATCTATTATGTCTTGAGATATATCTTTACAATGTGATATGATCATACTTCCCCAAAACAATACCATTATTCTCTAAATGACTTTGTTCAACCTAACACTTCTTTGAGTGATATATTATACCAATATAAAAACATCTTACCACATAAAATATTTCTCAAATACATATTCAATAGTCTTTATGATTCATATTACACATCCTTTATATATAAAGTTATCAAGGTAGTGCATTATTTATTAAAAAATTCTTTAATATATTAACTATAGTGGCTCCAAAACTTCCTCACTAGATTTATAATGATGATACCCAACCTTCATCAACCTTTATTTCCATGTTTACCAATTTCATTCATACATAACCAAATGTGGTTTATGTGTATGATGACCAATTGAATCTTTATCTGTGCATCACCATGCTCTATGTCATCTCATATCAACATCTATTTAGTATCAAAAAATCCATCATTTATTGTTAATAAATCCAACACTCAACCTTTTGATTGAAACATTATCCCACTTTGTATTTTTTTAACAATACTACCGTAAATAATTCTCTACATCATTCAACTCTAAATTTTTTAAAGTAATGTATAGATTTATGGTGAATTATTACCATTCCCCATTTGTTAATAAAATTAAAAGGGTATCATCATTAGATGCTTATTTATTCCATCCATATTTTCTATAAAGTACTTTACCCCTTTATCTTCATATGGGTGTCATCATCAACTACAATCCCCATTTTTCAACATAATCCTTAAACCAAATCTATAGAGTGTGAACTCACCCTTTGAAACATTATTTTAAGGGACAAATTCATCCCTTTATTTGAACCATGTAGAGTCAACAACACTTTAAAAAATATATATATTAAGAATACAAGCTATATATTTGACTTACACACTAAATATCATCAATATATGGCTCAAATACAAATTTATATATTTAAGAGATTTATAAATTTCTCTTTTTCAATAAACTTATCCCTATCCCATTTTGATACAACTTGTTGACATCCAAACCTTAAGGATTTATCAACCACTTTATATTAACTTCAAAAACATGAGTCTTTTTTAAACAATTTTAACTTCTTTAACTCTTGAATATTTGGATCCATTTACGATTTGTATTATCTTCATAAAATCCATTTTAATTTATAACTCTTTCCCCCATTTGAAAACTTCTAAACTTTCCCCACTTATTGTATTATATATTCAACCGTTGTTGACACCGCTTACTCAAAAGTGTTCCTATATTTTCATTTATCCTTGAACAACTTTCACTTATATCATTATTATATAAAATATTTTATCATGTTAATTTACCACTTAGAAGACATTCATCAATAAATCCACTAATATTACTAATTTGAAAATCATTATAGGTTATAAAAATATAATTAAACTACTTCAGTAATAGGCATTACATTCAATTAATTTTATAAAACCATGAAACATTATATTATTATTCATATAAAATGTATCACTATAATATTAATCCCACTTAAAAAATCATAATAAATTAATGAATCATAAAGTATACGATTAAAAACAGTTTTGAGCCAAATGATATCACTTTTTTTATAAACATGTGATTCCTCTTGATATCCATGACATTTATTGACAATTAATTCTTTCATATATTCTTGACTAGGATAATATTCCTTTGAATGTTCAATATCAGTATCCCTAAAAAATTCTTTATCTCTCTAAAAACATATATCATATGGTACCACTTACTGATATACACCTTGGGATTAAACTTTTAGAAGTAACTGATATCTCTTAATACAATAAGATGATACCACATTTTTAGATAAAAAATTCATTCCTACAATAATTACACTACTTCTCCCTTAAGATATTCTCTTCTTTCTTCTAGGTTAATATTACTTTATATGAGGATTGATATCCTTTTTTGATCATCATTCATGGATTGATATCATTTCATAAACACATATATAGATTTGAAAATACTATAATCTCTGTTCATTCTTGATACTAATTGAAGTTTTATATTTTGAAAGGTACCACAAAAAATTATCTAACCCTCTACACTATTATAGTTTGTTCTTCAAAATCATTGGTACTTGATCTGTCACAAAATTTTTCAAGTATATATTTTTAGAATGTACACCCAATAGGTTATATCTACCCTTAATTCAGAAATACTTCATCAATAGTTAGAAAAAATAAAGTATATGGGGAGAGGTGTAACTTTATGAACATCCTCAAGCAGAGTAATGTGGTTGGTCATGATGAACAAAATATTTTCTTCAAAAATTTTTCCAATAATTTCTCGTGATTCTTCATGTATAACCACATGTACAAACTTTACTCCAAATATTTTATTGATAATTATCCATTTTCTTTTTCTTGGGATTTGACTCCATTAATAGTTGAATTGCACTTTTTCACATTTAATCCTTTGATTCATGATCTCCCCATTATTTATCATGTTTCCTCTACCATATGATGAATCATAAACATATATTTTCTTATTTTTTATGGAATATTTTATAAAACCACTAGGAATTATTTTTTACTTCTCCCATTCAATGTAAATAATAGTCATTTAAGACTTATTTTTCCTTGATGAGTCTTTATTCACATGTTCATCCTCATTGTATGAAACTATAATAACTTCTTCTATCCTTATCTATATTAGTTTTCATTCTTTATAAGAGTGTTTTTGTGAGTAAACCATCATTTTTTATTGATAAACCATTCATTTCTATCCATACTCACATTCCTCAAGTTAGTGAATATGGTTTTCAATGTAATAGATTCATTCTCCTTTTATTCATGCCTTACTCTTTACAAGGGAATGGGGTTATCCTCTTAGCATCACATTAACCTGTCTTTTTTACATTTATTTTCAATATTTATATAGTTATTTCATATAAAACTTATCCCATTAAATTAATGCCTCATTTAGTTATTTCTCAGTTGAGATATCAATGCAATGTATTTGAATTATTCTTTGAGACATTGAGATTAAAGACACACACATATAGTGTGTCCTATGATTCCATAATAGTATCACTTCATAGATACCTTTATTCAAGATAATTAACTTCCAGATTTATCATGAACATTATATCTTGTTCTTGATTCCATATTTATACCTTTTTAGAGTCCACCTATTAAGGGTACTTTAGGAAGGTTCTATATCTTTCCAGTTGATATTTCCAACCACATTTTGAGCTCTGTAATCTTCTCACCTTTCTCTTAAAAAATTTCATCCTTATCTTCCATAATTCATCCAAATTATCTTTTATGTTTTATCTAATATACATGTTGGGTTTTGGTAGGTATAAAAAAACTTTCAAATATATCACTATAGGAACTTGTGTTTTTACTTCATGGGCATGTTCTTTCAAAAAGTCACTTTTCACTTTTATCTATTCACCCATTCTAGTAACTGATAAATTCAATGAAATATCTATTTTACTTTAATATTTATTTACACAACACCAAATTTGGTATGAATTCATAGTATACTATATGGATGATATCTATTAAATCCACATTATCAGGGAAGTATTGGACATAATCTTATTTATTTCACAAACATCCTCTAAAATGATGACTACATTTCATTTCAATTTATTCGCTAAAATCAAAATCCACATAATTATCTATGGGGGAATCTGAATTTATATATTTACAAGAATTATACATGATATTTTTAGAATAATATTGTTATCATATACAATCACAGTTACCATAGTGAGTCTATCATTTTTATTGGAAGTAATCATATTCCTATTCCCCTTATTTTATTTTGAAATTAGGTAATTCCCACTATCTTTTTCCATGAACATCTTATCTATTCATGATTTATAGTTTATAATTAAGGTAAACTCCCCAATATTATTAGATTATACTAACATTCCATAGCTATGTTCTAAAATATTTCAAATATAAAAATCACTATCATAATGATTTTTTTTATTAAATACCTGATCAGTGATACATTTTTCTAAAAAATATCTATGTCTTCATGTATCATTCTCTTTCATCATGTTTTATTATACTAGCTTCATTAATTGCATATGTCACTTCATGACCTATACTCTTTCAATTATTGGTTATCTAATTATTAGGGATTATTCCATTAGTCCCACTCATTTAGGGTAGTCAAAACATGTCTCTTCAAGTTTATTTAATTCCATGAATCACAAGAAAAATCATCTATTTTTGAATTCAAACTAATTTTTTATTAATTTGTTGAAATATATTTACAAAAATGTCATATTAATTAATAACAAAGAGGAATCATAAAGTAATATTGATTCCATGAATTTAGGAATATAAAACATCAACCATAAATCTCTCATTGACCAATTAATCACACTATTAGAGGAATGTATCCATGTTCAATGAAGGATAATAGAATACATGATAAGTAAAAAATGATATCCTAACTGAATTTTGGGTCAATCATTGGAAAAAAATGTTTTTGCTCCTTCATCATTGGATATACCCACAAAATCTATTGCCATTGGTGATCTCTGTGGTACTCTGATCATTTATCTGTGATCCTGATATATGAAAATGTTCCTCCATGCTATCCTCTCAAATCCTTAGGATAATGGAGATGATCCCAATGTTTCTTCATAACTGAGTATTTAGAGAGGATATTTGTTTAATGGGACTAATAAGGAATACATTAATTGATTAATTTATTTATTCATTACTCCACCCATGATTGTGCTGAACCCAAGTGTCTAACATGCTTCTAGGTTATATCATGACTATGGTAAAAACCACATTTTAGAATCAATGATAGTATTGTATTTCCCACTAGTGTCTCCATGCTTGATATATTATATTAATTTAGGAAAACCTTTCACATGTGAAATAATATATTTAATGTTTTTATATAAAATTTGAAGCTCACCAGGCCTTAAAATATCATGACATATCATCATCTGGATCTAAAAATACTTCTTAATATATTTTAAATTACGAAAATAGAAAATTGGAATGTTATATTCTTCCACCTTAGGGATTTTCATCCTAGAAAGAAAAAAAACTACTCAAAATGATAAGGGTGTTGTGATTTCATCTAGGTATCCTGCTCATAGGTTTTGTCCTGAAGATTACTATAGTTCCACTAGTTATGCACTAAGGGAATATCTTTCCCTTGATGGATCATCTCTTGTGGATCCTCATTCTCTACTGGTTACTCTACAATGCTACCGCTATCCTTGATGTCCGGTTCACCCCAGTAGGTAACATGTGAAATGTCCTGAACATACATCCTCAGCTATAATACATAGAAGATGTCGTGTACCCGATCTAAATGCAGTGATAGGTCTAAGTGGTAAACCACCCCAAAAACACCACAATGTATCTAGATAGTTTAAATGAAGCTTGTATATATACTTCCACCCAAGACAAATCTCTTTAATCAACATTGATTTGATACCTTTAAGAACACATGACTTCCCTCTTCAAACTAAAATGGCCTCCATCACCTATCCTTATTAGAATTCTAATGGATTTGGGTAGTCCTCATACACTCTTATATTATCTACACCTTCTTTATGGTCGTTCACACTAACTCTTGTCCAATGAGTGGTGACTCACATAGATCTATTCATTATATTGGTACCCTATCAAGTCTCCCATACATGGAATGAAATGGTTCCATATCGATGGTGGAATGGTAGTTGTTGTTCTATTCAAACTCTACCATGGGTAGGTGATTCTCCTAAATATAGCCAAAGTTCACCATTAAATCCCATAGAATGTCTTCTATAACCTAAATGGTCAACTCAATATAGCCATCAGTCTGGGGGTCAAACTCTATGCTCAAATAAAACTAATTCTCAAAGGACACATGTAATCTTATGCATAGTCATTATGTTTAACGATCATCATATTCTGAGATGATCGTTAAGGGATCTCTAAGAAGATTTACTATATCCTTCATGAAATAGCATCCCATGATCTCAAATAAAATCTTTTCTCGAATAAATAGGAAGTGGTATGACATGGTTAGTCAGTATACGATATCCAAAATAACATTGTGTCCTCTGGAAATCATTGGTAACATTGTCATGAAGTCCATAGATATACCATCCTATATTCACAATGGGACCTCAAGGGGTTGATCCAAACCCTCCATAACTTGGTTCTCATCCTTCACCTACTAATAAGTGAGGCATCAAGAGAAAAACATTGTTATTCCATTCTTCATTCCAAGCCACTAAACCTAAATTCAAATTTCATTGTATATCATTACAACCCATAGATGTAAAACCAATGGGTATTTATGAAACTCTATCAAAATATCCTCATGAAATGTCATGGGTACCGTCATACATACTCTAAAAGGGATGATGTGATGCCAGATTTCATAAAATCCATTAGGTGAATATCTAGTGGACATCTGAGCATGTAAGGTTTCACAATCAATATATATAATTCAAGACTCAATATATATATATATATAATAGGTGTGTGTAACAAATATAAACTAGATTTAAGTTGCAACATACTCATTCACTAAGGAAAACTACAATGAGGATAACTTCTATAATACCTCAGTCAAAAACTGTGAACAAGATCTTCTACTGAGAGAATCTACCACTATATCCTCTTTCCTAAGTGTATAGACTCTATTTAAGTAAAAATCCTATTAAAACACTTGAAATCACCTCTGACTCATGTTATGATATTTATATAAGAATATATACCTAATATTATTATTGTCTGAATAGTTGATCAACTAGTCACACATAAGGTAATGTCACCACACCTTAATAGAAAATACTACAACTTTTAGATATTTATCATGGGTCACATAGTTCTATTAATGTGGTATCAACTATTACGATCCATAGGAAATGAATTCCTACATCCTTATCAGAACACAACTAATTATAGTCCCTTGGGAATCATATAAGACTATGAACTCAACACCTTACTTAGGTGGTCTCATGATCATGGTTCTCTTCAACCTCTATAATATCATCAAAAAACCTGCTGGCACTGTTCTATCAACATGAATGGTTTTCCCTTCCATGTCAAAGCAGTCAAGGGATCTATTATAATAGAGGAATTGGGAATGAATCTCTAATAGTAGCCAGCCTTTCCAGGGAATCTCTACACCTATTCCATTCACCAATGTGGCTCCATGGGTAACACTGCCTCAACATTCATTGTGTCTAATGATACACCACAAGCAGAAATGATATGTTGTTAGATATGGAAATATAGATTCTATAATTTTATATTTGAGAGATTTCTATAATTGAAGAGTATAACTAATACATTCCTCAAGAGTTTTGTATTCTTATCCTCATAATTCATGTATAATTAGATGTAATTAATGGGGATCACCAAAAACATATCTAAGAAAGTCTTCACGATCAACTTATTTAGTCCAATGAACACCACTTGAGAAGAAGTCATATTAAAAGGAATTACCAATTACTCATAGTGATCATAGATACCAATAAATTCCATATTTGGTATATCCTCATCCCGAACTTGGTGATCATGATAACCCAATATAAGGTCAATCATGGAGAACTGAATTTCCCCTCTTAACTGGTGGAATAGGTCATTGATTCTAGGTAGTGTATATAAATTCTTTACAGTTTCAAAGTTTAGGTGATGGTTATACGCACACATACTCATGCTCCCATCTTCCTTCATGGTGAACAACACTAGGGTACCCATAGTGACAAACCAGGTTTAATAAAGACATTCTTCTAAAAATCATCCAATTATACATTAATATCACCAATGTAGGAAGGATACATTCAATATAGTGGTGTAGATATCAATAATATCCTTGGGTATACATCATTTCTAAATTCTATATCTCAGTTGATAGGTAAGCCTGGAATGTCCTCAAGAATGATGTATTCATACTCCACCACCACTATAGAAAGATAAATTCCCATTTCATCCACTACACCAAGGGTAATACTATTCTGAAAGTGAGTAATCTACTGTATCATTTTACTTATGTGACCATCCTACTATTTTAGTGTTTCCTTCACACCCATGAAGTAAAACCTCGTTCCATCACTATAGACACACCACATCCTCCTCTTGAAAAATTATATATGAGAATGATGGATATCTAGTACATAACTATAATGATGTCATAAATCCACATCACTATTATAAAGAGATCCCTTAAGAATCTATCTTCTCAAAGAGTCAGGTCACACTATTTTTATAAGTTTGTGATCACTTTTTCACCTTTGGTATGAGTCTCAAAATGCAAGGGTGGAGCCAATGGACTAACAAGAATATCTATGTATCATGTAAGATAAGTGGAATGAAAATAATGGTTCATGCATATTTATTACAATACTACATCTAAATTTTAGAAGACCCAGATCATAACTCTAATCATTCCTTAAGCCTCTATGTCATTAGTCTCCATGGTCTACAACTATCCCTGTCCATGTACACTAGCTCTCTGATCCTAGTGTGGAAAAAATGGGAGTTGTGGTAGAAATAGGTCAAACCATCTTCCACCTCATACAATTCTCCTAGGTCCACTTCCATGTTCTGCTCCATTTGAACCTCCCTAATCTAGCCACATCCTCTTCATGGGTGGTCCATCGACCATCTCTCTATTAGATTCATGGTGAGTAGGGAAATTCCCCATGTGATATACCCAACTATCACAAGAGAAAAAACCACATCTCTCTAGGATATCTATAACCATATTGAAAGCCATATGTAGTATTCTCTCTATAAATGGATCATATCCTGAATCCCCTCACATACCTAGATCCCTATGTCTTCCATCAGCTACAAACTTCCAGGGTCTCATCTCTTGTGTGTGCACTATATTCAATAGCAGTTGATGTCTTCTTTTCCAAAATATCCCCAATACTAAAGCCTTCTCAAGAACTCCAACATATGTTTAAATGAAAAGAGATGTCACTATATAATTTATATATCATCATAGCCCCCACTCAAAGGTCAATGATTGGAATTGTGGATCACATACCATATGTAAAGAGTATCATGGGAATTTGGTGAACATTGAAAAATACTCAACCAAGGTGACTATTCCTTGATAAATCTACAGATGCTTCATGATCTCCACTACTCCTAATGTGGTTGGATAGAATTCATATCTAAAGAGATAAAAAACTCTATCTAAGAGAGTACTACCTCATCATATGTTTGAGTTACCAGACACCACCATTACCCAAAAGATTCAAGATGAAGACTTGCTGCTATGACCACCAACTGACCTGGAGGTATCCTCACTAGAAGAAAAACCCAGGTAACTACCTATAAAAAGTATTAAACATTCTTGGGTTCTTGTTCCTAATAAAAAAATGAGAGGTCATTAATTCTAAAACACATGGAGTGAAATTAGCTTGAACATATACTTTGTTAGTGCTGCCTATAGAAATTGATACTCAATGATTGTGGAAAATATACAAAACCACTCCACTGTAGGACCACTGATACAAGACCCTATACTGAAGCCTCATCACTGAATAGATCATCCTCATTTTCCCACTTTGGAATCCTAGATGACTATCTTTATAGAGGCATCCTAAAATAAAATTAGGAAAAACAATGGTCATACAATATATTTTGGGAGCTAACTCAAGAATGAAATTAAAACTACAGCCCATACCTATATGAAGCATGTACCTATTTTTTCACTGGAAATAGTGTCTACATGTACTAAGTCAATAAGAAGGTTTTCAATGTCTTAGTGAATGAATATATCAACATCCACATCAACATTAAAGTACTTAACATGAGAGATGAACTCAAAACACATAAACATTGTTTCTGTAGTTCCAAAAACAAATTTAAAAATAGAAAAACTCTAAACTCTAGTCTTAGGATGAACACTCCTCTGATTCCACTCTATCTTAGCCAAACCCACCAAGGCCCACCTGGTCATCGTTGAGCTGAATTTGACACCCAAATCCTACCTCCAATAAGAAAGGGGATAGTGAAAAATGTCAAGTAGGTATATTACACACATGTGAGGCCTTATCCTAATGTACATATACACATGAACACATCTCCAATCCCATTTAACAATGAATGAAAAAACACATATAATTTTACCATTCATGTATAAAATTTATTCGATGATTGATAATATGAAATAGTACTGAATAACATTACGATCAAAATATAATCCCATTAAAAAAATTAAAAAAGGGTCCAACTTGCTAAGAAAGAGGGTATTGATGCAAAGTACAACACTCGGTATGAACCAAAGTCTTATTTTCTCAATATTCCCCACATTATGTTGGTCCTACAAGGACTACATAAAAAATAATGTTATAAGCATATGAAATGACATATATGAGAAGAGACCATGCAAGGTTGAGTATAACAGTACCCATCATGACACTCCAAAATCACTAAATGAAAAGTATCAAGAGAGTAGTCATCTCATCATCACAATGGTATGTAAATCATAATTTGAGATATATAAATAATAATAATAACTATTATATACTCATAACAAATACCATGTCTCAAAGAGGTCTCAACAATACTTCTATCCACATGATACTGCTGGTGAATTCAACAGATTTCTCATCTAGGAGAACTCAGTCCATGATCCTTAATATCACTATTGGTTCTCATCAAGAAGGTCATTCTCGATGTACACCACCAAATATGTAATCACTTTATCCTCAAGGATCCTGATACCCAAATTGGGGATCACATCCAAGGTACATGTGAGACCTGGAAAACATCATCTAGAAAAATCCTTGTATTAGGGGATATTACTCCGACCAAAGTTATTCCTAACTATTTTTAAAACCCTTACTAGGAAGGTAACAGAATGATTAAGGATCCCTCTCTCATCACAAGGAGGTATTCCTAAAACTATACCATAGATTGAAATAATAGAGGGGATCACTATTCTTTTATCAAGATGTAATTAAACTTTGTACCATCATAGGAATGGACTAATGAAACACACCTAATAGAAATAGGTCCATATTGAAGGGAATAAGGGCCTTGGCCTTCCTTGGAGAAAGTACATAGCATGTCCCATCTTCCGTAGGTCTTCCCATGCACTTAATCCTATACTCATGTACTTAAGGTCGTACAAATGTACTATGTCCATTCCTATGCACCTAAATGCGTATGATTGTATAGTCCTGCATCTATACTATGGTTGTGCATGTGTGCCAGACCATTTCCAAGCCCATGTACCCTCTAGGAAACGTGTTGGGTCTCCTGCACCAGGTCACATAGTGTTTGAAATGTGTCACATGGAATGTGATACATCTCATTGTGAAAACTATAACACCATAGAAGGGGCACTACATGGTGTTTTTTTCCCATATTATACACTGTATAGTCTGGAATTTCAAAAAATTCCAGAAATTTCCGCACATTCACCCACACATATACCACTATAAATTCTACCACTAGACATATAGATAATATTTGATCTAGGATCAGCTGAGCCCTTACATCATTGATTACAAGATTTTTGCCCCTAATTCACCTAGAAATTATCACCGGTCACATCACCATGCTGAGATACCAAAACCCATGCATCAAGGATCTATAAATTTGAATAAAAACTTCTTTCATCAACACAAATTTCAAGAATATCTTTTTTATTCACCCAAAACACATAGTAAAATATAATTTTCCCCGAATATTGATTGGGATATGATCATTCACCAGTTATTTTATGACCATATGGATAAATTATATAATGATGGTGATCTTCTATAGAATAGGGAGAGAAATGAAAAAAACAAATATTAGGAACAAACCTTGGCCAATATTGACATTATACTTGATATGTTTTCATGGTAACAACAAATAAAGATGAATAATAATGCAATATAAATTCCATTGTTTTAGAAATATAAAATACTAACCATAAGTCACTCATCATATAATAAAAAAAACTATTATATGAATTGATTTTTTTATGGGGGGAAATTGAAAATGAGATAAATCTAACAAAAAAATTTCCAACCACAAGTTTCAATCAATCATTGGAAAATAACGGTTCATTTCTATTTTAATTGGTGAGTCCCACAAACTCTATTGTCATTTGAGATCCTTGTAGTTCTCTGATCATTGATCCTTATCCTTGATGTCTACCAACACTTATCCACACTGTCCTTTCAAATCCATAGGGTTATGTATCTAACCCTTGGGTAATGTAATATTGTTTTATTTATAGATTATATTAGGTTAATAGAATTAATAAACAATAAATAAATTTTAATTATTTATTTATTATTCCCCCCATGTTTGTGCTCCAACCAAGCATATGTCATGCTATAATGTTATATTGTGCCTGTAAAACCCAAATTCAAGATTCAATACCAATATCAATTTTCCCATTTGATTCCCAATTTATGATTTATTACATTATTTTTGGATAAATTTTCACACATGATATAATATATTTAAAAAAATTTATATCAATATCGGGGATCAATAGGACTCATTACCTCATAGAATCTCAATTATTGTCTCTAAAAATATTCCTTAATACATTCCAAATTATTTAAAAAAAATAGGGACATTAAATACATTTTCAAGATAGAATTTGGAATAATTTTTTAACTTTATTGGTTCGGTGGGACTTCCATGTGACAAGATTCAATCTATACTTGATCAAGAATCTCAAAGGGACTGATTTACATAAGGATCATCATTCCCTTCTTTTCCAATATCATAATATTAATCCATTAATAAATTTTTATGAAAACATCCTCACCAAATTTCAATTCTAGATCTCAACAATGATTATTAGTACAACTCTTTTATCAAATCTAAGATTCCTTGAGTGACCATGTGTGAGTGACCTTAGTGTGCTTTCCCAAGATCTGTTTGCACTTCTTGATGATGTAATAAATTTTCCATGGAGATGGTCCTATGCTAGATAGTTCTTTATATAGGATGAAGGACTCTGTTTCCACTGAATTGAGCACTATTTGTCTCTGATTACACATCTCCAAGCCGGTGACCATCACCTCCGCCTCTGCCTGCAGTGCATCTCTCATGCCATAGAAGGCCGAAAAGGATATAATAACATCCCCTTTAGGGTTCCTGATGACACCTCCTCCCAGCATCACCCCCTGAAAAAAGACACATATGTGTTCAGTTTTATCCATTTCGAAGTGGATGCCACTGGAACCTCTGGCCCTACCCCGAGTTATTGATCTGGTTGAGAAAAAAGTGATTCAAAATAAGGGACCTAACTGACGGTGCGACATGGAAGGTTGTGCACAGCTGAACCAGATCCTAAAATAAAATTCATCATTTTTAAGATGATGCAAGTTTGGGATCCTCTCATGTTTTTTATCACGCATTATCTATTTTTACATTGGTCTAGAATATTTTTATGTGTAATTATGTTTAGTTTGTGTTTTATACATATTTCCATGAAATATAAATATTCTTTATATAAAAATATTAGGTAATTATTATTATTATTATTATTATTATTTCCATTTGTAGTTATATTATTGATTAGTTGTTAGAGGGTTATATTTTTGGTGAAAATATTTTCATAATATAAACTATTTTTAAATAAATAGTTTATTTATAAGAATTTAATACAAGGAAAAACCACTTTATACTTTATGAAGTATATCATTCAATAAAAAATAGGTGGTATTCCATACTAGATAATTGAGGAGTGGTCGGTCAGGTTAATATTTTATTTTAATTGGGAAAATACCAATCATAATTCTAAGTTTATTTTTAATCCAGTTTACTTATTGTATCAAACTTATAGTGTAGAAACAAGTATAAAAGGTATGATATAAGATTTACTATCCTTTTATTTATTTATATGACCAATTTATTAAAGAGTAACATTTAGTGACTCTTATAGTTAATCATTATTAAAATAATTTCATGGTATTTCTGGAAGATTATGGGTTAAATAGTTCTCAATGTGGTATATAATATTGGTATATACACCTAAGATTTGAAAAATATTGAATTTTAAGTCATATATTCTATAGGAGGAAAATAATCAGCTAAAATCATTATGATTATGTATCTATTCAAAATTTATGGGGAGTGAAATTACTGTGGAAATTTTTTTATCCTAGATAAATATCCTTGAGGAATATCATTAAAAAAATAGCATTGTATGTTTGAATTTTACTAAAAACTATGAGTTTCATACTTTTGTATGTTCATTGGGGAATAATTTTCTAGATCAAATGAATATATGATCCTCTAAGATAAAAAATTATCATTTTTTTAAACAAGATAATTGATATTATTTATTTATCTTACTTTGGTACTTTACATGTCTTTAAAAAATTTCTTGTATAATTCAGTGTCTAATTATAGATGCTTATAAATTCTTTTGTGATTTATGATATTCGTCTTCATATATTGGGAGATCATAAATAGTGTAAAAAATATTAATTCCTTACATGATAGGTGCACTGAGTGGGATAATGATGTGGGTAGGCAGTTTATATTAAATTCTCTCATAATTAATGAGGTTATACAAAATCTACTAATATTTGGAATATTCTTGTTGTTGAATTAAATAGATATTAATTCAATATATATAATGAGGATTCTCATAAGTATTATATTAGTATTTCATTAAATTAGTTCTCTCATTCATTTCTCTATTTTTTATATTTTGAAATATTATCTTGGTGTGTCTTAAATGGTTGTTTAGAATGAATACTTCTTTTATTAAATGTCTTGCATCGTAGTTTTGAGGATGACTGAACCCAAGTGCCTTTTAGTTATAATTAATGAAACATTCAATTATTTTGTGTTCTTTTACTTGTGGTTTTTTATATGTGAGGATTTTTGGGTGCTAATTGATGAGGGTTTATGATATTATCTTGAGGCATTTAGTATAATAAGAGATTTATAACTACCATCTATGATCATTATAGGACATGAACCAACTTTTATTATCTATTTGAATTAATTTGAAGTTATATGAATCTGATTTGTCACATTTTTTGTATGGATTATGGTGTTTTGATGTTTGATTTTGATACATGATTAACAATATAGTTTGATTTATGTGGTGAGGGTGGATCCTAAGTCTTTTAATAAATTATTTCCTCACTATGAATGGTTTTAGGTTTTATAGGCTAGTAGTTTATCAAAATTAGAAATGTGTTCTCATTTAGGAAAATTAGACTATGATATTTGTGTTTGACTTTCATTTAGATGAAATTACTTTTTTATGATTTCAATTTCATGGATGTGAATATTTTGGAACATATCTTGTTACTATTTTTTTTAAACTCACTTATCATTTGGTTTTTTTTTTTTTTTGAAAATTATTATTTTTTTATCATTTGGTTTTGTTGAAACTTATTCAGTTTTAATTTAAGATCCCATATTTCATCAAAATATTCTTTTTGATTAATATTTTATAGGATGAAAAGATGTAAGTGAGTATGGAGTGAATCATATATTATTCCATTTGAGTTTTTCGTTGGGATTCGATAATAATTTTTATCATTTTAATCTTAATAAAAATATGAATTTTGATCATATTATTGAATTTAAAATGTAAATTATACTAAATTTGTGATCATAGAATGGTATTATTACTTTAGAGTGTAAGTCTCATTTCATTTCAAGATAGTTGAATTTTTGGGCTTTTAGAGTGAGATGAGATAATTAGAGAAAAAGACTATAAAAATACTTGTATAAATTTAATTCCCACATCTTTTTTTAATTATATATAGAAACCCATGAAATATATAATTAATCTATATTCTTCATTTAGTTGTGATCATTTATCAATAGATGTTGAATTGAAAAAGGGGACCTTTAATTTCTCTATCACTCTTTATCAAATAACTATCTATATTTATTTATTTATTTTATTTAACTTAATTTATGTAAAAGTTTTTGATATATTCATAATTAAATTTTTTTTTAAAAAATGTAATGATTCTTGATGATTCTAGATTTTTTAAAATGATTAATTTTTTTAAAAATGTCATTAATTAAATATATAAAAATAATCAATTATTAAAAAAATGTTTGGTTATTTCATCATTATAAAAAAATATTTATATTTTATAAATCACATATAATATTTTAATATAAACAAAAAATCTTGTATATAATTTTCCTCATTTTTAGTATGGATTTGAATAGTGTATGATCTCATAATATTGAGATTAATCTGTATTATTCTTCACTGAAAATTGATTTTTTGGAGTTAGGTATTGAATTGATTATAATTTTCACATCACTTTTATGTAGATCTACTATGAATTAAAAATTGGAATGTTTATAACCTTTATTTTATTAATACTTTAATGAAATTTGATATCATATTGATAAAAAATATACAATGAAAGAGAATCCCGTGATACTTGATACATCTAAAGAACATTGTTAGATGTTCTAAAATAATCAAATTAAAATGTTATATATTCCCAAACCACACTAACAAAAAACTCATAGAAAAGTGGAATAAGGGGTCCTTCCCAAAGAGAGTGGTGAATGTAGTAGACAATTATTGACCAGAGGTTGGGTCACTCCAATTTTAGTGAATTTTATTAAAATAATTAAATGACACAAATTGAATAAATAAAATTTAAGAAGATAGACAAGAAGGGATCGAGGTCAATTTCAGTGTTTAGTCAAAAGATAATACTAAATATATCTTGGGATAGAGCTATGACTTAGGATTCAAAGTTATAAAAAGGTCACCAATTGGTCTTGGTCCAACCAATTGGATCAACTCAAGATATAAATTACTCCATGGTCTAGTGATAGTCGAAAACATAATTATAGGAATTATGACTTCTATGAAGAAAGAATCACATGTGATGGGTCATATCTTTGTTAACTCCAACTAATTCATGGTAATTTTATTTCATCTCTGTTGGTAAGGGTTGATGAAAATGAATGATATTAAAAACTGTTATAAACTGATTACTACACATAGTGTTTCATTATTTTGATTTAATTATTTATTACATTAAAACATACCCCTACTCTTGACCCCTACCCCTAAGAGGATTAGTCAATCATTATTAGGTGATCTCAGATTAAGAATAAAAAATATCCCATAGCACAAATATTAGATGAAAGAGAACGAAGAGAATATAATAAAACTAAACTATAAAACGTCCAAAAATTAAACCAAAATAATGAAACAAGAAATCATAAAGAAAAACACATCGATGAATATCTTCGGGTCAAAGCACTAATGAAAGCCTCTAAGTGGTCAAACTACTTCACCTATAATGAAGACACTTTTACTTTGATGAAACCTTTATTTGTAATGATTTTCAGTCATCTATAGGGTTTTTGTATTGAAATACATCATTAGTCAGTCATCGAGATCAAAGGAGAAATTCCCCCTATGAATATAGGGAAAAATCCTCTTTTTTAATTTGTCTATGGATTACCTGATGTGTAATGTATTTACACGACTTGTAATGTGAAAGGAAAAAACATTCTTCTTCATGACCCTTAAATGGTTCACACCTTCTAAAATTTCATGTTTTGTAAATATTTACATGATATGAAATTTGATTTTTTAGCATTCAAATATATATTTTTACTCTAGTTCATCAGTTTCGAGCCTCAAGAAACTCCTTTGATCATCCAACATCTTTGGAAACATTCATATAATGGATGTATTAGTTTATTTTCATTAAATAATCATTACTGTATTTAATGTTTATTTTCCATTTTCACATTGTTCCAGGAAGTGGGTCGATGCAAGGTTCCTTTATAATCCTTGATTCCCTTGTTTTCCATCATACGATACAAATTCCAATCAAGCATAAAAATAAAAAAAACATAAAAAATATGGAAAAATATTAATTTAAATCAAATAATAATCCACTTAAACATATATAAAAAACATTACAATGTATACCTATAATAAAGATATCAATACTCCCTCGATAGACTAAACTACCTAGGGATAGAGGGTTGATGGTAGCCTCCATAGGTCATGAAAACACCATAAACCTAAGGTATTTTTTATTATAATTTCATTATTTTTTCATAATAATTTTATGGTGTAATAATATTGAATATTTTATTTCGAAAACATAGTTTATGTTGTTTTTTATTCATACAATAACTCATTTCAATTTCATTTTTTCAATTTTTCTCCCTTAACACTTGAATTTATTATTGATTACTATATATAATGGTATAGGTTTTTTATACCTTGTTTTTAAATTACAATTAAATGTTCCTCTATGATGTTGATAATATCAACTATATCCTTGAAAGTATATCATAATACAACACATGACTTCTATAGTAAATTTGATTCAATATTGAGGCCCATTGATTATTTCATATTTTTTATTTGTTAATTACAAATAATAAATGGTCAATGGTTGGTTCGTTATTGTTTGAATTTTTATATCTATAAATGGGAATTATCTTTTGAGTTCTAGGTATATTTTTGGTTTTATATATAACCAATATTATGATATAATAATATATCAACATATTTTATTCCAACTCAAAACACCCATGATAATAATATTTTATAGAAAATGATATAATATAAAACTATAAATTTTGGTCTAATATCCCTATAACTTAATAATGTTATGTGCATGGTTATGTGGAGGGTAATGTTTTTTGTTTTTAGGTTTATCATGATATCAAATTTGAACTCTTTTATATGTAATAAGGCTTATAGTGATTATAATGGGTAAAAATTCCATTATTATCTCTCATTCTATAAATGGGTATAAGATTAAGTTCATATACCATGGGAGTTCTATTAGATTTTTATAAGTTTCTTAATCTTTAATATTCAATGTGATAGTGTTTTTATGGAATATGGTTATCTTGGATTTCTTTATCTTGGAAATACATCAATATATAGCTACCGAGATTCCATGTAGTGTTAATTAATGTTTAAAGCTACACTGATGTTAGGTATTTTGTATATTTAGGTTTCTAACCCCTCATGGATTGGGTTATTGGCATAGAATGTGGTTGTTCATGATGTTGTATAGAAGTTGTTTTTAATTTTTTTAGGGATTTTTATATATTTAAGAGTGTGTTTAGACAAATAAATGATCCTAATTATAAGTACAACGATTTGTTATACCACCCCTATTTTAAATTTTTTTGATTATTTAAGTATCACAAATAAATGTGGAGTGAACAAGATTTATTTATTTTAAGTGATCATCATGATATGAGAATTTAATTGATTTAATATATTAATTTATTTCATATGAATATTATTTTTGTGTGTGGATTTAATTTTATTAATTGTTCCAAGATAATGTTAGAAAGTTTAATTAATATTTCTAATTGGGAGTTACTCAAAATGGAAATTAATAGCATTATATTTATGTTTAAATTTAAGTTAAGGATTAAATAAGTTGACTAAATGGTGAGTTTTTTAGAAATAGGGGATTTAATATGGGAAATAATTTTAAAAATAATAAATTACTAAGATATAAAAAATAATGTCATGGGGGATAACATAAATGAAAACAAAGAGTGATTACCGTTTTATTATTTGAGTCGGTTATGCATAGGAGTCGGTGATAGAGATAACAAACATATTTTCATTCCTTAAATTATTTTAAATTATAATTATTTATATAAGTAATGATTTATTATGAATGATTGTATATGGAATAGAGTAATAAATTTATTATTTTTAAACTACTACATGGAATTTATTGTAGTCAAATATAGTAATTAGATAGATAATTAACTAAATGAGTTACCATGTTATAAAATAGATATTATAATAGAGGGTAATAAATTGGTTAGGGTGATATAGAGAATGAAATTATGATGATAAATAAAATTTTATCTATATTAGTGAGGAAATTTCACAAGGAAAGTTAATAATAGTCCGTAGAGGATGTGATTTTAAAATTTAGAAATAGTCCTATATATTTTGATACAGCACTCATATATTCCAATAATCTAATTAGAGCATTATATAACATTATATATTAATGGTTGTTTTGAAAAGGTAATCTAAAGTTGAATTTTAGTTCTGATAATCAAGGTGTGTTACATCAATTGTTCAATCTTTTTTTATTTGAATAATTTAGTGTACTCAGTAATGTGTTATTTCATAATGATTTTATTTTTGAAATTATTTTTTAGAGTTTCCTATAATTTTGGGATATTTATTCATATAATATATTGTTTTTTATTTTTATTTTTAAATTTTATTGAATAACACAAAAATGAATCATCCATCCCCACCTTATTTTCAGGTTATATATCCTCCCATTTAGGAATTATCGAGTGTGTGTAACCTAGATAAGGAATTCCCAAATCATTTTTTGTGTTATATAGAAATGGTTATATAACCCCATATATATATTTATCCAAATTTTAGCTACAAAAGATATATTAAAATACTTCTTTCAGTAGAGCCTCTAGCTGATCACTACACATCAGGGTGTGTCTTTTCAAGGTGCATCATCTACATGTGAGGCCACCCGCTCAAGTCCTTAATGGAATAATTTTTACTAAAGGGATAAATGAAAACCCTCAAAAGAGAGATCATTTAGGGTTGAAATTCTTATTTTTTATAAATTTTAAAAAATTATTTTGATATTTGGTAGGTGTTTGTTCTATATACCAAGTGGTTGAGCTACATATTAGATTTTCCTCCTTAAACCTTTCTCCTTCTTCTCCTCAAGATGATAAGTTACATGGGAGTCATGTTAACCGGAATGAGGGCCATGATACTCACTAGAGGTATATACTCTATTCTAGTGAGTTATAAGTATGGTATTCCAAAATGGAAAGGGAAAGACAATTATGGATAGGGTCCATACCATATGTGTAAGTATCATGTTAACTTTCATTAAAAATTTAATTAATTTTTCTATATTCAAATTAGTATTTTTTCTAGTAATTATAATGTCTGTAATCAGTAAACACTATATCGTGGTCTAGTTTTCTCAAACTCAAAAAATGTTCATTACTTTAATAAAAAATCAACTTTAATCAACCATAAACTCATCTATAATCATATTTATAATTAATAAAATATGAATCTTCCTTCAAAAATCATGAAAAATTCATCTCAAAAACACTGTTTACCACATGATCCGGATGAGGGAATTATCTAAACACCACACTATTGGATAAAATTATTTTTTTAAGATTCCTAAAACCCTCACTATAAAGATAAATACTATATTTACCATTTCTACATTTATAACTTTTCCCCCGAGTAAACCCCTAGAAATATCAAAATGTTCATTGGTGTGTTTCATGACCTCATGCTCATATTATTATATACAAAAGTATTTTGAATAAATCCAAGGGCCTGAAATATGTTTTGGTGGGATTTACCATCTATAATAGTATCCGTATATCAGAAAAATAGTAAAACATAAATAAATTACCAGAGAACTACATAGTAGAAACAAATAAATAATACCACATAATAACAAATGGCATACAAGTAATATAATAAAAACCAAAGGATCCCCCAATGTGGTTGGTTAACAAAGTCTATGATGATAGAAGGAAATAAATTAAACAAAATATTGAAATAGTCATTATTTTGTCATGGAATAACCCTAATCTTCCAAGTTCCACCTACTCAGCTACTTGATATAGGGACCTTTTCTTGAGTTGGATCATTAACCATAAAATCTACATTGTCATCGATTTATATACACATTGCGTGAGTATAATCCATTAGGACACCATAAATGTGTCTTTAACATAAGTGAAAATATATATAAAAGTAAATCCCATGGAAATAAATTAAATGGATAAATAACCAATCAAGTTTCAAGTCATCGTTTGAAAAACAAGATACCACAAACCTAGACTATACCTGCTTCTTACCCAAGGTGAAGGGAATGTTAGAGGTAATCATCACAAGATTTCAATATTTCCATGTCAAAAACATATTGTCTTAACAGAGTAATCCAAATGTCCTGTATAAAAATTCCCCCATTAATAAATAATTCCCTCCATGCCTTTATAAAAAACTACAATATCTACTTATTGACTTAGATCAAAACATTAGGGAAAGACACACTACCACATGCCGACCCAATAATTATCTCTAGGAAAATACACATTCACACATTTAGACCTAGTAAATAGATCTAGGGTAACACACATTATCAAAATTAATCTCTAAATGTAAAATCATAACCTTTTAATCACAACAACGGCATCCCCCTTAAGGGACAACTATTCATGTCAGACCAACCTAGTAGCATGAAACCAGCCATATATAAACCATACATTAATCAAAACACAAACCATGGAATTAAAATTAATAATGATATCATATAAATCAAGGTCTCATAGGCACACATGCACCCATATGTTAATCATATCAAGAAATGGTCTAACAGACTACAAATTCACCCACACACACACACACATCACATCAAGAAAGAGTCTCATAACCACAAACACACCGCTATGAATATTATTTCCAATAGGGGTCTTATGAAAAACATTCACAAAAATGAAAATCATGTCATGTAAATTTATTTAAAGGATATAAAATAGTATGGACTTCCTACCTTAACTATATGGATTCCTAAAACCAAGAATCATCTCCTATATTAATCCCATGAATGAAATTCCCAATAACAAATAATAATTCATTTCATTAGGTATCATAGATTCACAATCCAAAAATATGAACATGAAAAGGGATAGGAACATACATGACATACCTAGAAGAATGACCACCATTGATATAACAATATATGATCAAGAGATATAAATTGATCCTCAATATATATGGTATTCATTTCTTCAATGATATAATAATTATTTATTACATATGATATGAATTCATATATCTATCCATAACAATAGGAATCTATTATTCTTATTAATATAAAGAAGATATTTTGGTTATAATGAATTAATCATTCTGACCAAGATTCACTGGATTGATAAAATCTTTATGAATTGAAGAGATGGGAAGAAGAGGGATAAATCCACCTTAAAGGATAAATTCAATTCATTTTTGTTTAAAGGGGTTTGACCAATGTAAAATTAGTATAAAATAGAATTTGTGGGGGGAAAAGGATTCCCCAAATAAAAAATCCTAGGGATCCCATCAGTGAGCTGGTGGGCCTCACCAATAAGCTAGTGGTTCCAATGGATAGACAATATACCTTGATATATCCTAGGTATACTACCCTAGACACTAGAAATATTTTAGTACTATAATAAATTGATGCATTCACCAAGGGATATTATTTTTCTTCTTCTACCACCATCGACTAGTCTATGGCCCTAAACTGACTAGCCAGTGGCACCCAAGTAGCTGAAAATGAATTGGTTGTGGCCACACATCCATTAACTTTTGATTCTTGATTCCCAAAAACCATTAACATTCCTCAAACATGGATAAAACTATAACCATATTACATAAAAAATAAACTATAATGTACCTTGAAATTTTAGGATTCTAAAAGTATCCTCCTATAATTACTTATCATCCCTAATAAGTGTTGTATTTCTTGAAAAACTCAGGATATTGAGCCTAAAGATCTGATTTATACTCTTTATTCCCCTCTTAGATCTTAATTTTAATTCAAACCCCAAACAAGGGACACTATATTTCCTTGCATCTCCTTCCCACTATTTTCCATGATCTTCATTAGATGTTCTTAGAATTATGTATTGTGTCCAAACTTAACATCCTCACTATAAATAACATACAATATATTAGGAATGTAATTCCAATTAAAAGACATATAGAACATGTTATCCATATATTGATATATTGGAGGAATATCTATTTGGAAATATATTATCTTGATGTGTTTTATGATCTCAAACATTCCTAAAAACTACAGTGCCAATTCACCCTACTTCTATAATTAATGATGTCCCAACTATGGTTACACTTGTATGAATACCTAATTTACCATGGTAAACTCTAAGGGTTTTCTCCTCCAGTCTCATATTAATGTTGTTTTCACTATGTGGTCACTAACCTATTTTGAATTAAATAATCATGTTCAGAGGTCACATATACCAAACCATGTCTAATAATTGTGGGACCATCACCTCATGAAAATACAGTGGTGAACAACATGTTTGGCCACAAAGATCCTCAAATAGACCCATCTAAATTGAATAATATAAAATATTATTAGGAATAAACTCTATGAAGTACAAATTTTAATCCCATGTTCCATTGAAATATAGAACGCATTTCCTAATCATATCCTTTAAATCTGTATAGTTTTTTTTGACATTCTATCAGTATATGGATGATGTACCATACTAATCATTAATAAAGTTCATATTTCCTTTTTAATCATTTCCAAAATCATGACATAAAAAGGGAATATCCATCACATACTCTTCTTGAAGGCACTCCATGAGGTTTCACTATTTTTTATATCTCAAGTTTTTCTATCTCATCCATAGAATGTGTCCCTAAAATTAGAAAGAAATATTACACCTTCATCAGCTAATCGATTATAGTCTATATTGTATCTCTAAAACTCCAAGTCTTGGGTAACCACATAATAAAGTCATTTTTTAAATAATCCAACTTCTACAATAGTACTACAAGGGTCTAGAACAATTCACCTTATCATTGATTCTTCACCTCGTTCCTATGAGAGGTAAGAAAATTGGAGATGAAGGTTATAATATCCCTATTTATACCTATCCACTAGAAATATAATCTAATATCATGATAAATTTTATTGATCCTAGGTGAACTGCCTATTATGATGCATGGGAGTCCCTCATCATATCTTCTATCATATAAGTAGGAACCACTATCCTATTATTAATATATATTACATTATCTTGATCCAAAGAATATCCTCAAATGGGTGATTCTTTACAAACCATTCTCACCTCACTAAGAATGTTGGATCAAATTCTTGGAAATTTTTCACTCGGTCAACCAAATATGAAGTAATTTCTAAGGAAGATTAATTCATCTCCCCCTTATTATCATATTTATCCATAAACCAATCTAACAGTAAACTCATCCACTTCCAATATTTTTACAATGATCACTCTATAAGAACCTACATCTTTCTACTATGAGAATCTGAAATAACATTACCATTCGTATGATCATAATACATATTGATTCCAACTATGTGTTGGTACTCAACCCAAGATCTCTATCAATGGTTAAATTTCATATGAAATAATATACATTGTAATATCTTATAGTCTAAATAAATGAAAAATATCCCTCTAAAAGGATTATTTTGCCAATATATAAGCGCATGAACCACCATATCCCAATATATATCATAGGTAGGGTAGTTTCACTAATGGGGTTGTAGCTGATGGGACCCAAAAATGACTACCTAATCCTTCTTCATCAAGAAAAATCCCAAACCAATACTTGAAGTTTCACAATAAAAATCCTAGAAAACCCACAATTCCAACAGAATCAGGATCATATTAGATTCCATACATCTATTTAGCTTTACATGGGTTTATCAACTCAATCTTGATCTCATTTTTTGAGTCCATTAAAAGGTTAAACCATACCTAAGAAGTTTTATATTAAGCACTTGAAATACCTATCTAGTCTAAGAAAACATAAAATCTCAAACACATTCCTTGTCTCTACCCATGATATAATATCCCCCACCTTCTCTGGATTATAAAAAATATATATCTCAAAAATCACATGCCCTAAAAATAATATATCTTAAATCCAAATGTGACACTTGATTATAATTTCATAAAACCAATTATCTCAAATCATACTTAGTACAATTTCTAAATGCATAGAATGGAATTATAATATCTAAAAATATATTAAAATATCATTAGTTAATATAATGAAGAATGAGTATAGGTATGGGTGAAATATCTTCTTCATGAGATCTATGAACACTGCTGGATAATTCATCAACCCAAAGGTATCTTTATATACTCATAAAACCCATATCTTCTCATAATTTAGGTCATTATTATATCATCTTTTCATAATCAAATATGGTGGTGGCCATAATGAAGTCACAATTGGCAATAACTGGGATCCCCTCAACTAATCAAAAAATTCATCCATTCTTGGTAATTGATAAATTTATTTTACCATGACATGATTTAACTTTATATAATCTATGAATAGTTGATGGATTTAATCAACCTTAATAGAAAAAAAATACTAGCGCACCCAAAAGAGAACTCCTCGACCAAATAAATCTCTTTGCCTATATATCATCTTATTTCACATTTAGTTATTTCATATCAGGTGGTTCCATGTGTAATGGAGGAATAAATATAGGTTACAAACCTAGAATAAAATCATTCCTAAAGTAAGAATAGTGAAGTTATCTAGGAAAAAATCTAGATAAATACCAACAATGTGGGGGATGGAGGTTGAAAATGTATCCTCGTTTTCTTGAAGAACTAGACTCACCAGTGGCACTTAATGTCTCTAACATAACAGTGCTCTAGTTCTAATAAACATGATTCCAAATCTAAATCTCTATTTCAAATGTTCAATTTTCCCTCGGGAGTTGAGAATGTCACTCATATTTGGTAAAAATTGATGTGAGCTAGGTAATTAATTAACCAATCCACACCAAAGATGACATCAAAACTAATCATCATTAGAATCATGAAATACCACAAATATCCCAAACTATATATCAATATAAAGAAATTCTGGATATCTTTGAATATGATAAACTATCTTTTCGAAGGGTGTTCCAAGAGAAATAATCATGGTGTAGAAAATATATGGAAATTTTAAACCCACCACAACTTGAGAATATATGAAGAAATGAGAAGCTCCTATATCAAATAACAAAAAAGAAATTATATTCATAATCAAAAACATACCTCAAATATTTAAATTTCCCTCTCCATCAGTAGTTGGTACATGGTCCATCACCTAAACCATGCCTTTATTAGACCAACAGCCTTTTCCCATGGTCAACGATTTTCCTGGATCACCGACCTTAGTTGAGTTTGAAACTTTTTTTTGAGGTCCAATTTTCACACCATAGATTTGTATCCATAGTGAAAACTATAATTTTTTCTCACAATATCATTGGATATGTACCATATTATTTCATATTTGATAATCTCAATAAGTACGAGGACAAAACATGAGGTAATTCTCATTCCCATCATAATTATTAAATCTGACAGAACCCCTTTCCCATAAGTGAGCTAAAGAAGATCTAGTCTACTCTCTCTTCATGCTACCAACCTAGTGAATTTCTTATACTTTTACACATTTTATTTATAGAATAGGAACCCATGGAGTCATTGGTAATCCCACTCATTATTCAACCAATGATGGAAAAAAAAAACTAGTAGTTTTATCCTCCTTAAGAACCATCTAATTAATATGGTTATCTAAAATCACTTCAGGATATATTTTCATGTAAATGTTCCTAACCAAGAATCTTAGTTTCGGTCAAAGGAAAATCTAACACATTTGGGCCTTTTGTGAATCATTCTCAGATAAAAGTGGTTCAAATATAAAATAACCTATAAAAACAATAAAAATAAGTATCCATTGATGTTTTCCCCTATTGAAGATCAATAAAATCCTTGGTATGGCCCTAATTCAGCATATCAATGAAAAAATCCTTGAATAATTAGTCCTTTAAGGTATTCAAAGTTAGAAATCCTTTATTCTAATCCTGGTTTATGATAATCCACTAGCTACTATATGGTCTTGGTAGAATATATGAAATAATTTCACAAATCACTCAACTAGTGTTTCCACCATATTTAAGATTCCCTCAAAGAAGTCAATCCAAGTCTGAACTTCAATGGGTATCTAGTTCCCTAAAAGGATGGGGCATGATGATGCTAAAAATATCAGGTCTAATAGAACATTATACTACTATGTCCTCCAACATTAGAAATAACTATCTATAATACTTCTTCTAGAAGTAGTTCTATAGACTTGACCACTGGAGCTTCTATGGGGGCATGCTCAGTTTGTATTTGTCTATTTGTTTTGAAGTGTGTTAAGATCATTTCAGAAAATGGGAGCATCATAAACCACTAACCTAGGTGGTCCCATATAACATATTCAAGGAATAATTATCTAAAATTCCATTACAAATTCATTTAAATGAATATAATAACATACTTTGATAACTACTCAAGAAATTTATAGGCGCACTCAAAATATCACTTTGAATGACTCATTATTAGAGGTTATTCAAATCTACAAGGAATAACCAACATATAAATACCTAGGTCCAAATATAATTCTTCTAAACCAGCATGTTAGTCTCATTCATACTCACATTAAAACAACATAGAATTCTCATGTTCATGTAATTTAAATTTTAGTACATTTATATCACATAATCTAAAAACACACATTATTAATGATATTTAATTAATTAAACAATTGTGTATTAAAATAAAATTTGAATTTTTCATATGAACCAAAGTTCTTAATAATGATTCATTAAAAAACAAAAATATAGTAAACTATAACAACATAATTATAATACTCATAGTCAATATGAAAATGTAAAATAATAACTAGTAATTATAATATAATCACTAATAACTTGGAGGCTCATTACATATGACATGGACATGCATTAATGTGACTCTCATACTCATGTATCACTATGCCCAAAGTAATAAAAGAATAAAATAGTATAAATCATCCTTTTATACCACTTTGTAACACCCGAGCCAAATCATTAGGTCCATCCGGTTTTCCACATGACCTCATGTGTGTCTACCTACATGCAAGAAAATCCTGAAAAAGAAAAAGGGCCTAAAATATTTCATGTGGATACTATCCCATTGGTAAAAATATCCATATATCATAAACATGGTAACAAATTAATAAATAACCATAAAATTTCACCATGGAAACTAATCAGTGATGTCACACAATACCAAATGGAATACTAGTCATAAAAGATAATGGATACCATAATGTGGTAGGTCAACCATGTGTATAAATTAAGATAATAATAATATAAAGACATTTTATCAATATTTTAGAGTCCATCCTAGCATTTCTTTTATCCTCTATGATCCACCTTCTTAGTTACCTGATGTATCCCCATTTTCTTAATAAAAACCAAACCATAAAATGTACACACGCATCGAGATACCCGTGTTGGGTATTAGTGTAACCTAGTAGGACACCACTAATATATAGTTAACATATGTTCATAAATATATAAAATTTCCTTCCATAAAAATATTATAAATTAATAAATAACCAATAATGTTTGGATTCATGATGCGCTAAACAAGATTCAACAAACCATGGGTATACCTAATTCAGCACTAAGTTGGAAGGAATATCATAATTAATCATTGCATGAACTAGATCATATCAGGTTAACCACATGTTCGCAAAATATATTTAGATAACTTACATGTGTCCACATTCCAATGTTTTATAATTTTTTACTCCATTTGTTAAGTAAATCTACAATGGATACATGTCTATCCAATTCAAGGATCTGGGGTAATCCACACTACAACATGTTAGCCTAGTATCATGCTCTAGGTTAAGAAAAATTAACACATGTTTACCTAATAACCATCCATGGGATAAGTGACATTATTATAAATCATCATTGAAGTTGAATTGAAAACCATATAATTAGAATAGTGGAACTCCCACTCTAATGGCTAGAAAGTTGAGCTAGACCAAGATTTTACCATGAAACTAGCCATAGAGAAACCATACATGTATCCAAACAAAATACACAATATAGAAA
Source organism: Viscum album (assembly GCA_963277665.1). Classification (NCBI taxonomy): domain Eukaryota; kingdom Viridiplantae; phylum Streptophyta; class Magnoliopsida; order Santalales; family Viscaceae; genus Viscum; species Viscum album. The sequence goes on from OY728137.1 coordinate 367,068,565, forward strand.
TTAATAATCATGTCATTTCAAGTGAGGTCTCATGAATACACATACACCCAAATTAGAATCATATCAACAAATATCTTAGAGAATATAAATTTACCAACATGTATGTGACAATAGAAAAGGGTATCGTGGCCAAAAAAACACACACATATAAATTTATGTCAAGAAATGGCCTCATGGTACACATACATACACATGAAAATAAATGCATATAATTTATATAAATTCCATAAAAGGGTAATGAATTCCTAACATAAAAATATATGTAGCCAATAGTAATTATTTCCACCTTGATTAATCTTGTGAAATAAATTCCTTATAACCATTACCAAGTCATCTCATAAGGGATTATATAATCATGACCTAATAAGATAAACATGATGAGGGATTGAAATGGATATGACTTACACATGGAAAACATCCTCCAATGATATATTCGGATCAAATTAGTCAAGTGAAGAAGATCCATAATAGATTCTTGCTATGATCCTTCAATGATCCGAGAATTATTCATTAAATCAAAAATGAATCCTTATATCGAGCCATTATTTTCTAGATCTATGCTTCATCCAAATATAAATAGAATATTTTAGTTTTAATGGAGTAATTTTATTGTACAGAAGTATTCAGATAAATCTATTCTAAAAACATTGAACAAATGGAAAGAAGATTTCCAAATCCACATTTGTGGTGTCCATTGGTTTAGTTTACTATAATGGGGTTTTACCAAACTGAATTCTAGTGGTTGAAACTCATTTGTCCAGTAGTTCTAGGTAGAGCTTGGGTATGCTTTCCCAACCACCAAATAGCTAGTGGAACTACACCTTCTACCTAGTGGAACCTATGGAGAATCCATGGAATATTCCACCTCCATCAGCTAGCCAGTGGATATGAACTAGCTAGTCAGTGGAATATTTGAATCTACAATGCTACTAGTTGGTTACCCACCACCATTCAGCATGTAAACTGTTTTCTTGTTGAGCTGCAAGCAAAATTTCAAAGATCACCACCCTATAATTGATGCCAGCATTTGTATGGAAAGCCCTATTTCTGCACTTCCAAATAAAATGAATAACTTCAAAACATGCAGCAAGGAAGAGTATACAAACCTGTTTCGATAATTGGGTCACTGGAAGTAGAAGCAGGATTGTAGCAACCCTGATGGTTTTCAATGCTCTCTATTTATTCATTAACAATTTAAACATCAATAAATAAGTTTTTTAATATCCTTCTTCATTACTATCTAATAAAATTTGTGTTTTATTTCCTAATACATCTAGGTAGCTCTGAGATTAACCATATAAATCAAGTGGTGAAAAGAATTACATATTTTTTTCCCAATTCTATAGGAACCAACATCTAAAATCCAAAATATAGCACTAAATTCATTATTATTTCAAATTAATTAGTGTTATACCCACTATATATGATTCCCATATTTATCATACATCCTTCATCTTCTAAGTGATTATATCTCACTAAATATATAGTAATGGAATTTACTTTATGAATTATGAGAAAAACACCATTCATTATCTCTTATATCTCCAAATGGAGGTCTATAAATAATTCATACAACATATATTGTTATCTACTATCCTTCTTCATATGTTTATGAGTATTTCGACTGAAAATATAAACCATAGTGTTTTCCTTCCATGGTATATACATAAGGTCAAAATCAGAGTTCTATTAATACTTAACCCATTGAAATTTTCTCAGAATTATATCACATTGCGAGGAAATATATTTCAAACTCTAATGATTAGTATACACAATAAGATTGTCACTTAAAAGGTAATGACTCCGTGTCCCCAATGGATGAATGACAATATCTAAACCCAACTGTGTGTGGGATAATTATTTTCATGGGTATCAATTTCAAAAATTCATATTCTATGAATTTACCTTCTTATATCATAATAAATATTAATCCTATTCCAAACACAACATTATACACTTTATAATAAATACATATCTCAATAATAATTAAAATTGTGGTTGAAATGAGAATCTTAGTCAACTTATTAAATTATTTCTGACACTTATTATTCCAATAAAACATTAAACTTTCCATGTAATGGATTTTTATGGGGAAAGAAAATCATGGAAACTATGGAATAAATATATAGTGAGATATATCCAAACATTGGAATCTTCGTATCTAAATTATGATATTGGGTCATTACAAGTACATAATTACTTCTACATTTACAAGATAAACTAAAATCACTTTTTCTAAAAACATTTCACTAATAAATTTCAATTCATCATTATAATAGTTTCATTTTGAGAACCTGTTAAAATATTATGCTCATGTAAAGCTTCTAAAACAATTCTATGGAATTTCTCCTGGTCAAAATCTATCCATGAATATAATGATTTTTTATCTATAAATATTTTCAAAGAGGTATTCAAAAAAAATTGGAAGACTATATTCATAAATATTCTAAACATATTTCAACATTAGTGACCCTGAAAGGAAAAAAGATAAATTTATAATTCCCACATCATTGAAATGTTCTTCTCTAAAGGACCAATTCCTTTACCCTTAGTTGATGATATCCATACAAATGGTCAAAAATGTATAACCAATTAGATCCCATATGTTAGTCAAAAAATTTATAAATACAAGGTAAGGGATATTTAATATTTATTATAATATATTTTATCTTTTGTTATTAAATAAATAATTTTTGGCTAACTTAAACTTTCTTGGTTAGTAGAACCAGTATTAGAAAAAGATGAAAACATGGTCAAATGAAAACCTTCTACGATAGAAATTATAGTTTCTTATTCAATTCCATTAACTATAATAGAGAAATATGATATAAATAATAACAAATTTAACTTATTCTATGATTAAGTTCAATGGAAAATTCAACATCCATTTATGGTTAAAATATAGAGAATCGTCAAGAAAAACATCTGGATATTTATCCCCCACCATTGGAAGAGGAGGCCATTACATGACCTCTATTTTTCAAAGATAAACCTACATATTATAAATATATATATATATAAAGGAGATGATATTTATATATAGAATTTCCCTTATATATATTATTTTGGGATATATTTAGAAATCCATTACTGTATAAATGGAATCATAGAATTTTTTCATTAATTTAAATAACTACTTTTATACAAATATTAAACCTAGTAAAGTGAATAATATTAAAATGTGAAAATAAAAAGAAAAAAATAACAAGAAAAGTAAATTTTGGATTATCTTTAAATATTAATGTTATCTCACTCATGAACAACACAATAAAAAATAAAATAAAATATTAGTATCGTAATATTCATTTTGAAAATGATGAATATTCAACTTACATTGAAATTGAGTTTGTAGATGAATGAATAAAATAAGAGGAATTCATATGAAGAAAAAAAACACTATTATCCTTGATAATTATAACCATTGTGAATTATAACTATTTTATATTATTATCATTTAACATTATGACCATTGGTAATATATCTTTTATAATTTTTCAATTAGAATCATTGGATATTAAGGGTAATCAATATAACTAATTGATGAATAATAGAAAAATAATGGCCTCAATCAGTATAATAACACCTCATATAGCACATTTATCAGAGATTGGTTTGAGGTAGCATCACTAAAATTGTCACATGACTAAACCCCTGTAGATATTTATCAAGTGAGTCTTGAGTGAAACTGCCAATAAAAAAATTTCAAGTTAGTATACATCACAACTAGATCAATTTTATCATAGCCACCCAATTAAGTACCAAAATTTCACACCATACAATTTTGGTGTATATCAATGTAATAAGGGTTTATATATGTTGACCTAATTATCATAAAGGTTATATTTTCTATTTATCAATGAAATAATGGTTTATTCAAAACCATTATTATTATTATTTTCTATACATTTCAAACATAATTATATCTTTTAAAAATATATACATTCATTTAAAATAAAATTTTATGATAATTAAAGGATTTTAAGTAATATTTATTTTCAAGAAATATTCTTATAAAAATATATTCATTTAATTATTAATCATAATGTCATTTTAAAATGTCCTAATAAATTTTTATATGGATCAAAAGGTTTATTGAGTTGTAAATAGTGTTACTTTATAACAAATAAATAATTTACTAAAAAATTTAAAACTATTATGTTTAGAAAATTACTTTTGTATAATAAATACCATTATTGAAATCATCACTTTGAAATTAGTTAGTATTGCAGTTTCTATAATTCTCTAGGGTGGATGAACGTTTTGGTGAAAATTAAATATGCTCTGAATATATTATAGTAATTATGACATCCTAATGACAGTAAAGTGATGTAAAAATTATTTAAGTGTTTAGATAGACAAAAAATAAAGTTTTTCATTAAAATTATTTATTTTAATGTGATAATATTATTTTTACAAACCTATATAGATTCTTCCAAAATCTAAATGATATTTTAAGATTTTAAACCCAGTTCTTTGTGAACATGAATCACCTCCCCATCATGAATGATATTATTTTTAGTTTTACAATTACTATACTAAAAAATATTAAAAATACTCCTCCTTATAGAATAACATTAAAGAAAATAATGGGAAGGCCATTGGCAATGTATTTTTTATTAACTAAGTTTCCACAGGATAAATTTTTAAATTACAAAACAATCCCCTCTTTTTCAAAAAATACCCACCCATTATCCAATTGTATTTCACTGAAATGTTTTTAAACATGAATTTACTCTCATTTTACCTCTCTATTTCCCTCTAAATGAGTTTATAAGTATATACAATCAATAATTAAGTTTCAACCTTCCAAGGTAATTCTTTTCTTACTCCTCTTCCCATTACAAGCAATTTAATTATTATAATACTTTTGATTTCATGTTTTTATACTTTCATGTGTTCATAATAGTCCATTACTATCAAAATTATACTCAATTAATGAAATAACACTCTACTCTCTCAATTTTCTCTTTTATGAACTTTTATGTACTTCTATTGTACCACTAAAGGTATCCCTTAATTTTATGTGCCTTTTTGTTTTGAATACCCAACCTAATTTTCATTAAAGCGCATTCACCTAGTTATAACTTTCATTAATTGATTTGGAACATCTATGTATGATAGAAAAATTCATTAATCATGGTATATAAGTAATGAAATGTGTTCTTATGTTATATGATCAATGTAGCACACGCAAAGTTGAACATAAGAAAGGTACACCCTTATAGTGACCCAATGAATTGGGTAATGTTTTCATCTCATTAGATATCATGTATGGTGCATATGAAGTTATCCTATGAACATTATATTATTATCTTGGTGGTTTTTCTAGACTTATGTTTATGAGGTCTTCTTTATGTTTTTTTCACATTACTATGATAACATGATTTCATGACATCATTTTCTCATTTCATTCTACCATTTTAGTATGTATGATTCCTACCTCGTTATATTATCATGATATTCTTCTTGACTCAAATTTTTTACATATCATAATGTTATTCACTCTCTATCCCCTTACTTATAATTAAAGATCACCACTTTTTCTATATATTTCCATAGGTTATCCAATATTGTATTATGGATTTTAAATAATTATTTTGTATATTATTTTAAGTTTATGGTTTATCTATTTAATTTTACAAATACATTAAGAGTCTCAATTTTATGGGATCTTATTATATAGAAAATTATGTTAAAAATGAAATAAAATGTATTAGAAATATTTTTTGTTATAGTTGGAATCAGATAATGGTCTAGTTATTTTTTTGGGTTATAGTTGAGAAAACATTAGTGAAAACCCAAGGGATTAATATAAATATAGAAAAACATCCCAAAATTTTGGTAAATTAAAAAATATTTGGTTTCATTAAAATTCCATACTAGTATTGATACTATAAACTGGATTTAGTAATGGAAAATATGTTCATAGTGGTAATCACCCCTAAAAAAAGTTTCATTTAATAGTGACTTAATTGTCACTTGGTCCATAATGAGTGGACCCATGACTATAGGCCTGGGTAGACACTCTAGGTGGATATGATTCATATAATTCATATGACCTTTACCAAACATTATGTTGGATTTAAAAATAAGTTTACCGTAGAAAACATAATATAAAATATACTATGGATAACATAGATTGAATCTTAGATATACATAAGTTAGGGTATGTTTGTCACTCCTTCTATATTAATTGGTTTTCATTTATTTTCTTATTGAATCTTGTATCCTTATCCCAAACCAAACTATATTTTATAAAAAAAATTAAATTGGAGGAATCATATCATAAACATATAAATTTGATAATGTTATTATTTCCCTAATGAGATTCCTAATATTATTGGAGATAGAGTAAAGAAATCAATGGCAGTAAAAACATAATATATAAGAGTTATGAGTGATAAAATTAATCATATTTACTTCCTTAATTACCCCTATGAAAGGGAAAGTCACATTTGAGTCCTTTATAAGGAAAATAAAATTTAATTTTAGTATATGTTATAATCCCTTAATTATGATGAAATTGTCAAACTTTATTGAAAATATATTCTTTTTCATTACATGCTCTGAGAAAGAGAAAGTTGTATTGGATTTTTATCTTCTATAGGGATATGTTCATCATTGGTGGACATTGATTGAGAATTAAAATCTAAAGGAGGACATATATTACATGTATTGGGATGGATTCAAGAAGATATATTTCAATAAATATTTTCCTCACACACTTTATCTAAAAATGGAGAGGGAATTCAGTGGACTCATAAAAAATGAAGATAAATATATTGGTTAATGTTAATAAAACATCACAATTTGTTTAATACATGCCTCCGGTTTTTTCATGGATATTGAAAGTATGTTTTACAACTTCTACAATAGATTTTTAAATAACCCTTTGAAATGAATTGTATATTTTAAACTTCAATAGATTTGAGAAAACTATTTTATTTTCCCTCTATATAAATATGTAAACATTAGATTCTCAGTGGTACCATAGAATGGTAAATAATAAGTGGATAATGGAATTTAACTCTATTGAATCATTGGATAATACTCATATAGGTAAGATAATTAAACATCCCATGTGTTATATGTGTGGGAAGAAGCATCCTAGAAACTACCTCAAGGGAAAAATGAGGTGTTTCATGTGTTTAAGGGAAGAGAATAAATATAATGAATATTAGAAGGAGATGAATAATACATATTTGGTAGAGGAGGAAAATATGGTTTTGATCAATCCTCATCCCATGGTGTAATGTATCAACATCAAGTAATATGGTTAATATACAGACAACTTCCCTAAGGGATTTTATTGATAACTGAAGATAGTTTCCTATAAATAAAAGGGAGATAGAGAGGGAATTTATTTTCACTACTAATGAGGAGGATTATTGTCATGATGTGGTGATAGGTATGTTGGTTATTCATTCAATAATAGTGAATGTATTATTTCATTCCACTTCTATGTATTGTTTATATAAATCATATTTATTATAACTATTAAAACACCACATCAAAATGCGTGGAGGTTGAGCTATTGGTGAAAATAGAAAATGATGAAATTATTATATCTTAAGATTATAAAACCACCAAATATAATGTCTTGTGGGATAAATCCCTTATAAAACCATTTCATTATCCATTTAGTGGAATTCGATACTATTTTGGTTATAATATTTTTGACTATATTGAGCCAATATCATTTTTCATTAAATGAAAATAACATTTTATACCCCAAATTGTCCTACAATTCTATTAAATTATAAAGATGAGGTTTAATCTATTTTTTAAACATATTCTAAAGTTTGGATATTTTTATTTTAAAAGAAATAATATCTAACACAATTGATTGTGAAAAAGGATAGGATCACTCTTGAATACATTCCCATTACAATCAAATATTCTGAAATATTCTCAGAACTATTTAATAGACACCCCCTAATCAATAGTTTTAGTTATCAATTAAAAATATACCTATATTAATTATTATATCCAAGAGTACCTATAAAATGACCCTAGTTTAATTGTAATCACTAAGGGAGAAATTATAAGAGAATTTGGAAAAGTTCCTCATATGCCTAAGTGATTCACCATGAGGTGCATATGTCCTATTTTTAAATAAGAAAAATAGGTAATTTTATCTATTCACTGAATACCATGAACTCAATAAGAACATGATAAAAATAAAGTATCCCTTCCATGAATTTATGGATTGTTTGATCAACTAAAAATATCCCCATACTTCTCTAAAGTTGAACATTGGTCGAGATATAATCAATTAAAGTTGGAAAATGAGGATATTCCCTAGAATTATTTTTCTAAAATATATAGAAACTATGATTTCATATTGATTCCATTATGATTAACTAATGTTCCTATAATCATCATAGATAAAATGAAAATGTCATTTAGAAATTTACTTGAAAAAAATTTGGTAGTTTTTACAGATGATATTATCATATACTCTCAAAGAACAAATGGATTAGAAGAGAATAAAATTATCACAATAATCACTATAAGAAATGGGTGATTATATGAAAAGTATAGTAATATTCTATTTTTGATATTGAAAGTATCATTCTATGGGCATTTAATCACATGAAAGTGGATATATGTGAATCCTTCAAAGACAAAGGTAGTTGAGGAATATCCCAGACCAAAATCTGTAACCGATATTTGTAGTTTTATTAAATTATTTGGGTATTTTGAATGGTTTAGGGGAAAATTTTCAAGATTTTCATACATTATAACCAATCTATGTATGAAGGCAGTGATGTTGTTTTTGTTTTTATGAATGTGAAGAGAAAATTGAAGAGTTGAATAAGAGGCTAATCACTACTCCTGTACTCAAACTACAAAACTATGGAAAATGATTTGTGATATAAAATTATTTTCAAAGTAAGGTATTAGGCCCTTTCCTCGTGAAATTTATAATTTGATGTCCTACGCATCTCGATAGATAAAGATTAACGAGTATATGTATCTGATAACTAATAAAGAGTTAGTCATAGTGATATTCACATTAAGGATTTAGGTACATTAAATCAATGGGGAGAATTTTAGGGTACATATGAATTTTATGATCCTCTAGTATATATTTACACATTATCAAATCATTATCCACTAATGATGGTGGTTAGAGTTGATAAAGGATTATATATTCAATCAACTTCCATCCTGAATAGGTGAATAAAGAGGTAAATTCTTGCGTATAAAGAATATAAAAATATTATAAATGATGAGGATTGAGAGGCATACAATAATCATGTAGATTTAAATGATATACATGGGATACATGAATGATATAAAATAATTTTACATTGCTTAAATTATTACTAAATAATCCCTTATAGAGAATATTAAGGAAGCTCAAAAAGTTGTTGTGGAGACACAGAAGAAGTTGCACGCATTAAGTAAAGAAACATCCATAGAATTAAATACTAATAAAGATGGAGTTGTGAGATTTTGGATATGATTATCCATATCATAAGAGCATGGGATAAATAAGGAGCTTCTTAATGATGCTCATAACTCAACATCCTCCATCCACTAAGGGTGTATAAAGATGTATAGAGATCCTTGAGAGCACTATTGGTGGGGTAATATGAAGAGGGGGATTGTGGAATATACATAAAATGTACCAATTATATCAGAAAGTTGAAGAATAAAAAATTAAAGTTATTACACAACTATTACACATATGTATATGGAAATGGAAAAATGATAAATTGGATTTTGTTAATGATCTTCCTAAGAAAACCAAAGTAAAAAATGACATATGGGTTTTTGTGGAAAATCCTAAAAAGATTACTCATTTCATTTATATTTGAGAGGACTTATCACTCGATAAAATTACAAGGGTATACATTATGTAATGGGAGAGGTTGTACTGAACAAAACTATCGACTGTATCATATCAAGATTTGAGGTTCCCCTCAAAATTCTAAAAAACACTCCAACAATCATTAAACATAGATATGAATATCAATAGAAAAAACACTCTTAGGTAGATGAGTAATCTACATTAACTATCCTGACACATGAGTAAATGTTGACAACTTTATCAATCGACCTCTTGCTAAGAAACAATGAATTTACCCTAACTTATTTATATTTATGACCTTTCTTACTGACTAGATTTTCTTACTCTACCATGGGTCCTTTATTCATCCTAAATTGGTCTAATTTACATATTTGACCCTTATAAATTGTTTTTATATCCCAAAAAATTTACTCATCATAATTTCCCAAAATATATATTCATGTCTCCCACTTTACCACATTTAAAAATTGGATGAGGTGGGGTTGGACACTTAGACATAAAATGTCCCACATCACCATAGTGGAAAATTTTCATTGGATTATTTTCACGAGAAATGAAATCATATGAATCTATGAACTTCCTTTTAAATTATTTTATATTTATATTCTTTACATTGTAATAATTTATTTCCCACCTAACTGATGAAGAAATTATGTGGTCCTGAATGTATTTTCAATGTCTACCTTAATTGAAGTAGTAAAAAAAGTATTTTTCAATATTGGTCAGTTTCAATAGAATAATCCTCGACTATATCAATGGTTATAGTTTCATATTAAACCTTTCTTCCTTAATATTTTTTTCATTATCATCTCTAGAATATGCAACACAAGTTTATAAAATTTTGATCCATTACCCATAATAAACATATTCCCTTGATCAAAATCTAAGATATCTCAATACCCATCAAACATTAGTTCATTTAGAAAATATTTATCATTGAACATATTTTGGAAACCATTCTAACAATGATTCATATCTTACACACATCCTCAAATGATTCTCATGATTTCATTTTTGGTCCCTCTAATAAGTAAGAATCTAATTAAACTAGAGAGGTCACATGTATTCATTATAATATAATGGATTTATTTATACATTTTATTAGGATCTTAGTTTTCTCTGGACCAATATTACCTCAAAATGAAAATGGATATTTATTTAGAAATTATAAGGTGAGTTTTCTTCCCGTGGCTTATCCCAGTTAGTTTCCCAATCAGTTCCTTGGATATCTTTCACAAATATATTTAACAACTGAGGATCCACATGAGAATTATCTTTCATTATTACAAAAATATTGGTAATATCCTTTTAGAATGAATAATTATAGAAAAAATAAGATAGATAATCCTGATTATACAACCCTCATAAGATCACCATCCCTAGAATATATTCCATAATATGTCTAGGTGGCTTCCTACCACTTACCATTGGGTAATTCCTTTTCATTTCTTAGTCACAATAATAAAATAATGTTCTTTATATCATTATTTTAATGAACAGTTATTGAAAACTAAAATTCATAGATACTTTAAAAATATATTTCATATAAATAAGATAATCTATCATTGAAAACCATAGTCATGTGTTGAAATTCTATAACACACCATTCCTAAACTCTTTCACATTTCAACCCATCATAGGTCAAATTTTAAAATATAATAAAATCCTATAAGGTTATCATTAACCTCTAATTTACCCTATAAATCTCTATAACTATAGTTTTTTCATAAAATGTTGGATATATGGTTTTATAAGTTCATTTTTCAATCTTGACGCACTAATATTCATACCTACTATAAATAAAATCACATTAACCTATTCACCAATGTCTATAACAACATGACAATAGATAAAATAAACTATTGAGGAATGATTTTACCTCACAAGGGGTAATCAAAAATCAGTGAGAATGGTTGTCAAATATAAAAATCATTTATTTAAAACCATTATAAATCAATAGTGGAAATATAATAAGTTTTATTACAATGAACTGAATCAGTCTACCATCTAAGATAGCACCCAACCTGGTTTTCAACATAGTTTGAAGGGAGTTCCTAATCCCCACGGGCTGAAAACAAGTGCAAGGGAATCACAGGAATCCCTTTGGGAATGATTTCTCCAGAAACATAGATAAAATAAATAAAAATATACATACATTAAAAAAGTAAATAAACCTTCCAAACAAGTCATAACCAACTACACTAATCCAACCCAATTTCATTCATAAAAATTCATCAACTATAAATACAAGTATACAACATAGAATAATATATAAAACACTAAACAAAAATAAAATAATATAAACCAAATCAATCCAAGCATGAAGACATTTCTCTGAAACCTCTAGTTTTTCACCACCACCCAAATTACCCCACATCATCCAAAAGAAATTACAATAAAATCTAGATGAAAATCTAGAACCTAAAAGATATAAGCATGAACTATAAAGTCTAGTATCTCATCACAACCTTATGAAAATATACAATTTGTTTCATAATGAAATTTATAAATTCTAGTATGAAAAAAAAACTATTATGTATTATTTTAAATTATAACATATGAAATGAAAAAACAATACTACAATCACATTTCTAAACATTCAATTAGTTTTCCTCAAACTAAAAATGCATGCTATGAAAAAAATCCCACCAGGCTAAGTAATTCAAAAACCACATAACCATTTACGTTTTCGAAAAAACACATTTATTTTATTTAAATAAAAAATGTAACTTTATAAATAATTACATAGATCAATCCCTCTTTCAACAAAAACACCTATTTTGAAATCTATATAGAAAAACCCTAGATAATAGTCTTTAAATTCTAAACATGTTATTAAAAAATATTGGAACACTCTTTTTAAAAATGAAATGACACAACGCACACTGGTCAAGAAAAATAGAGTAGGAACCATATATCACAAGAAAAATGATAATATATGAAATAAATGGTTCCACAACAATATAATCTATGAGACGTTGTGAAATCAGGAACCAGATCAAAAACCCTTATATTAATAACCGATTAGGAAATCAAATTCTTCATGATATCTACCCTAGATCCATATTGTTGGACACATCTATTCTATTATAATGTTTCAACACTCATGGAAAATATATTCCCAAATGTTGTAGCCTAAATCATAATTCATAAAACTTGAAAACACCAAAATCATTGTGATGACACCCTCTCCCAAACAAAGTACTTAGCACAAATAGAGGGCCATTAGTAGTGTGTTAACAAACTAGTGTAATAGAATTATATCTCTCTTGTACTAAATGGGTTCTCATGAACAATAATTAAGTGATGAAAAGAGCATGCAATCTAAGAATATAAAATAGGGTAAAATAAATTAATATCACTCACCAAAATAGCTTTATAATGAATATCCCTAACACCTCATACACCAATAACATAAACAAGTACATTACCACATAAAGGGACCAATGTGAATCTCATAAATATAAATAACACAAAACATGGGTATATAAATAAAAGGGGAAATTAAAGGGTGTATTTAACATCAACCATTTAAAATCAAATTTCCATCTGGGGTATTTCCATTAAATGTGGAAAAAAATGCCATGACCTTTCCAGTATCATAAGACACCACTTTTTTAATTTCATATAAAATTATAGGAATCACAAACGCCATTTTAAAAAATTTCATAGTAACCCTAAAACATGTTTAATCTTATATGAAATCCAAAAAATGACAATGGAATTCCATTTCAATCAAATATTATTTTAATGGGAGATTAATTCCCTTTTATAAGGGGTAAACCACAAACACAATTCAAAACAACATTTGAAATAAAATAAATAACTCATTTATAATTAATTTTATGTAAACACATCACAAAAAAAATTATCTCTCTTTAAAACACAGATTTCAAACATTTTAACCCAAAAAACATGATTAAAATCCAACTTGCATCATGAAAATAATTTCAAAGATTCCCTAAGACATTTTACAAAATATTATAAAAATAAAGCATTCCATTTCAAACATAAAAACATTTAAATTAAAGGACAAACACTTTGTTATGATATCTGAAAAAATTAGTAGTTTTAAATAATAATAAGGATATAATGTAGTACATAATTTATAAAAAATAATTTTGAAATCATAAGGAAATTTTGAAATCCAAAAAGAAACATTAACATAGAAACAACTGCATATTAGAAGAGGAAACCTAGTTGAAAATTTTCTCCTTAAACTAAGACCACACATGAAAGAAATTAGACCTCCTCTACAAGACATAAGAGACCAAATACCTTCTTTAAAACAATCCAAACCCATATTCATAGCTTGTACAGTGAACCATGATTTTTGGAGAAGGAGGAAACCAAGGGTAGTAGAGAGAAAATATATTAGAGTATAAAAATAGAATGAAATACTTATAAACCTATTGGAAATAACCAAAGGAAGGCCATTAATCAAAGGAGGTGGAATTTGGAGATCCTCCATGGGATCTAAAGAGTAAAAAATTACAAATGGGTGTATATAGTGGGGGAAAACCTCATTTAACTCAATAGGGTTAATTTTTTATATTCCAAAAATTTTAATACTAGGAAGAACCAAAATATGTTTCCATATGGCTGTCCAAAAAATGAACCATGTGTGTGTAGAACGATGCCTAGACCCAATGTACTCACACTTTTTGACTGCACGATCTAACAAACCATATGCTAACAATGCACCAACCTCTACCTAAGATAAATAGGCCACATAATTTTTATCGATCTCCGCCTAGTTTGAAAAATGATGAAGAAACCAAATAAATGGTTCTGTCAACATGATAGGCCCTCCACATTAGAACTACATGATTTCTCATAACCATGTCAAAATATATTGCTTCAATTATAAAACCTATAGAAATTACAAATACTATTTTAAAAACTATCTGAACATAGAACATACCCTGATAAGATAGAATTTAAAATATTAATCTATATAGTTACATGTGGTTATAACAATTCTACCCACCAAACCCATTTCTTATCCTAGAAAGTATATTTTCTAAAATAGAGGCAATATAAAATTAAATATATAAAGAGGACCTATCACAAAGAAACACTCAGCATGATTCAACCTCAAATACAACTACCAAGATCCAAAAAATAGTCTAATGAATCAATCACAAGGTTACTGAATGTTCCCAACCACAACCAAAAAAATAACCTCAAACAAGAATTCCTAATGATCATAGCGGGGCCTAAAATACTCTCTCTATAGTTTAAAATTCCTTTAATATGATGGATTCTAAAAAAAAGTAAATATGAAACATCAATAAAAACTAGAAACCATGATAGAATCTGACCCTCACACCATGAGAAATTACAACCCAATGAAGGGAAGAAAAAAATTAAACAACCTAAAAATAATGAAAAAATATCACACCTTAGGTCACCACACATATGGATAAACAAGAGTGAGAACCAGATTACCCTCACATGGTATATCCCAATTTCCAAATCCAAACACCAGCAAGTTTGAAACTCCAATTGTTAAATCACACACTCTAGTTACCCAATCATGCCCTCAAGGACATATTCATGTTGGAATAATGATCACCTAAAATAATAACCAAAAAATTTGTGAAAAAATAAACCTATCAACTAATATTCACCCATAAAATGAGGCATAACAAAATTTTACTCATATCCAACCTCAAAAGTATGAATTAAACCATAATAAAAACCTCAAAATCATTCCAAAAGGGATATTACAAAAATAAAAAATGCACTCTAATAAATAAAATTAAAATCTATCCATAATATACATAAAAAAAGGAAACATACATGATATTAGAAATAACAAATAAAGCTCCAAAATCTCATCTTAGATTCCAACCGGGGAAAACGGTCCGAGAAAATCACATATATGAAAGTATTAAAACTGACACCTCTTCCAAAAACCAATTTTAAAAAACATCTCAAGATGAAACAAATGGAATAAACATAGGTAAAATCTAGGAGACCAATGATATTAAAGATTATAATTCCCTAGATCCCCAAACTAGAATAACATGAGAGATCTATTCTTTCAACAAGAAAGTCACTTTTCTTTTAGCCCTGGATCATCTTACTTATTCCCCTCACTCACTGAGTTACCCTTTTCCTAGTTATATAGAATCAATTCATTACCAAAAATTGGATGACAAGATTCATCATCTTCCACTTTAATGACCCTCAGGACAACCTCTTGAAAATATTTTAGGCTGGACGCAAGAATAGTTGAACAATAACATGGGAAAAGACTAGCTTTGATGAAATGAGATTTCTTAGAAGAACTGATGTCCAACACTATATAAAACAAAAAAAACCTCAAAATATTTATCATTATAATCCATCACATATCAATCTACCTGATAAATCATCATAATCTCTAGTGATATATCCTCTTTTACAACCTTGAGTAGAAATCAAAAAATGTAATTCATTCTAAAAGACTCTCAATACATACATTAACGCAACTAATAAGGAACCATGGAATCCCATAAAACTTCAATAAAACTCAAAAGAAAGCTATTGATATCTCCTAACCCTGATTATTTAAGAGTTTCAATAGAACTTTGGGTCACTTAAATCTCTTTTAACCACCTCAACACTTACACTGACCTTTGAACACCAATGAAAGAATATGGGAACTCATTTAAGAAGTCCTAGATATTATCCAAGCTTAAGGAAGGTTCCAAGTCCACCACTCCAGTTGGAGTACAGGTAGACACCAATGATTGAGATACATTTTTAACTATTCTAGGAAGCATAATAGAAATATAAAAATACATGAAAAACAACAATCCATGTCTCAAACCCTAAAATATACTATTCAAAAATAATATAGAAAACAATCAAATTTGTAGCCTTTAAGAAAGGTACAAAACGTTCACCCCAAGAAAGGAAATTTTTCTTTTGAAAACATAAAATTTTAAGGGTGAATATTTAAATAACACTGAACCTAGTTGTAAGCTTGAAAACCCAGCAAATAGATTCTTTAAAAACCAAACATCCATAGTGGAACAAAAACCACCCAAACAAGGAATATAAAAAAAATTCTTTTAAAAATTCCATTTTGTTTTGAAAACCAATTCATAGATAGAATCCTCATCAAAACTCACATTCCTTTTTAAAAAAAAATTCAATCTTGTTTCAAAGGAGAACCTTATTTATAATCCTGGAATACTTTTAAAACTGCTTTTTTGCAATCAATTTCTTTTGAGGGAAACCAAATAAAGAAAATTTGAAACCATGTATTTTTCTGTTAAACAATTTCAAAACACCACATTTGAAGAAACCAATTTATAAAATAGTTCAAAAAAAGTAAAGTAATATCCTCTAAATGGTATTTCCTAAAACTATGTTTTGAAAATAATAATTTCACAAAATACCTTCACATTCCAAAAAAGAGTTTTAAAATTAAATGCACTCAAATAACAATATAAGATATCATTAAATCATCAAAAGAACCACAACCTTGAATGAATAAAAACATGTCTAAATCCACCTCCCACAAGTAAAAATTTACATTGGAATAATATATAATTGATAGGTGTAAAAAAACATAGATAGGGAAGAAATAGTGTTAATAATGGATTGGATACATGGGTTGGGATATTGTGAACCAACCATGAAACACGCTCTGTGAAGTGGGAAAACTCAACTACATGGGTACCACATGGTTTCCCAATCCATGTGTGATTCTTTTGAAACTTAATTTCTACTCTATTTTCATCTCGAACCCAAGGAAGTGACCAAAATATAACTTACATAATAAAATAAGATCAAAATGATATAAATCCTCATTAAAATCACCCAATAAATGATAGAATACTAATATTCATAATTTTAAAACCAAAATCATCTGGAAGATTGATGTTTGAGAAGAGAAAGAGCTAGTTAGACTCTGCATGAACTTAAGTGTCATGCTTTTACAATCTTAATATCTTTTCTTCCAAGACATACCCAAATAACAATTAGGGTACATTAGAAGCCTTAAATACATTCAAATCAAACTGGGTGCTCTAAAACATAAGCCTCGTAGAGATCCTAGGATCTTATAACACATTTAATGAACCACCCTGAGCTAGTATCTGACATAGTACTTGAACCTATTATCCACAAGGACCAAAGGGCATTCTTGATCCTTAGAAGATGAAAACTAATTTCTGGGACTCATACAAATCCATTTGGGAAATATTTTTCTCTAATTAGGGATAAAATATAGTGTAATATATATACATGAAAAAATGAAATTAAATATTCAAAATAGTTCATAACCAAATACACTAATCCAGAATATTTACAAACACATATAAGCATCAAATATAAATTGAAAGAAAAAAATGGAATATTAGATACAAAACTAACCACAAATAAAATAACCAAAAACAAAATTGATCCAATACTAAAACCATATCCATGAAACCACTTGTTTCTCACAACCACTCAAATCACCACACATCAACCACAAGGAATGAACAATGAATATAGCTGAAAAAAAGAAAACTAAAATATATAGATGTTAGTTAAAAAACCTAATAGGTCACCAAAACCTGCTAAAACTATGTAATTTGTTTTATAAGAAAATTAATAAATTATATTTTTAAAATAAACTAAAATTTAATCCTTTCAAATATAATGTCTAAAAACCAAAATTGTCCCATAATCATGCTTCAAAATGTCCATTTAGTTTTCCTCAAACTAAAACGCATGATATAAAAACTTTCCCACTAGTCTAATATATTCCTAAACAACATACAAATTTACATTTTCGAATAAAACCATTTTTTATTTAAATTAATACTATCACTTTATTAAAAATTACACATGTGAAGGCATCTTTAAACCAAAACACCAACTTTTAAAATCCGCATTAAAAGCAGACAGTAGAGATATTAAATTCAAAATAAGATTTCCAAAAATATTTGAAATATGATTTTCAAAATAAAATGTCCCAACAAACACAATTTGAGATTAATCGAATATAAACCATATATCATAAGGAATATGAAAATATAAGAATTAAATGGTGTCATGACAGTTTATGTAAATGGAAGTGATGCAATCAAGAACTAGATCAAATTCCAATATATCATAAACTAATAAATAAATTTAATGTTTCGTGATATCTACCATGGATCCCTAATGTGAGACACATCTAGTTTATTTTGATGGTTCAACACTCATGGACCAACTATCATCCTAAGGTTATAGGCCAAATCACAAGTCATCAAACTAGAACACTACAACATCATTGTGATGACACCCCTCTTAGCCCTTGTACATATAACATTTAGAGGTATATTAAAAGATTTGGAACTAACTGGTGCAATATAATTTGATCTCGCTCTTAGTATACAGGTTCATATGAACAAAAATAAAGTGATTCGAATAACATGTATTCCATGATTAACATAAAAGGAATAAAAATTTTATATCACTCCCCCCCACCAAAACACCCATGTAATGAATATCCCCATATATCACAAGCACTCACAGCATAAACAAGTACATTCTCATATAATGGGAGAAACAATCATCTCATAAATATAAACAACACACATATGGGGTATAAAAATAAAAGTCAAAATCAATGGTTGTATTTCAAATCAACCATTTATAAACAATCTACAAATTGGGTATTTTCCAAAAAAACATGGTTCAGAATGATAAAACATTTCTCATTTTAGAAAAATACATTTAATAATTTAATTAAAATGGTGGAAATAAAACACTCCATTTAAAAATAGTTCAATAATACCCTCAAACATGGGTCTTCTTCATTGAATTCCAAAAAAAATACAAAGGCATACAATTTTCATACAACACATTTTTAAAGAGACATTAAGGTTTCTCACAATAGAAAAATCATACACAAATTTCAAAAAAAACATTTGAAATAGAATAAAGAACCATATTATATGTCATTTTGAAGCTAACACATCACTTTTAAACAAACCATCCTTTAGAAAATAGTTTCCACTCTTTAAAAAAAAAAACTTAGATTAAAATCCAATATAAATTATGAAAAACAATTCAAATTTCACCAAACGCCATAAAAAATATTGAAACAATAAAAAAATAAATTTCAAACATAAAAACATGTAATTTAAAATAGAAACCCTTTATGTCAAGAAAAAACACAATAAAACAGTTTTAAATAATCACATGGATATCATGTATATTCATACATTCATAAAATGATAATTTATAAAGAATTATAATAATATTAAATCCAAAATATAATAATTTCATTGAATTAACTACTTGGAAGAAGTGGAAACTAATATAAATTGTGTCACCTTCAATCATGGACATCCAAGAAAGAATGGAGACCTCATCTATATTCCATAAGTGACTTAATCATGAGGTTAAAACTTTACCAAAAACAATAACTATCTTTCATAGAAGACTATGGTTCTAGAATAAAGGGAAAACCAAGTAAATAAGATATAAAGGATAGTAGAGGAGATAAATGGGAATAAATACCTCAAAACCAATTATAAAATCCCAAAGGAAGTCAAATAATTAAATGAGGAGAGAGGGGATCCTCCATGGGATCCCAAGATTCATCCAATTAAAATGATGGAGAAAAGTGTTGAGAACCCATAATAACTTGATAGGGGTAATTTAGGACATACCAAAAAAATTAGAACCTAGAAAGGTCACACGGTTCAGAAACAAACTTTTCTAACCCATGCAACAACCATGCATAATCCATTTCCAAGACATACTAAACCAACATGGTTTGGCTACATGGTCTAAAAAATCATTCACCAGCCATGCACCAACCACTACCTAGGGTAATAATTTTTCATAGTTTATGGGGAATTATGCATAGTTTTAGAAACCGTGTATAATCCATGTAAAAAATATCTTTCAACATAGAAATCCCCATTAAATTAGAACCACAAAATATTTCATAACTGTGTAGTCTAATAGTTCTTCATCCATAAAACCTCAAAAACTCCAAATTCTAGGCCAAAAAATACTAAAACCCAAAATAATAAAAATATAATAAAATAGTAAAACATGGACTCTACAATGACACTTTGGTGTCACAATTATAATATTAGACACTAAAGTACAAAGATATATGCTGACTCAAAATAATTACATGTATCTCATGTTCAATACATTTAGTTCTCTTAATATTTCTCTATATTGGATCTTCATCACTCCACTAAAAAAGTAAAGGTCCCTTAATTTATTAACATCATGGACAATAATTTCAATATGTCCACCATAGTTTTTGAGTTTTGGTGAGTATTGACATAGTAGGAGTTCCCAAAGAATTTAACAATTATCCAAGAAATAGAAAATCTATCATGTTTAGTAAAACCTGATTACAATAAATCAAATATGTTGTATCAAAATCATTGATTTGTAAATTTATCTTCAATAAAATATAAAAATGGATGACCACTCCTCAATTTAGTATGAATGATTTTTGGTGGTTTGTGATTGTATTGGGGGTTGTGTTCGGTATCAAGGGTTCATATCAACTAGTTTTATCCTTTGATTAAGTTTTTAGATAAATCATATGGTCTAAGGGTGATGTTTTTTTCTTCCTTCTCTAATTAAATCAACTAATGGTTCATTTATATTTATAGTATTTATTCAAATAGGGTGTTCTTTCAGTGTTGTGGTCTCTGTTTGGTACCCCCGGTTACAATCTACAGAGTGTTTTTAGTGTTTTTAAGGAATTTAGTGATGGTGAGGATGTTTTCTCCCCAATCACTATATTATGTTGTTTATTTTGAATACTAATTTCAATCAAATCATTGGAGGTTTCAAAGGAAGGGTTGTAGGTTCCTGTTGAAGGTCATTAATTTCTACTGAGGAGGTTCATCTTTATTTATGGTGTTCATGATATCTTTTATTTTTTTTCTTTAGTGTTTTCCAATGAAATTTATGATGGTTCCATTATCCATAGTGGATGTACATATAGTGGTGATCCCTATATGGCTAGTGATCTTTGATTTTTCTTTAATCTATAGTGAGGATGTTAGATTTTGGTGTATAGTTTCTAGTGTGATTTTTTAATTTTCTTGCATTAGTGTTTTATTCAGTGATGTGGATGGGCTTTTGGTGGGTCATCACTGATGTCGGGGGTATAAAAGACAATTAAATTAATTTTTTGTCAGATTTTTCAACTCAATGAGACAAATAGTTATAGATGATATGGTGTGATGTTTTCTATATTTTAATTTCATGAGGTGGATTCAATTTCTACTACATTCTATTTTATTTTTTATTTTTTTATTTTCTTCATTCAATGTTTTAAATGATTTTTGTATCTAGTAATTTTTGAGGTTCCCAAAACTTCCACAAAATGGTTAATTCTAAAACTAAAAATATCACTTTGAGCTATGATATTTAAATCAATTTACACAAAAACAAAAAATTTCTGGAAAACACAACAATATAAAACTCTATTTCTATATCCATTAAAAAATTCTTTAATTCTTGAAAACATCCCTTTTTAAGAATCCTATTTTTCTGAAAAATAGAAATAAAAATCTCTATTTTCTTAAAATCATTCAAAACTCTATCTATTTAAAAATAACTCATGTAAAGGAAGAAGAGTGCATAATTAGTTTCAATGTTAGATAATATATTTCTAGATTTATCTTGTATAAACTAAGTTATCACCCTTTCACACATTAACTATAAACCTTCCTATTTACTATGGAAGGGTTTGATAATTCACCTTCTAATAATTTCATGCCTTAAAATAATTTCCCCTTGTTACCATGTAAAAGAATAATTTTGTTTAAAATAGGTCTCAACAAAACCATTATTTACCTACACAACCACACTATTAGGGAAAATAAAATAAACTACATGTAAAACATTAATCCAGTATAATCTCTTCATAATGAATTTTATAGATAATTTTATCCAAAAATACTTTATAAATAAGCTCGTTGTTTATTTCAAAATCCATGATAGCCAAATAATTTAATGTTCATATTCAAAAAATATAGAATATTTAATTAGTTTCTTATAGAATGTATTCAAGCCACCAACCAAGATATTATTTCATGTTTTCTAAAAAAATTCAAATGTATGATCATTTATGGGTAAACCTTTGTTCCCTACCATGATAATTCTTTAAAAATATCATATTATTAAAAGAACCATTTTTTGGAATTTTATCATGGTCTCAAACATATTCGCATTGTCCTGTGTAAATATATATTCAAGATTTCATGATCCAAGTATATGTCATGAATCCCTTTCTATTTGAAACATCATGTGTAACTCACTAGTTATGAGGTGTAAAAATATAAGACTCTATGGGAAAAAGTGATAGAGATTGACATAGGCCACATGATATTTTAGCATTGCCGATATAAAATATAAAAAACATTTATTTAATTATTCTATTAAAAAACATTAAAATAAAAGTTTCATGAAATATCCAGTCCTATAAACAATTTATATATTCAAATTATAACATAGATAATAATACATTCTATATGCATTATTTTTTTTTACCAAATTATCTAATCTCTTACCAATATTCATTAATGTTTCCATCAAATTATCATTAATCATTCCATATAATGAGAGGTATTTAAAAATGTATAAATTATAATTTTTAAACCTCACATTTATAGGCCTCTTCCTTTTAAATCTCATCATCCCTCCTGAAAAAAATATTTATTGACACAAAATTGACTCATTAAATCTTCTAATTTCTATGAAAGTTTCCTTGTTAATTTCACCAATGTAAAATCTCATTTAAACCATTATGTCTCTCTACCATGACCCATATAAATACCCAAATTAATGGATCTAATTGATAAATAATATCTTGAAATACCTTGATATATATTTTATTATATTATCACGTATTGATTTATTTTCATGGACTTGGAGATGTTTGGCTTTAAAATATACATAATTTTAGAAATTTGTGCATTGCGTGAGAATCATATGGTTATTGAATGGTTAAGAGTATATATGGGAATTAATTATATATAGGGTGATTTATTTTAAATAGATACCACATTGTTTTCACACTGATTGAATTAATCTAGAGTATTTATCACATGTATGGTCAATTGGAATTGTGTGGTTTAGTCTTATATGTGAGGTTTATAGTGCAACATTGGTACACATTTGAAACATAGCTAGAAGTAAATGTGTAGCTTAATAATATGTAGGGTTCCATCTAAATAGTATCCATAGAGGTTGTTCATGGTTATGAGTAACTATATAGTCTAACAATGTGGATTTGACTTCTTGAATCAAGATGTTATTACATAGTTAGTGCATGATTTCTGAAATCATTGGGATAAACACTGAAAGTTGAATATTTTTAAAATTATGAAATTCTATATTTTTCCCTTTATTTAATTTCATTTAAGTCTTCAACATCTTCTATTAAATGTTTATGGACCCCAGGTATCACCCCCGTACTTCCCCCTCCTCCATGGCTAAATATCCTTGATTTTCATCAATAAATATTCTAGTTTAATTCAAGTTAGTTTATTAGTTCATTTTTTCTCTTTTTATTATCACTTATACTAAATGTTTTCCCTAATATATTTTTGGTGTCCTAAGTTTAAGTGTTTCTGGAATTTATTTTCTAGTTTTCTTGATTTATAGTTCATTATGGTTTTCAAAAGCATTTTTGGGTTCTTTCAATGTGAAATTAATATGACATTGATGATTATTGAAAAAATTATCCATGAATATTTCTTTAAATTTAAAACCATGACTGATTTCTTATTTTTTTATCTAGGTATATAATATGTATATCAAATGGTCCATTTTTAATGGAACCTTTTTCTACCTTGAGTTTCCATTTGGTATAATTGGAATTTTATATAATTGAATGATTTAAACAACTTTTCATGAAAAATATTCACCCATGATGTTTGTAAACCTATGTTTTTTGATTAAATGAGGTTTAATATAAAAAAATATACATTATTATGATTTTTAAAAAAGTATCATCATGTTTAATTAAGCTTTACTAAATGATATTTCAATGTTGTTTACTTTATTATGTAGTTTACATTAGTATGTGATACTTGAGTTGTTTTATCATTCAATATTGAAATTTTTCTTTGTATGGGAATTGAAATTTAGTATTTGAATAATATAATTATTCTTCTAAAAGATTATATCTACTTAATTTTTCTTGGAAATTATTTCATTATTGTATACCCATGATGTGAGTCCACTTTATATTGTTTGTATAAAATCTAAAGATTTATGGGAAATTGATGAATCTATCCTAGTAAAATTATATCATTATTATATGTTAAATATTGATAAAGTGGTTACATATATTATAGTTTTTTAGAGGTTAGGTTCTTTTAGGTTTGATGTTTAAATTTTTAAGCTACCATGTGTTGTACCTGTTTATTTCTCACCTCTATTTATATATCATAGGAAGACATAGGTAACTTGGTATGAGTACCAAACTAGTTTATGATTCCTATATATATAGTGTCCCAAGTTAATAAACTTTTATGAATAATGGATTTTTACTCTCGATTAGGATTGGTAGGGTAAACCCACATGTTCTCTAGTTGAATCAATTCAAGTTTTAATTAAATTCAATCTATCTTGGTGTTGTCCACGATTTTCTAAAGATCTCCTAGTTGTTCTGATGATGTTTTTTATTTGGATAATCTTATGATGGTTTATTTATGGTTACTCTCATGATATTATCTTATCATTGTTTTGGTTAATTTTAGGCTTATACGTACTATTATTTATATTTTACCTTCATGATATAATAAATATGTTGATATGATTTTAAATAAAATATAATCTAGTTATTACTTTTTTTATTTCAAAATGATTACATTTAAAAGGGAAATAATTTTTTTCGTTAAAAACTTGTTCCCTTATTCCTTAAATTATATTCAGGGAAATTTTTTCCTTTTAAAATCATAAATACTTACCAATTTTATTTCATTTAAATTATTTAAATTGGTTTTCTAATGTTTTTGTTATTTCCCTTATCCCTCTATATTAATTATTTTTAAAGTAAGGTTCAAAATAATTTCCCTATATCCAATGACACATTTATTTAAAATAATTAAAAAGAAGCATGATTTTGATGTTTTAAAACTAAACATCAGGGTCAGATTTATTTTTTTATAAAATGGCCTCTCATTACTTTTTTATTCTAAATAAAACAATTTACTTTCATAGTAGTATTTCAAACTAGAATGAAATAGATTTACATGTAAAGGTTAAGAATGGTGTGTGGGGCTAATACCTAATAGGGATTTTATAATCATGCTAATCATTTTAAGGTTTCAATGAATGATCCTCTTAGATATAGATAATTGTCTTTGGATAGTGTTGTTTAGTTTTAAGGATGTGGGAGGTTAATTTCTTTTCTTTTCATATGGTGGTGAATTTTTAGGGGTACATATGGTCCTTTACTTATATTTTAGTTTTAGTTTAAATTGTGTATTATAAGACTGAAATTTACACTTCTCATTTAATTTTTATCTTATATTGGATATGGTAAAAAAAATTATCCACTATGATTTTTTTATTTGGATTGTGTTTATTTATTTTAATTATTATTTAATGAGTTGTGATTAAACCATTATTCCAGGTTTAGATTTTCTTATTTATGGAACCTAGTTATTTTTATATGTGTAGATATTACAGGGTGGTACTATTGAACTTCTAGGTACAATTTATTTGTTTATTATTTTTTTATCTTAAAAAATAATTTCTATCAGTGTTTGTTTTGTTGTTGTGGAAATATTTTCTAGTCGATGATTATAGGAAAAATTCAATAGGCTTTATCGTGATATTATCTTGGTTACATAAAATTTTAACCATGGATTTTTCATTGAAAAATAATAAAAAATCATTGTTTTTATATAGGGAATTCATGGTAGATATCAAATAGGATTTTGTGACTTAAGATGTATGAATGAGTAAGTGTTTGGTGAAAACATTTTTTTTTTTTGAACTGTGAGTTTATAGTGGTAGTTGAGTTGTGTATGTATCAAATTCAAGACTTTATCTTGTTGATTTTTTTAGCATTATTTAGGTATTTTTCATTTACATTGAATATTTTTGAGATATTTTGAGAAAATACGCAGTTTTGAGTGAAAAATAGAAAAAATCATTTTTATCGTTGTTACTCACCATGGTCTAGAATAATAATCCCAAAAAATTATGCTCACTCTAAGTAAAATTTAAAAGACATGACATGGTTAGTAAAAAAAATTTTGGATCATGCTTCCAAATTGTGCACAATTATAATTTCTATAAAATTTCATTCATTAATACTTTGTGGTTTTAATATATTATTATTCTCTTCTATTTTTGATTTATTATGATTTGTGAAACTTTTAGTGCAGTATTAATGTTATTTAGAATAATTCAATTTGTATTATCATGATGAAACACTTGGTGTCCATATTTTTGATGATATAATTCCAAAGTATGTTGAAAAATGTTTTGAATTAAAATTGAGGTTGGGTTTTACTATGTCCATCAATTTGTGAAAAAAGGGGTTTGTGTAAAATGCTTTAGGGATTTTAATATTATGATTCATAAAAAAATTGAGTATCTTTATATATTTTAATTTTTAAATATTTATAAAAACTAATTATTTTTTTATTATAAAGTATTATAAGTTCATCCAAATGAATTTATAGTGAATTATTTCAAAAGGATTCTTTATAAATCCATTTTAATTAAATACATTATATTTCAAAAACTGCTTTTTATAAGTTATAAATACAATAAAATGGTACTATGAATGAATTTTGTATAATAATTTATTATTTTTTATACATTTTATATTTGTTTAGTTACATATTGGGTATGATTATGGTGTTAATAGATTTCTCTAATTATTTGTAGATTTATTAATTTATTAATATTTATTTTTTTGAGTTTAAATTATTAGGCCTATTTAAATTTTTTTTTATTTTATTATTAGTTTAGATTAATTTCACACCAAGTCCTTATGGATTCTTAAGTGGTTTCTCTAAATGATTTTTTTCAATTGATCCCTATAGTTGGTTGATGTCTTTATATGGAATTTATTCAGTCTGCTCAAGATATGGATTGTAATGATTGTTATGAACCTATTTAACCTAAAGAATACATTTAGTATTTTAAAATTTTCATTAATACTTTATTATATGGGAAGAAAGGTTCCTATTATTTTGAGAATTTAATATAGAATATTGATAATATCTTCATCCTTCAGGATATCCTAGAGACTCTTAAGATCAATTTTATCAAACACATAATTAATAGACAAAGCTAGAAGTGGTGGAGGTCAATAATTTGAACCATGAGAGAGTATTTGTTCCATTCAGGGGATGGTTTTAAGGAATTTTTTATATAAATATATTTCTCTAAATCTTGAATGTTTCAATAGGTATGGAATTTTATTTTCACAAGAAAAATAAAAATCCTGAATAGGACTATTCTCATTAGTTCACTGAGCAAGTATCATATTTACCTGATCTAGCATTGATATATTCTATAAAAGATCATTGTTTTAGAATATTTTTTCTGAGATTCTGCATAATTTTTATTTTCATGTACTAACCTCTTACATAGAGTTGGTTAAGTTGGATTGTATGTTTCATTTCATCATATATAGAATTCCTAAAGTGATTAATATTACCTATATTCATGAGGGTGGTGTAGGGAATTCCATCATTAGAAGGAGGAAGTAGTGTATGTTTTCTAGGTGGATGGTGGTATTAAGAGGATGTTATGTCTCTTATCATCTACTTCTTCCAAGATTAAGGCTGTGGTATTCTATCAATGTGGTTAGACAAGTCATAATAATCTTTCATATCAAGAATTTCCTAAAACTTTCCATATTTATAGTCATTAATGTAATTTATGAGGTTCTATAGAGGATAATGATGGTAAAGAGATGGATCCAAATCTACCCCTATGGAATATCGCAATGTTCAACCTGCTGAACCTGATATATATATAGAATCTTATTAAGGTACTCCTTATTATATTTTGTCTTATTTAAAATATTTTATCTTGTTTTTTATTTTATTTGATAAGATAACACTTTTAGACATCTAATTTAGGTAAATTTATTGAATTCTATTTTTGGTTGAGCATTATTATTGTGTTGTGGAAACATTAATTCATAATTTATATGAATTAACTCTTCTATATTGGTCTTATTGATGGGTTTTTGATGGTTTCTCGCTTAGATAATGAAGGAACCCAGTTTGTGAATTATTGTTTGTCCCCTTCGCTTGTGTTCCTCGGGAGTAATTAATTGATTTCAAGAGTCAGTTTATTAAAGAGATCCTTTATATTTTTTTGGAAACCACTATAGATGATATCCTTTTTTTATTATAGGTTTATCTTGGTATATATCATCATTTACTTAAGGAATGTAGTCAACTTAATGTGGTAAAATACATCATGGTGAGTGTCATGGACTCCCTTGATGTTTAGAGTAATGTATTTAAATATTAATTTATTCTTCATATTTTCATTGATCGTTAATTTCAAATAATAATTCATAGGGGAATAAAGTGATATGGGGGGAATTTTCAGACTGTAGTGTTAGTTTTTCTTTTTATTTTACATTATTTATTTTTTGACTTATGGATGTCTAGGATTAAATTTTCAATGTTTTTGAAAATTTCTTATCGCATGATCATTACATTGTTATTGTAAGGTAAGTAACCATTAAATTTAATCATGATTATAGTGGGTTCTTTATAGTAGTAATCTAATAGTTTTCAAATGGTTAGAAGTAACTATGTGGATTAATAATTCTATATAGTTAGAAGAAACTATGCAGTTTAATCTTACATGTCAGTTTTATAGTTTCTAGATGGTTCATGTTTGGTTTATAGGGTGGAGTAACAATTCAAATTATTCATACATAGGGTATCATCCTATAGGTTTTCATAGATCTTTATCATGGTCAGATAATGTTTTAACACCACAGACTATGTAAATGTACAAACCAAATAAAAATTTAATAGACACTATATATTTTAAATTTCTGGGTATTATGTGATGGTTAGGTGTTTGGGAGAGGTGATTCAGGTCATAATTTTGGTTATTTGTGTGTATAAGGACCCCACAGAGGTATTGGAGGTGTTAATATAGGTTATAGATCAAGTATTATGAGTTATTATTAGATTGGGGGACTAAGTTCACTAGTATTTCTCATATTTAAATGTGTTGGAGGATGTTTTTAGGTCAATATAAGTGTTTAAAAGAATATTGTATGTCGTGGATCAATTTGATGTATTTTTGAATGAATCATGGCATCTTCTAGAGTTATAGAGAAATTCAAAATAATTTGAGCTTTAATTCATAGGTAATGACTAGTGTAAGTTATAGGTTATGACTGATCTAGTAGTTACATTGGATTTCAAAAATTTGGCTCAGTCTAGGATTACCCTACTATATGGGATGAGGTTTAATCTTACATAATCCATTTCCACTATTTATAAAATTATATATCCCTTATGTATTGGGTATCATGGCCCTTTCATATGGATTATGATGACTCTCACGTATTACTTTTAATATAATTTTCCAATTTTTAGACCCTTATGAATTAGGTGAGATGACCCTAACAAATACCTCTAGCTAGAATTTGGCTATGTTGGTGACCTTTATATATCTGGAATGATGAGACTTATGTATGCCTTAGTAAAAAAAATTCCCAAAGCGTTTTCCCATACATATTGGGTAGTGAAGATAAATTATGGAATCTTCCATAATCTAGTAAGGTTTTTGCCCTTACGTATAAGGAGGGTGGTGACCTTTATGTATCCCTTCACTAGAATTCAAATATGATGGGGACCCTAACATATTTATTCTATTGGCCATTATGTATTATTCCAATTGAACCTTACATTTTCCATTAGAAAAATTTGGAAAATAAAGGGACTATTACGTATTCATTCTCACACCCCTTATACATTCCTTAATGCCTAAAAATTCTTATGTATTGGAATCTTATGTTTTTAGGAAATCTATCACTAATGTATCATGACCCTTATAATTGGACTTAGAAATTTTATAATAAAATTAAGAAATAATATTAATGAAGGGTTAAATAAATGGTTCTAGTATAAAATTTAAAAAATGGGATTTCCTTATTTAAAATAGTAATGTATTTCACTCTTCCCCTTTCTTGATCTATTTCCTTATAAGGAAGATTCTCATCAATTCTTCACCTAATTTTACAACCATTTTTTTAGAATGATATCTAGGGGTAAATGAAATTATATGCATTAATTTTATCCAACTATTACTTTTGATTCGATAGTATTATTCTAGATGTTTCCATTTATTCCCTGTTTTAGGTTTTTCATTTGATTCTTTTAATTCTTCCATTAAAGCTGATATTATCTACTAGTATTCATCAAAACATTTCCTATGAGAATAAGTTAGGTGGTACTTATGCTATCTCTAGGGTATAATCTTGTTTACTATATATGTATGATGTGTGGTAACACTAATCTAATGTATTTCTACTAAAAACATAAATAAAAGAAATTAATTTTTTTTAGGAAACCCAAGGGGTACCCCTAGTTAAATTGCGTCCTAGTATGGTAAAAAAATGATGACCAAGGATGAACACACATTGATTTTTGTTATACAGGGAGGGTTTCATTCCCCCTAATGTATATTATATGATGGTTATAAATGTTGGGATCCATTACCCTTGATAGATTGGATATATAACAACTATATGGGTTGAGAACCATTCCACCATGATGGATATGATATATGATGGTTTATATGATGGTTATATAGAGTTGGTGTGATTCCTACCAAAGGATATGATATATAATGGTTATAAGGAGTGTTTTATATTCCTCCTATTATAAATTATATTATGTATCTTAATCAAATATATATTGAATATTTCAAAGAATATATGCTCAATTATGGGTGTCACTATAGAAAATAAATATCAATAATGTTTACTTTTTATTTTTTTGTTATTTATTATTTCATATCAACATATGCCTCATTTAGGATATATGTATTTATTACCACCATTATATGTGTCCATATGAGGTGTACTAACACCCTTCTCAAGCCATTATGGGTACCTAAAAATATATCATGGTTTCAGGTTAGGACAATGTCAAGGCCCATATGATTAATTGTTGATATAGCTAGTTAGGATGATGTATGGGATACAAGAAAGGGGCAACACTCAAAACCAGTTTTCAAGTTCTCTCCAAATTCATTTATTTTGATTATTTTTTGGACTTCATGTATATTTTCCAACCACATGGGAACATGATTATGTTTATTTTCTTATAATGGCATGTGAAATATTTCATATTAATATAGAATGGGTTTATATGTTTTTTTATTATTGTTTAACTTTGATGTTTATTTATGCTTTTCTATCTAGATGAATTCTATTATCAATACTCTTGTTAATATTAATTTTTATCTAATCCATGTGGTATAGTATCCCTACCAAACTATGAGCCCCTACTACTAGTTGGTGGTCTCTGGTGTACGATGAGGTTCACCTGAGGTCATGTGGTGCTCTAATATGGTTACTATAGAGTGTTTCGGGTTGAGACATTAAAAAATAGAATCAAAGACATTTTTATTATCATTTTATATATTATTTGAGGCAGGTAGTGGAGTTATAGTATTTTACAAGATTTTTTATAGATCTTGTTCCTAGGCATAGCTGACCCATATAAGATTGAAAAAGTTAGCTGGGATATGACGTTTGTTCTTGGATTCAATTTTACGGTTTGATTACATCTGTCAATACAATGTAAGTTGATTTTTACTTATGTTTTATAGGTTTCTTATTCTACAACTTGGATGGAAAAGGGGTTTACATTCA
This sequence comes from Viscum album, assembly GCA_963277665.1. Classification (NCBI taxonomy): domain Eukaryota; kingdom Viridiplantae; phylum Streptophyta; class Magnoliopsida; order Santalales; family Viscaceae; genus Viscum; species Viscum album. Next base: position 367,101,237 of record OY728137.1, read on the forward strand.
TGCGTTATGTTAGGCATTGAGGATTCTAATGACATTAAAATGCTTGTTTGTGATTGGATACTTCATCTAGGAGAAATGGGTTAGTTATTTAAAGTGACCCAAAAATTTAAATATTGTATTCCTATATAACATGATAGTGGAATATTATATAATATATTCCTTATATAGTTTATTATTTATTCTAGTGATTAATTTTCAAACTAACTAATGGTATTAGTTGAATAGAATGCTAATAAGAATTTGTAAAGCATGTTTCATTATAACTTCCGAATTGAATTTCATCTAAACAAGTAAAAAATTTGACATAAATGTCAAATATTAAAGTGAAAATTAAACAATCTGAGTCCCATATATACTAGATTAAAATTTTGACATTGGGTAGATGGTTCCAGAGAGAGTTCCTAAGGTGCAAGTCCTTTAAGATGTGGAAAACTGATATATAATAGAAGGATATTAATCCATTTACTTCTTTCCACAAATTTTAATTTCGAAAATTATTATAAAAATGTGTTATAACATGTATGTTTTTAATTTTGGATAAATTACACCATAATGACCACCTATGGAGTGATATAAGAGAAAGTATGGTTGTTCCCTATTATTAGTTTGGTTGCCCCCCCCCCCCCCCCATATTGTGTGAGTGTCGACGATAGACGATCATCTATATGTGATCCTACTGCATGTTATATATTCTATAGAGATAGAGACTCCATATATAAACCCTGTAATTTCAAACAATAATATTACATAACATTAGAGAAATACTTAAAACATTATACAAAGAGGCACCAAAATATTGTACTAGTCTAGTGCCTTTAGAAACATGGAAACATAATCACTGGTACATAAGTGAGGTAAATTGTACCCCACTAGGTTCTTCTTGACTATCACCCTACTTTGAAAGATCAAGCATAATACATATATTCATAACCTGATTAAGTAAACATAAAAGGGTGATCTCAAATGCTCAGCATGGGTAAACATGGGTGGCATGTTAGAATAAACATGAGCATTGGGGTGTGAAAACTTGATCCTAAAAATAGAAGATCATACCCAGAATATCAGAGATCATAAATAGGAATCATGGAATAAAGATTGGTATTCTATAATACATGAATCATAAGGAAATAAAAAACAAAAGCCTTGAAATAATAACATAATAATAAAACATGTAATTGTGGAAAATATATAATAATATAATATGATTTTTTAGCATCCAAGGAATCACTAACAAGACCTTCTTAGTAGAATCGTTTCTCTCCCCATACCATCTTGGTAGTCATGGTTCAGTAACATGGCCATCTTATTATATTGAGTTCACTCCTCTCACCATAATGGTATTCATGGTTCACTTGCATGGACATCTTAGTATTCAATGATCACTCCCACAACCATCACAGTCTATCTCATGAGTTATAAATATTTAACCAATGAATTAGTGGGGGATATAGGTCCCACACATATCATAATTAAATCATAAAAATATGTTCCAAAAAAATTATAAACAATCATATCTTATCCCATGAAATGAAATGGGTATCATAATCTTGTAAACATATCATAACCTATGGGAAAAGATACAGTTTTTTTAATCCTTTAAACAAAAGAATATCTCCTAAATTGAAGCATGTCTAAAACACATATAACCTATAAAAGAGAAAAGGGTTTCGTAAATATCATCATATCAAAACATAAACAATTAATTTAATGAATATTAATGGAAACATTGAATCATTTTCTTCTAATGGAATGATTGACTCCAAAGGATGTCATCTTAGATAGGAAATAATTTTGGAAGATGTTTTAAAAACATATCTTGAGGAAAATATCATTTTTTATTGAAAAAACTAATTTTAAAACATAAAAAGATTTAAAAAATAAATTTCCTTGAAAATAAACTTCATGTATTATTTAAAAAAATTAAAACATTTCTTAAAATTACTATTATTGAAATAAAACAGATTTTTGACCGAAGACATAAATACAGTTATATTTTTCTGAAAAACATTTTTTCAATTGTATTAAGTATAAACGAGTGGTAAAAGGTTAATAATAAATGTATATATTTTGAAATACTAGAGGATAAGGGAAATTATGAGATTTCTTGAGAGATGGATCTCTAGATTTCATCAAAGGAAGCATAATCATTAACAATCTTGAAAAACAAAGAGATTGTTTCAATACACTCTTACTAATTGGTAACTCGAGATCACAATCCCCATTCAATAAAAGGAAATTAAATAAATCATATAATATCAATAAAATAATTATATTAAATATATAATTTGTAAAATGTATGTATATACACCTTGAAAAAGAATTTATGGGAATAACAAAAAATGAGTCTCAAAGAAGGCAAATTGAGACAAAACACTCTTACAGATTTGATTACTTTTGATACCTAAACCCCATTAAAGAAATATCATATAATGGGTATATAAATACACATTAATTTAAAAATAATAGTCATATAATACATTAATAGGAAATATATACACCACATAAAGGAAAATAGTGGTGTCTAAGGAATGTATCTCATGGAAAGAAAAGGTAAGATGAAATTTCCCTTAACATGTGTATTGACTCTCTTCATACACATACATGATTCATGAATAATAAATGATAGATTAATATAAATCTTTTATAGAATAATATTTTTATATCTAATAACATATATGGTTTTATTATAACACTATATTACCTAATTTTTAACAATCCTATGGTAGGGTTTCACATCGGGTAATATTCTCCCCCATCATTAATACATTCCATGTGGTGTTTGAATGAATCACATCGCTTTGAGGGGGAGGTATTCAACAATTCCTCTAATGAAACTATAGTATTTAAACTAAATGTAATGTAAAAAATTTATGGGTTGTAAAAGGAATAACTAAGCTTAAATAAATAATTAATATAATATATGAAATAGATAAATATAGTGTTCATCATAATTTCCACCATGATAGGCAGTAAAGGAAAAATAAACAATCATTTTTTTTGTGAGGTGGTAGTTCGTTGTACATATAAAAATATGTTCATTACCCATTAGATGGATGTGTGTGTAAGTGTAGCTCAAACCCTAATCATAACAACATAATATTATATTGATGATATTGGTTCTATTATCCTATCAAGGAAGAAGAGTTGAGGGAGTAGTTAATGAAAATAAAAGTAAGGAGTTTGAGGGAGGGTGTTACCTCTTAATCGAGTAAATAATTTTGGTTTGCACTAATGGAATTCCCTAAAAGTATTTATGAACCTAGGGAGGATTCAAGGATGAAGGTATGGATGTTTTTAGACTACTTGGGTAGAGGTAGGAAGATCCAAATATTATTGAGAGGTTTGAGGAATTGGGAGGAGAAGATGCCTTTTTATAGTAGAGGAGGAGTGACACTCTTGTAAATATTTGAAGAGAGAATTCCACCCACATTTTTCATGTTTCAAGTGGATCCAATATTGGAAACAATTAGAGATAATGGGGGATATGATATAAACATGGCTATACAATGGACCTTGGAAAAGTTTATAGGTCGTTTGGTCCCTTAATATTTATTTTTAGTCCTTTATTAAGATTAATCTTACCTCAATAGTTGCAATTAATTTTAATTACTTTCACTAATCATTTAGTCAAAAAAAAATTAACCTTATTAGAAATTATAAATTGTAATGATTCCAAATATTGAATCCATTTTTCCAAATTTCGTCCATATAATTGAATTAAATTAATTTAAATTTAATCCCAGAGTGAGGTTGATAATACAGGTTTTAAATTAAAATTTTTTAAAAGATTGTTATGTTTTAATATTAAATTTCAAAGTAAAACTAATTACAATGACCCAAAATGTGTTGATTGATAAAAATATTATCAAATTAATATTTTAAAATAATTTAAAATGTAATTTGACTTTATAAATAGATTAGAAGAAAAACCAGTTTTCAATTAAAATATTATATTTTTTACTCTTCATCCAAAATTGAAGTTTCTCAAAAAAATAACAAAAATTATTCCTATGCTAAAATCTACATTATAAATTCAAAAATAAATTTTATATTAACAAATTAAATTTCAAAATTTGGGTGAAAATAATTTTTTTTAATTTTCACAGAATTACATGAAAGTAGTTTGTTTGAGAAAAAATTAATTTAAAACATATAAGAAATTTACCAAAAATTATATCATATGTTATCAATATGTTTTATTTTATATAAAAACATTATAAAAAATATTTTAAAAGTAGTTATTACTAATCATGATACAATGTTTAGTTGATAGGTTAGAATTATCTCATTTAAATAATTATAACAAAAAAATGGATGTTTCGTAGAAACTCAGTATTGCATGTATCGTACACCAAGTTAGTGTTATGTGGAATGTACGCCAATTTGATGTCGTATGTAACATTTACCAAGATGGTTCCATGTGAATTTAATGTTTGACTTAGTAAAATGAAATATATCAATTAAATTTAATTCATTTGAAAAAGAAGTCCCTAAAAACTATGGTTGTTATATTCTACTGACCATAAAATGAATTTCACCCTTGAAATTTGTTATTTGGGTAATAAAATTGGGATACATATAATTCATCATATCCCCAGGATCCCATGTATCTTCCAATGACTATTTATTTTTTCACAAAACATTTACTAGGTGAGTGGTCTTTTTTGTATAACTTTCTTTGATTGAACCATAATTTTAACTGGTTGCTCCTCATAAGAAAGATCATCTTCTAGTGTATGACCTCTGAGTTAAGTACATGTGAAAGTTTAGGTATGTACTTACACAAGAGAGATACATGAAACACATCATGAATTTGAGAGTGATTTAAAGGATGTACCAAGTGATAGGCTACCGTCTCGATCCGATCAAGAATATCAGATGAACTAACATACTTAGGGATTGTATTCAATTTCTTCTGGAATCTCATAGCATAATTCTATGAGGAGATTCATGGAAACACAATTTCACTAACAGTAAATTCTAGATCTTCTTGATGATTATCAGTATAACATTTTTGGTGACTTTCAGCTTCCTTGATATGCTAATAAATGGATCTAACCTTCTCTTCCATTTCTTCAACTATCTTAAGTCCCAATAGATTTATTTCTCCAACTTCATCCTAATTCATTGGAGCTCCACATTTTTTACCATAGAGGTCTTCATAAAGTTCCATCTGAATTCATGAGTGAATGATATTATTGTAAGAAAACTCATCTAGAGGAAGTTATTGATCCCAACACCCTTTGTAATCCATAAAAGAAGATACTAACTTATCTACTAAGCAATGAATCTTTCTTTCATACTAACCATCTATCTAAGGATGATAAGTAGTGTTGAAACTCAATTTTGTATCAAGTTCTTGTTAAAGACATCACAAAAACATTGAGGTAATCCTCAGATCCTAATCTGATACAATTAAATGTGGTACTCCATGAAATCTTATGACTTTCATAATGCATATCATACTAAGATAATCGAGAGATAAGACTTTTATGATAGCGATGAAGTGTTCTAATAAAGTAAGGTCATCGACTACCACCCCAATTGCATTAAACCCTTTCAAGGATTTGGGTAGTCCAACAAAAAATCTATAGAGATGTTATCCCATTTTCATTTTGGTATGGGTAATGGATGAAACATCCCCTTTGAATTTTCTCTTTCAATCTTAAATTTTTGGCAAAAGAAACACTAAGATACAAAATATAAAATATCTATCTTCATGTTATCCAACCAGAAGTATTCTTTCAATTCCTTGTACATTTTCTTACTTCTAGGATGAATAGAGAATGAAGAACTATGAGATTCCTCTAACATCTCCTTATTCAAATCTGGTATGGAAGGAACACATACATGGTTCCTAAGATTTATCATTCTATCCTAATAATGGTTAAACTCAAGAACTTTTCTAACCTTCTTTTTCAGCTCTATATCTTTCTTATATGCCTCCTTAATCATCACATGGATATAGGGTTGAACATTCATTTGAGAAAGATAATATTTTCCTTCTTCCTTCATGATTTCTTGATCCAACCTTTTCAAATCCAAAATTATTGGATGTTTTGTGATCCTCATCATTGATAAGCTAGCATGATCCTTTTGACTTAAAGCATTATCCACCTTTCACATTCCCATGGAGGTAATGTATTGCATAGTCTTAATCCTTTATCAGCTCTAACCATCTTCTATGGTGCATGTTCGGATCCTTCTATGTGAATATATATTTCAAAATTTTATTATAAGTATATATATCAAAATTTTCTCAATAAAGATAATCCCTCCATATCTTTAATGCAAAAAATTCCACTGCTCACTTGAACTCTTGAGTTGCTAAATTTTTCACATAAATATTCAACTACCACAAGGAATAAGTGATAACCATGTTACTCTAAACTAGAACACATCCCAATCGGTTCATGGATGCATCACTTTTTATTAAAAACCCTTCTCTACTACAAGGTAATGTAATCATATGTGCACTAACTCAACTTCTCTATAGTTCCTTGAAATTTTCCTCACATTCATCTATACAGAGGAACATAACACCTTTTTGAGGTAACTTGGTTAGGGGATTAGATAGTCTTGAGAAATTATTCAAAAATCATTGATAGTATCACTCTAAATTAAGATATCAATAGATCTCAGTCACTGTGGTTGGTCTAGGACAACATTCAATAGCCTCTGTCTTTGATGGGTCTACTTCTATAGAATCTCTTAATATCATGTGACCCAAAAATGAATACTTTTATAGAAAAAATCAAGATTTGTAAATTTATCATATAAATTCTCCTTTTTTAGGGTATTTATTATAATTCTCAAGTGACCTTCATTCTCTTCCTTGATATTTTAATAGAAAGGAATATCATCTATAAAGAATACCATAAACTTATCAATGTCATCTCTAATGACTCTATTCATTAAATATATGAATATAGATGTAGAAATTGTAAAACCTAAAGGAATCACTATACATTCATAGTTTCCATATCTTGTACATAATGTTGTCTTAGGTAAATCCCCTTTCATGACCCTCAATTGATCATATCCAGAATGAAAGTCAATCTTGGAGATGTATTGAGCACCATGCAGTTCATCAAAAAGTACTCAATATGGGGAAGATGATACTTATTCTTGATTATAATATAGTTTAACTCCTGATAATCAATGTAGAGTCACATTGATCATTATTTCCTTTTCACAAAGAGAACAGGTTTCATCCCTAGGTTACAAAATTATATAAAAGAATACCTTATCAAGGTACTCTTAGAGTTTCATCTTCAATTACTGAAACTCAATCAAGGACATTCTATATGGAGTCATTGAAATTGGTGTGGAACCTGGTATGAGTTCTATTGAGAACTCAACATCATATTTTTGTGAAATCCTAGAAAAATAATTTGGAAAGAAATCCTAAAATTCTCAAACAAAATGAATGTCATTGATTTAGATTTTATCCCCATCCATTTGAGATAAAAAACCCTTTTGAATCAGAATTAAGACCCATACACTAGATATAATCTCCATAGGAAGTTCATATTTATCATCACATTAATGGATAATCATAGGTGGGTTTGAAATATAAAATTTGAAATAAATTCATTGATAATTTATGTGGTATTTATATAGATAAAGACATTACATTCCTAAGATGACATCAAATTCAACCAAAGGAATAATGACAAGATTTATAGGAAGCACACTCCAACAAACATCACACAGAGAGGAATCATAGACTTGGTATGAAATCATCATACTAATAGGGGTTTCACTATTAATTCCTTGTCTAATTTTTTTGGTGGGATAATGTCACCCTTCAAAAATTAATTAAATATTAGAGAATGGGTAGATACATAATCCAATAAGTCATTAGAAGTTCTAGAGTGGATGGTAAGTGTACCTTTCATCACATTATTATTGCACCCCTCATTGGAATTAGTGACTGTATAATATTTCCTCTTATCACTAGGAATAAGAGGTTACTAACATCATTCATCATCAGCAGCCTTTGGTTTTGGGAAGTGGTTATCATAACTCTCATTAACCTTACAATTGTAGCACTGAATCATGGGAGGTGCATTATGTTACAATTTTTCTCTATTTTCACCTTCAGCTAAATTCTTCCCATCTCATTAGCAATCAAGTTCTCAATAGACTTACCTACCACACATAAAATATTTGTTTGACCCTTTATTGAAATTTACTTCATACTTCTTCCAACACAGAGAGCATAAAGAAAATCACATTTTCTTCTCTTGATAGTTTTTATATTTTCCTTCAAACTCCATCATCCTTTTCTTGTCAAAACCATTAGATGGATACGTGACTCCAACCTCCATTTAAAACTTTATTGCACAATGAAAAATCTCTTCATATATTATTAAGTATCTTATGACCAAAACCCATATAAGACTTCGATTTAATACACAGAATAACCTATCAACTTTATTTTTAGTTTGGATTATAATTTCTGATGCATACCTCACAAGTCATTTGAAATTTTCCTCATAGGACCCAACTAATTCAATATCACTTTCCTCCAACTGAAGGAACTATTTCTAAATCATGGTATATGGAATATTAGAAAAAGTAATTATTGAAAAATAAGTTCTTGTACTCATCCTAATCTATGGATTCAATTACATCATGCAGCCTTTTATTCTTGATTAGTGTCTACAACTGGTCAGCTTCGCCTTCAAACTACTAATAAACTGCCAGAATGACTTTTTCATGTGCTTAAAATTGGAGAATGGATAATATATTTTCAGTAGTACTAATCCATTGTTCAGGAACAAGTGGATCAGAAGACCCTCTAAAAGATGGTGGGTGTTGCCTCATGAATGAGTCAATAGATTGTTGTTCCCTCCTTTTCTAATTTGCAATTCCACCATGATTCTTGGCTTGAGAATGCTGAGTGAGCATAGAAAGAAGAATTTACATTCTATCTCCCATTTTATTTGGTTTATTAGGAGGAAAATCATTGCATTGTTTGTCACAATAACCATTAACGTGGTTCCTTTGGGTTCCAGCTATTGACTAAAACCAAAAGCATTGGGTAAGAAATAGTTTTCATAATGAGGAACCACATCATCATAAAAAAATCAATTATAAAATTCCTAACTAATGACACCTTCCATAATCTATGACACCTTAAGTTTATGCTAGGTTATTCATAGTAATATTATAATCAAATCGTTCATAATGGTTTCTGAATAGTTTTTGAATTTCCAAAGCATATCCCCCAAGACTATCAAACTAGGTGTGCAGAAAGGCTTGTTACCATGTACCAGATTACCCTAAGTAAGGAATGAGACATATTGTTAGATTTATTACACCTAGGTCAATCTATTCTATTTCCACATAAAATTAGAGTATCCATATATGGATGTCTATATATTAAACCACTTGCTCTATCCTTTACCAAAATTCGATGATTTTTTTCCTATATTTTCTTTATCCTTAGACTTATCCTTTGCACTAACTTTTTCTCATCCTAGTTTCTAAAGGTTAAAAAATATTCACTCTAATTCCAACTATAGAGACCCTCAATTTTAAAACATTAACATTATAAAACATTAGAAGAATACTTAATGAATTATAAAAAGAGTCACACATAGACCATACTAGTCTAGTGCCTTTGGAAACACAAAAGCCTAATCATTGGTACAAAAGTGAGATACATTATCTCCCACTAGGTTATTATTGACTAGAACCCATCATAGACACATAAAAAAAATATCTTCATAACCTTAATAAGAAACAAAAAAGGTGGTGATATCAAATTATCAATAAGGGTAAATAAGGAAGACATGTAATTATAACATGAGCATAGGGGTATGAAAATTTGATCTTGAAAATATAATATCATACCTTGCATATAAAATATCATAAATATTAATCATTTAATAATGTTTTGAGGTACACAAGACATAAATCATAAGAAAATAAAGAACATAAGCCATGAAATAATTATATAGGAATAAAACATGGAGATTTTGTAGACATATAAGCATATAATATGATTTCTATAGTAGCCAAGGTATCATTTTCAATAGCTTATTAGTAGTATTTATTCACTCTCTATACCATCATGGTAGTCATGGTTCACTCCCATGTCCATATTAGTAGAATACGTTCACTTCTCATACCATCGGGGTAGTCATGGTTCACTTCCATGTCCATCTTAGTAGTCAAGGCTCACTCTTAAGACCATCTTAGTCAATCTAATTATATGTAAATATTCACCAAATGCATTTTATAGAGATTTAGGTCCCATCCATCTCATAATGAAATAAAAAATTCATGTTCCAAAAAATAACAAACCATCATATATTAACCCGTTGAATGAAATGGGAATCATAAACATGTAATCACATCATAACCTATGTAAAAAAGATACAGGTTTCATAATCCTTTTATCAAAATAATAACCTTTGAATAGAATCAGGTTTCAAAACCATATAAGTAGTGAAAGAGAAACATGTTTCATAAAAATAATGACATCAAAAAATAAACCATTGATTTAGATAATAAAAATGGAAACATTGAATCATTTTCCCAACGAGACATGAGTGACACCAATGGATGTAATATTATATGGGAAATAATTCTGAAAGATCATTTAAAAAAAATTCAGGAAAATATCATTTCTGCATTGAAAAAATATTTTTAAAACATAAAAAAAATTCAAAAATCCTTTTTATTGAACATTATTTTAAAATATCAATTGAAAATATTCTCAAAAACATTTTTTAAAATCATAATTTTTGAAATAAAACATATTTCCGACCAAATAATGAAATACTGTGAGAATTTTTTTAATAAAATATTATTAATCATATTAAGTAAAAAAGGGTGTAAAAAGGTAATAATACATGGATATATGTTTAAATAATAGAGTATAAGGAATATAATTAGTGTTCATGAGAGATAAATCAAAATATTTCATTAATGGAATCATAATCATTAACAATCACGAAAAAAATATGATATTATTTCAATAAACTATTACTACATGGTAACTTGAGATCACACACTCCATGGAGAAAAGGAAATTACATAAAGCTTATAATATCTTTAAAATAATGAGTTTAATGATATAACATTAAAAATGGAAGTATGTGTACCTTGAAATAGAATTTCAGTTTATAACAAAACATGAGTTTCAAAGAAGGAAAATTGAGACAAAACTATCTTACCAATTTGGTAACATTTGAAACACTAAACCTGTGAATAAAAGTTCATATAATGGGTATATAAATTAACATAAATTGAATAATAATAATTATATAATACATTCATGGGAAGTATATAACCCACAAAAATAAAAGAGTGGTTTCTAAATAATATATCGCATGAAAATAAAAAGTGAGCTGAAATTTCCCTTACCTTGTGTATTGAGTCTATTCGTACTCATACAAGAATCTAGTATAATAAATTTCATTATATTATTAATATTTTACATAATCACATTATTATATCTAATACCATATATGGTTTTATTATGACCTTATATTACTCAGTTTTTAACAATCATATTTTAAGTTTTCACTACAGGTAATATTTTATTTGTTCTTCGCATGTGTCTTAATTTGTTATACCTTTGATAATTATACTTATATAATTACTTATAGAATATAAATAATGATAAAAATATCATTTATATATACAGTATGTGTTTATTATAATAATATATAGAATATATAAGAATGAAATGGAAGACACCATTCATGAAGTCGGTAATCCATATGTCCGCATGAACGTTGTATCTGTTTTTATTGTCATATTGAAAGAATGAATGAAAATGATATATAAGTATAAATATATATATATATATATATCATTATTCTAGTGGAATAATTATATTATTTATATCATATAAGTTCACTAAACTCATCTTTAATACATTCCATGTAGTTTTTGAATGAATCACATCTCTTAGAGAGGTGGTAGTCCAAACTTCCTGAAATGAGATTATAATATTTACACTAAATGAAAATTTAAAAAGGTATGTGTTTTAAAAGGAATTCATAAGATTAAATAATTAATAAATATAATATAGTACATATATAAATATATTTTTCATCATAATTTACACCATGATAGGCAGTAAAGGAAAAATGAACAATCATCGTTTACTGAGGCGGTAGTTCGTCATACACATAAACAATATCTTTATTATCCATTAGATGGATGTGTGTGTAATTTTAGGTATAAAACTTATAGTTAAAACATAATAGTATATTTAAGATACTTAAATTGTAATAAAATCCTATAAGAAGTGTCTAGGAAGTGTATAATGAAAATAAAATAAAGGATTTTGAGGGAGGTTGTTACCTCTTAATCAGGTAAATCCTATTAGTTTTCACCAAAGGGATTCCTTGGAAAAAAAATTATCTAATGGGAGGATTAAAATATTAATGGATAAATGTTTCTAGACTACTTGGGTATATTGTTTCTAGTGAATAAGTTTCCTGATATGTGTGAAGAAGTGGGAGGGGAGGAGGCCTTTTTATAGTGGAGGATTAGTGGCACTCTTGTAAATATTTGAAGATAGAATTCCACCCATGTTTTTCATGTTTCAATTAGATCCAATAATGGAAAAAATATAGATACGAGAGTTTGTGGTCTAAAAATTTCTATAAAATTTCTATTTCACAAGTGTATAGGTCATTTAGGACCTTAAAATTAATGTTTAGTCCTTTATTTGGATTAATCTTACCTTTTTTTTGTAATTAATTTTAATTAATTTCACTAATATTTTTAGTTAAAACTTTAGTTAAAATTATTATAAGATATAAATTATGATTATTATAAATATTTAATTAATTTTTCTAAATTAATTTTACAAAATTGGGATAAATTAATTTAAATTTAATCCCATAGTTGGGTCAATAATGCATGTTTTTAATGTAAAAACATTCAAAAGTTTGCTATGTTTTAATATTCATTTTTAATGTGAAACTGATTTTAATGACCAAAATTTGGTTGACTGATTAAAATATGATCTAATTAATTTTATAAAAGAATTTAAAATATAATTTATCCTTATAAATATATTAGATGAAAATTTAGTTTTAAATTAAAATCCAGTGTTTTTCATAATTCATGCAAAATTGAAGTTTCTAAGAAAAATCCCAAAAATTATACCAAAGCTAAATTCAACACCCTAAATTAAAAAAATATAATTTATATTACCAAATTAAATTTCAAAATGTGTCTAAAATGTGTTCTATTATTTTTCACAAAAGGACATAAAATATAGTCTATTTGAGAAAATAGTATTTTTAAACATATAAGGACTTTACCAAAATTTATATATTTCATTATCAAATGATTTATTTATATAAAAACTTTATAAAAAATATTTTAATAGTATTTATTACAATTAATATTAAAATGTTTAATGTATAGATAATAATTATATAATTTAAATATTTATAATAAAAAATATATGTTTCATAGAAACTTAGTGTTGTGTCTAACATACGTCAATTCAGTTCCATGGGAAAGAAGTTTGTGAATTAGTTCAATAAAATATATCAATGAAAGTTAATTCATTCAAAAAAAAGTCCCTAAAAATTTCATTTGTTAAAATCTATTGAGCTTTAGAATATATTCCATATTTGACATTGGATATTTAGATACAACATCCTTCTTTTTGGGTCATGGTGGTCTATAAGCTACATATCTCTGGGTGGAGTCAATACAAAAATTTTTTATCATCAGCAAACACCCCATGTGATGAGGTTAAAATTTTCTATTTATATTCTATGAGATAAAAGTAGTCAATGGTGGTATATATTGGTATAGGATGTCTAGTATATTGGATTATATTTTTAGTATTTTTATACTCGATGTTATGATTATTTCATCATAGAGATATTAATGGATGATATTTTTTGAAAGTCTATGTATCACATATAATGGGGATATTAGTTATATAGTTGGTTTTGTGTTCTAATGAGATATAGTGCTTTTCTAGGATGTTGGATGGGGATGAGTCAGCCATGTAAATATTCTTTATAGAAGTTCTGAGCTATGTGATTCAAGTTAATGTGAACATTTTCCACCTATAATCTTTGTTTGAGGTGGTAAATTTGGCCCTCATCATAGAGAGGAAACTAAATCGGGGAAGAATATCGGGTCATATAGAATCTACTAAGGGGACCAATAGTGAATCCTTGGGTAATAAGAATCACCCATTTAATGGTTCACATGGTGGAACTAGTTGAAAAATAGACATAGTGGTGTTCTACCTCTTACACCTTAGGAAGATGGTTTAGGGGAGTGTTACAAGTGTGAAAAATCAAGTCATATACATTCTCAACATGACAATTCTATAGTTGAGTGGTGATTTTATTGTTGGATGGGGTACCTATAGAAGTGTTGTAGGAGTTATTATTAGGTATATTATGGTATAGGATCTAGAATGACATAGAGTTTAAGAGCTAGATCAGGTGTGACATAGTAGACTAGTAGCTGAAGTTCTATCGGTCATTAAAGGACATGGTAGAGGATGTTGTGCCTATAAATAGGGGCATAAACAACATCACATAAGTAAATTTTATGGGTGTAAAGATGGATCTTGGGGATGATATTTAGGCTAATTTTATATCAATGGCATTACTACTACAAATCTAGATGTTGGTCTATATAAATTTTGTAGTACAGTTTTCATATCATCTACTTTTTCATTTACTCAATTTTACATAGGTACCTCACATTATTGTATATGAGTTATTTCATGGATGTATCGGGGATAGTATTATAATATGAGTATGAAGTTATGTCAATCAATATGCCTTTAGAGATATGATGTCATAATAGTAAATGATTTCAGAAGTGTGGCATAATGGTTGGTAGTTATACATTCTTTTAGGACCTTTTCACATTATAGATTTTCAATTTTTATGTCATATTTTGAATGGATATTTTGGTTCAATATTGATTTCATATAGACTACTTTCATTGATTAAAATCATTTGTGTCTGTCAATGTTGATAGTTATGGTTATATTAAGCACTAGTATAGGTAGGAAGGTCACACGTGACCTAGCCATGAGCAGGTGGGTGGGATCATAGATTAGTTTTATACTCTCATTTTGGATGTCGAGAAATGTTATAAAATATTTATCCTATAGTTAAACAATTTCTAGATTCAATTCTGAATGATTTTTTAGTATTTCCTCCTACTTGTGATATTGAGTTCACAATTTATATTTTTATAGGTATAGGGAATATATCTATTCCACAAAAATGATGGCTCGTATAGATCATTGAGAGATGAAGTCTTATCTTGAGGTCCTCAAGGTGAGTAGGATTATAAAGATGAGTATGTCCACATAGGGAGATTGGTTTTTGTTCTCTATGAAGGTAGGTAGTTCCTTGATATTGTTTATATATTATTAGTATCTAAATTAGGTGGTAGTAAAGAACCAAGATCCACTTCACTGTATTGATGATCCATTTGATTAGTTTAGAGGGGATAAATTTTTTTCAATAATTTACAGGAGATTGGGTTATCATTAGCTGATGGTGAGACATTTATCCATTCCTCATGCTATATTTAGGATAAGGTATTACTTATTCATTTACCTTGTGATTTAATTCCATTTAATAAATGTGCTATTAGCTTTTATAGACCTACTAAACCACATTTTCAATCCTTATTTAGACTACTCTTTTATAATTATTATTGATGTCATTTTCAGGTACACTAAGATAGGGCTAGAAAAATCATGAAATTTATATATATTTTTTAATACACTTAAATAGCTTCATCCATATGCTAAGCTCTCAAATTTTCACTTATTGATCATGTGATCTTCATTGGGAATGTTACATTATAGATTTGTTTACCAGTGACCCCTAAAAATATTAAAGATATAGTTTCTTGGTAGTGACCCAAGAATGTTTCTGATATCCAAAATTTCATACTATTTTCTAGTTATTATCTAAGGTTCATACATGACTTTTACCTCTTGGTTGTGTCGATGATGACCCAGACCAATAAGGTGGTATATTTCCTCTAGTGATTTTAATTTGAGAGATCCTTGAATAAGATAAAAGGGAGGTTGATTACTATATTGATCATGACCTTACCTAGAAAAAGTAAATAGTATCTAAAATATTAGGATGTATCCTAAGTCATCCATTGATATTTTTTGATGTAATAGGGTCATATAGTAACTTAAGGGTCCTAGTTTTTTAGGTCATATGAGTGGAACTACATGAAACATGATCTTGATTTAATAGTTTTCGTGCACACCCTATAGTGTTAGCATCACTATATTTTGGGTGATAGAATTATACTGTACACTAAAAAAATATCTTGAAATAAATTTTATCACAACATGACATGAACCTTAAAAAGTGAAGGAATGTTTATTACAAACAGTCATTCAATTTTATTTTGGAATATACCCCTAGAAAGGTAATTCTATTATGGATTCCCTATGTAAGAAAAATCAAGAACACGTGGTAGTGAAATTGAGTATAAAGTGGTAGATGAAATCCCTTTTTGAAGATATGATTTTTTGTTTAATTGCATTAGGGTCAAGAAAACCTTATGTTTTGAAATATCTCCTTACCACTCCTCAGAATAGTAAAATAAATCTTGTTCTTAGACTTATATTTTCTGATGATAAGGTAAAACATATATGATGGGGATCCCCCACCAAATTTTCCTCTTAATTTTGATGTGATCCTTTATATGAATGGTTATATTATAGTCTCTATGAGCATGTATAAGTAGTTAATGAGGGACTCACATGACTTGAGATGGTTGATTCACCCAAGACATACCAATATGTACCATGATACATACACACAATATTAGTGGTTAAAATGAAGATGGTTATTTTGGGTTTTGTTACATGGTTCTCCACTATTCAATAGATGAATGAAAATCACTTGTAGATCATAGACTTCTTCCATCATAACCCATTATTGATTAGAAGTGGGATGATGTGAATAAGTATTTTGTGAGAGGGTTTCCAAGGATTCCATAATTCAGAGAATTTGTGTGTGTTATTATGGACCAATTGACTATATTTTCAAATTTTCTACCAATTCGAGAGACATTCATAGTTGAAAATCTAAAAAATCTCTATATATGAGAGATTTTATGTCACCATGGTGTTCCTCAAAGTACTATCTCTAACATGGTTGATCACATTACATTTTTCTTCTGGAAAGGGTTTTAGAATGTCTTTAACAAATATGATCCTTTGATCACAATGTACCATATTAATATAGATACATAGTCTAATAATACCATCTAAATACAAAAGGACATTCATTATGAATGCTTCCATGATTTTTATGGATCATGGTAAAACCATTTAGCACTATGAAATTTTCCTTGAGCAATAATTATCTAGAATCGATACGTATGTAACCATTTGAGGCTTTAAGTGGTTATTTTTTCTATTCATATCTATGTTTTCTTGAGACCAAAGGGTCTATAATTCTTGGGACCGAGTCTCAAGTATGATAAATCAAATAATATTTAGTTTATAAATATGTGGTTGGTGCCGGTTTAGGGAACATATAGGTCATATATTGATATAAAACACCATCCTCTAGAGTATTAGTATAATATTGAGTATTCTTGTGAATATCGTATATATTGAGATATCATCATATATGTATGTAGGGGATACTAGTTCCCAAATCCTTGGGTTAGTTCTTTATTATCAAGATAATTGGTATACTGGCATATTGGTTGTTCGTTACTTTATATTTTGGTTCCATACATGCCATGTTTCATGTGCCATATATTTAGAGATATCATCCTAACATTTTCCATGTAACCTTTACTAAAGAAATCTAACTCAAGGATGATATGTAGTTTAACAGGAGACATGTTTATATTTTATATTAGAGTTAGAAGAAATTTGTGTGGGAAAATGGTTCCTTTGGTATGTGTATAGCTGTAGAATAGTAGTATCATGGAGGATACATGGGACTGTGATACTAAAAAATGATTACAATTTCTATACTTTTTCACTGATGATGATTATTAACATTCAAGAATACAACTAAATGATGATTATTTGTATGGTGGGGAGGTTATAACTCCTCAAACTATGCGATGGATAAAACCAATTTTAATTTTTCTGAAACTCTTAAAGTTAATTATTTTGGGTCATTATTTTATTATTGAGTTCCTATGAGTGGGGGTTTGAGTTGTAATTTTTGTTTCTAATGTTCATTAGGACCTCTTAAAGGTGTTGAGGGTTTTGGTGAAAGTTAGTGATCAATTATCTAGATTTGGGTTGATGAATGGGGATATGTTTTTAATTATTTCTCCTCAAAAACCTTGTTCGAGGATGTAAGCAACATTATAGGTTTGTTTTGGAAGAAGCGTGTAGGTAACTAAAGTATTGTGGGTATTTAGGAAAAATTTGCGTATATTCTGGAGTTTCAGTGAAATTCTGGACAATTTAGTCATTGAGTTGTGGGCTATAACTAGTGAAAGTTTTAGTCTACGATTAATATAACGTGTTTGGTGGATTTATGAAATTTAGATAAGTCTAGGATCAGCATTACATCTGGGATGAGGAGTGAATATTATATATTCCTTTACCAATATTCAAAAAAGTTTGGAACCATTAGGTATTTAGTATGATAACCATTACTTATGGGGTGTGGTGACTCTTGTGTTTTATATTTCCTTGAATTTTGAAAATTATAAAGCCCATATATATTGGTTGAGATTACCTTTATGAATACATATACTAAGAATTTAGCTTGTCTGTAACCCTAACGTATGAGGTTTGATGGCCCTTACTTATGTATTATCCCATATTTTAGATAATTGTTTTCATTTACCTATTGGGTGGGGATCCTTGGGTATGAACTCCACAATAATATAGCAAAGTCCCAACCCTTTAATATTATGGGTATATTGACCATAATATATTACCTTGTTGAAAATTGGATACATGAGGAGACCTTACATATTCAGACTATTTAAATTTACATTTGGACTATGTACCCTTATGTATTATTTTCCCAAAATTTAGAAAAGTTGAAGACCGTTACATATTTTTTCTGGAAAAACCTTACACATTCCTTGTATAATACAAATTCCTTAGGTTTGGACCCATATAAATTGAAGTGTGTTGATCCCTTACATATCATGACCCTTATCAAATACATAAACATTTTCCAAAAATGATAAATAAAAAATATGATTAAATAAATAAATAGGTCTAGTATAAAATCTAAAACATGAGAGTTATTTTTTTAGTATTGATGTGTTTCCCTCTTCCAATTTCTAAATCGTTTTTGTTTAAAGGATAATTTTATTCTATTCTTCACCTAATTAGGGTGTTGTTTGTTTTCAGTGATATATTGAGGTAAATCAATCACTTTAATTTGATTTAGTCTCACTTTTTCTTCTGATTTCATACCCATATGTGGTTTATGGTTGTTTATTCCCTATTTCAGGATTTTTATTCTATTCTTAAATTTCATCCATTTAATCATGGACTATTTCTCAGTATCCATCAAAGGAGGAAACGAATAAGATCACATGAAGCCTACCAGCATCCATGAAGCATGTTTGGTTACAAATAGGTGGCTCGAACATGGTGTGTTATAACCTTAGTTGGACACCACCAATGGTTCATAGATCAGTTGACATATCCTTTCTCTAATTATCTATTCAAAATGGAGAGTTATATGTGGTTAGATTTGTTGAGTCAATAAGGTTTTCCTTATGACTTTTCTATTCCTTCTTGTTTTGAAAATCAAAAACACCTTATCTTTAAGGAAAATCACTTTTATAAGAAAAATCGCTTTTATAACGAAAACTACTTTTATAAGGAAAATAGCTTTTATAAGGAAAATTGCTTTTATAAGGAAATTTGCTTTTATAAGGAAAATTGATTTTATAAGGAAGATCACTTTTGTAAGAAAAATTATCCTTATCATATTTTCATCCATATATTTCTTAAGTATAAGATTCTGATTCATTTCTATATTCTCAAAATTATTTGAAACTTTGATATGAAGCATTCTGTTTTAGGTTCCGAATTCTGGATGAGAACTTTAATGAAGTCTCACTCTGAATTCCAGATGAGAACTGTAATGAATTTTTATTCCTAATTCCGGATACGAACTCTGATAAAGTTATAATTCTAATTCTGGATATGAATTCTCATTACGAATTCTGATGACGAATTCTCATTACGAATTCTGATGATGAATTCTCATTACGAATTCTGATGATGAATTCTCATTATGAATTCTGATGACAAATTCTCATTCCGAATTCTCATTCCGAATTCACCTATTAAACAGAATCTGATCATCTTTTCTTTATACACTCCAAATTTATTTAGACTCTGAATATTATTTTTGTTAGACTCCAAACTTTCATTCTTCTTACACTTTCATAATTTGTCTACTCTTTGACATTCTGTTTACACTCCGAACCTTCACTCTGAACTTTTGTGTTAAACTTAAAATTATGTCGTACATTCTGTTACACTTTCTTTGTTATAAAACTATGTCTTCTATTCAGTTATAAACTAACCGTTTTTTAAGTTACACGTGTACAGGTCCCTCTGATTTTTAAGGAAAATAGGACCATTGGAAAGGAGGCCGAACATGCCTATAAATAGGAGCTCATTTGAAAGAGCTCATAACAATGACATAGAAGTTGATCGATCTAGAGACCACACGCTGCTAAGGTGATTTCTAGAGAGAGAAATCTTTTCATGCATTGTGCGTACTGAACCGCTCGTTCAGTTTTTGCTTCGTGCGACTCCGAATGTTGGTGATTACATTCGAGGACTTCCGGGGATAGGAATACAGAGGTGCTAACTACTTTGAAGTTCGAGGGCTTCCTTTATGAGGAATACATAGGTTGCCAACTACCTAGAAGTTGAGGGCTTGCAGGGATAGCAAGACAGAGACTCCGATCTTCGTATCGAGGGCATACCCTGGTGTGGGTAAGATAGACTAGCTTGAAAGTATAAATCAAGGGACCTTTATCCAAGGTTGTTGGATACCCTTCTCTTTGGGTTAAAAGACTTATATCTTGTTACTTGTAGTTTTACTACTTGTTTGTTTTCCACTGCATTTTGTATTGTAAGGAAAGTATAACATTCTTATACTTCCTTACTTGTACTCTGTTTCATTTAGATTCTATACGCTTTAAGATAGAATCTCATATTGTAATTTTTTAGTTAAGTTTCAATTTCCGGAACCATATTTCCGGAACCTACTTTCAGAATCTCTTTCCAGTCTTAAGCAAGTACATAGAACTTGAAGTTTATAACTTCATTCTTTATTCCAAGTTTTCATTTGGTGTTAGAGGTGTTGTGAATTTTTTTAGTTTAACTTTGTTAAACATAGCTCTTTCCTTTGTTTAAGGAAAACATAGTTATTCGTAACTAACTTTAAAGGTTCCAAAGGAATTTTTAAAGTATACAATTCACCCCCCCCCCCCCCCCACCTCTTGTATATTGGGAATCTACATCATTATTTCGATCCTACAATTGGTATCAGATCAAGGTATCTGAAATACTTGTACTCACGTATAAGTTTTTCTTGCTCACTTTATCATTCCGAATTTTCCCATTCCGAACTTTCCCATTCTGAACTTTCTCATTCCAAACTTTTTTATTACGAACCTTTTTTATACTAACAAGTTTGTGTGCCAAAGGTTATTTTAAGTATGGAAGTAATTAATGTTGGTTCCATTGATAATCTAAATCCTACAAGACCACCAATCTTTGATTGAAATGACTATGAGTATTGGAGGGATCGAATGAATAATTTTGTTATCAACACTGGAGTGGACAACTTTGTTGTGCTTACTGGTGATTATAAAATTCCTGATAAGGAAGTTAGAACTTTTACTAACTAGGAAAAGAAAGATTATCAACTCAATTATAAGTTACGCAATACTTTACTATGTTCAATGACTAGAAATATATATAGCCAAATTTCTTCTTGTGAATCAGCTAATTGTATCTAGAAGAAGTTAGAGGTTACACACTTTGGAACTTCTAAAGTGATTGAAACTGGGAGAGCTATGCTTAGAGCTGAATACCATGGCTTCAATTTTCCTTATGTTGAACCAATTTGTAAATTTCAATAGAGATTTATGACTATAGTCAATAGCTTACAGTCTATGGGAGAGAAAGGTTTAGATGATGAAGCACTTGTGGATAAGATAATAGATATTATGCCCAATGAGTGGGAATCCAAAAGAACTGCTATAGATGAGAATATGAAGGTCACTCAAATTTCTCTTGATGAGTTATTTGGAACTCTTCTCTAAAATGAAACCAGAATGAAGAGAGATGCTGACAATATCAAGAAGAAAAATGGAAATTGTAATGTTGCTTTTACAACAACATCAAATCAAATGAAAGCCAAGACTCCAAAGAGAGTAACCAGATCTAAGTCTAAGAAAGTTATTTTCCAATCCGAATCTAGTGAGAGTGAAGTCTCTAAAAATGAGTTAGAAAATCTTGCTCGTAGGATGAACAAGATGGCTGGCCAAAGAAATTTTTAATCCAAGTATAAGAAAAAGGACAGGAAAGATATGAAATATGGAGAAGTTACTTGTTATGAATGCAAGAGAGCTGGACATATTAGACCAGATTGCCCTTTGCTCAAAAAGAAAGAAAGGAAAGAAAGGAATTCAGACAGGAACAGAAAGAAGTATTATAAAGCCAAAGCTAAGAAAGTTTTGAAATCTAATGATACCTGGAGTGCCAGTGGTGGTGACTCTTCAGATGAATCTTTTGATTATGAATCTTCAGGACTGAAGAATCTTGGTCTTATAGCCAGACTACCTATTGATAATCATTGTTTTATGGCTAAGGTACGAAATGCTGAATCATTGACCAATGTATCTTTAAATTCTAATGATAGAAAGTACTATAACTCTTCTGATGAATAATCCTCTTCTGATGAAGATAATACTTTACCTACTTATGAAGAAGTTTCTAGGTTTGTTAAACTTCTTGAAATTGAGAATTCCAAACTCAATAAAAAACTTGATAAGGAAAACTCTAGGAATTCTATTCTTACGAAGGAGATATCAGATCTTTCTAAAGATCTTGATAAGAAAAATGCTGATTTTGAAAGTATTTCAAAAGATCTTGAGGAAGTAAGTTCTGAGAAGAACCAACTTTCTAAAGAGTTAGAAAAAGTAATTTCTAATAAAAATTTTTTCGAGCCTAACTCTAGTTCTAAAACTAATGTTTTTTAGGATAAAAACTTGGTTATAAAACTCAAGTTTGAAATTTTTTCCTTAAATAATTGTTTATCAAATTTTACCCATGGTAAGGAAAATTTTGATAAAATGTATTCCCAAATACGACCTTTAAGAAATAAATCCGGATTTGGTTATACCCATGCAAAACCAATTTTTAGTAACAATTATTTTGTTCCTCAAAGTGCCCCATTTTGTACCAAGTGTCAATGTGGTGGTCACTGGGCAAAGAATTGTTCCTTAAAAAAACCCAGTCTTTAGGATTTCACAAAGCATACTTTTCTAAGAAGATGTGGGTACCTAAAATTTTTTTATCTAGAAATCTCGGATCCAAACAAGTTTGGATTCTAAAAGTCTAATTATCTTCTTGATTTCAGAAAAATAAAGAGAGTACCATCAACAATACATGGTACATGGATAGTGGATGTTCCCGGCACATGACTGGTAACAAAAGCTATTTTGAAAAGATTATCAAAATGAAAGGAGGAAAGGTAACTTTCAGAGATAATGCTAAGGGAGAGATTGTTGGTATTGGTAATATTGTTCTTCTAGGTAAAACCTCGATTTCAAATGTTCTTTTTGTTAAGGGTCTTAAGCACAACCTCATTAGCATAAGTCAGTTACGTGATGAAGGGTACCTTGTGAATTTTAGGAATGATAAGTGCTTAGTTCACAATTCCAAGGAAGAATTTATTCTCTCAGCCAATAGGCAAGAGAATGTTTACACCTTAAATTTAGAAGACCTTAGAAGCCAAGATTTACCTTGCCTAAGTGAAATGGAATATCATTATTGGTTATGGAATAGAATACTAGGTCACTGTAACCTTAGAAACTTATGTAAACTCTCTAAGAAGAAACTAGTTAAGGATCTACCGGAGCTTAGATTTGATTCTTCTAAAGTTTGTGATCCTTTTCAATATGGAAAGAAACATA
This sequence comes from Viscum album, assembly GCA_963277665.1. Classification (NCBI taxonomy): domain Eukaryota; kingdom Viridiplantae; phylum Streptophyta; class Magnoliopsida; order Santalales; family Viscaceae; genus Viscum; species Viscum album. The sequence continues at coordinate 367,125,408 of OY728137.1, forward strand.
AATCTAGTTTTAAATCAATCGGTGAAGTCTCAACAACTGATGCATTACAGTTAGTGCACATGGATCTTTTTGGTCCAACACAAACTGGAAGTATTGGAGGAAAATACTATGTGTTTTTTCTAGTTGATTATTACACTAGATTTACTTAGGTTTATTTTCTAGCAAAGAAGTCTGTAGTTTTTTATTATTTCAAAAGTTTTAGAGCTCAAGTTAAAAATGAGAAAAACCTTCCATTGAAAACTATTCATAGTGATCATGGAGGAGAATTTCAAAATTCTGATTTTGAAACTTTTTGTAGTAGAAAAGGTATTACTCACAATTTTTTAGCACCTAGAACTCTTCAACAAAATGGTGTAGTTGAAAGAAGAAATATAATTCTTCAAGAGATAACTAGAACCATGTTGAGTGAATATTCTATATCTAGACATTTCTGGGCTGAAGTTGTAAGTACTGCTTGCTATACTATAAATCGAGTTTTGATTAGACCTTTTCTTAATAAAATCCCTTATGAGTTATGGAGTGGTAGAAAACCAAGACTATACTACTTCAAGGTTTTTGGTTGTAAGGTGTTCATTTTGAATACTAAAGATAACCTACATAAATTCGCACCAAAATCTGATGAAGGAATTTTATTAGGTTATTCCACAACTTCTAAGTCTAATAGAGTATTTAATAAAAATACTTGTACTGTTGAAGAAACAGTACATGTAAAATTTGATGAGTCTAATCCTTTTGTTTTAAAACTATCCCAGCCTACATCCTCGGATGTGTTTTCAAAAACTGATTATCATCCTTTGATAGAAGATCCTTCTGATAAAGAAAATGTTCAAGAAGATACTTCTGAAACATTTACCCCAGAAGATTTTCTACCCTATGTTGATAAACAGGATTTTCAAAACCCAAATCAGGTGTTTCTTAAGAATCATCCCAGTGATAGTATCATTGGTGATGTAAATCAACCTATAAGGACTAGAAGTTCCTTAAGAAATGAAGTAGAACATCTAGCATTTCTTTCCCAATTAGATCCAAAAAGCACTGATGAATCTTTAGGTGATGATGTTTGGATCAAAGCCATGCAAGATGAACCAAATGAATTTGAAAGGAATAAAGTCTGGACTTTGGTTGAAAGACCTAAGGAAACTTCTGTTATTGGAGTAAAATGGGTTTTCAGAAACAAATGTGATGAAAATGGAGTCATAGTTAGAAGTAAAGCTAGACTTTTTGCTAAAGGATATAATCAACAAGAGGGAATAGACTATGAAGAAACCTATGCTCCAGTAGCTAGACTTGAATCTATCTGTATTCTGCTTGCCTTTGCAGCATTCTTTAATTTTAAACTTTTCCAAATGGATGTGAAATGTGCTTTTCTTAACGGTTATGTTCAAGAGGAAGTTTTTGTTGAACAAACTCCTAGCTTTGAAGATACAAAACATCATGATCGTGTTTTTAGACTTACCAAAGCTCTGTATGGTCTTAAACAAGCCCCACAAGCATGGTATGATAGACTCACTGGATTTTTACTTCAAAATAACTATGTTAAGGGAAATGCGTATCCAACCCTTTTTATAAAGAAAGATAAGAAAAATGTTTTTATTATTCAAATTTATGTTGATTACATCATATTTGGTTCAACTCAGCAATCTTTAACCAACTCTTTTGAAAGTCTAATGAAATATGAGTTTGAAATGAGTTTGATGGGTGAGTTAACGTTTTTCCTTGGTTTTCAAATTTCTCAAAAACCAGAAGGAACCTACATATCTCAACATAAGTATATTAATGATCTTCTCAAAAAGTATGGTTATGACAACACTAGGAGTATAAGTACTCCCATTGGTACCTCAATCTCTTTAGATCTTGATGAAGCTGGTAAACCAGTAGATCAAACATCTTTTAGAGGTATGATAGGAAGTTTACTTTACTTAACAGCTAGTCGACCAGACTTAATGTTCTCAGTATTCTTATGTGCAAGATATCAATCCAATCCTAAGGAATCTCACTTAAAGTCAGTAAAAAGAATTTTTCGCTACCTTAAGGGAACCATGGATATTAGATTATTTTATACTTCTGGAAATAATTTTGTTCTAAAAATATTTTCTGATGCTGACTTTGGTGGATGTAGAATGGATAGAAAGAGTACATTTGGAACTTGTTATTTCTTAGGAGATTCATTAGTTTCTTGGTCCTACAAGAAGCAACATTCTGTAGCACTCTCCACTACTGAAGTCGAATATGTAGCAGTTGGAAGTTGTTGTGCTCAAGTGTTGTGGATGCAACACACACTCACATACTATGGCCTGAGTTTTACTAAAACTCAAATTTTTTGTGATAACACAAGTACCATTGCCTTAAGTAAGAACCCTTCACATCACTCTCATGCAAAACACATAGATATTAGGCATCACTTTCTTAGGGATCACACACTAAAAGGAGATATTATTCTTCAGTTTATCGGAACGCAAGATCAACTTGCTGATATTTTCACAAAATCTTTGCCTTCTGATAGATTTGAATACATTAAACATAAGTTAGGAATGATAACCATAAGGTAATCTTTCTTAATTAACTTTATATTGAAAAAATCTCCTTACAGTAATAAACTCCTTTTCATAGGGGGAGTACATTTGATTGTTAGAGTAACTAAATTTTTCAAAGTTAGTTTTTCAAACTTTTCAGAACTAAAATTCCGGAATGGAGATTTCCGGAACTGAAATTTTCCAAATTGGATATTTTCGAAAAGAAAACTTCTAGAATGGAAATTTTTGTATTGAAAACTTCCAGAATGGAAAATTTCATACTAGTATTTCCATAACGATATTTTCGTATCGAGACTTTCATAATGAGTTTTTCGTTTTCAAACTTTTCTAATAGAATTTTCATGCTGAAAATCTTGTAATGTTTTTTCTTTTTCTTTGTTAAGTTTTTCATAGTGATTTTTGCGAACCATGTCTTTTCGTAATAAATATTTTTCTTAGTTTTTTTACCCATTACGGATAAACCTCCTAAGCCAATCTGAAAGGTATGATTTCCTTACTAAAGTTTTCGTAATCATACTTTACTTGCTAATATTTTCTTATATTTTTTTTAGGATTATAGTTTTTCTTAAATCATTGTTTTAATAAAAACCTCAAAAGATCATATTCAAGTTTTCTTGAGAATTGGTTTTCAACCATTAGATCTGATCTCAGCTTGTCACAACCGTTCGATCAACCGAGGAAGTTGAACCATCTTCTCGTTGCCTACATAAAGGGGACCCCAAATGGTTGTTCTACATCGGTTTTCAAGCTCCAGTGTCCCGAAGCTCTGCCTCTATGTTTTAAGACTATTCCGAAATTCAGCAATCTCCGTTCCGAACTTCTCAGAGGTCTTCAAATCCAAATGTTTGTGGAAGTAGCTTCTCAAGACATGTCTTCCTCTAAGCCGATTTCGAATTGGTTAGTATATAGATAAAGTTTGGTTCATCCTGATTTCTTCAACAAGTATGATTCTCTTATATCCAAAAACATTAATCTTAACGGATGGGAAGATGTTGTTGTATCTAAGCCCGGAAATTAAGATGAAGTATTTTCGGATTTGCTTATAGAATTCTATGAGACAGTTTCCTTCTATAAGGAAGATGTCAGGGACAAATTATCGTTTAAGTCTTATGGAAAGACTTATAAGCTTTCTTATGCCAAGGCAGCCAGCTTGGTAGGTCTGAACAATGAAGGAGAAGTCGAGTTCATTTCTCATATTTTTTCGGATTCAAAGGGAAGCTTCGACAAGGAAAAGGCTTTGGAAACTCTCAGACTGTCAGATGATAAGGCTCTAAAGATTTCTTCTCTGTCTACAAATTTCCGGATTCTAGAATTATGGGTACAAGGCCTTATCGTACCGAGAAAGGGTGACAAAGATAGTCTGAAGAAGAGTGAGATTTATATTCTAGATTTTCTGATAAATCTGAGGAAGTTTAATCTGATGAAACACATTCTTATTACCCTTGAGAATGTTAAGAAAGGTAATCTGAGAGCTCAAATCATAATGTATCTAGCAATCCTCTCAAAGTTGATAGTTTGGTGCCTTGAGTCTTTCAAGGAGGCTTGCAAGTCTATGCCAAGAGTTTGCAAGATTATGTTGGTGAGTGATGGTACTCTCAAAAGGATGGATGTAGCCTTCGACAAGAAGACTGGTCAGTTTGTTGATTTACCTGCTCAAGAAGAAATGGTTCCGAAAGTTGTTGAACCTGAATCCTCTAAGCCAGTGAGGAAGAGAAAGTTGAAAGAAGTTGAAGTTGAAGCAGAGAATCCCAAATCTAAGGAAGTTCATTCCGCACCTCCAAAACCAAAGAAGAAGAAATCTTACCCAGATGAGGTAGTTGCTAAGTGGAGGGAAATCAAAGAGAATAGAGTGCAAGGGAAGCCTCATTTTGGCTTGGATCCTGCGAAGGCTAAGTCCTTGAAGGAAAGAATAGTGGATGAGCTAGAAAAACAAGCGAAAGAAAAGAATCTCAAGAAGAATATGTCTGAAGCTGAGGTGGTTCAGACTTTGTTAAAGTTTACTGAGATGGCCTCTGGAAACATTCCCGTTCCGAGATATTTTTATTTGGAATCTCTACCTGAGACTCCAGGAAGAAACTTTGTCGCTCCGGAAGAGGCAGTTGCTAAGCATGTTGAGCAGATTGAACAAGTAGAAGAGCTAGAAGTAGTTGCTGAAGGTAGTGGTGAGACCGGAGATATTTTGAAGAAATTAGATGATTATAAGGGGACACCTTCGGAACATTTGTCACTCCGAACCTCAAAAGCTGAGTCTTCTATGTTAGTCACTCTAGGGAAGGATGAGGAGAAAGGAGAACAAGAAGTATCTTATCATGCAGAGGAAGAATAACTTCTACATGATATTTATCAAATGGAGAATGTAAAGGATGGTGCTCAAAAAGATTTTGATGATGAAGACAATGTTGTTCAAGTGTCTGACAGTGAAAAGAGAACTCCGGAATAGGAATCTATTCTAAAAAAGGATAAGGGAAAGCAACTTGTTGTTGATACCCCGAGCTCCGTGGTTGTAAATAAAAGGGAAGTTGGTGATTCTTCTAAGAAGAAGGTTGAACTTTTTGAAGAAGAAAATTCTCCAAGCAAAGTCTCGGATTCAGAGTCATCTTCGTTGGGGCATGACTTTGTTGTTCAGTCTTTCAAGAATTTGGTGGGTACTATTCTGACTTTCTCAAGTATTGATTCAAGATGCCAGATGCTTCAACATTCTTTGAATCAGAAAACAGACTCTGTATCCATGGTTATGGACAAATGTGTTGAGATTGAGGCTCAGTTGAAAACTTTCTTTGTCGGATATGAAGCCCACAAAAGATCTTGCAAGAGGATGACTAGTTGGTCGAGGAATACTGTAGAAGAGATAAGGCTCTTTAATTAATTCCAATATAATGTGAAGGATTCCTTTGAGACAGAAGACAGGAAGATAAATGAACTTACTTCATCCTTTGAAGAAAAGTTGACAGATGAAAAGAATTTCCGGATTCAAGAATTCAGAGATCTGAATGGGAAGCTGAATTCTGTTTCTCAAAACTGGAAGTATGAAAGGGATCATCGGATTGAGTTTGAAGAAAAGTTTTTAAATCAAGAACAAATCTTGAAGGATCGGGAAGAAAAGCTTCAGGCTCAGGAAGAAAAGCTTCAAGCCCATGAAGAAAAGATTGAAGCTCAAAATTCAAGAATTTTTGTGTTAGAGAAGCAAGCCGAGGAAGACCACAAAGACTTGAAGAAGATAAAGACTATTCTTAAGTGTCTCATGGCGAAGGAAAAGGATCCAAAATAGACAGATCCGATCGTTTTTGTATCTAAATTTCTTTGTTTTTGAACTTCCAAACTTAATGGAAATTGTGCTTGCTCATCTCTTTTGTTGTTGCTACTAATCTTTTCAGGTACTTTGTTATATTTTCCATTCCCTTGAATTCTTTTTGAAAATCACAAAGGGGGAGAAGGAAAAGAACCCTAATAAAAGGGGAAAAAGAATCTTAACAAAGGGTGATAAAGAAAACAAACTCTAATAGAGTTTATCTAAGGGGGAGTTTTTCATTAAAGAAGACATTCTTATTCTTGATGAAATATCATTCCGGAAATCTAGAATATGATCCTTAGAGTTTCAAAGCCTAAGGGGGAGTTAGTCATATTCATCCACATTCATAAGCAAAGGGAGATAAGCCTTAATGTTTTCTTTCTTCTTAGACTTTCTTTTTCGTAAGGATGTTTGTGATTTCCAAAAAGGGGGAGATTGTTGATTCAATAAGGTTTTCCTTATGGATTTTCTATTCCTTCTTATTTTGAAAATCACAAACACCTTATCTTTAAGGAAAATCTCTTTTATAAGGAAAACTGCTTTTATAAGGAAAATCGCTTTTATAAGGAAAATTGCTTTTATAAGGAAAATCGCTTTTATAAGGAAAATTACTTTTATAAGGAAAATTTATTTTATAAGGAAGATCGCTTTTGTAAGAAAAATTATCCTTATCATATTTTCATCCATATATTTCTTAAGTATAGGATTCGGATTCATTTCTATATTCTCAGAATTATTTGAAACTTTGATATGAAGCATTATGTTTTAGGTTCCGAATTCTAGATGAGAACTCTAATGAAGTTTCACTCCGAATTCCAGATGATAACTGTAATGAAGTTTTATTCCAAATTCCGGATACGAACTCTGATAAAGTTCTAATCCGAATTATGGATATGAATTCTCATTAAGAATTCTCATTACGAATTCTGATGACAAATTCTCATTACGAATTCTGATGACGAATTCTCATTACGAATTCTGATAACGAATTCTCATTCTGAATTCTCATTCCGAATTCACCTATTAAACAGAATCTGATCATCTTTGCTTTATACACTCCGAATTTATTTAGACTTCGAATATTATTTTTGTTAGACTCCAAACTTTCATTTTTCTTACACTTTCATAATTTGTCTACTCTTTGACATTCTGTTTACACTCCGAACTTTTGTGTTAAACTTAAAACGATGTCGTACATTCTGTTACACTTGATTTGTTATAAAACGATGTCATATATTCTATTATAAACTAACCGTTGGTTAAGTTACACGTGTACAGGTCCCTCTTATTTTTAAGGAAAATATGACTGTTGGAAAGGAGGCCGACCTTGCCTATAAATAGGAGCTCATTTGAAAGAACTCATAACAACGATATAGAAGTTGATCGATCTAGAGACCACACGCTGCTAAGGTGATTTCTAGAGAGAGAAATCTTTTCATGCCTTGTGTGTACTGAACCGCTTGTTCAGTTTTTGCTTCATGCGACTCCGAATGTTGGTGATTACATTCGAGGACTTTCGGGGATAGGAAAACAGAGGTGCCGACTACCTTGAAGTTCGAGGGCTTCCTTGCTGAGGAAGACAAAGGTTTCCAACTACCTAGAAGTTGAGGGATTGCGGGGATAGCAAGACAGAGACTCCGATCTTCGTATCGAGGGCTTACCCTAGTGTGGCTAAGACAGACTTGCTTGAAAGTATAAATCAAGGGACCTTTATCCAAGGTTGTTGGATACCCTTCTCTTTGGGTTAAAAGACTTATATCTTGTTACTTGTAGTTTTACTACTTGTTTGTTTTTCACTTCATTTAGTATTGTAAGGAAAGTATAACTTTCTTATACTTCCTTACTTTTAATCTGTTTCATTTAGATTCTATACGCTTTAAGATAGAATCTCATATTGTAATTTTTTAGTTAAGTTTCAATTTCTGAAACCATATTTCCAGAACCTACTTTTAGAATCACTTTCCAGTCTTAAGAAAGTACATAGAACTTTAAGTTTATAACTTCATTCTTTATTCCAAGTTTTCATTTGGTGTTAGAGGTGTTGTGAATTTGTTTAGTTTAACTTTGTTAAACTTAGCTCTTTCCTTTGTTTAAGGAAAACATAGTTATTCGTAACTAACTTTAAAGGTTCCAAAGAAATTTTTAAAGTATACAATTCACCCCCCCCCCTCTTATATATTGAGAATCTACATCATTATTTTAATCCTATAAGATTATTTTTTGAAATGAAAACTCGTTTGGTGAGATTCTCGGTTTTTCTGGTTGCCTTGTCCCATACATCACTTTCACCCAATCAAGAGGGTTCAATCCATTTTTTCATAAAGTTTTGAATCGAAATCCACTAAATATTTTCAAAAATATCAAATTAGTCTCCAAACTGGATAAATTGATTTTTATGAGATCAACCTCAGGTGACCTCTCGGTCAATAGATATTGTTCGGTGAATAAAATGAAGTACATGTAGGAGGAATAGAATAAAATCACATGATGTAATGGAATTAACTCTATGTTCCACTTATTATTCTTGTGATTTAATAACAATATTGTTCATAAAGATGAAAAGGTCTGGGAAAAACTCATCTCGTTGGCATCTAGATGCTTGTGTTGTAAAAATCACATTGAGGAATCAACTACACACCTCTTCTTTGAGAGTGATTGGGTAGAAGATTTCTATTGTTCCCTAGGTGACTCGATTAGCATTGATGTTTGAGGCAGAAATTAAGATTTTATTCATGAATGATTTAGGGAGGTAGGTAATAGTGTGCATGAACAAAAGGTAAGAACACCACTCCTATTGGCCAGTTGATGGATAATCTCAAATGCTATAAATTTATGTTTTTATAAATTTATACAAATCTATTAGATGAGAATGGCAGTAAAATCTAAAATATATGTGGAATAATTGATCCTACTTTGTAATGGTTGGATGGTTCTTCATTGCTTATAAGGATCATGGTTGGCACATCCATTTTATTTACTCAACAGAATTTGAACCAGTAGTGAAGATGGGTGAGAATGAGAACCTCAAACAGTGGTTATAAACTCAACATGGAAGGATTTTTTACGTCAGGCCTCGTGCGTGGGGGGGTTTAGGACTGTCATGGACAAGTGATTATTTATATTACTAAAGGCTTTGGACAGGGGGACTCTCTTATAGTGCAAAAAATGGAATTGCTAAAGGGAATTGAATTGTGAATTTTACACAAAATTATACTGGACTCAGGGGATACTGATTCAAAGGTAATTCTATTATCACTACATGGGTAGTTAAAAATTTCATGGTCAATTACATATCTCATTTTAAAATGAAGAAGGCTCCTTGAATCCTGGGTGATTATTTATCATACATGGAATGGTGGAAATAAATTAGCATACTACCTGACTTCCCAGGTGTCTAACATGATTATGTGCTCTGCATTTTCCATATTGGATTTATTCCCTCTGACTATGATAGTTTATTCTAAGTATATTCTCTTGGAATCCATTATTTTAGACCATTGTGACTTGTTTTATTGGGCCTTACTCGGATTTCAATAAAAATTTAACATTGGATGGATGGATGGTGTCTCTTGAGGTACACTATGAGAACCCATCAATATAGGTGTTCATCAAAGGCATTTAATATAAGAACCCAAGTATCACCCATTTCATGGTGTGAAGTTATAACCATCTGATCCTATACATGGTACAGTACATAGGGAATGAGGTATCACTTTAAGAATGGTAGAGTATAATTTCCCTCCAGTCCCATCCACGTTAATCCATTAGGGAACTAGGAATCACTCACGAGGTGACATAAACGCATCAACCCAGTGATCCCTTCCAAGGTATTTTATAAAAGAATCCATTTATCACCCCCATCATGTTTTAATTCAATTTTAAACTTATCATAACAATTCATGGTGCTCCCTTCCAAGGTTTTTTCAGTCAAAACCTATATACCACCTTCAACATGACATAAAGGGTGATCATGGTTAGTATTTAACCCATACTGTTAAACATTTCACTAAATTCAGTTTTTTCTACTCATTTCATAAAAAAATCAAGCTATAAACAATAAAAAAAATAGTGCCTAAGAACATGGCCTTCCATTATACCTTTATTATATTCAAATTTAATTTCATTTTAGGGTCCAAATCAATACACATAAATTGTTTGTTCAATTAAATTCCATGGTGTATGTTTTATAGCCTTTAAAAGCCACACACCCTAAAGGGGGGATTGCGTCAAGCTAGGCATCATCCAATGATAGAATTTGTTTGTGAGGGATACCCTAACAAAGGATTTACCTTTTAATTTAAATAATTTTACATTATGGAGGTTTATTATGGAAAATTTGGTGAACAAGATTATATACAATAATACAAACATTGAGAATTAATGGAAAAAAATAACTAGAACACCTACCTTAAATGGGTAGTACTATCCTCATCTTTTGATGTCCTTTATCATGGGATATAATGGATGAAATCAAAGAAATAAATGAATACAATAAAATTTGTCATATTATCTAACCTATAAATGGAATTCATGAGGGTGTGATATAAAGGAGAAATGAAATGAAGGGGGTTAATTAACTTATCATTATCTATCCAATGCAGCTAATGGGGAGAAATTCCGAGTCTACACGAGGAACCAAGCATATGTCCTAGCTTTGATAGAGGAAGGATGTACTAATAAAGAAGGATTATTTTTTTCATTAAAATTTTATAACAAATTATGGGTAAGTTAAAATGAAGGAGTTTAAAAGGAGAATTCACCCATGTTTAAAGGGTATAGGGTTTGGTTCCATAGTTAGGCCAAACTGTGTTCCATCCATGCACAAGCACTACCTAAGTTCCACTAAGAATGATGGTAAGCCACACGGTTTTGAAAGAAATATGTATAGCCCATGAACCCCTCCATTGACCCTTTATATCACATCGTACAATTTACCTAAACTGTGTAGCCTCCGGTTCATGGTTTAGAAAAACCGTGCGACCCATCGATTTTTTCTAAAATCCAAGGATTCGGAATCTGAATAAGTCTTAGACACTCCCAAATGTTCATTTTTTATATTGGGAACTTCAATAAGTATAATTATAATGGATTAAACTAAAGTTTAAAAGGATGGATACCTCACATGAAATTTTGGGATCTTATATCCTTAAGACAAATCTAGTACAGAGGTGGGACTTCCACCTGGTTGGATATATTTAAAAGAGGATATGGGATACAATCATGAGATATTTGAACATCATCTATAATCTATTGAGATGATTGTGGATAAATTACTAAATGAGATGGTTAATAATGACCCATCGCACCATGAATAGTTGAAAAAGATGGCCATGGATACTCGGACACTAGTCTTATCCCTACAATATGACACTTCATGACATGGTCGATGCTCTTGTCCTACCAATATCGAATAGAATATTTTTTATTATTAACGGTATGGGATGTCTTTAACATTATGTGACATAAGAATTTTTATGTCCAATACATGGTGTTGTAAATTTAGGCATGGGTTTTCTTTTGATCTATTCCTTCATCATATTTTTTCTATAATTTTATTATACATTATTTAAGGAAACAAAATCAAGGTATATTTCTTTTAATCTCTTTAATTAATTGATATATTTACTTAAATATTTAAAAAATATCAATTTAATATATTCAATCATTGTTTGAATCATCTTAAAATTTATATCTTTAATCATTTGTTTATTATTTTCAATTTTTAATGATTATTTTTAAGAAAAGAAAATTTTAATGGATTTTCATTAATTTAAAAATTTATCAACTTTAGATTTATTTAATTATTTTTTTGTCTTAAATGTTTTTGATATAATTTCTCTATCACTTGAATTCATTAATCAATTTCATATGTTTAGATCATGATATCATTGATCAATTTATCTATTTTTTTAGAATATTCAATTGGTTAGTTATTTGATTCTCTCTCTTATGTGAGTTTTTTTGTTAGTTTCACTGTTGATTTACATGCCTTTAGTGTCCCATTTTACATTCAAGGTAATTAATTAATTTATTGGAATCCTAATAATTTTAAATAAAACATGTTTCTAAAGATAAAACCTTATTTCTATAAAAAAAAAATCTAGCATTATAAAATCCTTTTTATTCTCTAGTAATATTAAAAATTCAATTTCAAAGCCTATTGGTGTTCAATTTATGGTACGTAAATTCTATTTTGAATGGTGGAATCTTTTTACTATTTGAAATTTTATTTTAAAATCTATTTTTGTGGTAATCTTGGATCCAATTATTTTAAAAGAATTTTTTCTCTTGGTATTCATTTAACATATATTATGGTCTCTTGTGATTTTAATTCTATAATTTATGGAGATTCAAGTATCTTTTTATCACTAAATCTATTCCTATAGAGACCCTCATTTTAGAATAATTCATCCTCATGTTAAAATTTCAAATTTATCCTTCTTTTTAAAATGTTCCAATGGGTTTATTTGCCCGCAATTTTTTAACATTATTATTTAATGTTTTAAAAATTGTAATGTATTGTTTTTAGTTTTAGAAGATTTAAGTTTTCCAATTAATAAAATTTATTTTAGTATTGAATCTTCTTGATTCAATATTATGGGTTTTGAAATTTTCATTTCCATTTTTCCTCACTTATCTTTTGAAAATCATCTTATTCTGAATGTTTTTACTTTATTTATTTAACTCTCATTTATGATCATTGTTATAATTATAATACAATATAAGGGGGTGAAATTAATGGTATGATTTACCTAATACTTTTTTAAACTTATTTTAAGAATAATATTATAAAATCCAAGGAATGGTTTTATTTTTCAAATAGTTTCAAATCTTTTTCAAACTGCTTTAATTTCAATAATTTTCATATTTTTTGTTTTATATCATCATAGGGGGATATATTTTTTGACATCAATGTAACTTTTTGATTTTTTGGGGGAAAATGTATTAGTTTAAAAATAATCTTGACATGTTTCAATTATTTTTGAAAATTTAATGGTTTTAAAATTTAATTATACTTAAATTTTTAATGTTTAATGATTTTCACTTTTTGATAATCACAAATTGGGAAATGTTTTTAATTTTAATTCATAATTAAATCAATCTTGAATTAAATTCATAAATTTATTTTTAAATTATTAAAAATTACTGGTTGAATTTCATTATAAAATATTGAATGTTGTTTCAGATACAATCATTGGAATTTCATCATGTCTATCTTTATATTTATTAATTCCTCAACTTTTGTAATCTTATAAAATTAGGATAATTCTGTGAATCACTCTATTATATGGTTTTAATGATAAAAAACATAAATTTGTTTGAAGTTTTTTCATTTTTATGAATTTCGGGGTTTATATTTTATACATTTTACTATGGGGTTGTCGAACCAAATAGTGGACTCAAGAGAAGTATATAAGATGGTTTGGGAGTCCTCCAACTAAAAGTTCTTGTGGTAACCTAATAGACCACACCTGGTGGATGAGGGAACATAAATAGAACACTATTTATATCCTGGTGCTACTGGCTAGCTGGTCATCACATCAACTATCTGGTGGCACTGAAACAGACTCAAAACTAGCCATTGGTGGGGGCCCCATATACCTTAACTCAACTCCTAATTACTCTCTCCAACTCTAATAGTGTCTATAACATTACTAAATAAATTTAAGGCTAAAAATTCAACAGAAGACATATTTTTATGATTTAGTTTCTTTTAATTTCATATTAGATCTCCATTTTGTTACATTTATTCATTCTCTTGCTCTGGTCAACTCTTTTCTTATATCCTCCCACACTCTCCTATTCTAACTCTAGTTTGAGGATTGTGAGTGTGCATAAAAGTTATTTCATATGTGAAGTATCTTTTTTTATTTTCTTCGGTGATCAAATCCATTGACTGTGAGGTGGATAAGTAATTACTACCTTAATATTAATGGGATATTGGTTTCTATCCACAACAAATAAAAGGCTACCAAATTATCCAAGTTTCTTACTATACCAACTAAAATGAAATGGTAATAATTCTTTAAATGTTTTACTTAGTTACAATTAAATTATAGGGTTTAAATGAAAATCTCTCAAGAATCTTAAGGGAAGGATGCATAGGGGTCAGTTTTTAGATTATCATCAAAATCCTTTTCGAAACTCTTGAGCCTTGTCTTTCAAATTTATATTTTTATCTTAACTCTACTAATTTTAGTTTATATGTTTATTTATTTTAACTAATATATTATATGTTATAATATATAAAAAATTGATAAGGTCATTCACCCCCTGTCTTTTCATATCAAATCTATCCAATAAAATTTACATCAATATAATTTTATAAACAAAATTGAATATCTTGACATATTGTGGTTTTCCCTTAAATCCCACTCAATGGTATTCTTTAATATTGGTATTTTTTATAACATAGTAATCTTATGAGTTATTTCCTAATTATATTGGTGATTTATTTTTTCATCTATTCTATCTTCTAAAAACTTTAAAACTCATCGATTCTCTACATGCATTCTCATCTTCTAGTAAACTGTATTTTATAAATTTAACTCAACTTAGATCATTTTTTTGGTGTATAACTAAAGATATTTTCATCTAATGGATGAATGACATAGAATTAATAGATTTAATTATTCTAAATATCTTAGTGATTTATGTTTCTTAGATGATTCTTCTAGATAATTTTAGTTTTATGATAAACTTGCCCCAGTGTTTATCTCTTAGATACTTTCCAAAATCTCCTTCTAGAGTTTAATATCTTCAAATCATCTATTGTGCCTCTAATGATCTCTATAATACATACATTTTTTTGAGATTTATCTTATATATATCTTTTGATAAACTCATATTCAAATCCTTTAATCGACTCATCTTTCCCCTTCTTATGTTTTTCATATTATGCTATTTGTTATTTAAGAAACATAAAATTCTTCGACTGTAAATCATTGCATGTTTCCTCCATCATGTTTTTTTAGTTTTGATGAGGTCATAAATTCTATTTCTATTTTTTCCCTTGAAATCGCAATTTTTTTTTCAGGAAGTCCTTTTAGATTTCCATCCATTTCAACCTTCTTTCGGTAACCAAGATTTCACCTTCTTCTAGAAATTTATTATTCACCTTCTTTATAAAATGCTTATTTAACCCTCAAATATTATAAATTTTTTCCTTTGAACAAATTAATATAGAATCATGAATTGATTGGTGTGATCATGATTTTTCATACATTGAATATTAGTTAAGCAATGTTAGACTAAATAATTCTTACTTATTCAAAGAAACAAATTTTACCTTAAATTATTTATTAAAAGTCTCCAAAAACACATATTTATAACAAAGGAAACAAAAAATACATTATGTATTAAAATATCCCTCTTTATGGATATTGTCAATATCTCTACATATCCTCAAATTTAATAAATGTGATACTTCTCTTTCTGACTTATTAAAAATAAAATGTAAATGGAAACATAATGGTCTTCTCATGTTTAATATTAAAAAAAATTATCCTCATAATTATTATAAATTTAAAGAGATGGTTGATTTCACATGGTTCTTAATAATGAACCTTTAATTAATCTACTATATATATATAGGTAACCATAGTTTATAAAATAAGATAAATATAACCAATGATGTTTATATTTTATATAAATACACTCACATTTGATACCACACTTTGAAACTGTAAATTTCCTTTTAGGGGATGCTTATAATCATATTTATCAATGAAATGAAAAATCATGCTCACTATTCAATAAACATATCAAAACACTCATTAAAAATATAAACAACTCCCCATTTATCTCATCTTTTCATCAACTAAACAACCCCCCTTAATTAATACATTTGGTAAAAAGGATGATAGTGTGATTGGTATACCTCATATTTAATAGATATATAATGTTTCCATAAGATAATACCTCTTAATTAGTCATTTATTAATTTGGATTCTCCTCAAGGGGGACTCTCAATTTCAATTATTCATTGTATTTTTGAAAACTCCATGAGGGTTCATTCTTATTAATGTCCTACCTTTGGAATCCTTAATTGTCTTCTTTAATACCATATATTTTCTTTCAAAAACATATAAAATAATAGGGAATAAGAAGATACCACTTTATAATTTAGAATCAACATTCTGGTTGATAATTTTTTATAAACCTAAGCCATTCTTTCCTCCTGACAAAAATTTCAACATGTTTCTTTCACATATTGATTTCATGTACTTTTTGCCTATGTAATGTAGTTTTCACCTTATAAGTCAAGGAAATTTTGAAATCACCGCTTAGGGATGACTCTTGAAGAAAATAAACCTTATCATCTAACACCATTATGTTTTCTTATCCATTATCTTTTGTATTAGGTTTTATAATTTTCTTAGCCCTGCCCAGTTGGTCAAGCCAAATGAGCACACACTCTTTCTTTAGTCTCACTGTTTATTGATGATTTTCACAATATTTATTATTATAACTATAATAACATGAATTTTCCTATACATTCATCTAAATTTTCTTACCTTTTACTGTATAAGAAACATCACATTGAACACTAGTCATGCGATCTTCAACATTGTGACCTACTAATCAAAACCTATCACAAAAATCCTTAAAATTAATAAATTTATTTTTCATAGGAATATTATATTATCATCTATTCATAGTTTATTTTATCTTGAAATTAGTCATTATTTTCTCAAATTAAATACCCATTGGTTCGTTCTTATTTCCTAGTAAATACATATTGAACCAAAGATATAGTATTTATAGCCATACATTCTATAACACCAGAAAAAAAACACCTAAGTTGTGATTGCTTATCATGATTATCAATCTATGTAGAATTTTTTGAGGATTTCATGCCAAGATATAAGACTTATTTTTTAATTATGGTAATGATTTCAAAGAATCATTTATTCCACTCTTAGGTATGATATAATTTCTTTTATTTTCCTTAAATTGAACCAATTTGTCCACAAATGCATTGTTATAGATAACCGACATATTTTCAATAGTTGAATGTTTAAATTGAATATAAAATTACTTAATATCTCTAAATTCAAAAGATTATACAATAACTTCTACTAATTCATTAAATTATAATCGATTCTGGTTTAACTCATGTTGAACTATGACACATATAGTTTGTATCTTAATCAACTGTTCTCGTTTTCCAACTATCTATTCTTCAAGATCACTTTCCATATTTTCCAGCTCAGTAGTCTCTAATTTAAGATACTTAATCACATCAATATAAAATTATTATTTATTTCTTAGCTCATACTTTTCATTAATAGCCTTTTTTCTCCTTCAATAATGTTTTCTTTAATTTCCTTATTTTTGTAACCTCCTCAATACTTGCTTCCATGTAACGACCCAATGTTTTTCAATGGATATTACTTTATTATAAATATGTCATTAAATCACAACATAATGAACTACTATGTTCTAAGTAACCTTTAAACATAATTTTTTTAGTTCTGTGTTTGGAATTTTGAAAATCTGACATACACGGTTGCAATCAGTAAGTTATTTGAATTCCAATAAGAAAAACCTAATTTTGGTGAATAGTAACATACCCTTATGAATAGAAACATTTCTTTATGAATAGTGATATAACCTAATGAAAATTAACCTTACATATGATAATATATATATAATATTCAACTTGAAAGTACGATATACCTATATTTTAGAATAAGTAAATGAATGGTTTTTCGTAATAAATTATGATTTTAATTAAATATTAAAATAATATTATTTAGAATTTTTTTTTTGTAAAATGGACTTCATTTTTTGATTATACATGTATAAAAATGGTTAGGGTCAATTTTTGAGATTTTTCTGAAATACTTGAATTTTTAGTGAATAGTAAAATACATTAAATTAACGTATAAATATACTATAGTGAACATCCAATTTTCCTGACATCACAAGTGATGTAAGAACCCAAATATCAAACTCAAATGAATTTATTACTGTTCTTGGTCATGTAAAACCATTCTTTTTCTGTCGAAGAAATAATAAATTAATGATTAAAAAATTACGAAAACCCTTCTCTCTTCCACAATAAAACCCCCCTTCACTCCCTCTTCTCTTCACTCCTCTCAAGACTTTTTCCTTGCCACTATTCTGACCAAATATCTCCCCAAGATCCTCCCTTACGTCTAAAAGCTCCCATCCTCTTCAAAATACTAAAGCCTCTCCCCTTAAGAAGTTCTCAAAGGAGGAAGTCTCAAGAGGTAAATTCCTCTTTCCATTTCCTTAATTTCTTTTATGTTCTTTTCTTTTTTTTTGATTCCTAACCTCCTTTCACACAAATAGTAGAATAATTATAGTAACATACATGTACTATAATTTTTCATGATAGTGGGATATTTCATTATCTTATCTCCTTTCCCCACCTTTTATTTGAAAGAAATGAATGCACAGTTTGAGATGTGCTAATTTAACCCATTCAAGGATAACAGTTTATCAATTTCTATTATTATCTTTAATTATGATCATGAAACCATTTGTGTTATGGTTGAACCAGATTATTATATATGTGATATATCCTATTTTTGGTTCTGTAATCCTTTTTTACAAATGGTATAAAGAAAAACATGTTCTTTGGAATGAAACCCACCGATTAACAAAAACGGTTGTCACTATGTTTTTATAAAATAATTCGAATTCACTCTAAGTAACCAAATTAAATTTAAAACCATGAAATATCTTGGATGTGAAATAATATAATATAACTTCAATTATGTAAAACCACTTTCATATTATATATTTATCCAAACATGAATATAAGTGAACCGACCATTAAAACCGAGTAAACAAACGAGACCAAACAATGTAATTGAATCTCATAACCAATCAAAACGGTTATAAATGAACTGAAAATGATTACTATAAACCAATTAAATATATAATAAGTTTTAGAATTATTAATTAATTAACCTAATTTGTTTATTCAGGTCATTAATAACAAGTGGAGAACACCAACAGATTTAAGGTCAGGGATCATCTCTATTTCTCTCTTAATCTATATTGTCCTCTATGCTATGCATTTTTATGTGTAATCGCAAATGATGGGGTCTATTTTTGAACCTCCTCCGTACTATCCTAATGATGTATAAGTGATGATAAACCAATTTTATCACTCATCAAGACCACTTAGGTACACCCAACACCATGCCAATAAACCGTAATGAATTCTACCCGAACCCCTTTTGTTCATTCAGGTTGCCTTATATTTATTTATATAAAAGTGGATTTATCTTATATATTTATGTAAAAATTATAAATTATGATTATTTTTACAAAATTAATTTATTAATACCCGTCTATCATTATATTTTGGGGATATACATGTTTTTTAAAAGATTCCCTCCTTAGAACTTTCTGTAAGCAAACCTATTTTAAGGGAACTTCCCAAATTTTTACCTAATTTCAAGTGTACTTTGTCCTATGTTTTAAGTAACCATTGTATTTATAAAATCAGCCTTTTTAATTATGAAAAACTTATTGTTTCTATTTGTTTTTTTATAAAATATTTCCCACTTTTTTATTTTTAAAATCTCTATAGCATTTTCCTTAAAACTGCACAAAAATGTTTTAATGCTAATGTTTCTCAAATAAATTTCTCATATTTTGTCACTTATATTTGACAACACCTTCCATGTTATATGACTATTTTACCATATGAACTTCTATGTAAGTTCTAATCCATTTCTTTCATGGACACTTTCATGATGCACTCATCAGTTGTGTTTTATGTCATGATTGTGGTACCCAATTCTTTCCATGGGTATCCTTATGTTTTTTAATGGTTAATTATGTATGATTATTTATGTGGAAAGATTATTTATGTGGAAATAATACTCATGAAAATATTGATATGGGTGCGCCCAGATAGCACTCCAATTCATTTGGAAAAGTTAAGTCTTATGATATGCGATGTGAAATGGGATTGGCTGTTATCCTTGACCCATACTAAAATGGGAAATGGGAATGGCGGTTAGACTTGACCCGTACTAATGAAATGATTTTGTTACATTTATATGATTCCATGTTTATATTATCCCATTTTTATACAATATTATTTGATATGTTCCATGCTTTGGATATCATTATGTCATTCCTCCTAACTCTCATGCTTAAGATGAATCCTTATGTTCATTCCTTTACTGGGATTTTTAGCTCATCCCTTTGTTCATGTGTTCCCCAAGGTACCCTATGCATATTTAAGGGATCAAAATAAGTTAGGACCTCTTTATAGAGATTAAATAAAGAATTTTTGTTATCCCCTTGTTTAATTTTTTATGTACCAAGTCTTCAAATACACTAGACTTAATGATCCTTGGCTTGTACTATGATGATTAATTATGCTTAAAATCATGAAATGTTATATGTAAAAGGCTTGGGTCGCTATAGTAGGTATCAGCGGATGGTCTAGTTATTTTTTAAGATTAGGAATAGATCACCTTAGTGATAACCTTAAGGATGAGACTAAGTATAAGAAAACATTCATAAATTTTGGTTAGTATTAAGTAAGTGATTTATCAAGAAAATACGTCCATGTTTGGATACGAATAGGTAGAGGAGGATCTAGCATAGAAATACTTATAATTTATATGTTTATCCTCTTATGTTTAAAGTCTTCTTTTTATGCTCAATATTTAAGTATTCAAGACCTCTAATTATACGTTCTTTTTATTAGTTAATGGAGGGAAATAAAATAACACATTCCAACCATCAATGTGATAGGAAATGTGAATATTTCCCTAATGATATGCCAGATATGATGGGAGTAGGTGCTCAAAACTTCATGGCAGTACTTTGTCAGCTATCTCGAGTTATAAATAATAACTTTAATAAGGTGGAATTCCCTCCTCCTCCAAGGAAAGAGAAAGTTTCCATAGAATCCTTCATGTGGAAAAGGCCTCCCATGTTTAGTAGATCCTCTGATCCCCTCCTCAAGGAACAATGGATTAACTTAATTTAAAAGATATTCTCCATTATCCAGTGCTCGGAAGAAGAGAAGGTGGTACTAGGAATCTATCATTTTGATGTGGAAGCTGATCAGTGGTGGACACTGATCAATAATATAATGTCCCAAGAAGAAATTGATTCCACGGATGCTGAGGAATTCAAGAGGATGTTTTTCAACAAATATTTTCCTTGAATCCTCTATCTCAAGATGGAAAGAGAGTTCCTAGAACTCAAGAAAAAGGAAGATAAGTCCATTGAGGCATATGAATAAAACATTACAAGGCTTTTAAGGTATCCCTATGGCTTCGTCACGAATACTGAAAGCAAGGTGCATCGCTTCTTTAATGGACTAAATCCAAGTCTATGAAAAGAGTTTGTGATTCAAGACTTCAATATTTATGAGGATATTTTCCGTTGTTCCCTCATGGTTAAAATTGATATTGGAGACTCCCAGTGGTCTAGTGGGCCGAGTGACAAGAAGCAGAAAATGGAGAACAACATGGATGGTTCATCAAACAAATCCCATGATGGAAAGAAGCCTGACTTTTTCACTTGAAAAAATTGTAGGAAGAAGCATCCTGGTAACTGTCTAAAGGGATCCAAGAATAGCTTCAAATGTGGAAATTTTGGTCACCTGGACAAGAACTGCCACCGGGATATGAAGAATCCCACCAATGCGAAAGAATAAAAGGTTCATGTCAACACTCAGCCTGTAATGTAGTGTTACAACTACAAGGAGCATGGTCATTATGCGAACAATTTCCCTAAGTCGAGGATTGTTGGAGGCAATCAACAAAATAATCCATGGAAATAAGTAAGAGCTTATGCTATCACTACTACTGAGGTAGAGCTTGAAAACGATGTAGTGACGGGTATGCTAGTTATTCATTTAAGAATAGTGATCATACTATTTGATTCTGGTTCTATGCATTCGTTTATGTCTAGAATGTTTAGTAAAACTATTCAAACACAACCTCAAAATTTTGAGGAAAAGTTATCTGTGAGAACATCAAATTGGGAAATCATTGTGTCTATGGTTTATAACTCCTCCCCAGTTAATTTTTATGGAGTGTACCTCCCAGAAAATCTTGTCATACTTCCTTTAGTGGTGTTTGATACTATCGTGGGCAAGGATTGTCTGTCTTTATACAAAGCCAATATCAACTTTTGGGAAAGGGAGATTACTCTTCACATCCTGAAGAACCCTCTAATTCTTTTTAAGTGTAAGGAGGAAGATGAATATCCTTTTGAATCTTCGTCTCATGTGTGGATATTTATTCCTTATGAGAAAGCATATTTAGCTCAAATGATTGAGGCAAATGAGAGAATCATGCTTGAAGACATGCTCATTATGAGGTATTATACATATGTATTCCTTGAATAGTTTCCTAGTCTTTCTTTGGACTGAGAGGTTGAGTTTTCAATTGAACTTATCCGTGGATCTCTACCTATCTCAAAGAAACCTTTCAAAATGGCCACCATAGAGCTGGATGAGCTAAAGAAGCCATTACGGGAGAATATGTAGCAGGGTTTTATACGCCAAAGCTCTTCACTATGGGGTTCTTCAGTACTATTAATCAAGAATAATGATGGATCAATGTGCCTCTATATTAATTATCATGATCTTAATAAAATCACTATAAAGAACAAATATCCCCTTCCACGAATAGATGACTTGTTCGATCAGCTTTGTGGGGCCATTTATTTCTCTAAGGTGGACCTTCGGTTGGGATATCACCAATTAAAGGTGGGAAAGTAATATATTCCAAATACTAATTTTCGATCAAGTTATGGAAACTATGAGTTCATAGTGATGCCCTTCGGACTCAGTAATGCTCCAGAAATTTTCATGGATTTAATGAATAGAGTTTTAGAGATTTCCTCAATGAATTTGTGGTAGTCTTTATTGATGATATTATGATATACTCCAAGAGCAAGGAGGAACATGAGGAGAATTTGAATACTGTGTTAAAGACTTTAGGAAGGGAGAAGTTGAATGAAAAGTACAATAAATGTGAGTTCTGGATGGAAGAAGTATCATTCTTGGGTAATGTTATCACCAGCAAAGGGATATTCGTGGACCCTTCCAAGATAAAGGAAATTAAAGAGTAGAACAAGCCAACTTCTGTAATAGAGATCCACAAATTTTTGGGTCTATCTGGGTATTATCGATGATTTGTGAAGAACTTTTCATGATTGTCAAACCCAATGACCAAGCTGACACGAAAGGGAGTAATGTTTGTCTGGACACAAGAATGTGAATAATGTTTCAAGGAGTTGAAAATGAGGCTTATCATTGCGCTAGTAATCACACTCCGTACAAGTGGATAACTCATTATGGTGTATAATGATGATTCTAAGAAGGTATTAGGTTGTGTGCTAATGAAAAATGATAGCCTATGCCTCAAGGCATTTAAAATTCCATGATCAAAACTATCCCACACATGATCTGGAGTTGGCAGAGGTGATATTTGCATTGAAAATTTGGTGGAATTATCTCTATGGGGAGAAATGTGAGATATATACTGACCAAAAGAGTCTCCAATATATATTCACATAGAAAGAGATTCATATGCACCAGCGAAGATGGATGTATCTCATCATGTATTATGACTACACAATCCACTATCATCCTGGTAAGGCAAACAAGGTGGTGGATGCTCTAAATAGAAAGGATACTGCATATTTTTCAATGATGAGAATTGAAAAGGATCTGATCTTCTTAGATTTGCAAAGGATAGACATGGGAATCATTAAGAGAGTAAAATCATTAATCCTTTCTCAAATTATTGCTCAACCATCCCTCTTGAAGAGAATAAATAATGCTCAAAGAAAATATGTGGAACTTATAAAAAGGGTGGAATCTATTAAAGAATGGAAATCCTTCAATTTCCAAATTGATGAGGAAGAAGTTGTAATATTTGTTTCACGATTATGTGTACTATCTGATCCAGAGATAAAGAATGAGCTTCTGAGTGACACACATAGCCCATCCTTCTCTATCCACATAGGGAGCACAAAGATGTATCGAGATCTCCAAGAAAACATTTACTGGGACAATATGAAAAAGGAGATTGTTGAATGCACATCAAAGTGCTTGGTATGTTAGCATGTTAAGGATGAGAGGAAAAATTATAAGGGGATGATGCAACCACTACCTATACCAGCATGGAAGTGGGAGAAAATTACCATGGAATTTGTCATTGTACTTCCATAGACTTCCAAAGGAAATAATGCTATATGGGTCGTTGTGGATTGTCTTTCAAAGACAAATCACTTTATTGTGGTTTGAGAGGAATTATCATTGGATCAACTTTCACGGATTTACGTCAAAGAAGTGGTAAGGCTGTATAGATTACCACTATCTATTGTATCTGATCTTGATCTGAGATTCACTTCGATGTTTGGGAAAAGTCTCCAGCATGCTCTAAGCACTGAACTAAACTTAAGTACAGACTATCATCCTCAAACTGAGGGCCAATATGAGAAAACTATTTAAACACTGGAAGAAAAGTTGAGGGCATGTTCTATAGAATTCAAAGGATTAGGGGACCAACATCTTCCATTGGTTGAATTGTCCAATAAAAACAATTTCTACTCGAGCATCCTAATGGAACTATATGATGCCCTTTATGTGAAAAGGCGCAAAAAACGGGCATGTAGGGATGAAGTCGGTGAGCGTAAGCTTTGAGGACCTAAAATGGTCAAAGAAATGGTGTAGAAGGTGAAAAACATTCAGTAGCATATCAAGGTATCCCAAAGTCAACATAATAGTTATGTAGATAACCGATGACGAGACCTTGAGTTCAAAGTCGGTGACATGGTATTTCTATGAATATCTCTGTGGAAGAAGGTCATGAGGTTTGGAAGGAAAGGGAAGTTAAGTCCCAGGTACATCGACCCCTTCAAGATCCTTAATTGAGCCAGAGCTGTGGCCTATCGACTGGCACTTCCACCAACCATGTCAAAAGTACATGATGTCTTTCATGTATCCCTCTTAAGGAAGTACATACCAGACCCTTCACATATACTCCCTTCAAAGGTGGTAAAGTTAGATGATGATCTTTCCTATGAGGAGCAGCCCGTGAAGATCTTGGATCCTAGAGACAAAGTTATATGCAACAAGACAACTCATCTGGTCAAGGTACTATGGTAAAACCATAAGTACGAAGAGGCAACATGGGAATTGGAAGAAGAAATAAAGGAAAAGTACCCCCACTCATTTTTGTCCTAGAATGTAAAATGAAAATTTAAGGGCGATATTTATTATGGGGGGAAGAATGTAACGGCCCAATGTTTTTCAAAGGAAATTCTATTCTTATAAATATTTCATTAAATCACAACATAATGAACTACTAAGTTATAAGTAACCTTTAAACATAAGTTTTTCACTTCTGTGTTTGAAATTTTAAAATATGACATACACGATTGCAATCAGTAATTTATTTGGAGTCCGATAAGAAAAACATAATTTTTGTGAATAGTAACATACCCTTATTAATAGTAACATACCCTTATAAAATATTTATATACCATAATAAATAGTAAGATTACATATGATAATATATAAATAATATTCAAGTTGAAAGTATGATGTACCTTATTTTAAAATAAGTAAATGAATGGTTTTTGGTAATAAATTATGATTTTAATTAAATATTAAAATAATCATATTTAGAAAATTATTTTGGAAAAATGGACTTTATTTTTGGATTCTACACATCAAAAAATGGTTAGGGTGATTTTTAGATATCTTTCTGAAATACTTGAATTTTTCGTTAATAGTAAAATACATTAATTTATCGTATAAATACACTTTAGTGAAAATCCACTATTCCTGACATCACAAGTGAAGTAAGCACCCAAATCTCAAACTCACATGCATTTATTACTATTCTTGGTCATGTAATACTTACAATTCCTTGTCTTGTGAAGAAATATTAAACTAATGATTAAAAAATTATGAAAACCCTCATCTCCTCCACTATAAAACCCCCCCTTCACTCACTCTTCTCTTCACTCCTATAAAGCCCAATTCCTTGAAAATATTCTACCCAAATATCTCCATAAGATCCTCCCCAACATCCAATATCTCCCAAACTCTTCAAAATACCAAAACCACTCCCCTTAAAAGGTTCTCAAAGGAGGAATTCTCAAGAGGTAAATTCCTCTTTCCAATTCCTTCATTTCTTTTAAGTTCTTTTGTTTTTTGTTTCAATCCTCACATACCTTCACCCAAATAGTATTATAACTCCAATAACATACCTCTACTGTAATATTTTCATGCTAATTGTATATTTCATTATCTTCTCTCCTTTCCCTTCCTTTTATTTGAATGAAATGAAAGCACCGTTTGAGATGTGCTAATTTAGCCCATTTAAGGACAACAGTGTATCAATTTATATTATTATCTTTAATTTTTATCATGAAACCATTTGTGTTATGGTTAAAAAATATTATTATATATGTAATATATCCTATTTTTGTTCATGTAATCCTTTTTTATAAATGGTATAAATCAAAACATGTTCTTTGTAATCAAACCCACCGATTAACGAAAACGGTTGTCACTATGTTTTTATATAATAATTTGACTTCACTCCAAGTAACCAAATTAAATTTATAACCATGTAATCTCTTGGATGTGCAATAATTAAATATAACTTCAATTATAAACAACCACTTTCATCTTACATGTTTATCCAAACATGAATATATGTGAACCGGTTATTAAAATAGAGTAAACAAACAAGCCCGAACAATGAAATTGAATCTCATAACCAATCAAAATGGTTATAAATGAAATTAAAATGATTATACTAAAACAATTAAATATATAATAATTTCTGGAATTATTAATTAATAAACCAAATTTGTATATTCAGGTCTTTAATAACAAGTGGAGAACACTAACAGATTTAAGGTAAGGGATCCACTCCATTTCTTTCTTAATCAAGATTGTCCTCTATGCTATGACTTTTTATGTGTAATAACAAATGATGGGGTATTTTTCGCACCTCACCATACTATCTGAATAATGTATAAGTGACGATAAACCCCTTTTATTTCTCATCATGACCTCTTAAGTACACTTGAAACCATGGCAATAAACCGTAAAAAATTCTACCCGGACCCATTTTGTTCATTCGGGTTGCCTTATCTTTCTTTATATCAAAGTGGAGTTATATTATTTGTTTATGTACATATTCTAAATTATGTTTAGTTTAAAAAAAATCATTAATTAAGACCCTTTCATCATTCTCTTTTGGGGATATACATGGTTTTTTTAATATTCCCTCCTTATAACTTTTTGATAATAAAATAAGTTTTAAAGGAACTTTCCAAATTTTTAACCAATTTAAAGTGTACTCTATCTTCCACAAACCAACTCGGGTTATCCCTGAACTGATCACTTGATCTAGTCTACGACATGACCCAAGAGGCGTTCCTGATCCTCCTGGGCTAGCGACAAGTTCCAGTGCATCAGTAGAGGACAAGTGGGAATGATTTTTCCCAATAAAAATAAATAAAGCATCGAAAAAAATAGAACAACTCAAAGTAAATAAATGATCCTAAAAAAAGAAAGACCGACAAAACACACTAACCTTGGAAAAACCAAAACTCCTTGCGACTCCAAGAGTCACTCAGCAGTCCACAACCAACTCTCACCCACAGCGAGCAAGCTCGATCCAAACCTAGAGCAAAACTAAAAACAGGAAAACACTATAGCTGTGAGTATTAAAACTCAGTAGGCGTGCCCAATAACTATTAACAATGCACTACCTTTAAACAAAGAATTTACCAATTCCAGGTTTGAACTAAATTATATATAATATTAGTTTCCACACACCCTTTCCTTTCTAAAACAAGTATCAGTCCATTGACCACTTCAATTTAAAAACAAGAATAGTGTTTGAAAGGAATAAGTACATTTCATTTTAAAACATTTTCTGTGAACAATTTAGAAATCCAAACATCAGTTATTAACCAATAGGAAAACCACACGTAGCACACAACACACACCAAGGGTAATGGAAAAAGTGGCACATAGGGGCCAGCAACCGAACTAGACCTCTCAATCATCTTCACACACAAAAAACTCTAAAGAAAACATGGGTCAAATCTAGGAGCTTGTGAACAATCCAAAACGTACTATACATGTGACTCATCCAAAAGGCATGCTCTAACTCGATGACATTATAATTCCCCAATGCTCGGTATAGGCCTTTGTGGACTAGCAGACGGGCCCAATCCCCATAGTAGTAATAAATTAGTATTCCCCTACTATGGGGCCACTAGCCAGTGCGTAATCTAAACTAGTGCAGAAATCATTCTTAGAAGATTCACTTACTATGATAGATTCCCATGTCAACACATATAATAAAAAGAGGGGTGAGTCAACAATGGAAATCAAGTAACTAGTCACGATGCACAAACATCATGCTCAACAACTCACACAATCACCGTACACAACATGATCACCCCTGAGTCACGTCAAAGAAAGTTTTTCCAAAATAATTCATTTTATTAAAGTGTCAAACATGATTTGAACATCCTTTGAAAATCACCCATCTTTCAAAAGAAACCAACACTTTCACATCACAAGTAAAACCATTTTTCAAATATACCAACACACTCTACTTTTATCAGGTGCCAAATGGGCCTTAACTAACTATGAATAAAAACACCATTTCTTAAGAGAAACCATAATGTTTGCTCACGTGTCAAAAGAAAACGTTTGACATCAAAATAAAACCACACATGAGAGTAAATGAATTATATTCAAAGGCCAAAGGGGCGTTATTTTACTATTTTTCATGTCACACCCCACTCCATATTTTATTTTATTTTTATAATTTTCTTTGGCTTTTAAAATTTTGTTGGGGTTCAGGTTGAGTCCCTGACAAAAACTTTTGAGTTATGTAAAAAATGTGTGTTTTTTTTTCAGTTTATGTCACTAGGTGTATGGATAGAGCGCGTTTTGGAAAACCCACGTGGCTTTGCCTAGGCAACGGATTGACCTGCCTGTCTTTAGAGAATTAAAATAAGTAACTTTTGTAACTTGTGGCATCATTTGTAATTTATTTTTATTTTTATTTTTATTTTTATTGTTAAAGATATTTCATCATTATTAAAAAAAATATGAATACTATTATTATTTTATTTTTACCATCATATTATTATTATTATTAAGGATTAAATAGGTGTTATTTCTTTTTTTATCTTGATATTAATAATATTATCATGTTTATAAAAACTATAACTAAAATTGTTATTATAATTATTGTTATAACATAATTATTAATATTATGTGTCTATTTAATTTTTATTTTCATTAGGAGATAGTTTTTTTAGGGTGTACATCACCCTTTAACTCCCCCCACCCACCCACATTTTTTGTAGTGTGTAGCACACTCCCCCCCCCCCCCTTGTGTTTCCTCCCACTGAATCGTACAACCCAGCCTGGTGTGCCTCCATTCCAGATCCAGTGGTCGGATGCGCTCCTCCCTGCTCTCCACCTTTGGCCAGAACCCATCATGGCGCGAAACCCTCCCCTAACCCGCACTGATCCATCCTCGCCGGCGCGACCTAGCTGGTGCACCCCAACCACACCTTCCCTGTCCGATGGGATCCCTTGTGCGCAGCAGCTTCGTCCAGCTGTGAACCTCCGACGGTCCTCATCTCCGGCATGCATGACTCGCCAGTGAAATATTCTTCCGGAGAACCTCCTCCCTTCCATCTTACCTCACGATTCCCTAGCTACCTGCCACACACAGCACCCCGACCACTTCTCCCTTTACCCACGCGACTTCCCCTTTCAGACCTCCCTCTTCGATCACTAATCTTCCCGGATCATCCCACACTGTGCATCAGATTCACTAAGGTGAGGTTATTTTTGCTCTATTAATTTTTGTTTCACAGCTGCAATTCCTTCTCTACACCACCTAGTATGGACCAGATGAACCTAGGGTTTAATTTTAACTCCAGATTCTAGTTTTCATTTGGTTTTAGGGTATGAAAAGGGTATCTTGGGACCCATTGGTAAATGTTTTGACCTCCAATTGTGAAGCTGCAATGTGTTGTTTCATCTTGGTCGATCGGCCACCGTCTTGAGGTAGGTGGTTCTGCTTATAATTATTGTTTGATGAAGGATTTTTCTGGATTAATTTATTTATCATGTTCTTAGATTATTTTGGGTGCTATGAAATTTGTTCTGTGAATATTTTGACATGTATGTGTGATGGAATTGAGTATTCTTTTAGAATTAGTTATGTTTTTCATATGGGTCTTATTGTGGGAATTCTTGGAAACATTCAATTAATTATTTTACATGTTAAAAGTATGTTTCGGTAATAATTTAATATGTGGTTGTGTTAGAAAT
The DNA here is from genome assembly GCA_963277665.1 of Viscum album. Classification (NCBI taxonomy): domain Eukaryota; kingdom Viridiplantae; phylum Streptophyta; class Magnoliopsida; order Santalales; family Viscaceae; genus Viscum; species Viscum album. Next base: position 367,155,592 of record OY728137.1, read on the forward strand.
GAATTTTTTTCTGTCAAATAAATTGTTTTGTGTCATGCGTATCATATTGTAGTGTTTCTTGAAAAGAGTTTCAGGCCTTGTTTTGGAGAGTGTGAAATGTTTTTCAAAGAAATTAAGGTGTAGGTTTACTAGAAATGTGATTTTAAGGAAAAATGTGTTATTTTTTCCTGTTGAACTTGTGCGCTTTCGAATTTAAATTCTAAATAGTTTGAGTAACGTAAAACATGTTTTGGTATGGTTGTGTTGTGCGTTCGGTTTTAAAGTAGAATTTTTATGTGAGATCAAGGGTGTTTTTGGTGTGTTGCGGGTGCATGTTTAATTATAAGGAGGGATTTTGAATAGGTTTTTGGTGTGTAAAGTTGTAGGTTTCTCTTCGGAGTTTAATAAATTTTAAAGTGGTTTATTAAATAGTGCAGATGGTTGAAAATAGGCCGAGGTGGTTCTTTTGTGTTGGTTGTTTGTTTGCATTGTTTTAGGTCTGTGTTCATGTATTTTATTTATCATTGTTGTTGTAGTGTGTTGATAAGTTTTTTCCACGGTCCTGCGATCGTTAGCTTGTGTGTTCTTGCACGCTCGTGCGAGGCGTGTCGTGTCATCAGGACTGGTCTGCGAGTCGAGGTAGGTCCCCCACTGCACTCACCATTAAATTTAGAATTTATTAATTGCCTTATGTTTTGTTAATTTTTAATAAATGGGAAAAAATATAAGATAATTAATTTTTAAATGATTATTTGGTGTAAAAAGAGCCGTTTATTTTATACATGACACTTGAAATATTTTCGTGATGAGCAGACACCCAGTAGTGAAAGAATTCTAGTTTAGACTTTAAACATAATTTATGGAATTTCAAATGTAATTCTGGTTTTAAAGATACATTATTTCATCTGAACAAGTGTTTTGGGTTTTCTTGAGAAATGAGGATTTTCTTAAAAATTGGTGAAGGCCTGTTTGGCACTTTAATAAAATAAATTGTTTTGGAAAACTCACTTTGGGGTGACTCAGAGGTGATATTTGGTGTACGTTGACTGCATGATTTGTGTGTGATGTTTGTGCTACTTGATTTACTTTGTTGACTCACCCCTTTCTTATTTATTATACGTGTTAACATGAGAACTTTTCATAGTAAGTGAATCTTCTGAGAACAATTTCTGAACTAGTTTAGATTTTGCACTGGCTAGTGGACCCTAGTACGGATGACACTCTATTAGGAGATTGGGCCCCTCAGTTAGGCCATGTATGGAAACACCGGGAATTAGGGCGTTATGACGTCATCGAGATTAGGAATGCCTTCAGGATGAGTCACATGTATAGTACATTCTGTATTGTTCATGAGCTCCAAGGTTCGACCCATGTTTTATTTAGTGTTTATTTGTATGTAGCAGATGGTTGAGAGGTCTAGTTCGGTTGCTGGCCCATGTGTGCCACTTTTTCCATTTCCCTTAGTGTGTGTTGTGTGTTGTGTGTAGTTTTCCTTTTGACTGACAACAAAAAATTTTATTTCTAAATTTTTCGCAAAAATGTTTTAAAATGAATGCACCTATTTCTCTCAAACACTAAAATTGTTTTTATATTAAAAAGGGAAATGGGATATTACTTGTTTTAGAAATTAAAGTGTGTGTGGAAACCAAAATTTTATATAATTTAGTTCAAACCTGGAATTGATAAATTCTTTATTTAATGGCATGTGCTTTGGGAATAAAATTAGTTGGGCCTACCTTCTGAGTTTTAATACTCACGCCTATAGTGTTTTCTTGTTTTTAGTTTCTGTTGCAGGTTGACTCAAGCTTGCTCACTGTGGGTGAGAGTTGGTTGTGGTTTGGTGAGCGACTCTCAGGGTCGTAAGGAGTTTTAGTCGTGGTCAGGTTAGTTTGTTGTGGCATTTGAACGGGCCTTAGTTTTCATAGCCCCCATTGTTATTTTGGTTTGTCAAGGTAGAAGGAGTAAAATTTTTGAGACTCAGGGCATACGGGTGAGAAGGACGTCATGAACCCTTTCTCGTTCCGAACCTCAGGTCACCATGAGATGTCTGGGTTGTTTGTGTCTTTTTGGTTCCTTTGACTTGTTTTATATTGGGAAATGAAATGGGAGTCGGGAAAGTGACCTCCGTGAGATCGCATGGTCTGGAAAGCCATGTGGACCCGGGGAATTTGCACAATAATTATCTCAATGATGATGGTGTGACTGATGTATAGCCGCCAACCATATGTTCGAGTCTTACATCATCACTAGTTTTCCCCTAGTGAATCATTTGAGTTTTTCTTCATTCTAAAAATTGTTTTCTACAGTTTTATTTTGGAGATTGTGGAAAGTTGAGTTTGAAATGGAAATGACCATGTTTTGATTATGTTCTTTGTTTCCTTTTTCCTTGGTGTTCACCACCACGACGGTTTTATGGATCCCCAAAGTGCAACTTTGGGTGGTGCACCTCTAGAAAATACTCTAGTTGATCAGCCTATAGACTATGTTCTGGAATTTTGGAAGTTGAACCCTCCTCTCTTTTATGGACAAGCAGATCCTCTTGAGGTAGAGGAGTGGTTGCAGAAGATTGAGAGGAAGTTCAGTTTCATTGGGTTTCTTCAGTCGTTAAAGGTGAAGTTGGCTACCTTTATGCTTGAAGGCCCAACTTGGAAATGGTGGAAGTCCGTGTCCCAGAATAATCCTTGGGAATATCTAACATGGGAGTTTTTTAAGTCATCGTTCATCCAATAACACTTCTCTGAGTTGGCGAATCTAAGGAAGAGGATGGAGTTTTGTTGTCTTTAGCAGGGTGTTGAATCGGTACTGTAATTCTATCGATGTTTCATAGACCTAGTTTCGTATGATTAGTGGTTTGTTGCGAATGATTCTGGGAAGGCTTGACAATTTGAGTCTGGACTCTGACCTGAACTGTGATCGAAATTGGAATATCTCAACCTGACCACCTTCTCGGATGTTGTCGGGCAAGCCTTTCTTGCTGAAGCTGAGCTAGTAAAAGGACTTGATATGGAGAATCCTCCCTCGGCCTTGGGAAGTAGTGCAGAGGATGGAGAGAGGAAGAATGAGAAGTTCCTTGATGTGAGTGGCTCTAATAGATGAATAAAGAGGCCTTCAGACCTTCAATAATCTTCTCCATGGCGAAATGTCGTGATATGTCACTAGTGTGGTAGGCAGGGTCACAAGAGGCCGACCTGTACAAGTTCTTCGAGACCCTGCCACACCTGTGGACGTTTGGGTCACTTGCAGCGATTCTGCCGCGGTGTTTCCAAGAAGCGTGATGGGGCTAGACGTGGCTTGTCGAAGGTCACCTCGACCCATCATCAGGAGTAGGGCAATGTTTTTCTCTTGTAGTCTTTCTTGGATGTAGTAGTCGTCTCTTGTAGCATTTTGCAGTGTTTCTTCTCTTTCAGTTGTAAGAATGGTTGTGGTTGAACCTCTTTGAAACTTTTATTTTATTGGAAGTGTGTTTGGTGAAAACTCTGATTTTTGTGTTATGTTTGGGAATTAATGAAGTCTGACTACAAGTCAGGAGATGCTTCAATCATCGGTACTCTAGCCATAGACATCGGAGTGAAGCTTGCGCGTAGTCAGGAAAACCCCAACGGTGAGGAAAGGCCTCGGTTTAATCTTTGTCTTTAGTGTGTCATGGTTCGTGTTATTCCGAGGGTATGAAGTTATTGGTGTAGAAATTACGGTAGTTTTAATACTATATCATTTGGGCCCTCCCCTTCCCTCTACTCCCCCTGTGGTGGGGCCTTTGGGCCATGCAGGAAGTCTCCGAGTTCGATTTACCTCATCAGTTCTTATGGTGGGGAGACCCACAATGGGTCTCTCAAAGTTACACCTGAAATAATTTAGAGTTAGCCCGATCCTTATGGTGGGGAGTCCATTATGGCCTCCCCATGTTAGTATTATAGTTTCTTTTCATGTATCGTCTGGTTGCGGGTGGTCTCATGCGGAACCACCGAGTCCTAAGTTCTTCCTCTTAAGTAAACGTTGGGATAGAAGTACACCCAAAAGTTCCATTCAACTAAGAGTATTGGAATAAGTGTCGGAGGTGGTTTAAGTTCATTCGTCCCTGGTTGAAATGGATGGTTTGGGTTCTGTTTGGTATTGGTTAAGGTGTTTGTGTTTTTGAGGATGAGTTATAGCTTAGCGGTTTTTAGTGTTCGTTTGGATCAATCAAATGGAGGCGTTTAAACGTTTGGGGCTGAGTGAAACTTAAGGAGTTTCACCTTTGGGTATAGATCTTGTTGTGGATTTTTGAGGGTGGAAAGAATTATGGTGGGGATAATTGTTACACCCCGCTCTATATTTTATTTTATTTTTATAATTTTCTTTGGCTTTTAAAATTTTGTTGGGGTTCGGGTTGAGTCTCGGATGAAAACTTTTGAGTTATGTCAAAAACGCGTGTTTTTTTTAGTTGACGTCATTCGGTGCATGGACAGAGCGCGTTTTGGAAACCCCGCGTGGATTCGCCTAGGAAATGGATCGATCTTTCTATCTTCAGAGAATTAAAATAAGTAACTTTTGTAACCTGTGGCATCATTTATAATTTATTTTTATTTTTATTTTTATTTTTAAAGATATTTCATTATTATTAAAACAATCTGAATAATGTTATTATTTTATTTTTACTATCATATTATTATTATTATTAAGGAAGAAATAGGTGTTATTACTTTTTTTAGCATGATATTAATAATATTATCATGTTTATTAAAACTATAACTACAATTGTTATTATAATTATTGTTATATCATAATTATTAATATTATGTGTCTATTTAATTTTTATTTTCATTAGAAGTTAGGATTTTTTAGGGTGCGCATCACCCTTTAACTCCCCCCACTTTTGTTGTAGTGTGTAGATCACCCCCCCCCCCTCGCGTTTCCCTCCCATTGAATCGTGCAACCCAGCTTGGTGCACCTCCATTCCAACTCCAGTGGCTGGATGCGCTCCTCCCTGCTCTCCACCTCCGGCCAGAACCCGTCATGGTGCGAACCCCTCCCCTAACCTGCACTGCTCCCTCCTCATCGGCACGGCCTAGCCAGTGCACCCAAACCGCGCCTCCCATGTCCGATGGGATCCCTTGTGCGCAGCAGCTCCGGCCGGCTGCAAACCTCCGGCGGCCCTCATCTTTGGTGTGTGTGACTCGCCAGTGATTTCTTCTTCTGGCGACACTCCTCCCTTCCATCTTGCTTCATGACGCCCTAGCTACCTTCCATGCGTAGTACCCCGACCACTTCTCCCTTTACCCGCGCGATTCCCCCTTTCAGACCTCCCTCTTTGATCTCTAATCTTTCCAGATCTTCCCACACTATGCATCGGATTCACTAAGGTGAGATTATTTTTTCTCTATTAATTTTTTTTCACAACTGCAATTCCTTTTCTCCACCACCTAGTATGGACTAGATGAACCTAGGTTTTAGTTTTAACTCCAAATTCAGGTTTTCATTTGGTTTTAGGGTATGCAAAGGGTATCCTGAGACACATTGGTCTATGTTTCGACCTCCAATTTTGAAGCCGTAATGTGTTGTTTCATCTCAGTTGATCCGCCATCGTATCGAGGTAGGTGGTTCTGCTTATAATTATTGTTTGATGAAGGATTTTTCTGGAATAATTTATTTAGCTTGTTCTTTGATTATTTTGGGTGGTACAAAATGTGTTTTGTGAATATTTTGACATTTATGTGTGATGGAATTGTGTCTTCTTTAAGAATTTGTTATGTTTTTCATATGGGTCTTGTTATGGGAATTCATGGAAACATTCAATTAATTATTTTATGTGTGAAAAGTATGTTTTGGTAATAATTTAATATGTGGTTGTGTTAGAAATGATTTATTTTCTTTCAAATAAATTGTTTTGTGTCATGTGTATCATGTTGTAGTGTTTATTGAAAAGAGTATCAGGCCTTGTTTTGGAGTGTGCGAAATGTTTTCCAAAGAATTTAAGGTGTAGGTGTATTAAAAATGTGGTTTGAAGGAAAAATGTGTTATTTTGTCTTGTTGAACTTGTGCGCTTTTGAATTTAAATTTTAAATAGTTTTAGTAACGGAAAACATGTTTTGGTATGGTTGTGTTGTGAATTCGGTTTTAAAGTGGCGTTTTTATGTGAAATCAAGTGTATTTTTGGTGTGTTGTGGGTGCGTGTTTAATTATAAGGAGGTATTTTGAAAAGGTTTTGTGTGTGTAAAGTCGCAGGTTTCTCTTTGGAGTTTAATAAATTCTAAAGTGTTTTATTAAATAGTGCAGATGGTGCACACTGTGTCTTAAAAATAGGCCTAGGTGGTTCTTTTTTGTTGGTTGTTCATTTGGGTTGTTTTAGGTCCATGTTCATTTATTTTATTTATCATTGTGGTTGCAACGTGTTGACAGGGTTTTTCCACAGTCCTGTGATCGTCAGCTTGTGTGTTCTTGCGTGCTCGTGTGAGGTGTGTTTCATCATCGTGACTGATTTGTGAGTCGAGGTAGGTCCCCTACTGCACTCACCTTTAAATTTAGAATTTATTAATTGCTTGATGTTTTGTTAATTTTTAATAAATGGGAAATAATATAAGATAATTAATTTTTAAATGATTATTTGGTGTAAAAAGAGACGTTTATTTTATACACGACAATTGAAATATTTTCATGATGAGCGGACACCCAGTAGTGAAAGAATGCCAGTTTGGCCTTTAAACATAATTTAAATAATTTCAAATGTAGTTCTGGTTTTAAAGATAAATGATTTCTTCTGAACAAGTGTTTTGGGTTTTCTTGAGAAATGAGGATTTTCTTAAAAATTGGTGAAGGCCCATTTGGCACTTCAATAAAATAAATTGTTTTCAAAAACTTACTTTGGGGTGACTAAGAGGTGATATTTGGTATACCTTGACTACATGATTTGTGTGTGATGTTTGTGCTACTTGATTGACTTTGTTGACTCACACCTTTCATGTTTATTATATGTGTTAACATGAGAACTTTCCATAGTAAGTGAATCTTCTGAGAACGATTGCTGCACTAGTTTAGATTACGCACTAGTTAGTGGCCCCTAGTACGGATGACACTCTGCTAGGAGATTGGGCCCCTCGGTTAGGCCATGTAGGGAAACAATGGGCGTTAGGGCATTATGACGTCATCGAGAGTAGGCATGCCTTCAGGATGAGTCACATGTATAGTACATTCTGGATTTTTCATGAGCTCCTAAGTTCAACCCATGTTTTATTTAGTGTTTATTTGTATGTGGCGGACGATTGAGAGGTCTAGTTCGGTTTTTTTCCCATGTGTGCCACTTTTTCTATTTCCCTTAGTGTGTGTTGTGTGTTGTGTGTAGTTTTCCTTTATACTAACAACAAAAATTTGGATTTCTAATTTTTTTGCAGAAATGTTTTAAAATGTAGTGCACCTATTTCTCTCAAACACTAAACATGTTTTTATATTAAAAAGGGCAATGGGTTGTCACTTGTTTTAGAAATTAAAGTGTGTGTGGAAACCAATATTTTATATAATTTATTTCAAACCTAGAATTGGTAAATTCTTTATTTAATGGTATGTGATTTGGGAATAGAATTATCCGGGCCTACCTACTGAGTTTTAATACTCACTCCTATAGTTTTTTCCTATTTTTAGTTTCTGTTGTAGGTTGACTCGAGCTTGCTCGCCGTGGGCGAGATTTGGTTATGGTTTAGTGAGTGACTCTCGGGGTTGCGAGGAGTTTTAGTCATAGTCAGGTTAGTTTTTTGTTGTTGGTCGTTCTTTCTTTTTATCGTGTTTATTTACATTGTGTTGTTCTATTTGTTTCCGTTGCTTTATTTATTTTCATTGGGAGAAATCATTCACTTCTGCTCTCTTTTGATTCCCTCGTTCTTTTCGTCAGCCCAGGAGGATCAGGAACGCCTCTCGGGCCATGTCGTGGACCGGCTCGAGTTACTGGTTCAGGGTTGACCCAGGTTGGTTCATGACAGTGCGTCAACTCGTCAAGAAAGTAATTCAAGTTCCATGTATAAAATAACCAATTTCATTTACGTAAATATTTACTCCTAAAATAATTATCTAACAATATTTATAATTTATCAAAAATTAATGAAATAACCACCAATTAATAAATTCTAAATTTAAAGGTGAGTTCAATGGGGGACCTAGATAAAATTTCATCTCAAACATGATGACGTGACACGCCTCGCATAGGCATGCAAGAACATGCAGACCGATGATCATGGTAACGGTGGATTACCCTGCCAATGTGCTGCAACAAAAGTAAAATAATCTAAAACATAGAAACACTAACCCAAAAAAACCTGAAAGTTATACATCGCAAAAATAACTAAAAACAAACATAAACATTAATTTAAAATAATCAAAAAAAGAGACAACACATACCCCACCTGAACCCCAATGCAAGAGAAACAACGCGAACCCAAACCACTCTCCTTCGGTGGCGGATGCTCGTCGCGTGCCAAATTGAGAACAAGGTGCACAGCTGGTCACCCGAACAGGGGCCGAAGGGTGTGCGAATGTGCAGTGCAAAGCTGACCACACTGGAAGGGCAGCGGCTCCCACTAGAAGGGTCGGGTAAGGGTGGTGCACATTGAAGGTGTCTGCGAGTTGGTTGAGGTGTAAGAGGGCATGGACAGGACGGTGCAAGCTGAGTGGGTGGCATGCAGACAACAGGTACGACATAGGTGTTGTGCAGGGTAGGGGATCCAAGATTATGGTGGCCAGAGTAAGGCCGGCTATAGGGATAGTCCTAGGAGGCTGTACCGAATACACGGGATAGCGAGGGGAGGGTGGTCGGAAGTTAACCGGATGGGGGAGGTCATGTTGGATGAAGCATAGTATCGGGAGGTGACGGGGTCGCTCAAGCGATGCTACAGGGAAGGAGGAGTCGCTGGGGCTAGATCGTAGCAAGGGGCGGCAAAGAACGTGCGACAGGGCAGCTGGACGGGGGCGCGTGATAGAGGTAGCCAACCCGGAGGAGGGGGCATCTGGGATGAGGCTGGACCGGGGTAGCAGGAGGGTGGTGCGGGGTCCCAGACGAGCAGGGAGGCAGTTCCAGAACAGGAGTACCAGGTGAAGGCACAGCGGATGAGGAGGGTGAGCAGGGTCGGCTGAGGAGGGGGAGGCCACGCTAGGCGGAGGCCAGGATCCTAGTGCACCATCAAGGGAGATTCAGAGCCGGCGAAGGGCTGGCAGAGGCTGTCGGAGGGCTGGTGGAGGCCTGGCAGAGGTATGGACACGAGTAAGGCTAAGAAGGCAGGAGGGGAGCGCATGGGAGGCACTGTGTAGGGGCGCGCGACTGAGGCGGAGGCAGGTTGAGGGAGTTAGTGAGGTCGGGACGCGGCAAGGTAGCAAAGGGAGGATCATTTGCGAGGCAATGGAGGGGAGAAGCAGGGGAGAGGGAATAAATGCGTGGAAGAAAAAAAAAGAGAAAGAAGAAAAAAAAGAAAAGTGAAGAAGAAATTAAATAGGATAAAATAAAATAAAATAAAAATACAAGTAAATAAATAATAATATGTAAAGTATAATAATAATAATAATAATAATAATAATAATAATAATAATCTAATAACAATAATCTAATAACAACAACAACAAAAGCAATAATAATAATAATAATAATAATAATAATAATAATCGGTCAACCGCGCAGTCTCCAGGACCGAACGCACTGTCACTACTAGCGGTGCAGTGACCACGCACCCCCCCCCCCGACCGAATGCGCGGTGACCGCTAGCAGTCTGGAGACTGCGCACTAGCCCAAAAACCATCGAAAACATCAAATCATCAAAAAAACTCAAACCCAGACCCAAAACCAACTCTTTACAAAGGCACGGGACTGAGAAAATAATAATACAATAAGCATCCATGGTCAGGGTGTGACCATTCTACCCACCACAGACACTTTCTGCCCCCAGAAAGTCACCAAGCCAACGGTTGACAAAACTTGAGTTCGTGCCCAGACAAAATCATAGAGAACCAAGAGTCTCGGGGTGACCATTCCCAATAAATGTCACACCCGACCAATTCAAGGAAACCACTGCCTGAGACTGAGGGGATAACTTTAGAGGGTTCTCCACACCATAAGAATTCACTAATATAGAAACCCTTGAAATCCGAACAAACCACCCCCAGGGGGAAAACACAGGAACTCCCAAACCAAACTTGTTCATTTTACTCACATGGACCAGACAACACACATGAGACTTTGACGGAAAGCTTGCTGCGAAACAACCCAGCAACTTGAGAATGGTAAATTAACACAACGCCTCTCATCCATTTCATGAAATGAACATTTCTCTAACAAACACAACTAAGGAAAACTCAAAATCAGAATGGGTCTATTTTCTCACGGGTCCCACACTCTTCAAAGAAACTGAACAATTTAGAAACCACACTAAGAGCAGATAAAAGCCGCTTCAATTGTGGTAGAATGAGATCATCACACCACCACAACAAGGATGATCTTATGACAACGATGAGAATAGAACAATGAAGTTTTGTATATTTTCTTCCCAAAGCTGAAAACATTATCCAGACCGAGGTTCCACACACCTTCGGCAACTCCCAACCGTGATCGAGCTTCACCCCAAGACTTGTGGTTGGGCCCCTAATGGATGAAGTGTCTCCTGCCTCACAGTCAGGAATTTTAATCTTCTGGTCTCTAACTCCTTCTGTTCGATGATTTAAACAACCACAATGGTCATGCATTTTCAAAGGGATGAAACATGATAGCTTATAATGTTTGGACTAGCCATACTAGTGGCACACAAGAGAGCGGTCTGATGAACTAGGAGCTGGTACTAACGAGGATAATTTCTTGGAGACAGGTTCCACCGGCCCGCACTCCTTTCTAGATGGAGAACCTTCACAGAAATCTACCACTATTAATCACTCCAAAAACTCTAACAACGAAGAGACATCTCATCTTTACTAGTCCAGAACAGAACCCTCAAATAACTTGTGGACGATATGAACCTTAACTACCTTGGGATTTCCCAACAACCCAAATACACAATATCTTTCCAAACTATACAACTGCCATTAACATACTTCGATTACCTCGATAAGAAGGCAACACACAAAAGAACTAGGAACTAGGCATAACACATTAACAAATTTTTTAGGCTTTCTGGGCAGCATACTCATAACCACATGAAAAACACCATTAAAACCAGAATCAATCCAAAACTCAATCAAAGAAGCAACACAAGCCAAGGGAAACATGACCATATGCCAAACATATACAAACATAAGAAAAAATCACTATCATTTTAGACAAACGATCACGTCAAATGAGTTCAAAACAAAACACAACACACTATAAACCATTAGAATGAGGAACAAGTGTATGTGCCTAACCTAGAGACATGGTGGTCAGCCATTCCCCAAGTAAGGCATAACACAAAGAGGACCTTAAACCGGGCACTAGGACTCCATATGGGTTATCATCCCATGTGAGGCTGCAAGGTGAACCGATTAGCCTCCATTGTCATCCCTCAATCCAAAACAACCAAAGATAAGAGACTCAAATCTCGGACTAACCTTGGTAACTCAGGTCTCGTCATGAGCAGTGGTGATCAGGCACCGACCCGTAACCTACCTCTTAAGCCGCGATAGTCCTAATCTCATTCTAACAGACATCCCAAATAACAAGGGACTCCTATGATACCATTTAATCATGAACCAACCCAGGTTAACCCAGAATCAATCACCCGAGCCAGTCCACGACATGACCCGAGAGGCGTTCCTGATCCTCCCAAGCTGGTGAAAAGCACCAGGGAATCAATAGAGGATAAGTGGGAATGATTTCACCCAATAAAAATAAATAAGGCAGCAGAAAAATAGAACAAAGCGAAGTAAATAAATGACCCTAAAAAGAAAGAACGACCAACAAAACACACTAACCTGGTCTCGACCAAACATCCTCGCGACTCTGAGAGTCACTCACCAGTCCACAGCCAACTCTCTCCCACAACGATCAAGGTTGATCCAAACCTGCAGCAAAACTAAAAACAAGAAAACACTATAGGAGTGAGTATTGAAACTCAGTAGGCGTTCCCAGCAAATATTCCCAATGCACTGCCTTTAAATAAAGAATTTACCAATTCCAAGTTTGAACTAAATTATATAAAATATTAGTTTCCACACACACTTTCATTTCTAAAACAAGTATTAGTTCATTTCCCTCTTTAATTTATAAACAAGTTTAATGTTTGAAAGGAATAGGTACGTTTCATTTCAAAAAGTTTTCTATAAACAATTTAGAAATCCAAACTTCAGTTATTAACCAAAAGTAAAACCACACATAACACACAAAACACACCAAGGGAAATGGAAAAAGTGTCACACAAGGGCCAACAACCAAACTGGATCTCGCAATCGTCTGCACACAAAAATAAATACTAAAGGAAACATGGGTCGAACCTAGGAGATCATGAACAATCCAGAACATGCTATACATGTTACTCATCCTGAAGGCATGCTCTAACATGATGACATCAGAATTCCCTAATGCTTGTTATAACCCTTTAGTTCCTAATCGAGGGGCCCAATCCCCATAGCAGTAATAACTCAGTATTCCCCTGCTATGGGGCCACTAACTAGTGCGTAATCTAAACTAGTGCAACAATCATTCTCAAAAGATTCACTTACAATGCCAAGTTCCCATGTCAACATGTATAATGAAAAAAGGTGTGATTCAACAAGGCCAATCAAGTAATCAGTCAGGATGCACAAACATCATGCTCAACAACTCACACAATCACTGTACATAACATGATCACCCCTGAGTCACGTTAAAGAATGTTTTTCCAAAATAAGTCGTTTTATTAAAGTGTCAAGATGGCTTTAAAAATCCTTTGAAAATCACCCATCTTTCAAAAGAAACCAATAATTTTACATCACAAGTTAAAAAAAATTCAAATATACCAACACACTCTAATTTTATCATGTTCCAAATGGGCCTTAACCAACTTTTAAGAAAAACACCATTTCTCAAGAGAAACCAGAATGTTCGATCATGTGTCAAAAGAAAAAGTTTGAAATAAAACTAAAACCACACATGAGAGTACATGAATTATGTTCAAAGGCAAAAGGGTCATTCTTGTTATATTGTGCGTCAACTCAACAAGAAAGTAATTCAAGTTCCATTCATAAAATAACCAGTTTTTTTACATCAATATTTACTCCTAAAATAATTATCTAACAATATTTATCATTTATAAAAAATTAATGAAATAACAAGAAATTAATAAATTCTAAATATAAAGGCGAGTGCAATGGGGGACCTAACTCAATTTGAAGCTCAAACACAATGACGCATCATGCCTCGCAAAGGCGCACAAGCACGCACAGACTGATGATTGCAGTAACACGGGGTTACCCTGCTAACACACTGTACAAAAGTAAAATAATCTAAAACACAAAAACACTGACCCGAAAAAAACACGACAATTAAACATCAAAAAAATAACTAGAAAAAAACATAAACATTAATTTAAAATAATCAAAACAAGAAACAACGTATACCTCACCTGAACCCCAATGCAGTAGAAATGGTGCGAACCCAAACTACATGCCTTCGGTAGCGGACGCTCGTCGTGTGCCCAATTGAGAAAAAGGTGTTCGACTGGTCACAGGAATAGGGGCCGAAGGGCATGCGGATGTGCAGTGTAAATATTCCCACACTAGAAGGGAAACGGATCCCTTTGGAAGGGTTGGGTAAGGGCGGTGCTCTCTGAAGGCGTCCGCGAGTTGGTCGAGGTGCAAGGGGGCATAGATAGGGCGGTAAAAGCTGGGTGGGTGGTGTGCATACAATAGGTGCGGCAAGGGTGATGTGCATGGCAGGAGAGCCAAGCGGCTGGTGGCCAGAGTAAGGCAAGTTGTAGGGCCAGTCAAAGGAGGTTGTGCTGGATGCACGAGATAGTGAGGGGAGGGCAGTCGGAAGCTGACCAGATAGGGGAGGTCATGCTGGACGAAGCGGAGCAGCAGGAGGTGACGGGGTCGCTCGGGTGATGCTACTGGGAAGGAGGAGTAGTTGGGGCTGGATCACAGCAGGGGGCTATAGAGGGCATGAGACATGGTGGATGGGTGGGCGCTCAATAGAGTCAGCCAACACGAAGGAGGGGGAGGCTGGGATAAGGCCAGACTGGGGTAGTAGGAGGGTGGTGCGGGGTCCCAGACGACCGGGGAGGCAGTTCCAAAATAGGAGCGCGGGGTGAAGGTGCAGCGTAGGAGGAGGGTGAGCAGGGTCAGTTGAGTAGGGGGAGGTCGTGCTAGGCAGAGGCTGAGAGCCGGGTGCACCGTTGAGGGCGAGCCAGAGCCATAGGAGGGCTGGTGGAGGCTTGGTAGAGGTCTGGACGCGAGTGAGGTAGAGAAGGCAGGAGGGGAGTTCATGGGAGGCACTGTGAAAGGGCGCGCGACAGATGCGGAGGCAGGTTGAGGGAGTCGGTGAGGCCAGGACATGGTAAGGCAACGAAGGCATGAGCAGATGTGGGGCGGCGGAGGGGAGAAGCAGGGGAGAAGAAACAAATGCTTGGAAGATATAAAAAATAGAATGAAGAAAAAAGAAAATAAAATTGAAGATGAATGTAAATAAGATAAAAAAAAGAAAAAAAAGTAAATAAATAATAATATATAAAGGATAATAATAATAATAATAATAATAATAATCTAATAACAATAATCTAATAACAACAACAACAACAAAAATAATAATAACAATAATATCAATCTAATAACAATAATCTAATAACAATAATAATAACAATAATATAAATAATAACAGTAATAACAATAACAACAACAACAAGAAGAATAATAATAATAATAATAATCGGTCAACCACGCAGTCTCCAGGACTGAATGCACGGTCGCTAATAGCGGTGCGGTGACCACGCACCCACCCGGACCGAATGCGCGGTGACCTCTAGGAGTGATGTGACTGCGCACTAGCCCAAAACCCACCGAAAATATCAAAGATTCAAAAAAATCAAACCCGAACCGAAACCCAACTCTGTCCAAAGGCACGGGACCGAGAAAATAATAAAACAATAGGCGTCTGTGGTCGGGGTGTGACACTATCCTTTGTTATAATACACCATTGTCTTTATAAAATCAGTCTTTTTATTATGAAAACCTTCTGGGTTCAATTTTGGGTTTTATATTAAAGATTTCCCTCTTTTTTATTTTTTAAAATCTCTATAGCCTTTTCCTTAAAACCTCACAAAAAAAATTTTAATGCTAGTTTTTCTCAAATACATTTCTCATATGTTGTCACTTATATTTGACACCAACTACCTTATTATATGCCTATATTAACTTATTAATTTCCATGTATGTTCTAATCCATTTCTTTCACAGACACGTTCATAATGCGCTCATTGGTTATGCTTTATGTCGGGATTGTGCTACCCAATTCTTTCCATGAGTATCTTTATGTTTATGAATGGTTTATTATGTATGATTATTTATGTGAAAAGATTATTAATGTGGAAAGAATACAGTTATTATTTAATAGTTTATTCAAATTGGTTTTAATTGGTCTTTATGTTTTAAATTTAAATGACTACTGTTATTATTATTATGGTCATTATTTTTTTTATCCGACATAATTTCCCAATTTGAATTTTAATTTCTTTACTCGGAGATTAGTTTTTTAGTTTTGTTTTAGAGGACCGATTTAAATGTTCTAATAGAAACTTAATGGACATGAAACGAGATAAAAACTTCGATACTCCATTTTTCTTTGAGGAAAAGATGTGAAATGTTAATGTTCTATACAATCTATTAAGTATTATATGATAATCAGTTTCATTATCTAAATGATCTCTGAAGTGACGGATTGCATATTCTTCAACCTCTACTTTTAACGACCCATAATTTATTTGGATTTTTTTTCTTAAATACATGGGAATTTTACGAGTCCGGGAAAATTGACGGTGCTTGATTCTGAGGCCTGGTGTTCCCAGAATCAATTTCTGAAGTTTTTTTTATGGTACGTTCAGTAAACGTATGAGTGGGATTTTATAACTTTTGAACCTGTGCTTGGAATTGAAATATGAGGGCACCGTTGAACTCGCAGCGTCGATATTCTCTTAAGAAGACTTTCACCTTGACGACAGTTGGTCGAGGATGAAGGTTAGATTTTTTGGGTTTTACGTGGGAATAATAAAATAATTTAAGTGCATGTATTAATTTATTATATTTGTTATATCCACCATGTGGATGTTGGAGGTGGGGACCGCCACACCTTAACCTCCCATGAGATGTTATGGTGGTGGGGCCCACTTGAACTCAACCTCCCTTGTGGGGATTAATTTGGTGGGGAACACCATAGTTTATAACCTCATTAACTCCCCATTAAGTGGGGAGAAACCTCATGAGCTCCCCACTTAATGGTGCCACTATGCTTCACATTAATTGTGCCAACCAATTGTTAGGAATTCTTTTTGAATTTCTTTCCAACGAAATAATATATATTATAATCTATTATTTGGAACGTCTATTCACTTTAGTGATTTGTGTGGAGGATTATTGGGAAAAAGCTCCCAACAAAGAACGCTCCTACCAACGAAGAACGACCATCGAAGAACAAAGAATGCTTCATCTGCCGATGATGGACAACTTATTCTTTGATCTCCAACCAGAATAAGGGAGGAATCGACGTCCTTGAAGAACAGCAATGATGTCGTCCTCGGCTTCTTCATCTTCTTTTCCAATGACAATGAATCTGAGGTAGGGGTTCAAGCTTTGTTAAATTGTTACGTGTTCTTCATTTTCTGTCATGGTTTAAAATTAAAAGCTGCTTGATATCACCGTAACACAGAGGGAATGGGAAAAAAAACACAACCTGACCCCTCCACCTTTATTATGGATTTTGACGCCCAACACGGAATGATTCTGGGTTGAGAATTTCTCATAAACATCGGTTACAGATCGAAAGCGGCGTCCCAAGGAGAGTGAAACTTCTTCTGGAATGAGAAACGGGCCACCGGAACTCATCGATGACCCGTGAAAGATTCACCAGTGGTCGGAACGACAAACGTCATCGGTGACGAAGAGAAGGGCAGCCGATGATCCAGCCAGCCGCATGGGCATCGGTGACGCAACTACACCACCGAAGGAGAACATCATGGCCGACAGGCCGGCCATGAAGGAAACCGGCGGTGCAGGGCTGCCGGGTCACCAGAAGGGTGCGGTGCCGTCACGCCGCACAGAAGAACAGGCCGCGACGGTGCACACGGGCGGCCGCCATGCCACCGGAGGGGCGCGATGCCATCGCACCATGCAGAGAAAGAAGTCGCGGCCAGGGGGCCGTGACGGTGGAGCAGAGGTGACCGGCTGGGACGACCACTGGCAGAGTAGACGCGGCTGGCCGCTTGGCCAGCTGGATGAGGCGGGACCCTCCTGGGTCCCGCGGTCTACCAAATAGGCACCAGGCACCTATTCCATTCGGGAGACGGGGGGCACGACACCCCCTCCCCTTATGCGGCTAGAGAGGGCCCTGCAGGCCACCACCAGCCGCTGGCCACCTAGGCCAGGCGGGCCACCCCCCGCAGGCCCTCTCGGGCCGGTCTCCCAGCGCAGGCCATGTGGGTCGTGCTACTCGCGCGCCGGGCAGCCCAGCGTGGGTGGGGCAGCCTAGCGCAGGTCGGGCCGGCCAGCGCTGGCCGGGCCACTGCTGCGGGCCGGACCAGTTCAGGCAGGCCGGCTTGGGTCGGCCCAGGCAGGGTCGGGCCAGGTCGATCAGACTAGGATGGATCCAACTCGGACCTATTTGACCCGATTTCACCTTTTCACCCATAACTTGGGCTACATGTGTCTGATTGATGAACCGTCTATGATGACGGAAATCTTGGAGAAAGATGGTTAATTTGGAATAACCCACTTGAGGTTTGGACGCAATTGGGGTATGTTCGGGTTGGGTTGAACCTAAATCCAACTGAGCCCTTGGAATAGAAATGCCAACAACTCACAGACCGGGCGTCTAATTGACGCGTCGTATGTTGCGTTGAGACCCATACGACAAGGCGAACCTTTGGGATACTTCTTCTTGGGAATTCGTGGCAGTTGATATATCAACACTTGTCTTGAGGAGAGGACCCTCCCAGAATCATGCTTACTTTGTAAGGGACCCTATGGCTAGCTACGGTCTAATGACCGTTCCTGGACCCTGTGTGGGTTCGACAGCTCCGAATACTCTTAATGGATCCTATGTGGGTTCGACAGCACTGAATACTGTTACTAGATACCATACGGGTTCAACAGCTCTGACTATTGTTCCTGGATCCTATGTGGGTTCGACAGTTTTGACTTATGTTCCTGGATCCTTGTGGGTTCGACAGAATAACTGTTCCTGGATCATGTGTGGGTTCGACAGTTCTGATTTCTGTTCATGGATCCTGTGTGCGTTCAACAGAATAAATGATTCATTGGTTACATCTGATCATCTCTATATCTCTATATAAGTTGTATACCTTTGTGAGATGAGTCATTAACTTTTGTTTTCCTCATGATTGAGATAGATTACTAGATAACTTAGGTATATGTATGGGCATATACCTAAGTGGGGTTGTCTGTTGATTTCATACCATGGGGTTTATCCTTGTTGGATTTTGTGAGACCATGAGGGTCTCGAGGTTCCTACTAAGGATCGTTATATTCACCCCTTCACGATCTATGCCTACACCTCGTTGTGTTGGATGCAGACGACGGACAATGCTAATCATGGCTTAGTGTTCGAGGATTGGACGATACCCGGAGGTGGGCCTCATGAAGAGTCGGTACCCGGAGGATACTGAAAAACGTGGTGTGTTGAGGAGGATATTTATACCTACCCTCTAGGTAGGATCCCTGGTGGATGATCTAGGAGCTGCTTTTCACCTTTCAACTATTTTGTCCTTTTTCGTTGTACTTGTACTTTATATTTGGGCTTGTATTTCCAGCCCCTTTACTTTTTAGCACTCTCTTTCTATACAATTTTACTTAGTGTTTTGTATAAAGTTGTGTGCTCTATTATGTGTGATTTCATTTATAAAGGCAATGTCTTCCCAGATTAGTAATTTACGCCCTTTGTTCTAGTCGCCAGCCCCTAGCCTATAGAAGGCAGGCTTGGGGTAATCACGGCATGGGCCCTAGGGGACGGGTCATGAAAAAATTGTATCAGAGGGAGGTTCTACCACATAACTTAGGACTCTGATCTTTTTTGTGAAGCAATAGTGTTAAGGATATTGAGTGTGGTTTTCAGTTCAGGGAATCCAGTGTTGGTGTGGCGGCTGACGTATCCATACACTAGGACCCTGACTGCTAATTTCTGACCCAGTGCATAAAAAAATTGATTGCATTTGTGTTTCAAGAGTTTTCTTAGAGATCTCTTTAGGTCATCGCACCAGGTATAACTTATTGACCATGGCACACCTTTTTTTTTCAGGATGACCCCATGCAGATAGCCAACTAGGGTTCCAGGTTTTGTATGAGATGGTATCCCTCCGAGCGATGAGGCCTCGGTGCAGGGACCTATGACAACAGAGGAACCAACGGTACCACTACCTGTTGGGCCACCGATGCCACTAGCCCCGGCAGTAGAGAGTGCATGCCGCTTGAGCTCATTGCATGAGTTCCAGCGCGAGAGGCCACCCAGGTACAGGGGCGAGACGAACCCGCAGGTAGCTGAGGATTGGCTGGAGGCTATGGTGACAGTCTTCAGACTAGTAGGGACACCAACAGACCTTATGGTGATCCTTGCCATGAGTATCCTTCAGGTAGCAGCAGACAGATGGTGGATCCTAATTCTCTAGGTGCATGATGAGGTGAAACTTCTCTAGGCAGACTTCGAGAGCCTGTTTCGGGCAGATTTTTTCCCAGCCACCCTACATACGGTGCAGATACAAGAGCTACTACATCTACAGCAGGGTGGCATGATGGTAGCTCAGTACTTATCTAGGTTCACCGACCTCTCGTGATACTCCACAAACATGGTTTGGTACCCATTATTTAGGGCCCGTACCTTTGAGTAGGGGATCAGGAGAGAGATCAAGGCTTCAATGATCTCCATCATCATCCCAACATAGGCGGGGGTGTTGGAACGAGCCCTCTTAGTAGAGAGTTTCCTTGCTGAGCAGTCACAGCAGTGAGACCCACCACAGGCATCACATAGCAGAGTCTTATGCAGTAGGCAGTAGACAGATTTCGCAGAGGTCCAAGCGGAGCAGACCATCTGGTGCATGACCTCAGAACTCGGGTTCGATTGTACATGGCACACAAGACATAGCCAGTCATTCGAGGAACATGCAGTGTTTCACATATGTAGGTCAGGGTCACATGGCTCGTGACTGTCCGACCCACTGTACAGAT
Organism: Viscum album; assembly: GCA_963277665.1. NCBI lineage: Eukaryota > Viridiplantae > Streptophyta > Magnoliopsida > Santalales > Viscaceae > Viscum > Viscum album. The sequence continues at coordinate 367,175,905 of OY728137.1, forward strand.
GATCAGAAGACAGTTGAGGGACCTCCCAGGCAGAGGTAGAGGTTCGATCCAGGTGATCTGCAGGGTGCAGGCAGACGTGGTGGAGGAGTTGGTCATGCTACTAGTGGTGGATGGAATTACGAGGTGTTACCACCACCACCACCACCAGGAGGTCCACCCTGACCGTAGGGAGCAGGTGGACAGGGGAGAGCTCAGCTCCATGTAGCATAGGCTTAAGATCAAGATGCTTCGAAGATGATTTGAGGTACAAACTCTGTCTACTCCACCATAGTTGCAATTCTTATAGACACATGTGTCAATAACTCTTTCATTGCCACTGCCCTCGCTCGGAGCTCGGAGATTCTGACAGAGACGTTGGCTTGATCCTTACGGCTAGAGATTCCTACGGGAGCAGATTCAACGATTACACACAGGTGTCAGCAGTGTGAGCTTACTCTAAAAGGTGAGAGCTTTGGTTGGGATCTCCTAGTAGCGACGTCGAGGCCTTATGACGTCATCTTGGGTATGGACTGGTTATCTACATTCCATGCTCAGATTGACTATATTACGTGCAATGTGCAGTGTGTTCACACAGATGGGACTAGGTTCACCTTCACTGGCAAGAAGGGAGCCTTTGTAGCACGGGATGGACTTACTCGGAGGAGGGTTCTGCCGATCACTCATCAGATGGCCTGCCTTACCCTCTAAACCGTAGATGTGGAGAGTCCGAGCTATCCTATAGTGGTGGATCAGTATGCAAATGTTGTCCTTGATGATGTTCCAGGACAACCTCCTCATAGAGAGGTGGACTTTTACATTGACCTGTACACCGAGAAATCACTGATATCTACACCAGCATATCGGATGGCTCCCTCTGAGCTTCGTGAGTAGTGAGTACAGCTAGAGGACTTGCAGGAGAAGGGATTCATCCGGCCTAGTGTTTCTCCCTGGGCAGCTGAGATTTTGTTTGCCAAGAAGGCAGATGGGAGCTTGAGGCATTGTGTCAACTACCATCACCTAAACCAGGTGATCATGAAGAACAAGTACCCACTATCGAGGATTGCCGACCTCTTTGATCATCTGAAGGGATCATGATGGTTCTCGAAGATAGACCTCAGATTAGGCTACCACCAGCTCAGATTTTGAGATGAGGATGTGCAGAATATGACCTTCAGGTGTCGGTATGACCACTACAAGTTCTTGGTTATGACTTTCGGCATAACCAACGTTCTAGTAGTGTTCATGGGTCTAATGAACAGAATTTTCCAGCCATACCTCGATAGATTTGTCGTAGTATTCATCAAATACATTCTGATCTACTCGACTACTGAGAAGGAGAATGCCTACCATTTTCGGGTAGTACTGGACACACTCTGAGAGCACCATCTTTATGGTAAGATTTCGAAGTGCTGGTTCTATATCCGAGAGGTTTTCTTTCTTAGACATGTCATCTCAGAGGCTGAAGTTGTAGTAGATCCAGAAATGATTGAGGTGGTACTTTCTTGGGAGCCAGACAGTAGGGTGATAGAGGTATGAAGTTTCCTAGGTTTGGCTGGATAGTACCGGAGGTTCGTACCATAATTTTCCAGAGTTGTATCACCACTATCATCCTTGACGAAGAAGGGGCAACCCTTTGTGTGTTCAGAGAGATGCCATCAGAGCTTTCAGGAGCTCCGGTAGAGGCTAAATAGTGCCCCCATCTTGAGGATTCTGAAGGATGGTGTAGGGTACGTAGTCTACTACGAAACATCAAGGACTAGACTCGAGTGTGTCCTGATGTAGGAGAGAGTAGTGATTGCGTATGGTTCTCACAAGCTAGGATAGCATGAGCTGAACTACGCCATCTATGACCTAGAGTTAGCAGCAGTGGTCTTCGCCTTGAAGATGTGGTGGCACTATCTGATGGGAAATCATTTCATAGTCTACTCTGACCACCAGAGTCTCAGGTATATCTTCTCTTAGAAGGACATGAACCTGAGACATCGGCGATGGCTTGAGTTCCTCTAGGACTATGACTTCGAGATAGTCTATACTCCTGGGAAGGGGAATGTTGCAGTAGATGCACTCAGTAGGAGATCTGGTATACAACTGCTAGAAGAGGCGACAGAGAAGCTGTCTATTTTACAGATATCCTATGTGGACTGAGATGGAGAGGTTATCCTTCATTCTCTTACATTCATTCCCCCACGTCTTCAGCGAGTCAGGGAGGCACAACATGGAGACGCTGACTATGAGACACGACGTGCTCTAACATCCACAGGGCAGACACCTGATAGATTTTCTGAAGGGGGGGAGCATGTCATCCTCTTTAGAGGATGTACTATGGTGCCAGAGTCACTTTAGGAGGAAGTGTTGAGGGAGTTCCACACATCTCCTCTAGAGGTACATCTTGGAGTGTCAAAGATGTACCAGGACCTTTGATGACAACACTGGTGGCCAAGTATGAAGAAGGCAGTAGTAGATTTTGTCTCTCGATTCCTCACTTTTAACCAAGTGAAGGTGGAGTATCAGGTACCAGAAAGCTTGGTTTATGATTTAGAGGTCCCAGAGTGGAAGTGGGATGGGATATCCATGGACTTCGTGATGGGTATTCCACGTACGTCCAGGGGACATGACTCTATCTAGGTGATCATCAACCGACTCACCAAGTCGGCCCACTTCCTACCGATTAGAGAGCAGGGTTCAGTAGAGATTTTGGGATGCCTCTACGTGTAGGATATTGTGTGGCTACATGGAGTACCTTCTTCTATTGTCTCCGATCATGATGCACAATTTACTTCTCGGCTATTGAAGGGGTTGTATGAGGCTTTTGGGACGCAACTTCGTATGAGCACCGCCTTCCATCCTTAGACGGATGGTCAGACTGAGTGGACCATTAAAACCCTCGAGGACATGATACGTGCATGTGTCCTCGACTTCGGTCACAGTTGGGAGGATCACTTACCTTTGGTGGAGTTTGCATATAACAACATATATCACTCCACCATCGGGATGGAACCTTTTCAGGCCTTGTATGTCGACATTGTAGATCTCCGTTGTGCTGGACAGACCTAGGGGAGTCAGCACTAGTGGGACCAGAGATGGTACGAGCTACCACGGAGAAGGTGCAGATCATCCAGGAGCAGATGAAGACTACACAGAGCAGACAGAAGTATTATGCTTATAGGAGACGGAGACATCTAGAGTTTGAGGATGGAGACCACGTCTTTCAATGGGTCTCACCCCAATGAGGTTTATGGAGATTTGGCCGAGGTGACAAGTTATCTCTGTGATTCATCGAACCTTTCCAGGTCCTCTGCAGAGTAGGTGAGGTGGCTTACTGCCTGGTACTTCTTCCTCAGTTTCACCAGGTGCACGACGTCTTCCATGTATCACAGCTAAGGAGATATGTGAACGACCATTCTCACATCATCAACCATGGGGAGATGGACGTCGATGATGTGGCAACTTTTACGGAGGTTCCAGTGGAGATTGAGGATCGACAGGAGTGAGTCCTTCGTGGATGGTCGATACCTCTAGTGTGCAATCATTGGAAGTACGGGAACCTCCAGGAGATCACATGGGAGCAGGAGGCTCAGATGCGTGCTCAGTACCCCCATTTATTCCATTAGTTTGAGTTATAGCTTATAGAGACGTAAATCCCTGAGGTGGGGAGAATGTAATGACCCAGAATTTCCATGGAAATTTTTTTTCTTTAATACATGGGAATTTTGCGAGTCTGCAAAAACTGACGGTGCATGATTCTGAGGCCCGATGTGCCCGAAATCAATTTCTGAAGTTTTCTTTGGGTACGTTCAGTAAACGTATGAGTAGGATTTTATAACTTTTGAACTGGTGCTTGGAATTGAAATCTGAGGGCACCATTTAACTCACAGCACCGATATTCTCTTAAGAAGACTTTCACCTCGACGACAGTTAGTTGAGGATGAAAGTTAGTTTTTTTGGGTTTTACATGGGAATAATAAAATAATTTAAGTGTATATCTTAATTTATTTTATTTTTTATATCCACCATGTAGAAGTTGGAGGTGAGTACTGTCCCACCGTAACCTCCCATGAGAGGTTATGGTGGTGGGACCCACCTGAACTCAACCTCCCATGTGAGGATTAATTTGGTGGGGACCACCCGAGGTTATAACCTCTTGAACTCCCCATTAAGTGGGGAGAAACCTCTTGATCTCCACACTTAATGGTTCCACCACCGTTCACATTAATTTTTCCAACCAAGTGTTAGAAATTATGTTGGGAAAAAATCCCTCAAGGTAACATTGCACCATTTTTGGGTTGATTGTGTTTGTTGACAAAGTAGGTTGCCATGGAGAATTGTCGAGTTCCCGAGAAGTTGTTGACAATCCATGTTGACAAAGAATGACGACAAAGGAAAGGACGATCTGGAGGTGGTACAAAAGAGCAGTACAAGGTGGCGCCGTTTCCCAGTGTTTGCCAAATTTTTGGGGTCCAAAATTTGGAGTTTGATGAGAATCGAGAAAATAGGGTTTTCATGAATATCATAATTAAATATGGCAATGGAATGAATTTCGCGAAGAGAGGCTTCATGGTTTGGATTTCACGAAGACCATAAGAATGGAGGCAGTGATTCTTCACGATTACGACAAGCTTCATGAACAGCAGAGGCTGAAGCACATCGTAGTGGTGAAGGGCTTTGCAAGGGAGCTTTGCGGTGCTGAATGAAATTGTGAGGGAGCTTCGCGGTGAAGGCGCGAAGAAATTGACGGGATGATCTGCGATTATGACGAGCTCCGCGATCAGAAAATTGTCGTGGTGCTTCGCGATTTGGACAGAATTCCGTCAGAAACTTCAGAGCTTCGCGATTTGAGATGATGTGGCGTTGACTTCACACGAAAAGTTCGAGGGTCGGTGGAATCACCTATAAATAGAGGCCGACCCCCTCAAGAGAAGTAGAGAGAATTTTTAGAGAAAATACTTTGCTCTCGTATTGCGAAGGTGGTTTGCAGAGCCAGTGTGCTTCACGAAAGAGGAGCTTCGCGGCAGCTATTGTAGCTCCGTGAAAGTTGTGAGCTCCACATTGGCTCAGTGAGCTTCGCGAGGTAAGTTGATCTGCAACGGCTTGAGCTTCGCGGGAGTGCTTCGCGAGAGTTCTTCGCGAGAGATCTTCGTGAAAAGGCAGGAGCTTCGTGAAGGCTTGTTTGAGCTTCGCGAAATTGGAAGCCTCGCGAAGTAGGGTACTTTGCGAAGGTACTTTCCAAAGGTATTTTCCCAGTGGTCAGATGAAAAGTGGTATTCATCAGTGGATGAAAGTTGGACTTCAACAGAGCATCTATAAACAGTTGAAGATGCATTATTTCATGAAAATTAAGAGACCTACAGGTCTATAAACTGTGAGTGGATCCCTTCTAAGTGCAGTGAGCATAGGAAGAGGAAGAAGGTGATCCTCTCCACCGGTAGTGAGCCAGAGAGAGAGAAATAGGGAGTGACCCTTGGGAAAGCAGTGAGCTGACCCTAAACCTTGCAAAGGCAGTGAGCCTGGGACAGAGTGACTATACCCGAACATTGTAATCCACAGCTAGTAAAGTATAGTGGAATTTGGTACGACCGGCAACCTGTCGGCGTATACTCCTTGGACGTAGCCCTTAGCGGTGAACCAAGTAAAATTGTTGTGTCCTATGCTTGCTTTACATTCTGTTTATATTATGCAATAGGAAAGAAAGAGAAGAGTGTTTTTCTTAACAACGAAACAAGATCAGAGCGGACATTCATTTTAAATTAGTCACAACCTAATTCACCCCCCCCCCTCTCAAGGTATTCATCCTTGTGGACCTAACAAATTCTTTTTGAATTTCTTTCCAATGAAATAATAGATATTATAATCTATTATTTGGCACGTCTATTCACTTTGGTGATTTCTGTGGAGGATTATTGGGAGGAAGCTCCCAACGAAGAACACTCCTCCAAATGAAGAACGACCATTGAAGAACGAAGAACGCTTCATCCACCAATGACGGATAACTTCTTCTTTGATCTCCAACCGGAACAAGGGAGGAAGTGTCGTCCTTGAAGAACGTCGATGATGTCGTCCTCAACTTCTTCATATTCTTTTCCAACAACAATGAATCCTAGGTAGGGGTTCATGATTTGTTAAATTGTTGTGTGTTCTTCATTTTCCGTCGTGGTTTAGAATTTGAAGCTGCTTAATATCACCCTAATGCGGAGGGCGTGGGCCGAACAAACACGGCCCGACCCCTCCACCTTTCTTATGGATTTTGACACCAAATGCGGAATGATTCTGGGTTGATCGTTTCTATTCAACATGGGTTAAGGATCAAAGGCTATGTCCCGAGGAGAGTGTGACTTATTCTGGAATGACAAACGGGCCACCAAAACTTGTTCGGTGACCCGTGAAAGATTCGATGGTTGTCAGAACCAGTGAACGTCACCAGCGACGAAGAGAAGGGCGACTGACGCTCTGGTCAGCCGCATGGACAAAGGCGGCCCAACCGCACCGTCGGAGGAGAATTCTGTGACCGGATGGCTATGGCGGTGCAAAAATGTCTGACATCGGGTCGACCGCGAAGGAAACCGACGGCGTAGGGCCGTTGGGTCGCTGGAAGGGCGTGGCGACATCGCACCGTGTGGAAGAAATGGATGCGGCCCCTGGACGCGACGGTGCACATGGGATACTGCCAGGCTGCCAGAGGGGCGTAGTGTCGTTGTGCCGCATAGAGGAAGAAGTTGTGGCAAGGGGGGCCGAAATGATGGATTAGAGGCGACCGGTTGGGCCGACTGCCGACGGAGCAGACGCAGCTGGTCACTCGGCCAGCCGAATGAGGTGAGACCCTCCTAGGTCCCGCGGGCTACCAAACCAGCGTCAGGCACAGGTTTTGTTCAGGAAACGGGGGGCTCGGCACCCCCCCCCCCCTACGCGGCTAGGGCAGGCCCTGCAGGGAACCGCCAGCTGTTGGCCACCCAGGCCAGGCGGGCCACCCTCGTAGGCCCTCTCGGGCCGGGATGCCTGCGTAGGCTACGAGGGCCGCGCTAACCCCGGGCTGGGCCGCCACCGCAGGCTGGACTGGTTCCGGCGGGCCGAGCCGGTTTTGGTGGGTCGGGTCGGCCCAGACCGGTTCGAGTGGGTCGGTCCGACTGGGTTAGACCCGACTCGGACCCGTTTGACCCGATTTTACCTTTTCGCCCATAACTTGGGCTACAGGTGTTCGATTGACGAACTGTCTACGGAGACGAAAATCTTTGAGAAAGATGGTTCTTTTGGAATACCCCACATAAAGTTTGGAAGAAATTGGGGTAAGGTAATGTTGTATTGAACCTAAATCCAACCGGGCCCTTGGAATGGAAATGTCAATAACTCACAGACTGAGCATCTGATTGACACGTCGTCTATTGCGTTGAGACCCCTATAACAAGGCGGACCATTGGGATACTTATTCTTGGGACTTCGTGGAAGTTGATGTATCGACACTTTTCTTGAGGAGCTAACCCTCCCGAAATCAAGCTTACTTTGTACAAGACCCTGTGGCTGGCTACGCTCTGACGGCTATTCCTGGATCCTGTGTGGGTTCGACAGCTCTGACTACTGTTCATGGATCATGTGTGGGTTTGACAGCACTAACGACCATTTCTAGATATCGTACGAGTTCTATATCTCTGACTACTATTCTTGGATCCTGTGTGGGTTGGATAGTTCTGACTTCTATTCCTGAATCCTATGTGGGTTTGACAGAATAACTGTTCCTGGATCCTGTGTAGGTTCAAGAGTTCTGATTTCTATTCCTGGATCCTGTGTGGGTTTGACAGAATAGTTGATTCAGTGGCTACATATGATCATCTCTATATCATTACATAAGTTGTGTACCTGTGTGAGATGAGTCAGTAACTTGTGTTTTCCTCATGATTGAGATGGATTACTAGATAACTTAGGTATATGTATGGGCATATACCTAAGTGGGGTTATCTGTTGATTTCATACCTTATGGTTTATCCTTGTTGGATTTTGTGAGACCTTGTGGATCTCGGGGTCCCTTCTGAGTATCATTATAATCACCTAGGCATTGTCTATGCCTGACCTCATTATATTGGATGCAGACGAAGGACAACGCTGACTAAGGCTGAGTGTACGAGGACTGAACGATAACCTAAGGTGGACCTCATTACGAGTCTATACCCGGAGGAGACTGATGAACGTGGTGTGTTGAGGAGGCTATCTGTACCTACCCTTTAGGTAGGATCTATGGTGGACGATCCCGGGTCTGATTTTCACCTTTCAACCGTTTTTTACTTTTTATTTGTACTTGTACTTTACAGTTGGGCTTGTATTTCCGGTCCATTTACTTTTCATCACTCTCTTGTTATACAGTTTTACATAGTGTTTTGTATCGATCTATGTGCTCTGTTGTGTGTGATATCAGTTATAAAGGCAATTCCTTCCCAATTTAGGGATTTATGCCTTTGGTGCTAGTCGCTAGCCCCTGGCCTATAGAAGGTGGGCTTGGGGTAGTCACAACACAGGCCCCGGGGGACGGGTTGTGACACTACTACCTTAATGAGAGAATTCAATCTAATTCATGAGAATCGATAAATATTTTTTATTCTTCTTAATCATCTCCATTTGGTTACTTGAGTCTGTAACACTACTTAATAACTTTAATTAATCACTCAATTTTTCTATTTATGCTTTTATATAGGAAATCAATTTTTATTCTCTTTATCAGGTTGTGAATCCCAAATTCCAAAGTCATGATTGTTTGGGTTGTGACTCTCATAGAAAAGTTATTGTCTTTATGTAATATCTATACTAAAAAAGGGTCTTGTAATTGGTTTATGATTCCTCCTCAAAAATAAATTTAGTGCACATGTATCTCTCTCCGATTAGATAAGAATAAGACTAGACTTGGTCCACTTTGGACAGAACTTGTATAAAAATCTATGTTATCTTTATTTAATTTCCACTTGCTAACTAACTCTAAAAAGTAACATTAATAATTAAATTAAATAATGAATTTATTTTATTAACATATTTCATCTGGTTTATCCCCCCCCCCCCTTAAGACAATATTTTGTTACACTATCCTACCCAACAATTGGTATCAATGGTCATTCCTTTTTTAATTATCCAATACATCTATATATTTTTTTGTTTGTATATAATTATTCTAACCTTTTACAAGACCTCACAGTATAAGTAAACAATATTTAAGATGGATGAACTAAATTCAAATGATGCACGGATTCCTCATAATCTACCTCACTTTATTGGTAATGATTACAGCTACTAGAGATCCCAAATAGAGTTATATCTCATGAAATAAATCCTAGAACACTGCTTCATCATGGAAAAATAGTACACACTATTTGAAGTTTACCATGGTACATTTACCCAAAATGATGTTGCTATGTTTGTTTTAAATTACAAAGGTGTTAATATTTTATATTGTGTGATTAATATAAGCATGTTTAGTCATTTCTTGTAAGATAACTCAAATGATTTGGAATAATATTTAAGTCACTCACCTTATCTCAATAAAATGATTCAAATTAAGATTAAAAAGCTTTGAGCTGAGTACCAAGACATTAATATGGGATAAGATTATGGTGAAATCAAATGTTCCACTAATTCACAATCATTATAATAGAATGAATTCACTTGGAGAAGATTTGGAAAACCCATTACTTATCGAATGAGTCCTAAAATCACTTCTAAAGAAATAGAATGAAAATAAGGTCACCATTGACAAAAGAAATAACATTAATGAGTACACTCTCTAAGAAATTATTGGATCACTACATTAGTATGAATTGGAACTGAAGAACATAGATGATGCAGATACAATTTATTAGAAAGTTTTATATTCTAAATATGTGAATGTTGTTTCTATGGACTATTCTGATTATGATCTAAAGGATGGTTGAAATGAATATATGGTCAAATCATCATTGGGGTTTACAAAGTAATTAAAATAAAAGATTCAAGAACCAATTTTGAAGAATACCAAAAAATTAAAATGAAAGGGAGAAAATAATGTAAGTTCTAATTACAATGCATATGATGTTACATGTATTGAGTGAAAAAATAATGGGCATATCAAGACTAACAATGTAAAATAAGATAATATATACATATACAAAAATAAGGACAAAAAGGCTCTGAAAACTCATTGGAGTTGTTCCAAATAATCTAATTTTTGTGAAAAAGATGAAAATTTGAAAAAATGTGATATATTTTTCTTTATGGCCTCCCTAGAAAAGGATAGTTAAACGATATTTTAATAATGATGTTCTAATTTTGAATTTGATTCTGAAAATCTGAATGTTTCTAAATTAAATGAAGAAATTCAATTATTAAGAAAAGATGTTTTAAAATATACCAATTTATAGTATAATTTTTAATAAAATACTAAGAAACTTTTTTTATAAAATAAATTAATTTTACAAGAAAATAAAAAATTATGAAATACTAATTCTACTTCTCATACTATATTTTATTATAATTTGAAGTCTTCTTTAGATTTTAATGAAAATTTGAAAAACTATGTTGAGATTATTAAAAAAAAATTATGTACTTTTATTCAATGTATTGAAAATATCCTAAAATTTTTAGTTGAATAAACTAATTAAAAATAAATATGGTTTTGGATATGCTATTTGATTACCTAGAATTTATTTAAATTATTTTTTTGAATGTAAACATTGTTATACTTCAACTGATGCCTATATAAAATATAGCATGAAATCTCACTATTAAAATGATTGTTCTATTAGATTAAAATCATCATTTGTATTTACAAATAATCATATTTCTATAACATTAATATCTATATTACTAAACAATACTTAGTTATATTATTTGTGGGTACCTAAAAATTTTATTACTAATCCTATTAGGCCCAAAGTAGTATGGGTACCAAAATTGGAAAGTCATTGATTTTTGTAAGAAAATATACTTGGACATGTCAAGGATGAAATATGGTCTATGGATAGTAAATTCTCAAAGAATATGAATAGAGACCTCTTAAATTTTACTACTTACAAAACATGTGATGAAGGCACTATTACATTGGGAGATGATTCAAAAGAAAAATTAAAATATTTTGGTAAAGTTGGTAGTTCTAATTCTATATTTATTTCTTATATTTTATTTTTTGAAGGATTAAAACTTAATTTAATTAATATATATTAATTAAGGGATGATGGAATGTAAGTTAAATTTAAAATTCATAAATTTAATGTTTTTAAAGATTATTTGTTATTATTTTATGCTAACTGTAAGGAAAATATTTATACAATTGATTTTTAATGATGTAAATTTTAAAAATATTAAGTGTTTGAATTCTATACAGAGTGATGAAATCTATTTCATCAAATAATCATTCATGTTAATTTCATAATATTGTATAAGCTCTCAAAACATGAAAAAATTTTAAAATTAAATTCCTTATGGAAATATCGCCTTCATGTTTACGACACTTGCATGAAATGGAAAAGGTAAAAAAATTAAACCTATAAATCAAATAACTACTAATAGACATTTACTGTTAGTACATCCTAATTTTTTTGTCCTAATCAAATTTGTATCCATGGTGGAAATAAATATATCTTATTTATTGTTGATGGTTATAACATATTTACATGGGTGTACTTTCTTGATCAAAAAATAATAATACATTATCTAGATTTACTACTTTTGTAATTTATTTTAAAATAAAAAAGGCTATATATTTCTTCTATTCATAGTGGCAATGGTGATGAATTTAAAATTTTATATTTTGAAAACTTTTGTGAAAAGAATTGTTATTTTCCTAGAACACCATAGAAAAATTGTGTTATAGAATAAAAAAATAGAAATCTTATTGAAGTTACCAGAACTACGTTAGGTGAATATAATTTTCTTATATATTTTTAGGCTAAGGACATTTTTATTGATTGTTATATTTAAAATATAATTCTAGTAAGAACTTTGTTAAATAAAACTCCATATGAATTATTAAAAAACCTTAAGATGGTTATTTAGTAATTTTTGGTAGTAATGTTTTTATTTTGAATTCAAAAGATAATTTTAATAATTTTTAAGTCAAAAGTGATGAATGAATTTTTCTTAGTTATTTTCATATTAGTATAGCTAACAGAGTTTATAATAAAATATCATTGGTAATTGATTTTTTTTTCATGTTGTGTTTGATGAATATAATGTTTAATTAAATTTTAATTATAATTCTTTTTATGATGTGTTTAGATATTTTATTTTTGGTAAAGAAAAACCTCAGGATAAATATGAATCAATTGAGGAGGAGAATAATCCTTCTCAAAATAATCATGGATCATAAAATATTTATAAATATCATCATGTTGATAATTTTATTAGTAATGTAGAATCTAGCATTAAAACTAGAAATTCTTTTTGATTTTTTCCCAATTATTCATTTGTTTATGATTTATTTATTAATATTGTTAATAATTATTTAAATGATTCTAACTAGATTTCTGCTATGAAATATGAGCTTAATTAGTTTTTTAGAAATAAAGTTTTATCATTGGTGGAATTTCATAAGGATAATTTAATAATCATAACTAAATAGATCTTTGTATACAAGCTCAATGAATCTTGATAATTTTTCAAAAACAAATTGGAACTTGTTTCTTAAGGATACTCTCAAGAAGAAGGAATATACTTTGAAGATACCTTTTCACATGTTTCTAGGTTAAAATCCACTAGATTCCTACTATATTTTTCTTGTTTTCAAGGTTTTATTTTATATAAAATGGATGTAATAAAGTGTTTTTTAAAATGGTTTAATAACTAAATATGTTTATGCTTCTCAACCCCATGGTGTTTAAAATGAAAATTTTCCCATTCAGTTTTTTAAATTATCTAAACCTTTTTCTACCCTCAAACCAAAACACACTACTTGGTATAAAAGGATTTTTTTTGTTTCTATCAAATAATGGTTTCAATAAAGGCAATGTTGATAATAAAATTTTTATTTAAAAATTTTCAAATCATATTTTAATTGTAAATATATATATTAATGATATAGTTTTGTGTACTTATAGTGAAATGATTTATAATGTTTTTTATACTTTTACATCATCTGAGTTTGACATGTGTTTAATTGGAAAATTAAATATCATTCATGGAATTCAAATTTCTTAAAGGAAAAATGGGAGATTTCATAGTCATTCTAAGTATGATAAATAGTTTGTTAAAAGGATTATTATTTATTCCTCAAGTCTAAGAAAAGATATATGGGTAGTATTTTTAAATTAGATGTAGATGTATTTGCTAAATCTGTTGATATAAAAGTCTATAGAGGCGTGATAGGTATCTTAATACATTTAACTACATCTAGATCCGATATCATGATTTGTTTTTTTATGTGTCAAGATTTATAGCCCATCCTAAAGAGACCCATGTTGAATTTGTAAAAAGAATAATTAGATATATTAATGTAACTCTTAATTATGTTTTATTTTATCCTAAATATAACTATTTTTATTTAATATCTTATTCTAAATCTAATTTTTGAGGCTTTATAATTGATGGAAAATCATATCAGATATATGTTATTTTCTTGGAGAAAGATTAATTTCACAGTCTTTTAAACAAAAAATATGTGTTTCACTATCTACTGAAGAAGTTGATTATATTTCTACAACTAGTAGTTGTGCTCAAATCATAAAGAATATGAAAAAATTATGTGATTTGTGTATTTATCAGGATATTTTATTTAATTATCATGGTCATACTTTTACAATTTATATTTACAAAAATCCCTTACATAATTCTAGAACAAATCTTATCGATCTTAGATTTCATTTTATTAGAGATCATGTAAATAAGGGTGATATTGTTTTAGAATTTATCCCCACTAAAAATCATCATATATACATATTTACTAATACATTATACTCTTATCTGTTTTTAAATAATTAAATTTGGGCTTATAATATGGGAAGCTTAATTATTTTACATTTTCATATGTATATGGGAAGTTATTACTTTATCTTTTTTTATCTACAAAAAAGTGGGAGAAAAATAGTTTTCACTATATAGGTTTTATAATCAAGCACAAATGGTGATACTACTAGTGTATTTTCATGCATATGTTTTTATTACATCTTATTTTGTGTTTTTTAATAATCCAAAAACATCTTATTATTTTATGTGAAATACTGTTTTACTTTCTCTCTATATTCTTGTTATAAGTTGATTTACAGTGATTATAATTTTATAATTACTATTTTTTTTTGAATGATAAGTCATATATTTTCATTATATTTAACTATGAAAAAGTATAATTATATCCCAATCGTGTTTATCTTTTCATCCAAATTTACTGCATGCTTTTGGTTTTAAGAATTATATTTAGTTTAAATTGAAATATAGATTTCTTTCATTATTATATTATTACATGATTATGTAGATTGTATTTTTATAAAAAAATATTCTAATGATATAAAATATATTAATATACACTCATTAACTTAAATTTATGTCTGAATTTTTTTATGTTGTGAAAAATATCTTACATTTATAAAACAATTATAGAATTCTATAATTTCAAGAATTTAAAATCCTTTATCTCATTGATATCCATTTTGATTCAAATAAGAATCTATTAGAGTTTATTAGGTTATAAATATAATATTTTAAAAAAAATATAGTTAAAGCATATGAAATTCTTAATTTTTTTTCGCATATCTCAAAAATAATATGAAGTACTTAAATGTTTTCTACAGTTTTCAAATCATGCATTTCACTATTTTTAATCATATCTTAATATACTTTTTGAATTAATGTTATTTTTGATTCATTTGATTTATATAAAAAATATATTTCTTATGTATTCAGGACTAACATGTACTTTTATCCTTTATATGGATTAAAAAATCATCAAAGAATCTATGTCATGCTTTACAAGAAATAATGAACTAATGTTCATCATCTCCTACCTCCAGCCAATTTCCTCCATAGATACACTCTCTGGCTTCTTCTATATTTATAATGGTATGTGCGATCTCATTTAAATGTAACAATAGGTCATACCAAGTTTCCAACACAAGATACACCACAACTAGAAGCATGTTTAACAGTATAGAACAACTGCAATAGTAGTGGTTATTCTTCAATGCATCTAGTTCTTAGTGTCAACTTCAAATGAAAAACACATTCTCCAAGTAAAGGATATATATATATGTAATTGTAGATGATATATAGGTTCAATGTTATATCTCCAAATATCACTAATGATTCCATATTCTTAAACATAAATGGTAGAAAATTCTTTCTACCACTAGTAAGAAAAATCTATCACCACCAATTAATTTTGTTATTATTGAAAACTTTTCCATGAACTATTTTTCAACATTTTTAAAAAATTTAATTACTATATAGTTATTATAATTATTTTAAGTGTTTTATTAATTTATAAAATTCCAATATATTTTATTAAAGTCACAAGAAGTAAATATAAAATACTTTAATGACTGATAATGTATGTTTTAAATTATACTTCATTGTCTGTAGAAAGTTACAAAATTTGTGTAAAAATATCTTGTACTCATTGTTTTACATATTTCCAAAAATATATATTATTATTGATAAATTTTTTCAATAAAAATTATTATGTTAAATGCATGATATATGTGTATTTAATTTTTTTGTATTTATACATTTTGTTTTACGTCAATCTGATTTCAATATTCATGGAATCTTTGATATAGTTTTAGTGGTTTATTTCTAATTGTGTTTGACCTATTATCATGGGGATTTTTGAATTATTTAATGGGTTATTAAAATTGGTTTGAATTGATATTTATATTTTAAATTCATATTATTATTATTACGGTTATTATAGATATTATATTTCTCTTTCCTATATAATTTAAGTGTATGAATTTCAAATTCCATACCCATAGACTGGTTTTGTTAGTTTTTTTATAAATCCAATTTAACGGTTATAGTACTCATTTAAAGGACACAAAACGAGATAACATCTTCCACACTCTGTTTCTATTTGAGAAAAAATCTATGAAATTTCAATGTGTTTTACAATCTATAGAGTTAAGTGAGATGCTCTGTTTCATCATCTTGACACTCTCACAAGTGCTAGATTACATATTCTTCGAGGTCTATTACCATGATAAGAAAAGGGGATCCAATTATCAAGAACCAATACCAGTGTTTTTATTCTTCTTTTTATCTACTTCAACTGGTTTCTTGAGACTGTAACATTACTTCTAACCGTTCACACACACTTTGTTTTTCTTTTCATACATTTATATAAAAAATCATTTATTCTTCTCTTAGTTATGTAGTCACTCATAAATTATAATTTCATGACCATTTAGGTTGTGACTCATATAGTCTAAAGACATATGTTGCAATTAGGTTGTGAATCCCTATACGAAGTCAATCTGTAAAGGTTATTCCCCCACTATAAAGTGATCTTGTATTCGGGTTATGATTCCTCATCAAAAATCATTTTAGTTTACATGTATCTCTCTTCAAGTATAGAGGTATAAGACTAGACTAGGTCTAGTTTGGACTAATCCAGAAGAAAAATATCTATTTTCTTTATTTTATTTCCCCTTATAACTAACACCAATTATTAACTTTAATAATTAATTTAAACAATCAACTTATTCGATTAAAATATTTAATGTGGTCTATTCACCCACCTCTAGACCATATTACATTACCCTATCTGACTCAAAATAATTATATAAAGAGTTACTTAATATTGAATCATATTTCTCATGATTTCTCATTAAATTCCATTTCGTTATACTAGACTATTTCATTTCTTTCTAATCTCTTTTCTATATTTAGAGCTTCTGAAAATCCCCAATTTCTTCATATTATTCTATTTTCTTCTTTGGGAAATCATATGAAAAGTTTACAACATCATCTAAATTCCAACACTTTGATGATTTTTTCCATTTCCAATCATTTAACTTTTTAAAAAAAATTATAAAAGTGAAAAAAATAATATTTATGTTTTCCTCACCTTCCCCATCTTCTGAATCTCTTGAATCAAAAACATTTTCTTATTTAATTTTTTATTTTCTTATTACTTCAAAGTTTATCTCAACTTTTTTATATTTCTTGAAAACTAGATTTGAAAATATTTCATACATAATAATAATTTTATATATTTCATTAAGAGATAAATTATATATATATTCTAAAATAGAGGCTTTAGGATCAATCCTATCCAGAACTTTTCTCATTAATTTTTTACTAATAGCTAAATATTATATGTCATCATTGAATCCTCTATTGTTGATAAAAATTTAATTCACTTGGGTGATCTAATCATAAATAATTTCTACTTCCACTATCATAGTATCCTATATCCAGTTTATATAGATTCAAATATTTTATTCCTTTACTTTTACATTCCTATCAAATATTATTTCATGTTTTTTCCATGTTTCTTTCACTGTTTGGATACCCATCACCTTCCTATAAACATTATCAGTCAAGATAATTATATTACCATTACAATATATTCCATAAACCTCACGATTTAATTTATTAGTAAATGACATAGAATCATCTTTCTCTATGGGTGGAAACTCTATCGTAGTTTCATTGATAAATTCCAAACCATGATGTAGAAAATAAAGTATTAATATGTTTCCCCATCCATGAGAATGTTTTTCTATAAAAAGCAGGAATATCTCTATTATTGACTAGGATTAAATTATCCATGTTAAATAATATTGGGATCCTGTAGAGGGAACCTTCCATTGATAGTAATTTAAATACCTAGGTCTGGTGGTATCACAAAGAGGGTGAGGTTGAATTAGTGATCTCTTTTATTTTCACAAAGTTTCTCCATTTTAATAACTTCAGCCTCTATAGCTAGTTAAATCCTTAATCCTCTTTATTATAAAAATGTTTTCCTTACCTCATGTTTGTCAAATTGTAATAACAAAACAAAAACATGAGGATCTAGAAGGTTATTCAAAAAAGCCTACTTTATTTCATGTTTCTTATACACCCTAACATGGATTCTCTACTGAATTTAATAGTAATTGGTTATGCACCCCTACTACAATGTTTCTTCAGTAGGTTATCCACATCATCCCTTCTTTAACAATTTTTTATACAGACCAATTTAAGACTCATGTAGTTATTGGTTATAAACCCCAACGATAAGCCTCCAATAGCTTATTATTCACCCTAACGCAAACTTATCTATAGATTTTATCTAATATAGAATGATATTCATATTCAGATTTGTTTCCTCCATAAGAATGTATGGTATATTAGATTGTTTAATGATTATTTGAGATCATAAATAGATTCCAAGAAATATTTTTGAGTCTTCAAACATACTTCATATCTTTTATGATATGGATATTCTCAATAATAATCCTTCTATAATTTATTATATGAAAATTATTCTTCTGGGAATTCTTCTTTCAGAATTTTCTCCTTATGGTTTATTTTATGGAATGTTTTCCCACCAGATATTCATACCTCTTTCAATACAAATATATTTTTTACAGAAGTAGGTCAGAAGCCTCCTTATTCAACTCTTAGTCTCATCAAATCTCTATATTTCACCAACAATGTTCACACCCTTCAAATTGAGCAAATCCCTCTTTTTATACAAATATTTCTCCTAATAAACAGGAAAAAAATGTGAACTTCATATTTTAATCTCTTGGGTGACTCATTATTAATTTGAATTCCTTAAAATACTCTGATTGAATTATATTCAGTCATATTTTTCAGATATTTCAAGAATTTGGTGTCTATAATATTTAATTTTCACTAAAATCTAATTTGGTATCATGAAATTTTCAATCATGAATATCGTACTTTGAATGACCATATCAGAATTTTTTAATGTTGGAATTTAATATAATGTAGTGTCCTTATCTAATCTTATATAAATTGTTCTTATATATAAGTGAATTAACTCCTTACATAATATAAATCCCTTATACATGCATTACGTCTGATACTTTTGGTTTACATAAAATGATGTTTATCAGAAAATTTGATTGTCTTGAGTTTTAGTGCTTTTCCCTTTGTTCCCACTCAAATTCATGATTGCATCTTGAAATTCTTCATAACTTAAGTCTCTTATCTTGAACCTCATAATCCTTCTAGTGATTTTTTGTTTCTAACATTCTTGCTCTATATTTAGATAATATAAAAACTCCAGCATGCATTACATTTATCCTCAACATCCAGTAGGATGGATTTTGTAAATTCAACTCAACCAGTATCACTATTTAGACTTTCACTAATGTGATGTTATTTCAAAAAATAAATAGTGTATCATAAATTGACAATTTTATTCTAAAAAATCAGTGGTTTGGGTTTCTTATCTCATTATTTTGGAGGCATTCAACTTTACAGTACTCCTACCATGTCGTTTATCTCATAAAACACCCTCATGGATCTCCTTTTGGAATCTCACTTCTTTAGGTCATCTATTTTATTTCTTATGATCTATATCATACTAAAATTTATCTTTCAAGATTTATCACATAGATTTATTATAATAAAATCATGTTCACATCCTTTTATAGAATTAACCATCTCTATCTGATGTATTTCATATGTGGTTTTTTATTAATCCTTAAATACCAATTTAATTAATAGTAAATCTTCACATATTTTCACTATCCTAATTTTCCTTTATTATGAGATTTTAAATTCTCTTTATTGTTTTATATCCAAATAAATCACAAATTTTCTACCATAAATCCTTCCATATTTCCATCTATTTAGCATTCTTTGTGTAAATCATATTTCACCTTCTTCCATAAATTCATTTTTCACCTTCTTCCAAAACTCATATTTCAAATATAAATATTATAAAATTATTCCTTTGAAAAAACATTTAGTAAATCAAGAATATCCTTAAGTGATTGTTATGTTAGTTACATTAAAGATCAATAATGCATCATTAGGGAAAAAATGTTATTTTTTTTCAAAGAAACAACTTTCACCAAAAATTCTATAAATATCATCTCCATCAAACAAATATTTACATATTTATAATAAATGAAACCGATTTAATTTGGGGAAAACACAATCAAATAGAAAATTGTCTCAAGGGGAAGTGAGAAATAATAGTGAGTAGGAATATCATATTAGATCCCATTATATAGAGATAAAGATCATAAAAATTTATAACATCTAACATGTTTAATCCATATAAGGAATTACATTAGAAATTGATTTCAAATAACTATAGTCTTATTAATATTTAAGTATTCGGTGATCATTTTAGTTACACTGAGAGGTTGGGTGGATCTAAATGAACTCTTTTTAAAAAGTTATTTTTACAAAAAAGTTTTTAAACCTCGGAAGTTGTAAGGATGTATGGATCTCTTATGTTTAACTCAATGAATTCACAATTCATCCAAGAAAGAATGTAAAGGAAGCATAGCACATAGTATTATTCAAAGGTTTTATCCACATGTGAGTATCTACTAATTTTTTTGTTCAATTCAAGATATATGTGTATTAATTGTATTATAAAGGGAATACACAACTATCTCCTGATATTTTATAGACTTATTCCCTAATTATATAGACTAAAACTAGTTTAATATTTTGATCCCCCAATCATATGAATATGATATTTAGTTGAAATCCAAAATGTGAAAACATAACCATATAATATCTTCTTCCTAAATCAAAGGCCTTTAACTAGAAATGGATGAACTGGTTCAGTGGAATTCACATTTGCCTTATTTTTCAACTTTAGAATGATCAATGTGTGCATGTGATCATGTAAAAATTAATTATCATTTTCCTCTACAATATTCATTGAGGATTATTATAATCTTAAATTGGTATCTACTACTCATTATTTTATATTCTTAATATATATGATATGAATTAGTAATATAATAACATTGATCTATCCCTCACAATTATTATTCTTGTTCCTTCTATTTATTTCATTGATGATAATAGAAATTTTCATGGACAATGCTTTTCAATCTCTCAATTATTCTCAATCTATATACCTTTTATTCATTTTATATTCAAATTAAAATAATAATAATTTTTTTCCATTATTTTTAATATTTAAATCTCATTGATCATCTCCTTTTAATTCCGATAAAATCATTATGAAATTTCCTCTAGAAAATATTCTTATTTTAAAAACAATATTGAATAAAGGCATGAAGTAAACCCTTATACCATTATGTTTTTTTCTCGCTACACATAATTATTATTAAAAAGATATCAACTTTAATCTTATATAAATCAACAAAAATATCATTATATTTAATTAATTTACAAATAGCTTATTATCATCACATTTTTTCACTAATAATTTTCTACCAATTATTTATGTAAGTATATAAAAAACAGCCCCAAAATCCTCCATAATATATAAATTAATAATTATAAATTATTATTTCATGTATTAACATTATTATGACACAACATCCAGGGCCACTTGGATTGTCATACATAGGATATGAAACATTCTAATTTAATCCTACATAAATTCACTTTAATATTTT
The DNA here is from genome assembly GCA_963277665.1 of Viscum album. Taxonomy (NCBI): domain Eukaryota; kingdom Viridiplantae; phylum Streptophyta; class Magnoliopsida; order Santalales; family Viscaceae; genus Viscum; species Viscum album. Next base: position 367,197,381 of record OY728137.1, read on the forward strand.
CAAATTAGAATTAATTAGATGTATCCTTTGAATATTTTAAATTAATATTATATAGATCCAATGTAATTTAACATAGAACATAGAACAAATAATGAGCCTTATATATCCTAGAATTAATATTCTATATCCCTTGTGAATCTATTCTTGTGCATCCTAAAATCATCTTACATATCCTATGAAAAAATATAATTAATCTAATGTGTGAAATGAAACATCTGAGTTCTTATTATATACCCATTAGTGAATATTACATAAGAAGATATGCATATTATTTTTCAATTAAAATATCTTACATATCATTATAAAAACAAGTAATCTGAAATACATAGAATGATTTCACCATTAATATTACCTACATATTACTTTGCTAAAATTCTTTAAAATCTACAACTCTAAAATTTATAAAACATATCTCCATGATTTTAAACTCAACTCCAATCAATCTCAACCACATTAAATTATTTCCATATTATTTAAAAAACTTTTAAAATTATTAATAATATTTCCAAATATTTTGAATATGATCCCATGTCATTTGAAACATATCATAACTGAACATGAGTATTTTAATAATTCTCTACTATGTTAAATAATTTCTCATTTCTTCTATATAATTATTAATTAGAATTATGACATAATTACTTACTGATAAATATAGAACAAACCTTGTCAATTTAAACTAAAATTTTTACCTTCATCCAAGTATTCTTTCTTCATTAGGCAAATTTCAGCATTATAAAAACATATAGATGAATAATCATTTTTAATATAGCCATATTTGTTCTATTCACTCAGCTATTCTATAATATTTTTAATAGTTAGCTTCTTAAACTCATCCAAATTTTATAATCGTTAGGGAGTTAACTATTCATTATCACATATAATTAATTACCTAAAAGTACATCTCCAAAATTATAACTAATTTAACTACATTATTGCATGAAATTTTTTATCTCCAAACTCAAAGAATAAGATTCTTCCCTGTATAAATTTTCATTATCATCATGAATAGTTCTATAATATACAATGTTAGGAAGTAATTCATATAATTAATAATAACTCTAATATGTATCACACACCTTCAACATCTTCATTAATTATGATCATTATCATTACCCGTCATATATTTATATCTATATTTCTTATTAACAATAAATTAGATCATCACAGTCCATTATTATGATGACCCAAGCCCTTATTACACTTTAATCCATGATTTATTACATAATAATACACTTAATATAACATATAGGATCAAGGATACTAATGTATTTGGGTAATTAAGTACATAACACTAAAACATGGTACATGGATTCAAAAAAATTATTGAATACATCCTTAATAATCTTCTAAAATTCACTAGATTTTAAAAATACATGGGATAACATGGGAACATACATATGAAAGTGGTTAGATATATAAACCAATAGGTGAATAATCAAATAATAACATGAAGAAAGTATTACAAGTTAGAAAATAAGAATTTAAATGAAACATAAAAGGTGGGATAATCATAGAAATGAATAATAAGTAATGATATAGAATAGTAAAATAAAATAAACATGGGAAATGTGTTAACAAATTTAAGCAAAACATCATAAACATAGTTCCAGGATAACTTCCAGGACATCATAACATGGTAGAAAAAGACTCATAATGGCTTAGGCTCTCTCCATAATACCATACATTTAATATCATGAGATGAAAATATTTCCTAATGAATTTGAGCACTATATAATTCTAGGCACACCTATATCATTAATATCATGTACATGCATAAGTGTGCCACAAATATCATTTAATAGTGAATCATTTTTCCTAACATTTTATTAATCTATTAATGATTTTGGGTTACACAAATTGATTTTAAAAATCAATTAATTATAAGTAAAAATATTTTAAAAACATTGAGTGGAAATGGTTACGGGTATATACCTCACAAATGTCCAATAATGAAAATCACAGTGACAATTTGTCAATGTAACAGTGGTACACGAAGTTTCAAAAAATGGATCAATGAGAGAAAAAGGATCTATATTAAAATTTATGTAAAAACAATAGTATGATGGGTATGTAGGAACACAATGGAAAAAAATAATTTTTTTTAATTACTAGGAATATGACAATGAGTGTTCTTGAATAAAAACATGGCATGGAAATATTTCAGGATAATTTCGGCAGCATAATGGAGATAAATAATGAATCATGAGAGGGATTAATAAAATTTAAATAGTTACCTAGTCACTTATACATCATAATGGTAGTAATATAAATATAGTATATCATATACAATCAATAATAGTTGGAATAAAAATCCCATTACATAAATAAGGTACTTGAATAAAGAGGACAAAGAGAGGTTCACTTACAAAATTTCGGCATAGTAACGACTGAGGTAAATTATATAATAAGAGGGGAGAAATTATATCTCATTTTTTTGAAACAAAATTGATTGTATATTGATCTTTATAAGTTCATGAAAAAATAACCAACTGATATTCAAAATACTAATTACAAATAAAGTTCTGGAATTGAAATGAAGATAGAGAAATCCCTAACTAAATTTCAGGATAGTAACAACTTGGTTAAATGCTATAATGAGAGCTGATAAATGATATATAATTATTATGAAATCAATTGGATAATATAATTATATTCATGTTTTCATGAACAATTAACCTATTTAAAATCAAAAGGTTAAATACAAATATGGTGCTTGAATGGAATAGAAGAGAGTGAGGTCCCTTACATTGAGAGGTTGATTCTGAATGCTTTGGAAGATCTTCTTAGGATGTTGTTGGATCCTTGGGAGTACATTAGAGAAGGTAGAGAAGATTAAGGACCTTATATATGGTTTTGTTAAAGATTAAGGGTGTCATGGGTGGGTTTATATTGGAAAATAAAAGAGAGTCCTTTATTGTTTCCCAAATATAGTTTTTGACTCTATAAAAAAAATTATCAAAACCACATTTCATACCATGGTTTTCCCCATTGTTTATGAAAAATATGAGTATTTTTATATTTATTATAACTAAAAAATGTCAAATGTATTAAAATATTAACCTTTCTTATGTGGAAGTGAGTCATGTTTATAAATAATTGGTTTTAAAAAAGAAAATGTAATATAGGTTTTGGAGAATTCATAAAGGCTTTATAAAATTAATCATGTATCATAAAAACACATTATTTTAATGGTGAAACATATATACGGTCATGGATAAACATTATATCATTTATTACGTAACTTCTGGGTCATTTAGATGTCAGAATACACACCGTATAATTATTTCGTATTTAATATTTACCCACAAAATCAAATGTCCTAGAAAATTATGAAAAATTAACTTTCTCATAATTTTCAAATATGATTAAAAAAATAATATTTATTTTATCAAAATAATTTTATAAATATGTGAATTTTAACTTTTAGAACAAGAATTTTCATTTATTGATAAATAATGTTTTTTTTCAATAACAGTTTTCGAACACTCATAACAATTCCATCAGACTTCATAAAAAAAGATATTATCCTTTTAAAATTAATAAAAAATATTTAATGGTTTAATTTTATTAAAATATTATTTATTTTATAAATAGAATATTTCATTACAATGGAATATAATAATTGAAATTTCTTATTACACAAAAATACAATTTATGTTTTATCATATCAAAATCTAATTACTAGAAAAATCATTTCTTAATAATTTAAAAAGAAAAAACAAAAAATTTAATAATTATTATATTGAAACAAAATTATACATATTCATTATATTTGTGTTATTTTCTTTCTATTCATTATTAATTTTTAAAAATTAATTAATCTATTTTTTTGTGGTAATAAATATTTACTAGAGTTACTATTCATATAGTCCAAAAAGTAATTTTAACTTATTAGGTAATATTAAAAATTATTATGATAAATATGGAATCAATATTATCATATTCAATTCAAAAATGTGGAATATTTAATTTAAAAAAACCAACAAGCATAATGGAAAGAGGTTTTTAAAAAAAATTCAGTTTTCAAGAAAAAGATAAACTTACGTTACCTTTATAACTATTAATATTTACTATATGAATTTAAATTCATAATGATATATTTATTTTCCTTCCATATAATTTAAATAAATTCAAATTATTAATTATTTTAAGTTAAATTAAAATGGATAAACATTATACATTTAAAATATTTTTCAAAAAATGTGTTTTCAACATTAATATTAAACTTATACTAAAATATGGTATAAAATTAGTTAATTATAATTAATTGGATTAAATAACACTAAATAATAAAAAAAATTAAATTTAAATAAATATAAATAATAATTGTAATTTTAAATAAAATAATTTATTATGAGAAATTATAGTTTTACAGAAAATCTGTATTTTTTCCTACTCACTATAAAATATATATTTTTCGAAAAATATGAAAATTTAAAACTATGTTATTTTTGAAATTTTGATTATATAAATTTTTTAAATTTTATAAAGAGAATTTATTAATGATTTAGATATTAACTATAATATTTTTTATAAAAATGAATAGAAATCATTTTTAAAGAAAAATTTGTTTTGAAGAAAAAATGACTATATTAAATATTAAGTGATTATTTTATGAGAATATATAAATATATTTATATCATGTTGTAAATTTATATATATTTCATAATTTAGTTAATCCTATTTATATCCTTAAATTTAATAGCTAGGTAAAATAATGATATTAAAATAATCGATTTTCATTTGGGTTCAGTGTTACGTTTCACATATGTTATCAAAAACTAACTTTCTCTTTTAAAAACTCAAGTCCTTAAATTCTTCCCCCTTTAATAAATTTTTTCCTCAAAATCTGAACATGATATTGCTAGAAAATGATTTTTACAATTGAAAATATATTTATTGAAACCCCACATTGTAAAGTGGGTTAGAAAAACAAAAACATGAAAAGAGATAAATGGAAGTACAAATGTCTTCACATAACTATGTTTCCATGTTGGCGAACATTTGTGGGAAGTTAAAATATAAAAATGGATTCAAAATAACTAATTACTAAGAACTAGTATAGAGTGATATAGAACATGGTTAGGATAAATTCAATGACAACAAAACCATAAATTTGAGATGGTTGAAAGTTCCATAAATTCAACAAAAAAATATTATAATATGAAAATATTTTTGTTTCAAGATTTCTTTCCTCGAGTTAAGGAATTCCTTAATCTTCTATACAAGGTACATAATGAAATACACTTTCTTGAAAATTATAATTACTTCCTTTAATCAATTTCCCATACAATATCATCTTTTTCTCCCAATGATTAGTATTAAAGATGATTTTTAATGTCTAAAGAACTAGATTAAGCTTCTAAATTATCACAAAATCCACTAAAAATTAAAAAGCAATTTTTAATTTTTTTACTATGTCTAAAATGGTTAGAAGAAAGTAAGATAATACTGAAAATTAATAAACCATAATACATTAATCTCTAAAATTTGACAAAAAAATCCAAAAGGATTAACATTGATCATTCCTTAAATAATTCCCTAATATCCCAAATAACATCAATATCTTTAACATTAAATAATATTTTAACCTCAATGTTGGTATCATTCAATTCATCATACACATCAAAAATATAATAATATTTTTCTCAAATAAACAATTATATTAAACCTAATGAGAATATATACCTCAAATCAATAAAACATCTACCGAAATATCATTAATCACCTAAAAATAAAAAATATTTGGTCTTGTAATGTGTTTTCCAAAATATTCTTAGTCTTTCTTAACTTCCTCACATAAATCTAAAAAAGAAGTATCAATTATTTTATACATAAACTTATACGTAGACATGTAATTACAATACTCTTTAGTTTTATCCTAACATCAAACACATATTAATCATATCAATACTTCAATCATGTGTTTACAAAAATATCATCTTTTCACAAAATCACTATTCTAGGTTATTAGTACAATTAAACATATGGTTTAAATCAATAAATAAAAATTAATGTGGAATAATACAATGAATTTTCCTGATTCTTATGTCCATAATTTCATTGATATAATACTTTTACAAAATAATTAACAAATACTAATACATAAAGACTTATATCCTTACACATCAATGATTTTTATGACATATTCCCTTCCTAGGTCAAGGAATTATCCCTAGGATTAGGGCCTGGACTCAAAAAATTCCCATATTCATAACACATAATACATTGAACAATAATGGGTATCATAGGATATAATTTATTCTCTTCTATATTACTCTTTTAAATTAAATATATACTTTATGTCTTATATTTCCACACTTAAAACACTTTCGAGTACTATTGTGGCATTTACCTTGGCGCCACATTTCACATTTTTTACATACGGCCAATTGAATCTTATTTTATTTATCACCATTATCATATTAACTTCTTTGAGACATCATCCTCTTCAAATTTAATATCATTGGACATTCAATTATTAGTTCTTTTATAGCTGGTTTATCATAATCACAAGATGTCTTCCTTGATCTGCCACCATGATAGGTATCTCATTTGGGAATTAATCACTTCATTTATCACTATGGTTGTTGAATTGGTTCCTCAAAATTCTAGTAATTTACAATAATAAATATAAATTTTCATATGATTAATTTTAAAATATTAAACACATAAATGGAAAACCAAAGGGATAACCTATAAATTACATGTATTTATTTAACTTAAGAATGTTAAGGATTTAATCTAAGTTATCCATGATATATTTTCTAACATGGAATATTATAGAAATTTTTTACCCCTGAATAATTTTTATTAATGGTCTTATGAATTTACCCAATCATATCCCTAAATAGTGTCAAACTAGGTATGTATCAAGGCCTGTTGTCATGCACCAGTTTCAGATCATGTCTAGCTTAATACAGTTCCACATCCACTTGTAGTATCCAGAAATGGTTGTATTTTCCTTTAAACAAGTTACTCTATACATTAACAAAATATAAGGATGTTTTCCTATATTTAGTGGTATCCCTAAGTCTTTGGATTGAGTTTTATAATACTAATACCAAAAATAAATATACTTTCCTCGGATACCAATTATGATGACCCTTGTATTTATGACACTTTAGTTCATGATTTATTATATATGAATATACTTAATACAACCTATAAGATCAATAAACCTATTTTAATTTGGTAATTAGATACATAACTCAAATATTTTATATTTTGATATGAAAACATTATCAAAAACATTCTTAACATGATTATGAAAGTCCATATCTTTTAAAACAACATAGGATAACCTGGGGAGATACATAAGAAAGGGGTGAGATATAAATCCTAGTAAAGGAATAATCAATGCATAATATGTAGAAGGTATTAAATGTTATACAATAGGAATTTCAATGGAATATAAAAGTGTTGATAGTCATAAACATGAATAATTAGGAATTATATAGCATTGTAACCAAAATGAAACATGGGAAATATGGTTTCTCCTTTAAACATGACATCATAAACAAAGTTCAAGGATAACCTCAAAGACATCATAAAATTGTGTAAAAAGTACCATAATAGATTAGTTTTACTCCCAAATCCTACATGTGAAATATAATGGTACAAAAACATTACCCAATTCTTTGGAGGGATATATAATTTTAATCGCACTATCACATTCATATCATGTACAAGCAAAAGTTTTCCACATAGATCATTCATCATAGAATAATTTTTCCTCACATTTAATTCCTTGATTAGGGATTATTGGTTACATAAATTTGTTTTACAAATCAATGATTTATAGGTGTAACTTGGTGAATAACCTTGTGTGGAAATGGGTATTAGTATACACCTTACAAATGTTCATCCTAGAAAATCGTAGTGACATTTCAATAGTGTAAGAATAGCACATAAAGGTTTATAAAATGTTTTTTTGAGAGATAAACGTTTCTATAATCACATAGAAGTAAAAAAATTAAAGCATGATAGGTATGTAATAACACAATACATCAAGAGAATTTTGTAATTAATACGCATAAGTCAAGGAAGGTTCTTGAATAAAAACTTATCCTAGAAAAATTGTAGGACCATTTCAGCAGCGTGACAGGGGGACACAATGAATCATGGGAGGGATTAATTATAGTTACATGGTTTACTCATCGCTTGGAAATAATAAGGACATTAAATTGGATGTCTGATAAAATATTCCATTTATAGTAATTGTAATAAATAATTTATTACATAAATAAAGTTCTTGAATAAGGGGGAGAAAGATATGATTACTTAATAAATTTTTGGCATAATAACATCTTAGGTAATTGATGTATTGAGTGGGAATAAATGACCATTAATTATTAATACATCAATTATAAATTAGAGGGATCTTGATAAGGTATTGGAAACTTACCTAATTTAGATTAAAAAAATAATTATGTAGAAGGTGCTTGAATGGAAAAAAAGTGAGAGAAATCTCTTACTAAATTACAATATAATAATATCTTAGGTAAATGATATAATTTTATGTTAAAATGATCTCCAATTATTAGGATATTAATTTTAAATTACATGTATCTTAATAAATTCATGAAAACATAAACAATTTAGATGTAAAAAGTTAAATACAAAGACAGTCCCCAAATGGAAAAGAAAAGAGAGAGACCCCTTACCATGAGAGGGTGATTCCAAATTCTTCAGAAGATATTATTAAGAGATTGGGGGAAACATGGGGGAATATATATGGTGTAGGATTTAATAAAGACTTTATCAATAGTTTTTTAGTGAATATAAAGTGGAAATTGTGTGGGTTTATATCGGAAAAGTGAGCGGGGTTCATTATTATATCCCAAACATAGGTTTGAACTTTATACAACAAAATAATCAAAAGAAAAAACCATCCCATAAATTTTCCCATGGATTGAACAAATAGGATTGGTTTTAATTATTTTATAAGTCTGAGGTCTGAACTCATTAGAATATTACCCTTTGTGATGTGGAGGTAAATCATGTTTATAAATAATTTATTTTAAAACATTAAAATATAATATAGGTTTTTGAGTGTTCATAAAGGATTTAAAAAATTAATAAATTAACCTAAAAAGACAAATTATTTTAATTGGAAAAATTTATTTTTTTTATACGCTTTATAAAATTTATTTTATCACTTTTGAGTCATTATTTTGTCATAATACACACTGTATATTTACATCGCATTTATTTTTTACCCAAAAAATTAACTATCTCAAAAAATTATAAAAAATTTACTATTGGATAATTTCATCTTGATTATTCCAAAAATAAAAATAATTTTATAAAATTTATTTTATAAATATGTGAAATTTACTCCAAAAAATATTGGAAATTTATAGAGAAATGCTATTTTATTTGTCAATAACATTTTTTGAACCCATATAAATATTATATTTGACTTCATTAAAAATATTTTATCCTTTAAATCTATTAAAAATATTTAACATAATTATTTTACTAAAATATCATGTATTTATAAGATTCATCAATTCTTCAAAAAGTAATGACTTAATTGAAATTTATTATTACACAAAAATACAATTTTTGTTTATCATCCCAAAACATAATTTTTATCAGAATTATTTCTTAGTTATTTAAAAAGAAAAAAATAATATATCATCAATATTATATTTAAATGGAAAATAAAATATTCATTATAATGGATATACTTTGTTTCTAGTCCTTGTTAAATTATTTTAAACCTTAATTAACCTATTTTTCTTTTACCATATTAATAAATATTTTCTATATTTAATATTCATATTGTCTAAAAATTAAGATGAAATTATTTCCAAATAGTAATTATGATTATTCCAAATATGAAATACATTTTATTAAGTTCAATTCATTTAGGTGGAATAATTTAAATAAAAATAAAACATTCAATCACAATGAAATTCTTTTTTTCAGAAAATGTATTTTACAAGGAATATATGGTTTTACATTAACACTACAACTAGTAATAATCACAATATAAATTTTAATTAAAAATGATAGATATATTATACATAATTTTAATTTAAATTACTAGTATTAGTGGAAATTTTTTTGAAAATAAAAAGGATAAATGTTATGCATTAAAAAAATTCATAAAAATGTGTTTTAAAGTAGAAAAATTAACTTCTACTAAATTTTGTAATAAGGATGATTTAAATGTAAATAATTTGATTAAATATGAATAAATATTACTTATGTTGAATTAATATAAAAAATAATAATTTTAGTTTTAAATTATTTAATTTATCAAAATAAATGACAATTTCACAAAACATTTGGTGTTTTTCACTATTCACTGAAGAATAAATATTTTCTAAAAAAATATAAAAAAGAACCTAATTTTAAATTTTTTATGATGATTTCAAAAAAGATTTTAGTTTTATATAATACATTTTCTAATTGTTATGTAAATTAATTATAATACTTTTTCTCTAAAATAAATTAAAATTATTTTTTAAGTAAACATATTTTTTAAGAATAAATTAACATTACTAAAAATTGAGTGTTTATTTACTAATAATTTAAAAAAAATATTTATTTTGAATTATAAATTTATATATATATTTCATAATATAGATAATCATATTTATATCCATAAATTTAATGGATATGTATAAAAAATCATTTTTTAAAATCAATTTAATTGGTTTGGTGTTGCATATCACATACGATATCAAATATAGTTTTTAATTTGATAACTATGGGTGTTAGAACTATGCCATAAAATTGAAAAAAAATAATGTTCATCAATGTTATGAATTTCATGAAAACATAGATTATTGTCATTGGATTAATCATTTTGGGACCCAAAAAAAATAGATAATGTTTTTTATAATTGTTATATTTTATAAAAAAAATCAATTACAATTAATTTGGTAAAAATATTCAACAACCAATGAATGGGGGTCAATTACATGTGTACCCATGTTGTTGTGTCGATTATTTTTTGATCATGAATAAAATCATTCTTGAGTTTTAATTCCTAGAACCCTAAAAAGGATAATAAATTATATCTACCTTAAAACCACCAAAATAATATTTTCTATTTGTTTTTGTAATCTTAGGGATTATTGTTTATCCATCAGTAAGGTTCTAGAATGATTCTATGATAATCAATATTTATATATATATATATTTAATTTTAGTTACATTAAGTAGATATTTTTAATATGTGTGAACATCAATATATCCAAACACGATCCCTATATGAAAATTATGAAACTATGGTTGTGATTAGAATGGGGATTTTTTTCTTAGTGTAGGATTTATTATTGTATGGGTTCAGGCCCCAAACTAGGCCATTTGGGGTTTATTTACTTATTTTTTTCTCAGTGATATAAACTCTACCCATAAAACCTCAACCAATGGAAATCCGTCATAGAAGTCACACACCAAAGGGATAAGGATATGATATATCTCATCAATAAAGGGAATTAAATCCAAAATTCATGAATAAATGAATATAGGTCACGTATTATTGGTGAGAAAATGTTGAATCTATTGTGAACTATCATGAAAAATGAAATTTATTAATATATTCTCTTTTTTATACATTTTATACCATTTTTTATTCTCATTTTTTCATTTTTGGTGGCTCGTGGAAGATTATCCACCAATAGTAGTATGATACAAGAGGTATATAAAAGATTGTTCTCATTATAAGGGCTTCTAGTTTTGGAATTCCTAGTCACATGATGCATGTAGTCTTTGAAAATAACATTGTGTATAATATTATATTTTTTGTTATCATTTTCGTGGTGGTGATAAATATCATATTATGTGTAATTAATGAAAAAGTAACATGTTTCCATATATGGTACATGACCTCGGGTGTGGAAGGGTGCATGCACAAACACCCCATTTGATAATCATGGAATATAAATTAAAGCACATACATAGTCACATATAATACATAACATGTTTCATGGTTCAAACATAAGGAATAATTCAAGTTACACTTGACATATAGATTAGTAATCTTATCACTTTTAAATGTCCGTATTAATAAGGGTTTTAGCTATAAATTTCAACCACCCCACCAACTTCACACACCATTAATATATTAATGACACACCATGTTTCATACATAAATACACAACATGGGGTATGGTGAATTAGACACCATTCTGATACCCTAGAAAAATACACAATGTAAAATAGGAGGCACATCATAGTAGTAGTGGGTGATGTGACTATAATGTCACGGTTCCGGAAGCCACCCAGAGGTGCCCCGTACCCAGTTGGTCACATGGCCTCAAGTGAATTTCCCCAAACACCAAAGGCTGTCGACTAGCAGTGAGGGTATTGGGTGTGATAATGGGGAAATTATTCCCTCATTGGCAGAGTAACACAACAGAAGGAAACAATAGAAAAAGCGGAAGCAAGAATAATCCATACAAAAGTAAACAGCGGAAGATTGGAAAATAATAAGTTTGAGCACACACACATATATATGAATGATGCATGATACATATGTCTAAAAAAGTATCCAAACAAATCACAATATTGGAATACAATAGTACTAAACCCAAGTACAAAAGGAAGCAAGTAAACAACTCCTCAGCATCGCAAGCCATAGCTTGGTCCCATGCTCTCCAGCTATACAACAAATCCAGCACTTGAAGTAGAAGGGTGATTTCCCTTATCTATACCTGTAATAATATAATCTGTTTGGGCCCAAAAGCATATCCCAAATAGGGTGTGAGACTAAATCCCAGTAGGAAACCACCACGAGATCTGTGCCTAACAGTCAGTGAGTATATATGGCAGACAATAAGTAAAAAGAGTTCAGTAAACAAGGAAGTACTCATCAGTGCACAATCCATATTTTCAAATCATTCAAATACCACATATCAAGTAAGCAAGAAAACACACAGGTAACCCTCTGGGAAGTACTCATAGCCTAACCCATGTAGTCCTACCTAGCAACAAGCAAGCAAGCAACACAACAGGTAACCCTCTAGGAAGTACTCACAGCCTATCCCCTCTAGTCCTACCTAGCAACACAAGAAATCGTCTGGGCAGTACACTCAGTCTGACCCCTCTAGTTTTTCTAAAGCATAGACTCTCTGAGGAAGAACTCTCCATAAATTCCCCCTATAGTCTCGTATTGGTACTAAAGGCGCTTTGGAGAAGCACTCAACATCACATTCCCCCTGTGGCCCACGTCAAGGAACTAAAGACACTCTGTGGAAGCACTCAACGTCAATTCCCCATGTGGTCTTGCATCGTAAGTTATAAAGACACTCTAGAGAAGCCCTTACGTCCATCATCCCTATGGTCTATACACCAGGTTCTCACGGCCCTGTGTATGTCAATCAAGTACAACATAGCGTATTGGCCAAAGTAAACCTCAAGAACTACTTTTCTAGTATTCTAAAACATAACAACATATCAGAACAATCAAAACATCCTACAACTAGGCATGGGAAACTAAACAGCAGCCTAGTAGGCAAACTAGACCCTACAGTCAAAACAGGAAATCATGCATGGGAAAAAACTTCCAAATCATATCAATTCACCCTATTCACATTCAATTATCATTAACTTAATCATACAAACATAGTAGGTAAACAATAGGGCTAAAACGGTAAACACGTAATACTCTGTTCATGGGTACTGGCGATTTTTCACATAATACTCAAAGACTTTCAACAAAAAGGCACAAACCACCTACCTCAGCATTGGGAGATCGATATACTCTGGCATCGGCCCTTGGATCTACCTAGAACGTAGTATATATACAAAAACATCTAAAAATTTTAACCCCCAATATCTCACGTGAGAGGATAAATGAGTAGATGGTGCACTAGGATAAGAGAGAACTCACTGATGCGATTCCAATGCAACTGACGATGTTCGATTCAGAAGAGAGACACTCTCTTGGGGTATCATCAAAGATCTATGTCTATACAACACTCCTAGATGAGACGAATGAAGAAAGGGGGTGTTTTTTCGATTAGACGCGACCCCGGTGCGTTTAATGAAAAAAATACATAGCTTGTAATTTTTAAGTACATGGCATGTACTCACCTTTTTCACACTCCACTTTAGGTGGCCTCCAGGTCACCCCCTCATGGCCGTGTGCATGGTTGCTACATGGCCAACACACGGTTACCTGCGGTAACTGAGTACATAACGTATACTTAGAAATTACATTTCGTATACTTCGAAAATTTCCAGAAATTCCTTTTTTTCACCAAAAACGACCAGAAAAGAAAAACATACCTAAAAACAGAGATTAGGATTCTTACAAACTTCCCCCCTTAAAAAAAAATTCCCCTAATTTCCCTAGAAAGGTTGATTATAGGAAGAATCCTTGAAAATATTTGGCCATTGTGCCCATACAGCAGCCTCCCTCTCCCAAGTCTCGTCCTATATTCTCCCATGAAACCATAGCACTCATACCAGAGGAACATACCGACCAAGAAGAACCTTCGTACTTCAATCAATGATCTAGATAGGATGCTCCTCAAATGATGCATCCACTTCCAACTCAACCTCTTCGGGTTGAAAGACATGAGACAGGTCTGAGAAGTAACGTCGAAGTTGAGAAACGTGGAAGACATTGCGCATAACCTGATGCCTCTGAGGCAACTGTAACCGATAGGCAACCATCCCAACTCTCCCCAACACCTCAAACGGTCCAATGTACCTCAGAAAAAGCTTACCCTATCTTCTAATACTTCTGTGTCCCAACCTCGGTGTGACAGGTAAGAAAACTTGATCTCTGACCTCGAACTCTAGAGTCCATCTTCACTGATCAGCATAGGACATCTGTTGAGACTGTGCAACATCCATCCTCTTCCAAATCAACTCTATCTGCTCCATGGTCTCCTGAAAAAGATGAGTTCCTAACATAGCTTCCTCTCCCGCCTCTATCCAACATAAGGGTGATCGGCATGGCCTACCATACAAAGCCTCATAAGGTTCCCTCTGAATAGTTTTTGAAAACTATTATTGTAGGAAAGCTCCACAAAATGTATGTGATTCTCCCAAGAACCTCTAAAATCTAGGATGCATGCACAAAGCATGTCGTTAAGCACCTGAATCGTACTTTCGGATGAGCCATCTATCTGAGGATGGTAAGTTGTACTCAAAAGTACATGTGTACCCAAATCCTTCTGAAGCCCCTACCAGACCCAAGAAGTAAAATGTGCATCAATGTCTAAAACAATGGAGTGTGGAACTCTATGTAAGCGCACAATCTCATGGATGTAAAACCATCCCAACTCATCAACATTGAAGGTCTCCTTGATCAACAATAAGTGACTAACCTTCATGAGTTTGTTAATGAAAACCCAAACTACATCATTCCCTCTAGGAGACCTCTACAAACCTATCACAAAATCCATTGCAACACCATTCCAGTTCCACTCGAAAATGGGTAATTGCTGCAAAATCCATGCGGGTCGCAGATGCTCCACCTTCACCTGCTGATAGGTGGAACACTTAATGACAAAACCAGAAACATATCTCTTCATACCTAGCCACCAATACTGACGGTGTAGATCACGATACATCTTGGTGACACCAGGATGAACTACCCAAACTGAGGAATGAAAGTCCTGCATCAGCTCCTCGTGTATGTCTACTGGCACCCATATGCGCCCATAGAAACGCAAGATCTCAACCCCGCCTATGGTCCATCTAGGAATAGGTTCCACTCCTGAAATGTTTCCCCATAGGACTAGGCCTTCTGAATTTGATAGGTTCCACATTCACACTTGATTAAAAAGATTAGAGGTAATAGCTACAGAAGAAAGAAACCTCTACCCCTATTGGTCGTGCACCTCTAAATGCATCTCAGAGAACAAATCCATAAGCTTACACGGACTACTGGCCTCCTGAACTGCCTGTATCTAAGTCCTCATTCTCAACACATCATCCACTGCATTTCCTTTCCTAGGCGTATAGGCAAGCTCAAAGTCAAAGGAATGAAGGTACTCCACTCACCTTCACTGTCTCAAATTCAGATCATGTTGAGTGAAGATGTACTTGAGACTCTTGTGGTCCATGAAAACCACAAAATGATCTCCCGGAAGATAATGTCTCCAACAGCGCAAGGCATGACCAACAACAGCCAACTTGAGATCATACGTCGGGTAATTCCTATAGTGTGGAATCAATTGCTGAGACTCGTATGCAACAAATCCTTCTCCTTGCATAAGCACTGCTCCCAACCCAATGCTTAAAGCATCACAATACACAGTATAGCTCTTGCCTATCTCTAGAAATACTACTATCAATGCTGAATTCAACCTCCCTTTTAGCTCCTGAAAGGCTGACTCATAAGAATCTAACCACAAAAACTTCACACAATTCTTAGTCAGACAGGTAGGTGGTGATTCTAAGCATGAAAATTCATGAATGAAATGTCTTTATTATTCAGCCAGCCCTAGAAAACTCCATACCTCAAAGATTTTCTTCAGTTTCTTCCAGAAAACTACTTCTCCCACATTCTCTAGGTCTACTGATACTCCTGTCTCTAAGATAACATGACCCAAGAAGTGAATCTGATCCATCCAAAAGTTGAATTTTGAGAGCTTAGCATATAAAATATGCTCTCTCAGTGTACAAAAAATGATCTCAATATGGGTAGAATGGTCGTGTTGGGTATGAGAGTACACCAAGATATCTTCCACAAAGACCACCACGAAAGAATCCAAGTATGGATGGAACACTCAGTTCATTAGTGCCATGAAAACTTCAGGCACGTTCGTGAGACCGAATGGCATAAACACATACTCGTATAGACCATACCTACTTAGGAAGGATGTGAGAGGTATATCAGATGGTCTAACGCGCAACTGATGATAACCAAATCTCAAGTCAATCTGCGAGAACACCTGAGATCCTTGAAGATGATCAAAGAGATCATCAATCCTCAGTAAGGGATATCGGTTCTTGACTGTCAACTAGTTCAACTTCAAATAATCCACACAAATATTGAGGGTACCATCTTCCTTCTTTGCAAATAAGAAAGGCGAATGCCAAGGAGAAGTACTAGGTCAGATGAAACCCTTTTCCTGCAACTCATCCAACTACTTCTTAAGCTCCTGCAACTCTGGTGTATCCATCCTATAAGGCGGAATGGACACTGGTGCCGCTTCTTGCACAAGCTCAATAGAGAAGTATACCTCACAATCCAGAGGAAAACCTGAAAAGTCTTCTGGAAAGACATATCTGAAACGATCCACCACTAGAAGAAAGTATAAATGTGAAGTCCCCTAGTCATCCAGATATAGAATAGAAATCTGGGTTGTAACTCCTCTTAACCCATGATGCCCGGGTCCCGCTCTACTTGCCTGGACATCCCACTCACCCTTATAAAGAAAAGATCTGACCTTCGGTGATATGAAACTCACCCAACGATGATAGAAATCGATGACTGCCTTTAAGGGAACTAACCAGTCCATTCTAAGAATGACATCATAGCCTGTCATCTCTAGGACATAGAGGTCCCATAAAAAGTGACACCCACCATCCTCTATAGGGAACTCCTTACACTAACGTACACTCGTCATTCTATTCCCCAATGGTTTGTCCAGTGTCAAGATATCAGCAGAAGAAAAGATACAGAGCCCAAGGCTCTCCATAACCGCAACAGATATAAAGCTATGGGAAGCCCCTATATCGAAAAGAGAAGAAGCTAAAACTGAGTAAACTAAGATCATACCTCAAATTGTAGAGGGTCTGAGATCATTCTCCTGTTGGGTCTGCTCCACTACAAAAGTCTATCCTGCTCCACGGCCCTATGACCCTACCTGACCACTCTGAGCTGATCCTCCCTAATATCGCTGGAAACCAGGAGACTGGCTACCACGAACATAACATCCACCTTGGCCTAAAAGGCCGAAATAACTCCAGTTCCTAGACTGGTGAGAAACTGGTGTTGTTACTCCTGAACAAGGAGTCATAGAAGAACCTATGTCACCAGCTACTGGTGAGAAGATCTGACATAAGTGCTGAAGATGACCCATATTGCTGCAAGATCAGCACACCAATGGGTCTCTTAAGCAATGTGGCCTCGTATTCCCACTCTTCCAACACTATTAGCACACCACCTAACTACCAGAAGAAGTGTATCGCCTCATCAGATCATAGTGTGAAGACTTCTTATGGCGCTTCCTAGTGTCAGTAGGAGGGATACTAACTCCAGATGTTGAGCCACCTTGGCTCAAAACTCTAGAATCCCTCATATTGCGCTCAGTGATCAGCGCCTGGTTAATGATAGAAGTGATAGGGGTCAACCAGAAGATGTTCACCTGTGATCAGATGTCATACCTCAGACCATCTATGAACTTTCTTTCCAGGAATAAATAATCACCTCTTAAAAATGGCGTGAAACGCTGCAACTCGGTAAAATGGAGGAATACTCTATAACCGAAAGAGTACCCTGCTCCAGACTCATAAACAATGGGGATCGATCGTCCCTCAAGGTCTCTGGATTGAAGTAGTCATATAAGATACATTGGAAATCCTCCCATGTCATAACTTGTTCGCAACCCATCTGTGAGATCACATCCCACCACCTCTTGGCAAAGTCCCAAAGCATATAAGTAGCAAGATTTACCCACCACTTTAGAGGTGTCTCCGGATTCTCAAAGATCGTCAGCATGGATTCTAGCCATGACTCTGCAGTCGGGGGCCCTCCATACTCTAAGAAAGTGGGATGTTGTTGTTGCTGAAAGACCCATGTCAACTCTTCCATCTATGTGATAGGGGGCGATGCTCCCTGAAAGGTCTGCATCATCCTTATAAATCCTTCCCTAAACTTTTCATCAGCACCTGTGTCCGGTAAAACAGCTGGTGCCAAGACTAAAAAAATGGGAGGGTCTGCATGTAGTCCATGATTGGCCATGTTTGGTGTCCAATCACTACTCTGCAACTGGCATACAATCGGAGGACATCTTGGCGGCATGACTCTACAAGGTCAAACGCACACCTTAGATTAGGGTTATCAAGGACTAAAAACTGGAAGTGTAAGAAGGTAAATGGATAAGGAAAGCATTCAAGTATTACAAAACAAGACTACACGGTGTGTGTAATTACTACACGGTGTGTTCCTTTAAGCCTTTCACATGGGCGTGTACTTCTGCCAGAACTGGTTGTGTAACACCCCAAACACACGGGGTGTTGCCCTTACACATGAGATGTACTTGAATTCTCTTCCCCTTCCTGAGTACTTCTACATGGCTAAGCCACACGGTTCTCATTATAATAAGATTACACTGCGTGTTAGGGCCAAACACGGCATGTACTAGATGAGCCTCATCAACCTGTGTAGTTAGTGACATGGTCGGATACTCGGCTCACACTACACTGTGTGTTCCACACGGACACGAAATGTACTTGGAAAGATAACACCGACCAATGTTGTTAGTTGCACAGTTGGATTCCAAGATTACACTACATATCATGTTTAGAACTGACACAACGTGTATCACCTAAGGTTTCTCCATCTGTGTTGTTAGTCACATGTGAAGACACAGGGTCAACCCTACACGGTGTGTACAACTGGTACATGACCTGTTGCCATAAGAACTTCCCTATCCCGTGTCTCTACCCACACAACCTATGACATGGTTAGAGACTACACGGCATGTACATAAGGTACACGACGTGTACTTAGGAAAAACAGTTTCTTCCTGAACAGAAGAACACATGGCGTGTAGTCAAAACTACATGGTGTGTATTCTATGTTTTTCTAGATAGTAAGCCTCAAAAACTACTCTGGATCCCATAAAAACACTGAAACGTACACCAAAGTGCCAAATTCTGATCCGTGAGGGCCCATACTCCCCGCAAAACAATGCTTGGCATCTTATAACAGTTATAACAAGTAAAAAAGGCAATTATCCACCAAATTCTGGTCCATGAGGGCCCATAACACCTCAAGAACCAAAGTTTGGCATTAATTCAAACAAAACTTCACACAAAAAATACCCTATCAAACAACATGTTTTTTTTTTCACGGAATCTATCACAACAGCATGCATATCTAACACAACACCTATCACAACAACATGCAATCGTTAATGCACCCTATATGGCATGTCAACTATGCATGACACAAGATTTCTAGTAAGTGCCAATATGATGCATGATATGGCATAACATCATCTCATCAGGTGGCATCAAAAATAGAACCTCAATAACATAAAAAATAACCGCACAAAACATGTGAATCACTCAAGGTGAAATAAAATCAACTGTAATAATTGAAAAACTAGAAAAATTGCAATTAATCGAGGTAGATTGGGTTTTCCATTTACACAGGTTATCTACTCCCGGGTACAACTTATTACCAAGTACCTATTCCATCCTATCCCTAACTATAGGCTCCAAATAGTAAGTCGAAGAAAAGAAACCCCTTTGATACCACTTTGTAACGTACCTGTTCCTGAAGCCACTTAGAGGTGCCCCATACCCAGTTGGTCACCTGGCCTCAAGCGCATTTCCCCGAATGCCAGATGATTCTGACTAGCAGTGAGGGCCTTGGGTGTGATAATGGGGAAACTATGCCCTCATTGGAAGAGTAATATTGCGAAAGGAAACAATTGAAAAAGTAGAAGGATGAATAATCCGTAAAAAAGGAAGCAGTAGGAGACTGAAAAATAATAAACTGGAGCACGCATATATATATGAATGATGCATGATAAATATGTTTAGGAAAGCATCCAAACAAATCACAATGCTGGAATACAAAAGTACTAAACCCAAGTATATAAGGAATAAAATAAACAACTCCTCAACATCGAAATCAATAACTTGGTCCCATACTCTCCATCTCCATAGTAAATTAAGCACCTGAAGTATAAGGGTGCTTGCCATTATCTATACCTGCAACAATATAATCTTCTTGGGCCCAAAAGCATATCCCAAACAGGGTGTGAGACTAAATACCAGTAGGCAACCACCAAGAGATTTGTGCCTAACATTCAGTGAGTATATATGGCAGGAAATAAGTAAAAAGAGTGCAGTAAACAAGGAAGTTCTCAGCAGCACACAATCCATAGTTTCAAATCATTCAAATACCACATATCAAGTAAGAAAGAAAACACACAGGTAACCCTTGGGAAGTACTCAAAGCCTAACCCCTCTGGTCTTACCTAGCAGCAAGCAAGAAAGCAACACAATAGGTAACTGTCTGGGAAGTACTCACAGCCTATCCACTCTGGTCCTACCTAGAAATACAAGTACCCCTCTGGGAGGTACACTCAGTCTAACCCCTCTTGTCCAGCTTAAGCATTGACTCTTCGAGGAAGTACTCACCGTCAATTCCCCCTATAGTCTCATATTTGTACTAAAGGTGCTCTGGGGAAGTATTCAATGTTACATTCCCCCTATGTCCCATGTCGAGGAACTAAAAACACTCTATAGAAGCACTCAACATAAATTCCCTCAGTGGTCTCACATCGTAAGTTATAAAGAAACTCTGGAGAAGCCCTTACGTCCATCCTCCCTATGGTTTATACACATGGTTCTCATGACCCTGTGTATGTCAACCAAGTAAAGCGAAGCGTATTGGCAAAATTAAACCTCAAGAACTACTTGGATAGTAGTCTACATCATAAAAAAAAAGATCAGAACAATCACACCATCCTACAACTAGGCATGGGAAAGTAAACAGTAGCCTAATAGGAAAACTAGACCCTACGGTCAAAACAGGAAATCTTGCATGGGAAAAAACTTCCAAAGCATAGTAATTAACTATATTCACATTAAATTATAATCATCTCAAGAATACAAGCATAGAAGGCAAACAATAGGGATAAAACGGTAAACGTGCAACACCTCGTTCATGGGTATTGGTGATTTTGCACATAATACTCACAGAAATTCAATGGAAAGTCACAAACCACCTACCTCAGTGTTGGGAGATCGATATAATCTGACATCGTCCCTTGGATTGACCTAGAACGTGGTAGATCTAAAAAAAAATCTAAAACGTTCAACCCATGATATATCAGGAGATAGGAGAAATCCGCAGATGGTGCTCTAGGAGAAGAGAGAAATCATTGATGCAATTCCAACGCAATCGACAGTATTTGATTCGGAGGATGGACACTTTCTTGGGGGATCGTGTAATATCCATGGTCGTACAATGCTCCTAGATGAGAAAAATGAATAAGGGGGTGTTATGTCGATTAGACACGGCCCCGGTACATTTAATTAAAAAAAACAAAATACACGGCGTGTACTTTCTAAATACATGGAGTGTACTCTCCTTTTCTGTACTCTGATTTAGGTGGCCTCTAGGTCACCCCCACATGGCCGTGTACATGGACACTACATGGCCAGTACACGATTACCTACAGTAACTGAGTACATGGCGTGTACTCAGAATCTACATGGTATGAACTTAAAAAATTTCCATAAATTCCTTTTTTTCTAAAAAATGACCAGAAAAGGAAACCATACCTGAAAAAGAAGATCTGGGTTCTTACAGTGACATTTTTTTTGATAATAAAAATCAACTAACCATTGATTCCAACATGTTATGTCAAATAGAAAAAATATTTTCTCTAATAGACAACATGAACTTGGATATTTCTGTATGCACCCAGCAAGATCATGAGTCCTAAGCACCTTTAAACACTAAGGAAACACTAAATAAGTTGAATTAATAAGAAAAAAAATGTAAATACATTGTTAGCCACTACCTAAGTCTCACAAACCATGTTTATTAATGTACATGTCATGTACATTGTGTTATATGATGTTTTTCATATTTCTTCCATGGTGTTAGAATTATCCAAAAAAAATATTCCATTATAAGCATTTTCCCATTCAGAACAAGGATATGTGATCCTTTTTTTCATACACCATATTCATGGTGTTTATAGATGGTTTTGTTATAGTCATTTCCCTATATCTAACTTCTTCATTATTTAGATTACCTGTATATTCATATACTCTAATTTTAATAAATACCTTGTTACATGTTGTTTATTATTCTCTTTGACTTTAAATTGACAATGTCCTTGAATATCTATCACATTTACTAGGTCATCGTAATTACCCTCTATGATGAAAACCATTAAATTCTATGATTATGTTCTTAAAATATATGTTCTATAGTCTTATGAAATCACCTAATTGGGAAAAATTATTTAAACTATCAGGTCATAGATACTCATATGAAGACGATATGTGATCTCATAATGTTTTTAATTTGTATCATTCAAGACTGAAGGTTATGAGGATTGAACCACCGGTAGGAAATCCATATGTCTATGAGTTATTGGATATTCTTCTCCATGAATGTGTGAAATGATCCTAAGGCGTTAAGATTATTATTAATGTGTCTTATTACTCATTCACATTAATGTATTTTTCTAAACTATGATGATATATATTCATTATGATGTTAGGTTCCTTGGGTATGTCATGAATGATATGTTACTAATAATTTATTTTAGGAGGTATTTTTCCCTTACATATTAATGGAATTTGATATCTCAGCGAATTGATTAAAATGAAAATATCAAACAACATTTTATTGAAATGGTGTATGTACGAGTTCATTTATGGATGTTGAAGTAACTTGTAACTAATATATATGTTAATGACATGATTATGAAATATGATAGATTGGATATCATGATAATTGTATTATATTACACATATAACATTCATATGTGGTTTTCAATGTTGTTACCTTAACTTCTTCTTCTTAGGTGTCTTTATGTGTCACTATAATTGATCTCAGAAATTAGGTGAACCCAAATAATGCCACCAAAGAAGAATCTTAGAGGTTTAGACACTTAGTGTTTCTATTTATCACAATTAAATTATATATAAAATTAATTAAAGGAATAAATATTATTATCCAATCCATGAAATAATATTTAATTGGTATTTTCATATCTCAAATATTTAGTCATCATATTTGTATGTGACTTGAAAGTTGAAATATTTATTTATTTACAAGATTGTGAATAATATACATATTTATTTTTTTATCCAGTAAATAATATTTTTCTATGTTTTGTTAAATGTCATGAAGGAAGTGTGGACCATGTTATCAGGTCTGATGGATATGTTATATTAAATATTATTTAAAAAATATTTTTTAAAATGATATATATTTTATCACTAATTCTAGTTCATGTCCGGTAAATAATAATATTATAATCATTATTTATAGAAGGGTTTGAGTAGAGATTAAGATTCTAATAAATGTGATATGTGTAACAATGAGGGATTCCATAGTTATCTATAAAAAAAAGTTGGATAGCTTTCATTTCACACAACATTGAGTTTAAATAAACCGTAATATACTATTAAAATATTATTATTAAATGTTATAGTTATCACCTATCCATTGGATTGAAGATTATTAATTGGAATAAATAAATTATGAAAATTTATGGTTAAACATGCATAAAATTAATTCATTTTTAACCAATTAATTAGAAATTAAGTTAAAAAAATTACCCAATAAAATAGTTTTTTTCTAGAAAAAACTATTTTTATGAATATAATTTGTATTTATCAAAAAAATTAAATTTATAAATATTGGTAATTTATTTTATTTTAATTTATATATTATATATACAATAAAAAAATTTAACATTCATATATTACTTTTTCTAGGCATGGAATAAAAATTAATCAAATGTTATGCATAGAAATGCAATTTTCTAAAAAGTGGGTTTCATCACGTTTTGTGTACTTATTTTAAAATGAATTTATAATACATAATGAAATTTAGTAATGAATAGTTCATTCTATATTTTTAATCATTAGGATAAAATTCTGTAAATGTTCCCCTTTTATTTTTGGTCAATATGAATAGTAACAATTGAAATTATTTTTTACCTCAATAAGGGTAAAATAGGTAAAATTGGAAGAAAAAATTGGGATAAGGCTTTAAAATTTATCAAAAAATTAAATTTATCCAATTTTATGAGTTTATTTCTTCCATTTACATCTAATTATTGAATATATTTTCACTTTGTTCAACATTTCTTTGAATGTTACCTTATTATTTAATTATGAAAATAATAAATATCAAATGTCTCTCTCTTGACTTTATTATCTCTATTTTTTATATAAGGATGAAAAGAAGATAATTATAGTAAAAATGTTTATTTAAAATATAAATTATTATTTTTTATCATAGTAACTTATTTATAATTTTTAGTAATTGAATAGAAACCTTAAACAACTATACATTGTCGATACAGTATTTATTCAATAAATAGAATAACTATATAAATGATTTTAAAAATATTAAAAGTAAATAAATTTAAGTGAACTATTGTGTTACATGTATTTTATAGATAAATATAACATATTATAGATGTTTGAAAATATTATATTAAAATTACATCATTTTCATCATATCTTTAAAGTCAAATTAAATGAATAGTACATAATTGACATGAAGAACATTTTGTAATAAATAATATCCTATTAAATGATTTTAAATCCATAAAAACAAATATTAGGAAAACTGAATAAAATATGGTTAGAAATATGATCCATGGTCCATTTATGATTCTTTTTTCAGTTTATTGTAACATTATTAACCTTTTCGTATTGAAATAGTTATTATTGTAGTTAAGGTAAAAAATTATTAGCGAAGGGATTAATAAAAAATATAAGATTAAAGATGAAACATGAACTATTATAAACCTAATTTAATTATTTTATTTACACCATATCACCTTTTTATTTTAATTATTGTTCATTTGGAATCATTTATCTTGATAAAAACATTATTTTATTTTAATATTTCAAGAAATTCCAAGTGTGTCCTCTCCCTCTCTTATAAAAGGAAAACCCACCTTTCTCTTCATTCCAAAACTTTGATCCTTCTATCTCAGCCCCTCCTAACTATAATATAACTAAATATTCTATAACAAAATTTTATATATTCTTTCCATTAAAAAATAACAACCCTAGGGTTCTTTTGAAGATATCAATAGGAGTTTGTTCAAAGAAGAGGTAATCACCTTAAAGAATCACTTTATTTTTTATTCTTCTTTTAACTCTACCAAATATGGGGTATTTATCTGAAAATAATAAATTAATAATACTAAATAAACTGAAATTTTATTCTGATTATGAATCCACCATTATCCTCCCACTTTCTCACAAATTGAAAGTGGAAGTATCACTCATGTGTATGTATGACTTACCGTCTCCACTTAGCAATATAATTCATTTTTCATCACCATATTTTTTAGATGAGAATTATGATGGGATAATTTTTTATATTTAATATTTATTAAATAATTTTTATTTAATAATGATAATTTTATGTATACCTTCTTACCTTTCAATCCATTTGAAAAAGATAACGCAGCTCATTCATACGTATGGACTACCACCTCAATGAAGTGATCTGATTCATTTTTTTCATCTACTATTTACATAGATGTTAATAAGGATATATTTAATTAATATATATTATATATATGATATAATATATTTTTAATTATGAATTATTATTTACGTTTCTTT
Source organism: Viscum album (assembly GCA_963277665.1). Taxonomy (NCBI): domain Eukaryota; kingdom Viridiplantae; phylum Streptophyta; class Magnoliopsida; order Santalales; family Viscaceae; genus Viscum; species Viscum album. Next base: position 367,223,886 of record OY728137.1, read on the forward strand.
TGTTTCATCCGTCAAAAAATTGAAACAGTGTCCTTGCATACATATAGCCAACTGTCTCCATGAATGGTGTAATTCATTTTTCTATCTCAAAATTTAATGAATGAATATATATCTATATAATTATTATATATGATATTTATATTAATATTAACATTATGGAGATGATTTAAACATGAACAAAGTACAAGTATTGGGATTTATAAACTGAAACATGCATGAAAAATGAAGCATTTATCACCTCAAACAGTGATTTTAATAACAAATTGTTAATAAATATGTTATAATATTTCATATGTAAACAATACATGGTATTATAAATATTTTTTTCTGTAATAAATTAATATAAAATCATTATTTAATATATAGGAGGTTCAAAAGTGTATGAAGAAAGTCAATACTTCAGGTAAGAGATTTTAGTTTCGATCATATTTTTAATTAGGATTGTTTATGATTAAATTTATATTGAAGAGATTATTTTATAATTATATAATAAATGAATTTCATTTTTCTTATCCTCTAGTAATTTTTAAATAATTCATTTTTTCCTTTCATTTTATTCATTTTAAGTAATCAATACATCCAAGTATTTTTTTAAAGCAATACTTACTTAATTTATCTCTTTGGTCAAAAAACATTTTTCTTCCATATCCATGTTTTTTAATAATTTTTTCAATAATTTTTTTAATATTATAATATGATTTTTTAAATTAATTTTTACACATAATTTACTTTTTACATAAAAAATTAAAAGGAATCTTCTTCTTGTTTTCTAAATGAGGTAATTTTTGAATTTTTCCAAAATTTTGAAGGAATGATTTATTTTAACTTATATTTCATTAATATGATTTACCTAATTTTTTTAAAACTAAATTCATAGAATATTCCTTTTAAAATTTTCAATTTTTTTACAATTAAAATTTTTTCTTTGTTATTTGGAAATAATTATATTTTAAATAAGTTATTTCAAAGTGAAAAGGGTATTTTACTTTAGAAATATCACAAGGAATATTTTAAAGTAATTTTCATCTATAATAACATATTTTAAGGTCAATTATGTTTAATTGGTGATATGATCCAATACTAAAAACCTTATTATTTATCTATATGGTTTTTTATTATGATAATTAGATGTTTATGAAACCATTTTATTTTCCAAGGGTTATGCTATGATGATATGATGAATGTTTTATGATCTTGTGTAACACATATATTTTGTTTTTATTTTGTAATGGATGGGACCATAATTATATATCCATATAATGAATTATCTAATGTTTTATATCTCATGAGATTACTATATAAAAGTAGTTGATGTTATTTATCTACTAATGGAAAAAAAGTGTTGATGTGTGATCTGTTACGATATGTGAAATAGGTGTTGATTCCTAATATGTTATGATTTGATAGTCTCAATAGTTAACCTTGAAAAATGAAATGGATTATATACTTATGATGGTGCAACAATTTTATGACCTGAACTTGGGGTTCATGATTTATCTATGATGATTTATCACTCTTATTATTCATGTCTTTTGAAATAATAATTTTTTATTCCATCACCCATGTTTATGATCCATGATACATCGTGTTTGAACATTGTATGTTATGTTCATGATATCATATCATTATTCTCATATTATTCTTTCATATGATCATATATTGATATCTACCATGTTTACCCTTACTAAGAATATGATCCCAACCTTTTTTATGTTTTCTTTTCCCTAGGTTATGTACAATGGTTAATGTAGGGTATGTTTACAAAGAGTTCCATGTGGGAAGATATTTATGGGAGATTTTGAATCACTTTCATGAAATAAGAATATTGTTTATCTAATCTCTAAGCACCCAAAATCTTTATATTATTTAGGCTTACATTTTTAAAATGTATTGAATATTCATCTAAAGAGATGGAATTTTTATATATGAAAATCATGGGTCACTATAGTTGGTATCAGAGGAGGGGTTTAGTCGGTGTGTGAAGATTAGGATTAGAAAAAATTGGTGAAAACCCTAGGGATATGTTTATGTATAGGATAACAACCTAATATTTTGGTAAAGAAGTGATTATGTCATTTTTGTAGAAATACATACCTACAATGATACTAAAAGTTGACGTGGTTTTAAAACATATGAACCTAGGGGTAATAACCCCAAAAAGAGTTTGTTGAGTATATCTCATCCATTAATCTGGTGCACAGTGAGCGTTCCCTTACCGCACACCTGGATTGAAACTCTTAAGGGATATGATTTGGTTAATTTATATTTTATTTTTGAACCACTATAAAGTATTTAAATTGATGATGACCATGGATGACCTAGGTTAAACCTAAGGTTTCATAGTATGAAAAAAATGTGTTATGATTTAGACATCCAATAAATAATATTTCATGATTATGTGGTTTCCCACTATGACTACGATTGGTCACACTATACTTTTTGGTTTTCTCCAACGGTTAGAGCCAAAAGTAACCATGTTAAAGTTGAATGTTATGTAAAATTAAATTATTTTCCTCATGATAAATAGGATTTTTTTGTAATCCAGAATGATTGATCATGTTATTATAATCACACAACATTCTCAAGCCATGAATCATGTTGAACTTCCAAATGATCAATGAGGGAACAACATATTGTTGGGACTTTCATGAGGAAAAATACAACTTCTTTTAGTGGTTATTATGATGAAATAATGATTTAGTGATGGATCTAAAAAATAGAGAAAATATTTTATGTCATCCAATTCATGATGTTATCCTAGCTATTTGTCATCTAGAAGGTGAGGCAGATCATTAGTAGACACTTATTAAGAACACAAGGTGATGAGATGAAATTGTATCCATGGAATGGGATGAGTTTAAGGGGAGTTTTTCAGTATGTACCCCCCTTATATTCTACATACAAATATATAGATGGAATTACATGATCTTAATTATAATTATAAGGAAGATATTGTTACTTATGAGGAAACTTTTACAAAACATGAAAGGTATTCTTATGGTTTAATCCTTAACCCTAAAAAAATTTATAGATTTTTTGGGGGCATGAAACCAAGTCTCTAAAAATGTTTTCTATATGAAAATTTAGAAGATACAAATAAAATTTTCAATTTTCCCTCAAGGTAGAAATGGAAATCTTATATTCACACCATTCCCAATGTTTTGATAAGAAAATAAATATCTGGTCTTATGAAAAATCAAATAAATAACATGATGGAAAGAAAATAAATTCAAATACATGTCATAAATTTTGGAAAAAACATTAAGGGAATTTTATAAATAGAACTATGAGGTGTTTTAAATGTGTAAATTCAAGATATTAAAACCTATAAATTCTAAAAGAGAATAAATAGGTCGGTTAATGAAATGGAGTAAAATAATATGCTAACTAATGCAACACCCATGATGCAATTCTTAAAATTTAACATGTATCGGTATTATGATAAAATTTTACAAAACCAAAGCTTTTTTATAATGTTTAGCATCAACATATTCTTAATCATAGTGATAAATAGAAATATATGGAAATCATAATATATGAAGAGGGTTTAGAGAATGATGTAGTTAAAGGTATACTTATTATCCACTCAAGAATAGAAAATTCCTTATTTTATTTTAGAACTACCCTCTATTTTATATCTAAGGAATTTAAAATTGGAATTGAATTATCTTTGTATTGAATAGATATTTTGTTGGTGATGAAAAATCCTAATTGTACTACGATCTCATCAAAAGTCTATAGCTTCTTTAAAATTAAGTTTTATAGGAATGTGATTCCTAAAAAATGTGTGATTCTCCCATTATTTGAATTTTTTTTATTCAAGTAATGGATCGTATTTCCTTATATTGAGTCTATATCAATTTAAGAGTAATGAAATTCATATCTCATGTTCCAAATGAATCTATGAACTTTTATTGGTTCAATGATGAATATAAACTTACAATGGAAATTAATTCTATCATGTGGGCCTTAATTACTATTAATGAAGAATATATATCTTAGATAGTTGAGGAAAATATAAATATGAAATACTTTTCTATTATTTATAAGTTTTTTATGTCTTTTCATAAGATCTTCCTAGTCTTCCTCTGAATCATGATGTTGAGTCTTCCATAGTTTCCATAACTAGTGATGCACCTATTCTGAATAATCCTTATAGAATGGACCCAATTAAGTTATAGTTATTAATTAGTAAAATCTAGGAGAATATAAAAATAGAATTTATTCAACCAATTATGTCACCTTGGGATGCACTGGTTCGTTTTTTTTAAAAGAAAGATGGATCAATGTGGATTTTCATTAATTATCATGAACATAATAATATAAATCTCAATAAAAAGTATTCTCTTCCACACATCAATGATTTGTTTGATAAATTACAAGGATATCAATACATTTAAAAAATTTACCTTCATTTTGGATATAATAAATTGATGGCTAGGAATAATGATATACCCAATACATCCTTGCATATGAGTTCGGGGCATTATGTATTTATATTGATTCTATTTGGACATAATAATTCCCATCCTATATTAATGGAGTTTTTAACAGAGTCATTGAAGATTACTCTGACCATTTTGTTACAGTCATTATTGATGATATTCTTATATATTCAAAGAGTTAGTAAGAGTATAAAGATCATTTTAGAATTGTGTTGAAGACCCTGAGGAAGGGTATGGTGTATGAAAAATGTACCAAGTGTGAATTTTGGCTTTAAAAATATTCATTATTGGGTCATATAATCTAAATTGAGGGTATATCGATAGATCCTTAAATGATATAAGTTACTAATAAAGGGCCCATACCAACCATGGTCATTGAGATCCGTATTTTTATTGGCTTGGTGGGATATTATTTATGCATTATGAGATATTTATCCCCACATTATAAAATACTCCCCTTGTTTACTTGCAAGGTGTAATGTTCCTATAGATATAAGAATAAGAATACAATTTTAAGGAACACAAGAGATGTTTCATCAGTGAACCTATGCTAAAAAACCTTGTAGTGAAGAAGGGTTTGTGAAATATAGTGATCCCTAAAATAATTGACTTGGATGTTTCATCATGCATAATGATATTGTGAGAAAATAATCCTCATGCAAATTGAAAGTACATTATAAAAATTAATCAACCCATGATATGGAGTTATCTATAGTATTTTTTATATTAATGATATTTATGAATTATATTTATGGGTAAATTTGTGACATATATATAGTTAATAAAAGTTTGAAGTATATATTCCCTCAAAAGAGTCGAGAGAGTAAATATGGTAAGTGTTAATTAAATAGTATGACTACTCAATACATTACAAACCTTGGAAATTGAAAAATATGGCTGATTATTTGAGTTAGAAAGAAAATACTAATTTTCCCATGATGAGGATTTAAAGATATCAAATACTTGTGAATTCTTAGAATATGAAACATGAAATCATGAGGAAAAATGGATAGATCTTGTCTTTATTAATATAAATTTCAACCATATTTCCATGTTTGGATTAAAGTGGTGGAAATATAATATGAGGATTTATAAAATAATGTGGGATTTGTTCTAATTTCAACCAAGATTTTTATAGAATGATTAGGTTCTATAACCATGTATGTGTTATATCCATACCATAATTCAAGAAGAAACTACTGGATAAATCTCATATTTCATTATTCTACATTCATCATGGAATTACAAAGATGTATAAATATATAAAAGAGTATTTCTAGTGGGACAACTTGAAAAGTGATATTATAGAATATTAATCTTGATGTTAGTCATTTTATAAAATTAAGGTTGTAAAGTATAAGTAAAAGAGGGATATTATAACCATTACCCATACTGGAATGGAAATGGGAAAATATTACCATGGATTTCATCATTGGACTCAAAAAATCATCTAAAGGAAAAACCTTTTATTTGTGTTGTAGTTGATCACCTTATGAAGTCAGATCACTTCATTTCCATCAGTGAATATTTCTTTCTTGATCTGATTTAAAGGTTATACATTACAAAAGTTGTGGGATTTCATAGAGTACCACATTATATTTTATTGGATTGAGATCAAAGGTTTACCTATGATATATTTTTAAGTCTTCATTGGGCTCTGGATATAGATTTTTGTCTTGGAACTTCTTATTATCCTCAAACAGATGGTTAGTTTGAGAAAACCATTCAAACCCTATAGGATATTTTGATATCATGTTCTATAGAATTCAAATGTGGTTGGGATCAACTATATAATTAAATTTATCATTATAACAAATTAATTCATGATTTTTTATTTAATAATATAAAAACTAAAACTCAAATGATCAAGAATCCTAGTTCCTTTTGAGATTAGGTACATTAGATAAAAATTTAAAACATATGGTACATTATCATTGTTGAAAACTTCCTTAACATTCTCATAATATTCTATTGTTCTTAAAACTAAATGGGATAACCTGGGGACATACATAAGTAAGGGGTGAGCTATAAATCCGTGTATGGGAATAAAAAATTTATTACAAGACTAAATTATTAGTGGTATGATTGTAGTCATTTAAATGGGACATAAAAGTTGTGAGAAACATAAACATGAATATAGAGTAATGATAAACAATGATAACATAATAAAAACATGGGAAATTGGAAACAACTTTAATACATGACATCATAAATATAGATCAAGTATAACTTCCAAGACATTATAAAATAGTGGGAAAGTCATATAATAGATTAGGTTTGAATCATTGATATCATATATGACATCTCATTAGAGTAAAACATTACATATTTCATTGGAGTCCTATTTAATTCCATACACAACAATCACTTTCATATCATGTACATGCATATGTGTGCCACATATATCCTTCAACATAGAATCATTTTTCATTAAATTTTATCCCATTATTATGGAATGTGGGTTAAATACATGTAATTACTAAATAAATTAATTATATGTCAAACTTGGTGAATACTCATGATTGGAAATTGGTATGAGTATTCCACTCACAAATGTTTGATATGGAAAATCATAATGACATTTTTACAACATAATGACTGTATATAAAGATTCATAAAATGGTTTAATGAGAGATATTGAGGTATCCCATCACATGGAAGTAAAAATAAAATTATTTGGGATATGTAAAAACATAATCCAACATGGAAGTTTTGGAGTTAATAAGCATATTAGAAGGAGGGTTCCTAAATAAAAACATGGCATCAGAATAATTTCAATTGTGTAATGAGGGTACATAATTAATCATAGGAGGGATTAATGAGAGTGAAGGAGTTTAATAATCACTTGTAAATCATATGTTAAGTAATAGGGATATTTAAGAGAATATCCCATTGATAGGTATTATAATTAAATCACATTACATTAATATGGTGCTTGAATAAAGAGGATAAATATAGGATCACTTACTAAATTTGGGAATATTAACATATTATGTAAATGATGTAATGATAGGGAATAAATTATATCTCATTAATGGGAAATAAATTGGATTTCATTGTTTTCTTTATAAATTAATTAAAACATAACCAATTTATATTTAATATGTTAAATAAAAAGAAGGCTCATGAATTTGAAAGAAGAGAGAGAGGTCCCTTACATTGAGAGGGTATTCAACAAGATTGGGAGGAGATTCTTGAGATCATGGGGGAACCTTGGGATGAATATAGATAGGTTAGGTTAGATTAATAAAATGATTTAAGGGTTTCTATTGAATATGAATGGGATCTTGGGTGGGTTTATATTGGAAAAGTGATGGGCATTCTTCATTATTTCTCAAACCAAGGTTCTGGACTTCACATAATAATGTTAACAAAACCAAAAACATTCCCATGGTTTCTAACAAAGAGGATTGATTTTTGTTATTTTATAATTCCTTAAACAAAACTCATTAAAATGTTATCCTTGGAAATGTGGAAGTGAGTCATGTTTATAAAGAAATGATTTTCAGAACATAAAATATTATAAAGGGTTTGAAAGATTCTTAAAGGATTTATAAAATTGATCAAATAACATAAAAATAAAATTATTTTTAAGGGGAGAAATATATTTTTTCATTTATACCCTTTATATAAATTATTAAATCACTTTGGGTCATTATTGTATCATAATACACACAGTATATTTATACCATATTTACTTTTCACCTGAAAATTTCACTATATCAAAAATTTATGAAAAATTAATCATTGGATAATTTTGTTGTGCTCATTCCAAAAATAGTATTTATTTAATATAAATTATTATATAAATAATTGAAACTTCAATATTAATTTAAAAAATCAAAATTTATTTAGAAGTTCTATTTTTGATAATAACAGTTTTCAAACTCTTATAACAATTACATTTGACTTTACAAAAATTATATTATCATTTTTAATTAATAAAAATTACCAAATAGTTTTATTTTATTAAAATAATATTTATTTTTACTATTCCCAAATTCCTTAAAAGGAATGTATTAATTTAAATTAAATATTACATAGAGATACAATTTGTGTTTTGTCACATTAAAAAATATTTTTTTATCAAACCCATTACAATATCATTTATAAATTTAAAAAATAAGGTATAAATATAATCTTTATTTGATTAAAAAGGAAATATATAAATTCATACATGATATAACAAATATATTATATAATTTAAAATTGAAATTAAAAGTTTTTAATCACACAAAAGGGTTATTTTAATGGAAATTATAGCATTTTATGATTTTAGTGGGTTTTTGAGCTCAATTGGAGGAATGGCCTATTTTAAGTTTTAAATATAGTAATTTTTTTAGTATTTAGAACATAAAATATACTATATTTATCCAAATAAATAATTTCATTCTTTTTAGGATTTTATACATATTGGGATTGATTTCATTCTTTTGGACCCAGAGCTAAATCCATCATTTGGAATCCCACAACTATCTCGCAACTTGGGCCTTTAAAACAGTTCACAGATCTGACAATTTTTTATGGTGGGACTAGATATCTTGATGGGAAAACCCCAATGTGCTAAAATATATAGAGGATATGAAAAATATAATTATTAAAAAAATTATTTAAGGATTCCACAAGTGAATCAACCGTTTGAAAGGCCATTAATGCATGGGAAACCGAAGACAATGAATATGAAGAGTATGTCTGGGAAGATTAAAATTTTTATGTGAAATAGGAATAAATATCTCTAAACATTTCCAAATAAGATTAAATTTTTATGGGATACAATTGAAAAATTTATTCAAAATTTTTATGAAGTATTCAATGTGCTAATTGGTCATTTAATAGGGCTAAGTGCGGAAACTTTCAAGGTAAATTATGGCCTATAAAAGGAGGAGATCTCCTCACTCTGAAATCATTCTAATCCATACCATTCCATCTGATGTCAAGCATCCAAGAGTAGAAAAACACTTCCTTCTTTCTATTTATTCTTCATTAATATTTATTTCATCCATGATTATTTTTTATTCAAATTCTACGACCCCTTTATGCATGGAGGGGTAGAATCCTTAGTGATTGGGTGAAGGGAAAGGGGATCCAATTTTGTGATGTTTGAGTATCTTACGTTCTTATTTAATAGAATTATTTTCTTTTAAATAAATGGTTTTAAATTTCATTTTTAATTTAATATCAATTAAATGTGATTTTATTTTAATTTATTCTTTAATATTAAATTTATTTATTTTAAATATTATTTTACCTTTACATAATTTATTTATTTATTATATCAATTGGTTAATTTTTAAAGAAAATGAAATAAGGGAGTGGATTAGTGATTACTAAAACATGTGAAGGAATTAAGATAGAATAATTTAATTATTTATGGAAAATAAATACTAGATTTTGTATTGTGTGAGTAATTTAAAATAGTACATTTTGACTTCTACAATTTCAAATATAATTAAATCAAATGTGAATTGAAGAAAAAATTTCCATTCAATTCATTTAATTATTTTGATCTAATAACAAATGATTCATTTTCTCTAAAAAACTATAATTATATCATAAAAGGGAAACTTCAACCTATATTCAATAAGTTCTCTATCATTATAAATTCTCCAAACATTAAAAAATCTCTTGTATTATTAAATCCATCAAAATTGTTATTTTTATATGCATAAGGGACACATGGGTTAAAACACTACAAATTGGAGAATGAATTTCTAGTTACCACTTATACAAAACCCTTAGGGGATTTAACTATTTTTTCCACACCTCATGACATGAATGTGTCAAAGTTATCACTGCTGTTGAGGAGGATGTGTAAATCTAAATTTACATGACTAGGTCCTCTAACTATGAACTATTCAATTTTAAGCCTAAAATAGATTGAAAATTATTATAAAGGCTTATAAATTTTAATCTAGAAAAAATATTGAATAAGTGAATTTTGAAGATTCAAGTGTCTAATAAGAATAAGAAATAATTGAATAAGAACCATAATAAACCTTGATGGACCACTATGATCTACAATTTTATAACCAATAAAATCTATTAACCATGCCTGAACAACAAAATTATTTTGAGTTATGAGTGACATGATTTATGTGTTAACTAAATTTCATGGCAATGTTAGTGAGCATCCCAATATAAATATTAAATTATTTGGTCATGTTTCTTCAAATTTCAAACTGATAGGATTATATGTGGAGCAAGTCAAGTGGAAGGAATTCCCTTTTTCACTTGAGGGAGAAGCTAAGGAGTGGTTGTATACCTTATGACCTAAATAAATCCATGACTGGGAAGATCCTCAACAATGTTTCATGAAAATTTTCTTCCCAACCTCCCAAGGAATAGTAATTAGGAAAGAGATATATTCCATTTGACAAGCTACTGGTAAGACTCTTTATGAGTATTGGGAATGATTCTATAAGTTTAGTGAAATCCTACCACTTCAAATGTCAGAGGAGCACCACTTCCTTTTCTTCTTATGCCAAGGATTTCTGGAAAATGATATAAATCTCTTGGTTGCATCCTTAGAAGGACATTTTGTTGAATAATATCCCACAAAATCCTAGAACCTCATCGAGAAGATATATCATAATTCACATCAATTCATAACAAGAGGAACAGGTACAATAGGTATACATGAGTTAATGACTTATTACTTAACACCATTCCTTAAAACCCAAATTCAATAATTGGGAACCTTTTTGAGACAAATGGATATTAAACATGTGGGTGAGAAACCATCTCCTCCAAAAGTATGTGGGTTATATTCATCACCCAATCATTATAGTGATCAATGTTCTGAGATATAGGGAATAGAAAGTTGTGTAGTTCCATTTCAACAAAATAAATTTTCAGAGAATCAATAATAGAGAGATAAGAAACCCTAACAGAGATTCAGAGGAGAACAGAACCAATTAAGGCCACCTTTTAGAAAAGAATATTAGAAACTGACACCATTACAATAACCTTACAAGAATACCTTCTAGATATAACAACTTTTTCAACCACCACCTTTCTAGTTAAATAGTTTTGAATAGCCCCAAACAATTTTTAGAATAACCACCATGAAATGGATATTCAAGGTGAAGATGGATAATGTTTTGGAAAATAAATTTGATATCCTTTTGGACCATTCCACCAATATTCAAGGAAATATCCCATCACATACTACCCCTAATCTAAATGAGGATATCATAGAAGTCACGAATTAAAGTGTAAAATAGCTTCCACAAGTTGAGCTACGTAATTTGTATGTTTATGATAAACTTGAAGAAAAAATCATCCACCACAAAAAATGACAGAAACACAAGTGCAAAGGCAACTAAGGGAGAAAATATACAAAAAGGTACCATTTATTTATCTATTGACTCAATCATGAAAGGATAAATAAGGGAAACTTCAAAAAGAGATCCAGAAAACCTTTTCAAAATTTGAAATCAATATTTCCATTCTGGTGGAAATCTTCCAAATCCCAAAATATGGGAGGTTTCTCAAAGAAATATGCATCAAGAGAAAGATTCATGATAAGGAAGAAAGAATATTCTTTGGAAGGAGTGTCTCAGCAATGATCACCATTCCTTTACCAACAAAACATCATAATTAAGGGACATTTTATATTCCCTAAAAAATGGGATCTTTAAATTTTTATAATGCATTATGTGACCTTGATTCTTCCTTAAATGAAATGTATAATTTTTTATTTTAATCTTTTAAAATAGGTTAATTGATGCCCATAATATTAGATATCCAACTACAACACTCATCCACTATTTTTCAAGTTGAAGTTGTTGAAGACCTGATAGTGCAAGTTGAAGGACTCTTTTTTTCAGAATATTTTTATGTAATAACCATGGAGGAAGACAATACACCAGGTAATTCACCAATAATTTTGGGAGTACCATTTCTAGAGACAACCATAATAGTACTCAATGTGCATGAAGTACCCCTGACCATGGAGTTAGGAGATAGTAAGATGAACTTCGATGTCCAAGACTCAAAAATAAACTCATCAAATAATTATTCCCTATTATCAATTTCCCATGGATAAGTTAGTGATCCCATCAAAGACGTAGGTATAATTCATGAATTCCTAGATTTAGAATATCACACCAAGTGAGGAGAGTGTACTAAAAAATCTAAAAATTATGAAATAACCAATAACTTATTTCATGGATTGCTGGAAGAAACGGACATGATACCCTTCACTAATGGAGTTCAATATTTTGGGATTTGAGAAGGGAATACATTATCATCTATAGAATATCCAACAAGTCATGAATTAAAACACCTCCAAATTTATTTCAAATATGTGTATCTATTGGAGGGAGAAAATTTTCCAATGATCATTACCAATAATCTATCTTGGACCTAGGAGAAAACACTGATTGACCTTCTAAAAAGAAATTATTGAGCCATAGGATGTATTCTATGAGATATACCTGGTATGAAACCCAAGTTTTTTTCACATATAATCTTCTTAGAATAGGAATCTCAACCTATTAGGTATCCCTAGATGAGACCCCCCCCCCCCTCATGGAAGTTGTAGAAAAATAATTTCAAAAATTGTTGGTGGTCGATATAATTTACCCATTTTTTTAATCTAAATGGATCATTCCCATCCATGTGGTTCTAAATAATATAGTCTTGACCATTGTGAAAAAAATAAAATAATTAATTAATCCCCATGAGAGTCCAGAACAGTTGGAGTGTGTGCATTGATTATATAATAATGAACCAATACACCCAAAAAAATCATTTCATAATCCTACTCATTGATACAATGTTAGAAAGGCTATAAGGTTAAACACATTACTAATTTTCGGTTGGATATTCTAGATATTTATAGGTGACGATTTCCCTAAAAGACCAAGTGACTAAAACTTTCACTTTCCCTTTCATGACCTTTGCATACAAGAGGGCGCCTTTTGGATTTTTCAATGCCCCAGGTACATTTTAGAGATGTATGGTAAGAATTTAATCTGATCACATGGAATACTTCCAAAAAGTATTTCCTGATGACTTTACTATATTTTAGAATTAATTTGATTATTTCTTTGGAAATCTTGAGAATTTTTTGAAAACATGCATTGAGAAAATTTTTGTTTTAAACCTTGAAAATTGTCACTTCATGGTCAAAAAGGGAATAGATTTAGGACATATCATTTTACAAAAGGGTATTGAGGTGGATCAATCTAAAATTGAAGTAATAAATTATTTTCCAAAACCCACCTATGTAAGACACATTAGATCATTTCTGGGAAATTTGGGATTTTATAGAAGATTCATAAAAAAATTCATTATTATTTCACTTCCACTCTCCAGATTTATATTAGAAGAGGGTGAATTTGTTTTTAATGAAAATATCAAGAAGTCAATTGATGATATTAAGTATAATTTTATTACCCCACTAATAATGCATCCCCAAAATTTAGAACATCTATCTTAGTTACTTGGTGATATGTAAAATCAATCTATTGGAGCAGTTCTTTCCCAAAAAAATGAAGGAAACCCCCACGTCATAACCTATGCTTCAGAACCCTAGATTCCACTCATGTCAACTACAAAAAACCTAAAAGGGTGTTTATTAATATTTTATTTGGATTGGATAAATTTAGGTAATATTTATAAGGAACTAAAGTAGTGGCATTTTATAATCATGATGTACTCAGGTATTTGATGAATAAGGATGATGCCAAACCAAGGATGGTGAGATGGATAATACTCTTATTGATGTTTAATCTGAAGATTAAATACAAAAAGCGAGCTAAAGAACAAGTGGAAGATAATCTCAATATGCTTCCAAACACTGCTAAAACATATATTCTAGAGATGACCCTACTCAATTATAGCATTCATCGAGAACATCTCTACATCATTGATGATGAAGTACCATGGTATACTGACATAGAAAATTATTTGGACACATCTTTAGTACCAACTTACCTTCACTCCCATAAAAAAACTCAATGATGAATCTATATTTTATATTGGGTAGGATCCTTTATTTAGAATGTTTTCAATGACCATGTTATAAGAATACATTTTTTGGAAATTAAAATGGAATCTGTTTTTCAGTTTTTCATAGACTTTCTTATTGAGGAAATTTTGGACCTCAAATAATAGCTAAGAATATTTTGGAATCTAGATCTATTGGTCTACCTTGTTTAAATATGCTTATGATTTTATAAAAAATTTGAAAAGTATCAATTTATGGAAACATTTTAAAGAGATAGGAGATTCCCGAAAATCCTATAAATGTTTGTGAAATTTTTGAAGTTTGTGGAATTTATTTTATGATACACTTTCCAATTTCCTTTGGGAAATAATATAGTTTAATTTTTTTTATAATGTCTCTAAAAGGGTGGAAACAAAATCCACCAAAGCTAATGATGCAAAATTTGTGTTTGATTTTGTTATAGAGAACATTATTAGTTGGGTTTCAATACCAATATCCATCTTCAACTACCAAGGGTCACATTTCAATAGAAGAATGGAGGATTTTCTAAAAAACATTATGGGGCACACCAAAAAACTTCTACAACTTACCATCCCTAAAAAATGGTCGAGCTATAGTGACCAACCGATAGATGAAAGGCATTTTGTTAAAACCAATTTAAGGAAATAGAAAATATTGGAGACCTAGACTTGAAAACACATTATGGGAATATTGGACACATATAAGACACCTATTGGTATAAGCTCATATCAGTTGACTTATGGAAAAAGTTTTCACCTACTGGTAGAATTGGAGCACGAAAAATACTAGGCTATGCAAAAGGTGAATTTGTATTTAGAGAGTGCTAGAAAAGAGACAAATCATCAGTTACAAGATATGGAAGAAATTAGAATGGAATATTTTGAAAATTTGAGAATTTAAAAATAATGAACCAGGGGAACATGAAAAAACTGATTTAACCAAAGGCCTTTCATCCTAAAAACTGTTTTCTACTCTATAATTACATACTGAAGTTAATTCCATGAAATATTTTTTCTAGTATAGAAGGACCATTTATTTTTACTAATTTATATCCATTTGGTGTCATTCAGGTTATTAAAAAAGAGGGAGGAAACCTATTGACTATGAATGGGAAAGGATGAAGAAGTTACATAGAATTTTACCTCAAGAACAGGTGGAGAAGATTAAACTTCTCCAACCCATATATTGATTTCTTCTCATGAGGTGAGTTCAAGCCAATGACATTAACCAATGTCTCTTCCATGGGAAACCTCAGTTTCATTGTTTTCATAAGATTTAGGATTGAGTTACCTCTTACATCACCCCTTTTAGATTTAATGGATTTGTTCTTACACTAGTATTAGTGGTTTAGATATTTCAAGAACCATCATGAAATTAAACCACAATAATTCCCATGAATAAGAGGAATATGACCCAAATATTTATATAAAAAAGGTAGTTTAATTTTTACAATTTAATTTTAAACTAGATTTATTTTTTCCATAACATGTTTTAAACATTAAATAAAATATTAAATGGCCACACTTGAATTATTATTTTTTTACCAATTAAGGATACATGAGTTTCTTTGGAATTCAGTGATTCCATGTTTTATATTTCAATGTTGATTAAATTAAATGAGTAAAATGGATAATTGAATTATTAATGTGAAGCATATATATTAAAATGAGGACTCAGGATTTGAAAAAATTGATTGAATCATGTAAATGAAATTTCTCAACCATTTTTAAATCTTTGAATTTATAAAATTTATGTGAATTTATTTAATATTATTAATCATACCTTGATTCATTGTCCCAAATCATATTTCCCATTCCTGATAGGATTTATAGACCATGTACATTCAATTATATTATTGATCATATTTCATGAGTGATCATGGGACATGCCACCTGCTGAAACTTGAAATTGAACTTTTCAAATATAGGAATGTGTAAAAATGAATTCAAAATGATTTAGGATTCTATTGAAGAGCCACATATACTTAAAATACCACCATTAAGTCAATTATTATTTACCACATAGTGACCAATAATAACCATGTTGGGAATGAGCCATGTTTCATTCCATTTTTACCTATTCCTACCATACTCTTTGTAATTTCATGAAATTTTGAAGTTTAATTATAGGTGTGACGAAAATAATGGTAAATGGAAAAAATTACATTATAAGGAAGAAATGAGGGGATTATTATTATAGGAATTGTAAAAGGTTACAGAATCATTCATTTTACTCTATTGTTTTCTCCTCCATAATATAAAAAATGAAAATGATAAAAAGAACTAAAAAATAAGAAACATGGGTTGTGACTTGGATAAACCAAAAATCACCATTACTATACCTATGATATTAATCATATATGGTTAGGTGGTGGATGTTAGTATTATTATAATCATTAAATTTAGAAAAAAAAAATTGAATGATTCTTTGAAAAATAAAAAAATAAAAAAATAAAAAATATATATTCAATAGAGGACACAAATCATTCATTATGAAAAAATTGATCACAATCTTTACTTTGGCCTTATGGATAATGGGAGTTGATATAAATTAAAAGGGATAATGTCATTAAAATTTTACTTTGAATATCATGATTTATTCTTTAAGAGACAATCTTAATCCTTGAGATTCTACCAGCCTTAAGCCTTAGAGACATTTGAACCTTGATTACAAGCCATAATGATTATATGTGCCTTTTGTCTTTACAAAGTAGAGAAATTAATTATTTTACAATATTTTTGATAAGGATCATGTTCTCATGATATGATCATAACTCAACATGAATTTCTCCATGAGTGATAAGGGAAAACATTTAAAAGTGAGGTAGATCATGATTTTCCATATTTAACAATAATGAATTGGGGAGCACTAATGAATGAAAGAAGAAGTTCCATAATATTTAAAAGGGGAAAAGTAAAATAAATTAATAATATGTTTCTATAAAAAATGTGAAATTAAATTGATATTTTATGTTTAATTTGAAAATTTTATTTGATATTGATAATTCTTTGATTGTATTGCATTGAAATTTGAATAATTGTAACATTTGTGACCTTTAATGTTTAATGTTTAGATTTTATTCTCAAGGATAAGAATGGTTTGTGTGTGAAGGAACTACAATAAAAAATAATTTTCATAATTTTACATTGAATTTAAAAAAAATTAATCCCCAAAAATGCTATTTTAAGGTAACTTCTTTCATTTGATGATTTTATTGGTATTTTGAGCTCAATCGGAAAAATGTACTATTTTGAATATCAAATTTTTTAAATAATTTCTGTATTTATTCAATAAAATATTCAATACTTATCAAAATTGTGAATTTATTTATTCTTAGGATTCTCATCATCCAGGGATTCATTTCATTCTTCTGGACAGAAATCTAAATCCACCATTTGGATGCCCAAAACCATCTTACAATTTGGATGTTCAAAACTATTTCAAATTATGATGATTTTTTATAGTTACACCATATCTCTTAATTGGACATCCCAAATGTTCTGAACATTTGTGTGGATACGTTAAATACATTTTTTAACAAATTTTATTATGGATGACACATGTGAATTGACTGTTTTAATGGCCATTAATGCATCTAAAACTAGAGACATAGAATATGGGGAGTCTATCTAGATAGATTAAATTCCCACATTGAAAAAGTAATAAGACTCTTTAAACATGTCCAAATATGCTAAAACTTGGAGGGGAGATGATCACAACATTTCTTAAAAAATTATGAAGTATTCCATGTTTGAATCGGACATTTAATGGGGATAACATGTAGAAACATTCACAGGGAAATTTTGTCCTATAAAAGGAGGAGAATTCCTCATTCCCAAATCATTCCAATCTATCCCATTCCATCTGGTGGAAAGCATCCAATGGGAGAACAAAACTTTCTTCTTCCTCCTTGTTCTTCATTGATATTTATTTCTTCAATTTTTATATTTTATTCAAATTCAATGACCTCACCTTTCATAGAGAGGTTGAATCCTTAGTGATTGGATTGAGGGAAGGTGTATCCTATTTTTTGATGTTTGAGTTTCTGGGGTTTTTAATCAATTGAATTCATTGATTTCAAAATAATTGTTTTTAATTTAATTTATTTTTAAATTTCAATTAAATACTATTTTATTTTATTTTATTCTTAAATATTAAATTGATTTGATTTAAATATTATTCTACCTTTACTTAGTATATTGATTTTTTACCCCAATTAGTTAATTTTTAATGAAAATCAAGTAAGGGAGTGGTTTAGTGATCACTAAAACATGTGAATAAGTTAAAATATATTAAATTAATTATTTATGGAAAATCAATACTAGATTTGGTATTTCTTGAGTAATTAAAAATAGTCCATTAAGATAAACATTGACATATAATTAAATCAAAGGTGAGTACAAGAAACAATTGTTATTCAAATCATTTATTTATTTTCATCAAAAACAAAAAAAATCATTTTTTTATTAAAACTATGATTACATCACAAAAGAAAAACCCATACCTGAATCCAATCACTTCTCTCACATCATAAATTCACCAAACTTCAAAAAATCTATTGTCTTCTTAAATACATCAAATTGGTTATTTTTATCAACATAAGTGACATATAGATAAAAACACTACTCTTTAGATAATTAATTTTTTGTTAACCCTCATACTAACACCTTAGGGGATTTCTTTGTTTTTCCACACCTCATGACAAGCATGGTTCAATAATTTTATGTTTATCCATTTTGGTTGTTCATTAAATTATCATATTTTTTGTAGTAATAAATATTTACAACATTTTCTATTCATATTCTCCAAATATTAAGTTGACCATATTTCCTAATATTAATAATTATGGTCCTAAATAAGGCTTCAATTTTAGAAAATTAAATTCACATAATTTTAAGAATTAAATTTAAAATAAAACACATAAGCGTGACAAAAAAAGTTTTCTGAAAAAATATTTTTTTCATGGAAAGGATTACTTCACTTTAACGATAAAACTAGTAATATTCATTATATTAATGTAAATTAATAATTATAAATAAGTGATCTATAAATTTAATTTAAATCATTCCCCATTATGGTTTATTCTTAATTAATTATAATGGATAAGCGTTATGCATTTTTAAATAGTTTTCATAAAATGTATTTTTAAGCCTAAAAATAAACTTATTCTAAAATTGTGTTTAAAGATGATTTAAATATTATTAATTGGATTAAATATAACTAAAATTTTATATTATTTTAAATTAAATAATTTTTCTAAATAAATTATTCCTCTATAAAACAAATTGTTATTTTTTAAAATTCAAGGAAAAATAAATATTTCTCGAAAAATCCCAATACATTATCGTAAGTTAATTTTTATATAATGAAATAAAAAATAAATTTAATATTATCAAATAAATTTTATAAAAATTATCTAATTTAATTATTATATTTTTTATAAAAATAAATTAAAATCATTTTTGAAAAAAATGTATTTGGAACACATTACCAAAATTTGAGTGATTATTTACAGAGAATTTATCAATTTTTTTGTTGAGTAATAAATTTATATATATTTTTTCTAATGTATTTAATATTATTCATATCCAAAATAAATAATGTCTTGGTTAAAATGGTCATATTTAAATTATCATTGTTTTTTTTTGTTCGGTGTTGTGTATCCCATATGCTATCAAACAAAGTTTTCTCTTTTAAAAACCTGAGGTGTTACATTATTCCCAGTTCTAATAAATGGTGTCCTTTCAATTTAAACTTAATTTTTGAAAGAAATGTTTTAACACATGAAAACCACTTTTTTTGAACCCCACATTATAAAAATGGTTATTAAAACATTCACTTGAAAAGAGAGAAAGGGATGTTTGAAGGTCATCACATAACTAGGTTTCCCAATAGGAGAAAAATAGTTGGAAGTGAAAATGTAGAATTGGGTGAAGAAAAAAGTTACACCAAAAAATAAGAGAGTATGATATTGAACATGGTTTAGAGAAATTCAATTACCTAAAAACAATAAATATAAGGATAGTGAAAAGACAAAAAATTTATAATTTCAAAAACATTTTTGTTTCACAATTATCTTCCTAGAGTGAAGGAATTCATTTACCATCTATATTACAAACATAAGGAAATATGAGTTCTTTTAAAGTATAATTTCATCTATTAATCGATTACCACCATAGTCTCACCTATTTTTTCAAACGTTGAGTAATCAAGATAAATTTTTAATGCATGAAGCACAGAATTAGATTCTAATGGATCACTTAATCCATCAAAGAATAATAAGTTATCCATCATATTTATAATAAATCCAAAACGGTAAGCATAATGTATAATAATAATAATAATCAATAATCAATAATACAATAACCACAAAATTTAAAAAAAACATAGAGGTTTAATGTAGATCATTTCTAAAAAAACACCACTATATCTCAAATAACCCCAATAATCACAACATTAAATAATTTTTTAACCTCAATGTTTTTATCATGCCCTTCATCATACATATCCATAAACCTATTAGAATACTTATTAAATAATCCTTTATATTATACATAATGGGTATATATACCTCAACCTAACAAAAAATCTATCAAAATGTCATTAGTCACATCAAAATAAAAAAAATGACCCTATAATATGATTACCAAAATATCTTGAATCATTCTTATCTTCTATAACATAAATCTCAAAAAATTGGTATCAATTATTTTAAACATAATATTATAATCAGGAATATCATCCCAACACCATTTACGTTTATCCCAATATCAAAAAAATATTAAAGGTTATTAATCCCTCAGTATTTTGTTTTCCAAAAAATCACCTAATGACTATATCACTATTATAGGCTATCATTACCATTCAAAAAATATTTCAAATCCTTAAATAAAAAAATTATGGAATAATACTTTTTTTCTTTGTGATTATTTATCCAAAATTTTATTTATATATGACTTTTAAAAAATAATTCTCAAATACTGATACATAAACACTTCAATACTTACACTTCAATGATTTCCATAGCATCGATTAATCATTAATCCATGATTGAACCATTAGATTAGGGAAATGACTCAGATAATTCCCATTTTACCCACACTTAAGACATTAAACAACAATGTGTTCTATAATATGTGATTTTTTCACTTTCATCATACTCTTCATTTTTTATGGAAACTTGTTACCTCATGCCATATTTTTTCCAAACATAAAACACCTTCTAGTTCCTTTGTGGAGTTTCCCTGGGTTCCTCTTTCAACATTTTTTACAAATATGGAATTGAATCTTCTTTCCTTTATCCCCTTTATCAAATGAACTTCCATGAGACATTGTCCTCATCATATTTTATGTCATTGTACATTGAACTATATACTAGTTGTTAATTGTGATTTTTGAAATCCGTTTTGGCATAATCATTAGAATATTACATGATCTCCCATAAGGTTAGGCATTGCATTTGGGTAGTCATCACATTTACCCTCATACTGATTGTTCATCTAGTTTCCCTTATTTCCAGATATTGTCTAAAATAAAGGGAAACATTAGGGATAATTAAACCAGGTGTGCATTAAGTATTGTTTTCATTCCCCAATTCCCAATTGAGTATATATATTGTTTTTTGAGGTTTTCATCCCTAGGTACATCTATACCAAATCCATATCCAATTGTAGTATCCAAACATGGATTTATTTTCTTGGTAGCCAATTAATATATACATTATCAACACATAATTATTTTTTACAATACTAAGGGTTTCCCATTAGGATTTTCCTATAGTTTTATAATACTAATCCTAAAAATAACAAGACTTCCCTTTGATACCAACTATGATAACCCCTATCTTTATTACACATAAATTCAAGATTTATTACATAATAATTCAAATAATATAACCTAAAAGATTAATAAACCTTGTGTATTTATGAATTAGGTACACTACATAACAACTTAAAAATATATGGTATATCAGAATTATTGAAAACATCCTTAACATTCTCAGAATATTCTATTACTCTTTAAACTGCATGGGATAACCTATGGACATATATCAGAAAGGGGCGAGTTATAAATCCATTTAAGGGAATAAAAAATTAATAACATGAAGAAAGTATTATATGTTAGGAAATAGTTATTTCAAAAGTACATATAAAGGGTGAAAATAATAAACATGAATAAAGAGGACTGATATATCATGATAACATAATGGAAAAATTGGAAAATGAAAAAATATTTAAACATGACATCATAAACATAGGTTAAGGAAAAACACTAAGACATCATAACATGGTGTAAAAGGTCACATAACGGATTAGGATCACTCCTTAATCCCATAAACAACGTCTCATGAGACTAAATCATTACCCAATGCATTGGATATCTATATAATTTTGGGTGCACCCATCTCTTCCGTACATATATATAGAGAAGTGTGAAACATAGATCATTCAACATATAATAATTTTTAATCAAGTTTAATACCATGATTATGGAATGCGATTTAAATATATGGAGGTACTTATTAAATTAAGTATAGGTAAAAATATTTGAATACCCTTGAGTGTAAATGGGTATGGGTATACACCTCGTAAATGTTCGACATGGAAAATTGTAGTGGCATTTCTACGGCATAATAACAGTACATGAAGAATTATAAAAGGGTTCAATGATAAGTAAATGGATCTGTATTAAATTATAATTAAAAAGGATTTTATTAGTGATATGAAGTAATATAATCCATCCTGAAAAATATATAATTAAGATTCATATGATTATGAGGGTTCATGAATAAAAACATGGCATGTAAAAATCATAGGTTAATTTCGGTAGGGTAATGAGAGTACATACTAAATCATTGGAGATATTAATGAGAGTGAAAGGGGTAAATAATCACTTTAATGTAATAATGGTAGAGATAGGGATGTTTTGTACCATATCCCATTAATATTAATTGATGAAAAAGTGTATTACATAAATAAGGTGCTTCAACAAATAGGAGAAGAAGAAGATCCCTTACTAGATTTTTGCATAATAATGACTTAGGTAAATTATATAATGATAGGGTATAGATGACAAATAAATATTTGGATATAAATTTTATAGTATATTTGCCTTTATAAATTCATTAAAACATATCCAATTTAGATTTGAATGGCTAAATACAAAGAAGGTGCTTGAACTGAAAAGAATAGAGAGAGGTCCCTTACCTTAAGAGGGTGCTTCCAAAAGATTGGGAGGTTCTTCTGGGGGAACCTTGAGAGGAACCTATATATGGTAGTCATTATTAAGGTAGTGAAAAAAAATGTTTTTTATTTTTAAGAGTAATGGATTATTTTGTGGGTTTATATTGGAAAATATAGGGGAGTTCTTTATTGTTTCCCAAACATTGGTTTTGGACTCTATAATAAAGTAGTCAAAACCACAAATCATACAATGGGTTTTCCCATGGTTTCTTCCAAAGGGAAGTGGTTTTAAATATTTTATATTTATAAGATCCAAACTCACTAAGATATCACCCTTCATGATGGGGATGTGATTCATGTTTGTAATGATTTTAAAACATCAAAATATTATATAGGTTTTGGTGGAATCATAAAGGATTTATAAAATTAATTAAATAACATTAAAGTAACATTATTTTAATTGGTAAACACATATTTTTCATGGATACCATTTATATCATTTATTTCATCACTTTTTTTTATTTTGATGTCATAATACACACCGTATATTTTCATTATATTTAATTTTTACCCAAAAATTATACAATCACAGAATATTATGAAACATTTACTGTTGCATAATTTCCCCATGTTGGCCCCAAAAATAATATTTATTTTAATGAAATAATTCTATGAATTTGTAAATTTATAATTTTAAAATAGAAATAGATATTTATTGAGAAATACTGGTATTTGGTAATAGTAATTTTTGAACCCCTTTAACAATTACATGTGCCTTCCTAAAAAATAAATTATATTTAATATGTAATAAAAATTACATAATAGTATTATTTTATGAAAATATAATTATTTTTAATAATATTTTATTCATAAAAAGGAATTTCTTAATTGAAATTTCATATTACACAAAATTAAATTTGAGTATTGTCAAATTGAAAACCAAAATTTATTAAACTCATTACTTAATAATTCTTAAAGTAAATACATTAATTATTAAATATAATAAGTATTTCATTGAAAATTAAATATAAATATTAAAACATTTAGGGTAAACCATTATTTTTTCCTTTTAATATTATTATTTAACCCTTAATTAACATATTATTCACTAACTATGGTGATAAATATTTACTAAATTTATTATTATTATTCCCAAAAAATTAACTTAAACTTATTAAATAATATTAATTATGGTTATTATAAATATTGAATCAATTTTATAAAATTAAATTCACAAAATTTTATGAATTTAATTTAAAATAAAACACGAAAGCGTGACCAAAAGTGGTTTTTTGAAAAATTCATTTTCTTAAGAAAATATTATTTTAATTTAACTCTATAACTAGTAATATTCATTATATTAATTTCAATTAATAATTATAAATATATAATCTATTCATTTAATTAAAATCATTCCCTATTAGGAGTTATTTTTAGTTAATTAAATGAATAAACTTCATGTATTTTAGAACAGTTTTCATAAAATGTATTTGTAATCCTAGAAATAAAGTTATTATTAACTCAGGTATAAATATGATTTAAAATTAATTATTTGGATTACATATTACTCAAAATAAAAAAAATAATATTAAATTAATTAATTTATGAAAATAAATGAAATTTTTACAAAGGAATGGGTATTTTTCAATATTCATAGAAAAACAATGTTTTTCATAAAATCCCAAAATCCCACCCAAAGTAAATTTTGATATTTTCATATAAAAAATGAAGTTAATTTTATCAAATAAATTTTATAAATTTTCTATAAAATTAATATAATATTTTTCACAAAAATAAATAAAAATAAATTTTTAAGAAAACATATTTTAAAGACATTACCAAAAAATGTGTGATTATTTACAAAGAATTTATCAATACATGTTTTTTTATTAGGAAAATTATATATATACTTCGTAATTTAGTTAATAATATTTAAAACAATAATATTAATTTATAGGTTAAAATATTTATATTAAAATAAACATTTTTTGTTTTTGTTCGGTGTTGTGTATCTCATACACTATGGAACAAATATTTCTCATTAAAAAACTCAGTGTGTTAAAAACTCCTTCCCCTAATTGATTTTTCAAACAATAATAGAATTAAATTGGGCATTCAGATATCTCCTTATGAGGGCCTCTATGGTAGAAAGTTAAAAACTTATATAGTTTAAGATGGAGTTAGAGTAATAAATCTATTGGGACCTAAGAAATTCTAAGTAAATTACAAAGAAATTCACTACTATTCATCAATAATTAAGAACAGATTAGAGTTGAAAGAAATTTTATGTTAACAATCTTCAGAAAGATTTTGGGGTCAAATTTTAAGAAAATTTATTCATGTGAGTTTCTATATTGATTAAGGTTATGAGATTTGGAAATAAATTAAAGTAAATCCTCATGTATATTGGCCCCTTTGAGATTCTTGACCGAGTAGGGGAAATTGTTTATTACTAGGTTCTTCCATCGAACCTATCTCAAGTTCACGATGAGTTCTTGTATCTCTCCTAATGAAGTACACACCTAATCTATCATATCTAAAGAACTTAGAGGTCATATTACTAAGGAATGACCTTTCTTTTGAAGAACATCTAATATATATCTTAAATATTAGTGATAAATTCTATGGAATGAGACTACTCAACAAGTTAAATTTATCTAGAGGAATCATAAAATAAATGAATCTTATTGGGAACCATATGATGTAATAAAATAGATTAATACTTTTTTTATAGGATTAATATAATATAAAAGATGAAATTAATTTTAAGTGGATATAATCTAACACCAGGATATTTTATAGTTCTTCATAAAAAATTTGATAGTTTGGATTGCATACAACATTGAGTTTAAATGAACTATGATATAATGTTAAAATATTATTATTTAATGTTATAGTTGTCACATTTCCAATGGATTAGAGGGTATGAATATTAATTAATTAATTATGAAAAATTGTGGTCACACATGTGTAAAATTAAATCATTGGACACCACAAAATTATAAATAAAAATAAAATTCATTTTAAAATAAAGGAGATTTTTTTCTGATAAAAATTATTATTATGGGTACAATGTGTTTTAATCAAAATAAATTAAATTAAAATTTATTTTTTAATTATTTTAATAAAATTAATAGATTATATATTCAATAATATTCTTTTACTTTCATCTAAATCTTTTAAATTCATGGGATAAGAATTAATCTAGTGTTATTTTTAAAAATGTAGTTTTCTAAAAATTAGGTTTCTTCACATTTCATGTATTTATTTTAAAATGAAATTATGCTACATTTAGAAATTTAATCTTGAAAATAGATTCAATATTTGGAATTAAGAGGATCATATTTGTTAAATAGGTCACTTTTTTGTCAATTTTAATATTAACCATAATAAATTTTAATCACCTCGGTATGGGTAAAATATATTTAATAAGGTTAAAACATTAGGATAGGGATTTAAAATTTATCTAACACTTGAATTTATCCTATTAGATGAGTAATGTTAAACCATTTCCATCAAATTCTAGAATATATGGCCATTTTGTTCCATATTTCTTCGAATATGACCTTTATATTAATTTAATAAGTAAATAAATAAATAATTTCACTCTCTTGACAATAATATCTCTAAAATTTTTACATAAGGATAAAAAGAGGGTAATTTGGTTCGAAATATATATCTAAATGATAATTTTTTTTCTTTAATTATATTAATCTATTTTAAATTTTTAGTGATTTATAATTTACCTAAAATTATTTTTCAAGGTCGACACAATATTTAATCGATACATAGAAAGATTTAAAAAATATATTATAAAAATATTAAAAGTAATTAAATTTATGTGACTGATTGTGAATAAAAATTATATTAATATGGAATATTAGATATTTTTAAAGGATTAAATTAAAATTCTAAATTTTTCTTGTTATTTTAAAGTCAAATTAAATTAATAATATCAAAACTAACATTAATAAGGTTTTATAATAAATAATATCTTATTGAATGATTTAAAATACAAAATAAACTTATCTTCATCAATTTGACTATAATATTGTGAAATATATCAAAATTGGTCCATTTATGAGTAATTTTTTCATTTATGGAATCATATATAACCCTTGAAAATTAAAATATTTGTTTGTGTGGTTAAGGTCAAAATATGATTAATGAATAGATTATTAAAATAGAAAAGGTTTAAAATGATACAAAAACCTATATAAATTTTATTTAATTATGTTATTTCTAACCTATACTCATTTTCATTGATTTCATGGTGATTTTGAATCATTTTTCTTGGGAATGAATTTATTATTTTTTAAAAATTTATGAAATTTCAAGTGTGTCATTTCCCTCCCTTATAAAATAGTACCCACCCTTTATCTTATTTATACCAAATTGAGCCATCTAGATTAGAAAATAGATACTATAATATCATTATATATTCATTTATAACATTATATATGTTTTTTCTTCTCAAAATACTAACCATGGGGTCCTTATGTTGTGATATAAATGAGTTCGTTCAAAGAAGAGGCAATCACCTTAACCGATCACTTTGTTTTTTTAATTATATTACCTCCTCTAAAACAATGATATTTATCATAAAATAATAAATTAGGTAGTATAAATTTACAAAAAATATTATTATTATTATTAAACCACCATTATATATCCTCATTCTCATTAAATAAAATGTGAAAGTATCGCTTGTGCGTACATACAGCTTAGCATCTCCATTTTATGATACAATCCATTTTTCATCACCATATTTTATGTATAATTGTTATGATGGGTTTACCTTTTATATATAATATTTATGACATATTTATTCTTCTGGGATGATAATATCAACTTCCTAACTTCACAATTGTTGGAATACGGTAACAGCACTTATGTGTACATGTGGACTACAACCTCCATGAAGCGATCTGATTTGTTTTTTTTTTATTTACATGAATGGTAATAAATATATATTTAATTAATATATAATATAAATTAAATAATAATTATTTTTTAGGTTGAATTATTATTTAAATTTATTTCACTCCTTCCATTTAAAAATGGAAACATCGTTCATGCTTACATATGGCCTACTATCTCCATGAACAGTGTAATTAATTATTATATCACTACCATTTATGAATGAATCTATATATATAATTAATATTCATGATATTTATATCATGATAAAAATTTTATATATTATGCAACCAAGAAAACATTACAAGGATCGGGACTTCCAAACTAAAACATTCCTGAAAAGCGAATATTTTTTCACCTAAGTCATTAATTTCAATAACAAATTGTTAATAAACAGGTGATATAATGTAATAATGAAATCGTGAATGGTAATATGTATATAATTATGGTTAAATAATATATTTATAAAAAAATCTATATTTATTAAACATGAGGTTCAAACATGTATGGAGAAATTCAAAACATGTGGTATGGGATTTATGTTTCAACCCAATTTTTAATCAGGGTGGTTTATGATTGAATTTAATTTCAGGAAATCAAATAATAACTATATAAAAAATACAATTCATTTTTATTATCCTCTATTTATTTCATAATAATTCATGTTTTACATTCATTTTATTCACAATACATTCTCAAGATATCGAAAGTCTATTTTAAATGAAAACATATGTTATTTCTCTATTTGGTTGAAAATCCATTTTCTTCCATATCAATGATTTATAAAAATAATTCCAAGAATTTTTTTAATAATATAATATGATTTAGTAAATTCATATTAACCCATGATAAAATTTTTAAAAAATGGTTTAAAAGGAATCTTTTTATTTTATCCTAATGAGGTAATTTTTTACTTTTTATAAAAGTGTAAACAAAATGTTTTCTTTTAACTTATACAACACGAGAGGAACTTTACTTCATCCTGAACTCTAAATTAATTGAATACTAATTCAAAATTTGTCAGGTTTCTTTTCACATGCAATTTTTCCTTAATATTTAGGAAATTTCTAGATTATAAATATGTGATTTCACAGTGTAAAGTGTATTTCCTTTCAGAAATATTCAAGTGAATCTTTGTAAAGAATTTTCATTAATGATGACATCCTATGATGTTAATTATATTTTATTGGTGATATGATCCATTGATAATATCCTTATTGTATCTCAATATTGTTTATTATTATGGTTATAACATGTTTATGAAACCCTTTTATTTTCTATTGGTTATGTTATAATGGTATGATGAATGTTTTATGATCACGTGTAAAAAATATTTATGCTTTTAATTTTGTGATGAGTAGACTTATAATTATATATCAATCTAATGCACTGTTTAATGTTTTATATATCTTGAGATAACATTGGGAAACAAGTCAATGTTATTTATTTTCTATGGGAAACATGTCCATGCGCTTGATCCGCTATGGGAAGTAGATGATGAGGCCTGATCCATTATAATATTGGAAGTAGGTTTTTATTTCTGATACATTAATATTTTACGGTATTGTTACTTAAACATGAAATATAAAATGGTTTCTATATTTATGATAGTTCCACAATTTTATGACATAAATTTATGGTTCATGATTGATTTATAAAGATTTCTTACTCTTACGATTCACATATTTTGAAACGATAAAGTTTTATTCCATGAATAGTTTTTATAATATATAATTGATTGAGTATGAACTTTGTATTTCATATTCATGATCTCATACTCATATACTTATCTTATTCGTCCATATGATCATCAATTGATATCTCTCATTTTTATAATCACTGAGCATCTGAGCTCACTATTTTTTTTGTTTCCTTTACCCAGGTTATTAAGAAAGTTTTATGTAGGGTATCTTTAGGAATAATACCATGTGGGAGTATCTTTATTGAATATATTAAAGATCATTAATTAAATAAAAAGATTATGTATCTAGTATCCAAATAAAAAAACCTTTATAGTTTTTAGGTGTGTATTTGTGAAATGTATTTAATATTCATTTAAAATAATTAATATTTATGTATAAAAATGTTGGGTCGCTCTAATATGTCAAATTATATATTCTCTCTAACATACTATATAAATATCTTCTTATATAATTTCATGGGTTTAAACGTTGTTTCATACAACACATCCCCTCTTAATATTACCTCAACTCTAGATTTAAAATTATCTATATCTATTTCAAGAACCGAGGGATTCTAGTTTCATTCTCATATTAGGAGTGAGAGAACATAAATAAATCCTTCAAACTCAATAGATTGTGAGGAAATAAAAGGGAGTGATTCAAGATGATTAGTAACACCACACTAGAACCAAGAGTACTATCAGTGATGTTTAAAGATCATAGGAGATTCTTTGCATCACTATTAAAGGGATTCTACCTTGGATTCCCTAGATGAAATGATAGTAAAATAGAAATAAGTTACGTAAAATTAAAAGGTTCTTTAAATAAAGAATTACCAATACCAAATTAATCCTATTAAATAAATTAATTATATATTTAACATAAAATGGTCATATCTCATGGTTCTGATGATATGTTTCTATATTCATTAAATTTAATTCATTGGTTATGACATTTATCGTAATTTATATTGTAGATTATTCATTTAAACCAACAAAATAAAAATTCTACTTGGATCAAACGTCACTTCCAATGCATTTGGAACCTTTAAATAGTATCAGAGTGATCAAGTTTCAATTTAAAATTATTTATTAATCATTTTTCATTATAAAAATAAATTATTATTTTTTCATTTCCAGAACATCATTAATTAAATCCAAACATTGATATATCCTCTTCTCATTAATTTTCACCTTAATATAACCCATAACAGATTAAAAACTCCCAAATAACATCCATATAACCCATATATATGTGTCAAGAATTATGACTGGATAACATTGGACTACATGATGTTTAACCCTAAGGGGCATATTATGTACCCATATTCACGACACCATAACCAACACATAAAAAGAACATGTGAATAAGTGAATGATAGTGTAGCATTACTACATGATGTGTTTTGACCAAAACAGGTTGGTGCAAGGTTTTTCAAACTACACAACATGTATCTTGTTTACACATTATGTATTCAATGTATTTTATCAGAGTAAAATGAAGAGTCAAGGATGTGTCGAGTATTTTTTACATGGAACATGTGATTAATATTCATGAAAATCAGAGGTCACATAGTGTGTATCTCACATACACATTGCAAAACTAATAAATGTTTTTGACTGATACACATGCCTTGTCCCTAAGTTTGCATCTTAGAAAAATGGTGAAGTAACATAGAAGTCATATAGTTGTCTTGTACACACTGTGTATCCTATTTTATTCAGAAAAAAAATTAAAATTAATTAATTAATCCATTAAACAAAATAAAAATGTAAATTTTTTCATTTTCTGATAGTAGACTTTGTGTGATAGTTTTTATATAAATTTAATGATTGATTAATTTCTTTGTTAAAATTTAGAACTTCATGCCATATTTTTACCTTACACACTATGTACATTTTATACATACTAACCATTATACAACATGTAATTTACATGTGTTTATGTGATATTTATTAATAGTACATGTTGTGTAATTATATAATATATTGTGTGTGATAGTTTTTGTGTGAGTTCAAAATATATGATACGAAACATGGTGGGTAATTTGGATAGGTACACTTTGTGATTCATCCTAATACATGCTATGTACTTCATTATTTTTAAATAAATTTATATTGATTAATTTTGTTAAAATTACTATGTATGGGACTCTTGAAAACTATTTTAATAGAAATTAAGATAAAATATTTAACTAATTAATAAATATAATTATTTAATTGTATAACATTTTTTAATAATTATTAACTATTTAAATGAATAATAGTTTATTATGTAACACCCTGACCCCAGTTACCCAGAGTCGGTGCATTATTATATAACATTGGCATGATCACGAAAGATCAAATCTTGAAAGACCGATTAGTTTAGTAGCCTTGGAATCACTAGATACATTCATAAAGTTACATTACATCATAATGTGAAAAATACAACAACATCTTGTCTCCACACTCATATCCCCTTATACTAACCCTGTACTTCAATCACAATACACTTCTTCACATCCTGGGAAAAATAAAACATAGAAAGGTGTGAGCTCAGATGCTCAGTAAGGACAACAGTGCAACGGAAACTTTTATAAATAAGCATAAACATTTAAGGCAATGTATAACTAAAACAAAAGCCTTTTAAACTTGAACTTAAACTTAATATGGAAAAAATAAAATGAAGTAATTACATTTACTTCTTCACATGGATATTCTAATAGTCAAATAATCATATGAAATATCAATAACCACTTTCATAATGATGGAATTCATAATGCCAGACTATCATAACCACATAGTCAAGGCCTTGTGCCAAGACTACAAATAATATTTTGTCAAGGCCTTGTGCCAAGACACTAGTTTGTCTCATGAGACCTAACGATGCATCAAGGAGCTATATCAGGCTCCACTCATCACATACTAAGTTCAATGCATTCCTCATATGAACAGGTTTAAACATAACATAAACATTCGTATTAAAACTAGCATACGAAATGTCAATTCTTTCTCCATAAACCATGAATGGTATAAAAATAACACATCCACAGTTAACATATCACAAAACCATCAATACAATATGGAAGTTTTGTATCATAATAAATTGACTTCAAATAATCTTAAAATCCATCAAAGGATGTTGACATATATGAAATCAAAACTATTTGAGAGAAATATCTCTTTTTTTGAAATCATTGAAAAGTCACACATTTACAAAGGAAGTAATTTAAAAGATATTTTTGAATCAAAGTGTCCCATACCACTTTGAAACATTTAAAAGGAGTTTTAATTTTAAAACTTTAATGTCCATATAA
Organism: Viscum album; assembly: GCA_963277665.1. Classification (NCBI taxonomy): domain Eukaryota; kingdom Viridiplantae; phylum Streptophyta; class Magnoliopsida; order Santalales; family Viscaceae; genus Viscum; species Viscum album. Next base: position 367,257,389 of record OY728137.1, read on the forward strand.
ATAAATCCTTAAACTCATTTTGAAAACATGGAAATTAATTAAAAAGATTTAGAAAGATAAATTTTTAAAACATTTAAAATTATGATCTTGATAAAGAGTATCATTCACAAATTCATAAAATATTAATTTTGAAATCATTTAAAAGTCACATAATTATAAAATAAAACATTTACCTTCAAAATATTCTTATAAGATTGTAAGGTAAGCTTCGACGATTTTATAATGGCGGAAAATAGCTTCACCCGCCGTATAAGTTAAAAAAAGACATTCTTACCTTAATTCTGTTAGAAAGGTTAAAAATGACCTTGTTTGGAAAACAACGGAAAGATTCTTTATAAAATTCTTATAAAAATTCAAACAAGGGTATAAATGACTTTAACCCATATTCTGTAAAATAGTAAGAATTTTTTTAAATACATTTTTAAGAAACATGGATGTGGATGATAAAGAGGTCCCAATAGATAATTACGTATAAACAACCTCAGATAATGAAGTGATTGTGAAATAAACCCCTAACTTGTAATTTTCCTCGGTAGATGGTAGGTTAAACTCTTGTATAATAGTTAAATCATTGTTATTAAATTATACAATAATCATATACATAAATATGATATCATATATGATCTTTTAATATTGCTTTGTTAATAATATTTTAGTATTATCGTCTTTTCAGGTGTTCACTTACTCGTTTTATTTTATATGTTTTGTTACATAAGACATGTATTTTATCCATAGGTTGTATATTATTCATATCCATAATGATATCAAGTTCTTAAAAATTATTTTTAATCATCAAATGAAAATTAGTCTTGAATGGATACGATGGGGAATGAATCTCATCGCGTTCGTGGAGACGGTAGTCCGTACGTACGCATGAGCGACTATATCAGTATTTTGATATTAAAATAATATATAATTGGATGGTGTATCATATATAGAGAATAATTATCATGTTATATTTATTATTTACATGAATTACACATTATTATTATACCCATCCAAAAAATAATGTATTGAATAACAATTACACCACGACGTGGAGACTGTAAGTCATACGTACACACGTATGGTGACATGTCATTCAAAGGATAGATAGAATGATGAATATGGTTGTACCATATTTATAATAACATCACATTATATATAAGATACTAGATTTATTATTTTAGAATGGAAATAACAATGAAAGAAGAAGTTGAAGAAGAAAGGAACTTGAAAAAGGGTGGTGAAAACATTACCTCTTCTTCGGGTTCTTCCTTTTGATTTGATCAAAAGGTCTCTTTAGGTTGTCTTTATGATAAAACTAAGGCCTCTAGTTTGAATTTATGGAATTTTAGAGTATATTTGTGTAGGGTTTGGCCAAACTAAAAGGTTTTGAAGGTATGAATTAGAGATAAGGGGGAGTACCCTTTTATAACAGGGGTGAGGGGCACCTTAGGAAAAACTTAAAATATTATTTTATAATAAATTTATATTCGGTTTATAATGGCACAAAATTGATTTATTTCTAGGATAATGAGGGGATGGGTCGAAATCCACTCAACCAATAGGTTATATATAGGTTTGGGTCACTTTAATAAACTTATATTTTAGTTTTAACTCTTAGTTAATTAGTTTGACATTTACCATGTCTCTTTGTATTTTTATATTATATAGTTAATAAAATTACTATAAACTTCCAAGAGACCCCCAAGTGGTCCATTAATAATACACATATCATGATATAAGTCCTTTTTCCAATCCTAAGATTTTTAGGAATAGAATATCAATTAATAATATAATATTTGTTTTAAAAACTCATTTATATCAATTTTGACAATATTTAATAATTGATTTTTGATAAAGTCTTAAAAACTTTATTAATTTGAACAAAATTCATTTAAGAAATACTAACATGTCATATAAACCAATAAAATTCATGTATGGCATCAAAACTTTCAAATTAGATTTATTTTAACATTTATAATACTAATTATTTGATTCTTTCATTAATAAGGAAAACACTGCATCATTATTGTGTCATAAATAAATTTAATTATTCAAATTCTAAAAATTATAAATAAAATTCCATTATGTAGGGAATATTTTTAGATTTTTAATTAATATTTATAGTCAAAAATATATCAATTATAACCCTATGTAAAAATTGTTTTTTAAAAGATATATGCTTATGTCATTTTTGTATTTACTTTAACTTAATTAATATAAAGTGTCATTATCATTTAAAAGTGGATCAATGGGGTCCCAAAATCGACTCAAAGATGCTCATGGTCTGACATGTATCAACCAATATGGTTAGGACACGTTTTAGGATAATTTATTATTATTATGATATTATTTATTACTCTTATTTACCGGATTTACCCTTTAACCATGGTAAATAAAATATATACCGAAGTAATTATTAAAAATGTATAAAAATAAAAGTTACCTATTTACAAAATTTAGACCTCCTGATTCTAAATATTTAATCCATTTTTCTAAATTCAAAACACAGAAGTGGCATAAATTAATTTAAAAGTAATTTCCGTTGTCAAAACAAAAAGCGTGTTTTTAAGAAATAATAACTATCAAAAGATTGGCACTTGTTTATGTCCAATTTCAAACTGAAATTACTTACAATGACCAGAATTGGATTAAATGGTAAATATATAATCTATTTGTACTTATAAACCATTAAAATTTATAATTTAACACTATAAATTATTTTGATTAAAAAAAATTCAGTTAAAATATACTATTTTTCACTATTCACTCAAATATGAAATTTATCAGAAAACACCAAAATTTTATTGAAAATAAATTATTATGTCCTTATTCTAAATAATAAGTTTGTTTTTTCAAATTGAATATATAAATGTTTCAAATATTGTATTTAAAAAGGGTTCACCATTAAAAGACGGTAAGAGTGCAATTTTTAAAAAATACTTCTTTTATCTGAAAAAATGAATTGGTTCTTACATTATGTCTAAGAAACTCATAATATGGATTCTAAAATTATAAGGATTATATAATGTTCAAAATTCAGTTAATACTATTCATAACTGCTTTTGAACGACTAGTTTGGAAATCTTGTGGTGTGCTTGAACTCGGTGTTGCGTGTAGTGCAAGTTACTAAATTATATTGAAGAAATAATGTACTATGAAATCTTGGGATGTTAAATTATTCCCTCCTTCAATAAATTGCATCCTCACAATTTGAAATTTTTTTTCTAAAATAAAAGTTTGAAAATATAAAATACCTTTGTGGGGAAACCCACATCAAAAATTGGGTTAATAAAATTTAGTCTTAATAAGAGGAAAAGGGGAATGAAAAAGCCACCACCAAATTATGATCTCAATTAGAAGAACATTGATGGAAATTAGAGACACATAATTGGAGTAAAAATGTAAATATTTATTGGGATTGATTGAGGTAATCGATTACAAAAAATTGTAGAATTGTGGGCCTCAAATCTACCAATATATGATAATTTAAAATACCATGGGTTCAACAAAACGTATGGTATTAGGATAACACATTTTTTGGTTTTAAGATGCCTTACCTAAAGTTTAAGAATTTATTTCTTCATAGAATAAGAGAAGAAGAAAAATGTATACTTGTCAAGTAAAGTTCCATCCTTTAACTAATTTCTACCACAAACTCATCTTTCAATCTAAAAGATAATAGAACCTAAGAAATATATCCTATTTATCCTATTCTTATAGGGTTCCAGAAAAAATAAATTTATAATTCATCTACCAGACCCTTTAAAAACTACATTATTCAATCCTAGACATCATGTGGGTTAGTGGTAGGTGATACATCCTAGTCGCCCTTCAGTTGCAGGTTCAACTCTCTCAGCCTTGTCGGACGCGACGGGTTGTCACTCAACCTCCGGGTTGTCCTTTTTTATGGAAATCCAAAAATAATCTCAAACTTGACTTATCCAAAATACTTCTATCTAAACTCACAGTCCAAAATTTATATGGATGTTAAACACAATGAAGATCCTTTTTTCCACGTAATAACATGTGAACACCATCATCATGTATTCTTTTAAAACACTACAACATCCTGAATTACCATAAAACCTTATTGATTACATTCATGCTCCCTTATTAATTATAGAATACTAGATATACTCCTTCTATCCAAAAATGTTGTAAACTCAAACAATAATGGAATAAACAAATCATTAATCACTTTCATGGTAGTCAATAATATCCAATATAATTTATCCAAATCAATCATGTATTATTCCAAAATCACTACCTCGGTATCAGAACCATATTATGGTTTATCTTTATCTAAACTATATATTTTCCAAAAATTTAACCTTCTATTGAGTCACTTTTCTTGGTTCCACAAAATCTCAATTCCTTAATAAAATAGTACTGTAGTACAATCCTTATATACTCCATAATTATTATAACCAGTACATCGTTGATACAACACTAAAATGACATAATTTTTTAATAACAACATAATAACTCTAATCATTCCTCCTCATCTGTGGTAGTATCATAACTTGATTATTATCCAATAGCATCATTTGGGGCATACTCTGATGATTTGGACATTGGTTTTCATAGTATCCTAACTCCTTGCAGATGAATCATTGTACATTTGAAACCTTTTTCAAACCCTTACAGTCACGTACTTAGTGTCCTTTTTCTCCACACTTATAACAAACTTCAATTCCCTTCAGGAAAGTTCCAGGGTGTTCCTTCCCACAGTTATCACATATGGGAAAATTCTTCTTTTCCATCTTCTCTTTATCCATCTTTCTCTCTTTCATCCTTTTCTTCTCTTGCTTGCCTTCAATGCCATAGGACTTAGATAATTATTTACTTATCTTATTAACACATGATATTATTTCTTCATATGTTGAGAATACATGGGAGACAATGTTGGCTTAATACCATGAAAGATATGATACTTATTACTCTTTGGAAATACGTATTTCTGGAGTTCACATTCCTTCATATTGGGCACCATTTCTATACAATGGCATACATTAGATTATTTTATGAATCGCAATAAAAAAATCCAAACTTGTAAAACACTTAACATAAATTGAACATTTTATGGATATAATCCATAATCATAAAAAAAATGTTTTCTTTGAGAAAGTATATACTTATAAACCCTTCAAAATGGTTTGTAAAGAAAATGATAATTATCCTAAGAATAGCCCCCAGGAGTGTCGTAACCTAGAGTGCAGCAAGGCCCATTGTCGTGCACCAGTTCCCGTTTAAGTCTAGCTCGAAGCGGTGTTTTCGGGTTTTACCCCTAGGTACATCTGTGCTAGAGCAGCCTCTACCTGCTCATATCCAGACCGGGATGTATTGCTTGGAAAACTCACAAAATTTCTACAATTCCAAAATTTTAGGAAGTTATTCTATACTAATCCTCAAATTCTATCTTATGGCTATGTTCTCTAATCAAATTTTATCTAAATCTAACTTCCAAGGTTTGTACTAAACTTCCTCTGATATCAGCTGTAACACCCCAACCCCATTTACCCAGAGTCAGTGCATTATTAACCGAAAGGTGAGGGAATAACCCTTATTATTAAGAACAGAAAAAGAAAAGACAACAAGAAAGATGATGGGGTCATACAAGCACACATTCCCTTGTACCAAGAGATAACCAAAGAGAAAAACTCAAAAGTCAAGTCACATTGATAGGAAGGGTCATAGTCTCCATCCCAATCAGACTCATACTCTAGAGGGCCATGAGACCGGGTAACCATGGTTGGCATCAAATATGAGTAATCCTTTCTCGGTCTCACTTTCGTAGAAGTAACAGGTTCAACATCGACAACAACATTTTTCCCTTTGGACAATACCTGACTGTAAGTTGGTTTTTTTGGTGAGTCATCCTCTACCTCATCCCACCTTCCCTTGATGACCTGCGTTTCCTTTAATTTATGAATTTCCATTTGGGTCCTTGAAATCCTCTCACCTTTCTCCTCAAGAACAGGGTCCATTCTTTCCTGCACCTTTTCAATAATCACTCCTGGTGTCATGTCACCTTCACCCCTAGAAGCACACTCCTTTGTTTGATGGATTGGTTCTGCATCCTTTTCCACATGAGACTCATGGAAAATATCTTGGGAAGCACCATCCACCGCTCATGATTCATTATCCTTCATTGATTGTTTTTTTACATTCTTCCTACAAGAAGCCTCATGATTCCCTTTTAATGAGCAAAAAGTGCAAGCAACATGTTTACAACACCTCTTTTAGCATGTCCAATAACTTGACAATCAGAATATAAATCAGGCAGTTGTTCATACTCCACATTGAGAGAGATATCATCATCTAAGGCAGAAAAGACTATATTATGAATTAGACAAGTGCTTAAATAAACTTTCACAAGAACTCTATCATAGTGACCAAATTTCACATCTTCGGTGGTCGTGTCCATTTTAATTGGAATTCCAACCACAGAGGAAATGTAAAATAGAATTTTCTAAGTCCATAAGATCCAGTGAAGGCCAAAAATTTTAATACAGAGCTGAACTCTGTTATTTTTAATGGATAAAGGATTGAAACGGAAATCCCATTCTTGAAAACAAACCATACCTGGCTTTAGAGAAATTGACCCGAACCCCCAAGCTCTCCGCTTAAGAATTTCTGATGGAAAAATAATATAAAAGAATCCACGTCCCATAGGAATGCATATCCAATCAGAAAACCCCCATATAGAGGTGAGTTTCCAAACCGAATCATCAATTATCCATTTTTACCTCCACTATGAAGAACAAGCCTCGCAATAATTGAATGCTCACAGATCTTGAATCTGTCAAGGATAGCCTCCCTACTCGCAACAACACGAGCAATGTCACATTTTCTAACAATTATCTCAGAAATACCATCACGTAGAGAAGTAAATTACCTTATGTTAGTATCTCCTTAAACTCATGAAGGAGATTTACTGGATTTTCCCACATCTGCTAATTTATCAGTGCCCAATGCAACTTTGCAGTTCGGGTTCAATTTCAAGGGGTGATCTTTAATCACCCTCTCTGTTTTAACACAAGTTCCGTCGACAGGGAAACCCAAATCAAAATTTCCTCCAGTCATCACCATGTTATGACCCACGACCACCACCATCTTAGGCGTCTTGGACATCATCGGGATAGCGACATCTGCATCAGCTCCAGCATCCAATCGTCGGATCTTCAGTGCTGTATCAACTGGAGTAACCTTACCTGCGTTCACAACCGCCAGGTTCGGTTCAGATCTATGGGGAAAAGGAAACAGCGGCCATCCCCAGAAAATCCGCGTGAACCCCAACCTGTCGCAGATCTTTCACCGCAGCACCCTCCAAGGCACAATTTTTATTTATCGCATCACCCGCAGCCGCTGGATTTAGATCCAGTTTCGATTCGTGGGATATGCACTTGGTAGCTGCAGCCACCAGAAGTCCACACGACGGGCCATTCTTCTCGACAGAAGAATCCACAGCAGGGATTGAGCCACCCGCAACAAAGGTCTTACCAAAATAATGAGGTAAATCCATTGATAAAACCCCTAAATATGTAGAATATTTAAATCCCCATTACATCATAAAGTGAAAACTACAACAACATCTGGTCTCCACACTCATATCCCCTTATATTAACCCTACAGGTAAATCACAATACACTTCCTCACATCCTAGGAAAAATAAAACATAGAAAGGGGTGAGCTCAGATGCTTAGTAACGATAACAATATAGCATAAACTTTCATAAATAAGCATAAACATTTAAGGCAATGCATAACTAAAACAAAAGCCTTTTAAACTTGAACTTTAGCATAATATGGAAAAAATAAAATGAATTAATTCAATTTACTTATTCACATGGATATTATACTATTCGAATAATGAAATGCAATATCAATAACCACTTTTATAATGATAGAATGCATAATGCCAGACTATCATAACCACATAGTCAAGACCTTGTGCTAAGACTACAAATAAAATTTTGTCAAGGCCTTGTGCCAAGACACTAGCTTGCCTTATGAGACTATCGATGCATCGAGGAGCTATAGCGGGCTCCACCCGTCACTTAATAAGTCCAATGCATTCCTCATATGAACAGGTTTAAACATAACATAAACATTCGTATTAAAACTAGCATACAAAATGTCAATTCTTTCTCCATAAACTATGAATGGTATAAAAATAACACATCTACAGTAAACATATCACAAAACCATCAATACAATATGGAATTTTTGTATCATAATAAATCAACTTCGAATAATCTTAAAATCCATCAAAGGATGCTGACATAGACGAAATCAAAACTATTTTAGAGAAATATCTCTTTTTTTTGAAATCATTGAAAAGTCACACATTTATAAAGGAAGTAATTTAAAAGAGAGTTTTGAATCAAAGTGTCCCATACCACTTTGAAACATTTAAAAGGAGTTTTAATTTTAAATCTTTAATTTCCATATAAATAAATCCTTAAAATCATTTTGAAAACATGGACATTAATTAAAAATATCTAGAAAGATAAATCTTTAAAACATTTAAAATTATGATCTTTATAAAGAGTATCGTTCATAAATTCTTAAAATATTCATTTTAAAATCATTTAAAAGTCACATAATTATAAAATAAAACATTTACCTTCAAAATATTCTTATAATATTTTAAGGGAAGCTTCGATGATTTTATAACGGCAAAAAATAGCCACACCCGCCGTATAAGTTAAAAAAAGACATTCTTACCTTAATTCTGTCGAAAAGGTTAAAAAGGACCTTGTTTGGAAAACAACGGAAAGATTAATTTATAAACTTCTTATAAAAAGTCAAAAAATGGTATAAATGACTTTAACCCATATTCTATAAAATAGTAAGAATGTTTTGAAATACATTTTTAAGAAACATCGATGTTGATGATAAAGAGGTCCCAGTAGATAATTACGTATAAACAACCTCAAATAATGAAGAGATTATGAAATAAACCCTTACCTTGTACTTTTCCTTGGTAAAGGGTAATTTAAACTCCTGTATAATAGTTAAATCATTATTATTAAATTATACAGCAATCATATACATAAATATGATATCATATCTGGTCTTTTAATATTGCTTTGTTAATAATATTTTAGTATTATCGTCTTTTCAGGTGTTCACTTACTCGTTTTATTTTATATGTTTTGTTACATAATCCATGTTTTTTATCCATAGGTTGTATCTTATTCCTATACAGAGTGATATAAAGTTATCAAACTTTATTTTTAATCATCAAATGAAAATTAGTCTTGAATGGATACGATGGGGAATGAATCTCAACGCCTTCGTGGATACGGTAGTCCGTACAAACGCATGAGCGACAATATCATTATTTTGATATTAAAATAATATATAATTGGATGGTGTATCATATATACAGAATAATTATCATGTTATATTTATTATTTACATGAATTACCCTTCATTATTATACCCATCCAAAAAATAATGTATTGAATAACAATTACACCACGACGTAGAGATGGTAAGTCGTACGTACGCATGTATGGTGACATGTCATTCAAAGGATTGATAGAATACTGAATATGGTTGTACCATATTTATAATAACATCATATTATATATAAGATACTGTAATTATTGTTTTGTAATGTAAATAACAATGAAAGAAGAAGTTGAAGAAGAAAGGAACTTGAAAGAGGGTGGTGAAAACATTACCTCTTCTTCGGGTTCTTCCTTTTGATTTGATCAAAAGGGCTTTATAGGTTGTCTTTTTTATATAACTAAGGCCTCTATGTTGAATTGAGGGAAGTTTAGAGTATATTTTGGCAGTTTTTGGCTGAACCAAAAGGCTTTGAAGGTATGAATTAGTGAGAAGGGGGAGTGCCCTTTTATAAGAGGGGTGAGGGGCACCTTAGGAAAAACTTAAAATATTATTTTATAATAAATTAATATTCGGTTTATAATGGCTCAAAATTAATTTATTTTGAGGATAAGGTGGGAATGGGTCTAAATCCACTCAAAAAATATGTTTTAGAAAGGTTTGTGTAACTTTATTAACCTTATCTTTTAGTTTTAACTCTTAGATAATTAGTTTGACATTTACCATGTCTCTTTGTATTTTTATATTATATGGTTAATAAAATTACTATTAACTTCAAAGAGACCTCCAAGTGGTCCATTAATGATACACCTATCATTATATAATTCCTTTGGCCGATCATTATATTTTTAGGAATAGAATAGTAATTAATAATATAATATCTGTTTTAAAAACTCATTTAAGTAAATTTTGACAATATTTAATACTTGATTTTTGTTAAAGTCATAAAAACTTTATTAATTCAAAAAAATTTATTTAATCAGTAATAACATGTCATATTAACCAATAAAATTCGTGGATGGCATCAAAACTTTCAAAGTATGTTTATGTTAACATTTATAATACTAATTATTTGATTCTTTCATTAATAAGGAAAATACTGCATCATTATTATGTCATAAATAAATTTAATTATTAAAGGTCTAAAAATTATAAATAAAATTCCATTATGTATTAAATATTTTTATATTTCTTATGAATATTTATAGTCAAAAATATAACATATATAACCCTATGTAAATTTTTTTTTTCTAAAATATATATGCATATGTCATTTTCGTATTTACTTTAACTTAATAAATATAAAGTGTCATTATCACTTACAAGTGGATTCATGGGGTCCCAAAGTCAACCCAAAGATTCCCATGGTCAGACATGTATCCACCAATAGGGTTAGGACACTTTTTAGGTTAATTTATTGTTATTATAATATTATTTTTTACCCTTATTTACCGGATTTACCCTTTAACCATGGTAAATAAAATATTTACCAAAGTAATTATTCAAAATGTATAAAAATAAAATTTACCTATTTATACAATTTGGACCTCATGATTCTAAATATGGAATCCATTTTTCTAAATTCAAAACATAGAAGTGTCAAAAAATAATTTAAAAGTAATTCCCGTTGTCAAAACAAAAACTGTGTTTTTTTAAAATAATAACTATCAAAAGATTGGCACTTGTTTATGTCCAATTTTAAAGTGAAATTACTTACAATGGCCAGAATTGGATTAAATGGTAAAAATATAATCTATTTGTACTTATAAACCATTAAAATTTATAATTTTACACTATAAATTATTTTGATTAAAAATTTGTTTTTAGTTAAAATATAGTATTTTTCACTATTCCCCCAAATATGAAAGTTATCAAAAAGACACCAAAAATTTATTGAAACTAAAATCTTATGTCCTGATTATAAATAATAAGTTTATTTTGTCAAATTTAATATATAAATGTTTCAAATATTGGATTTAAAAAGGGTTCACCATTAAAATACGGTAAAAGTGCTTTTTTTGAAAAATACTTCTTTTATCTGAAAAAATTGAATTAGTTCTTACATAATGTCTAAGAAACTCATAATATGGATTCTAAAATTATAAGGATTATATAATGTAAAAAATTCATCTAATACTATTCATAACCGCTTTTGAACTCCTAGTTTGGTAATCTTGTGGTGCACTTGAACTCGGTGTTGTGTGTAGTGCAAGTTATTGAATTACTTTGAAGAAATAACGTAGTATGAAATCTTGGGGTGTTACATATTAAATGTGTACTCATTAATCTCATGGATGATTATGAGCCCGATCAATCTATTTATGGTTTTTATTTATTTAAATTTAATTATTGAAAGAGTGGTTTTAAAATTATTATTTTTAAATTAAATTATGGGATTGAAATCCATACCCTCCTTTTATTAGATTAGGACATGTGTGTATATTGTTTTTATATATAAACCCCACACACATTATATTGGTTCCCCTTACCTACATGTGAGTAAATAACATGTATGGGTGGAGCTCCTAGGAAATTGGAGATTGGTCAAGATGGAGATGAGGTGAAATAAACCTAGGTGATATACAAGACAGAGGTGGAATAATAAAAATTAATAAAATACTAGCTCATAGAGTTATTTCCAATTATTTACATGGATTGTTTATTTATCAAAGAAAAAGTAGTTAATAAAGTTAGATATCATAACACACATGTTATTTTTCCTTTTTCAGGGTTATTTATTTTATTTATAGAAGATTTATCAGGATTAGATAAATAAAGAAATAAATAACAATAATTCTCATATGGAAATAAAAGAAAAGTAATATAAATAAATATTTTATCAACAGTTGGTTAATCACATATGTAAAATCTGCTTATTATAATTAAGTTATTAAAAAGGATAAAACACATAAATTTACACAAAATAAATAAAATACATGAATAAAATATTATGTCATACTACACCTTCCATTATCTGATTTAAGATACACCATAGTTAAAGTGTTAATTCTGGACATTGTTGAGAAAACAATTAATTATCAATGTTCCTTAACATAGATGATGTATAACATGATGAGTTTTTTAGTATATATTTTCTATTGATTTGATAATATTTTGAAAAGATTCCACCACATGCAACACCAAACTAAAACAAAACCATGATACTTTAAAATAAAATTAATAAAATTTAATGTTATAAAATAGGTGTTAAATTATTGGTTATAAATTATAGTAACCACAATAATAAAACTATTTTAAAAGAATAAGTGAGGGAATCAATTAGTATGATTCTTCCTTAATAGGATAACAAATCTAAATGTGGAAAATAGGTGGCATAATTAGGGTTTTCTCTAGCCCAAGTATATATTAACTCTAACAATTATGACATGAGTTAAATCATATAATATAGATGTTTAAATTATATAAATTTCTATGAGATCTATGCTAGCTAAACCATCACCCTTGACTACCACAAGAGAATATACTACGCATAGATTTTATGTGGAGATCTAGAGCAGTTATGTATGTAGAAATTATGTTGATATAAACATGTAATTATCCATGCAATAAGTTATTTATATATCAAAATTATTTCATAAAATTCAAATTTTTAATTCTAAAGAATCAATGTTCATTTTAAATACTAGTACATTGATAAAACTCAATTAATAGAGCTAAATAACTAATATGATCATTTTATGTTGAAAATTAATTTTATCTAAAATTTTATTTTTATGAGATTTATTTTAATAAAATTAATATATCTTGGATAAAATAATTTTTTGATATGAATAACATATTAATGAAAATTTAATTATTAATTGATAGGAGATAATAATTATAATGGTTAGTGTTTCAAAATTTTATCTTTCAATGAAAATAGTTTTCATTACTTTTTAAAATTAATTTTAATTCTAAATTTTTTGAAATTTAATATAACCAAATAAACTTAATTTTTGGATTTAAAATAAAAAAATATTCTTAGGATGAATTTTTGAAATTTTTCTAAAATGGTTTAATTTTGTGGTGAATTCTAAAAAATAATGATTTCACAAATAGAGCCACTTTTATGTTATTTTCATAATACAACAATTATTTGAAAGTTTATGATGAAATTTTGAAATAAAAAATAATTTTTTATAAATAAAAATAAATCATTTAAATAAAAACATTGATAACTACCAAATAGTTAATAATAAAACAATTAATTTAATACAAGTTAAAACCATTGATAATTTTTTTCTTAATCATTATTTTTAAGCATAAAAATATACTTTTTATAAAAATAGTATGTACACATTATATGCGCAAGTATTAAAATTAGTTTCTATGAACCTTATAAATTTAATTTTAAAAAATCAATTTTATATTTTTAATCATTTGGACTAAATTATTTAATAAGGCCCATTTCATTTTTAGGCCTTAAAATTAAATTAAATCGGTAATAATTATTTACCATGGTAAAAACCATAAATTGTAAAAGTGAAAAATATAAGAGTAAAAGACTTAAAAACATATTAAAAATATATTATGAATTCAATGGTTGAGGATTTTTAAACCTTACCCATTCCCTCACTCTATTATTTTCCATTATTGGATCAACTTGAACATCAAATAATTACTTTACCTTTTATATTATTAAAAAAAATCCCCCCCTATACTTTATAAAAGACTTGTCAGCACCCCACATTTATAACACCCCAAGAAATTTATATAAAACAACATTCTTACCAAATAACTCCTCAAAAATCTTATAATCTTACTATATATTATTTTATTGTCAAAATAAGACTTCTCAATTCCTTGATCTAAAATTTGAGAGTTCTCTTCTAATGAGTAAGGGAAAATTCTCAAATACTCGTTTTTCATTTTTTTTCCTTCATTTCTCCTTAATACTCCTCCAAATATATTATAATTATGTCTAAATAATTATATTATTATCATAATTATACTCTTTTTTTATCATGTTTTTTTATAACCATTTTATATCATCCTCCCAACTATTCAAAAAACTAAAATATTGCTTGTGTTACATGTGAACTACTACCTCCATAAGTGAATTGATTAGTTTTTCATAACTTCCAAACATACATGTTTAAAATGGTGAATTTAATTAATAAGTATTATATTTAAATCATCATTAAGATTTTGAAAATATCAAAAAATTCTTAATTTTATTTCATTCTATGGGAAAGGATATTGTAGCTCGTGTGTGTGTGTGGACTACAACCATTATGAAGCAACAAATTTAATTATCCATATCAAATTTACTTCTTTTAAAACAATATAAAACAATGATTCACATCCTTATAAAATAAAATTAAAATCGTTATACTTATTTAAAAATTATATTATGCCAAATTAATCACTTTCTTAACCTATTCTTTCATCGATTACAACATGTTCTTTTTTGGGTTGGTTTAACCACCTATATGAACAATGATATAAATATATATCATAAATGACTATTTAAACATAAATATTTGTATTATTATAAATAAATTATGAAATAAAATTTATTTATTTTTTTGGAAATATTTTATTAATATTTAACACATTATTTACATACCAACTTTTATTCATCAAAAAATATTAAAAAATTCTTGTTGTTGGTCTCATCTTCACGAATCATGACTAAAATTATCTAGGATTAAAATTATTTATTTATAAATAATTTTATTGAATATATTCTAGTATCCTTTATAATTTATTAATTATGAACTTGGTATCAATGAATGGAAATCCACACCGATGCTTTAAGGCATGCACAGAAGAATAAAAATCACTCACATCAGATGATGAAAATAAATTATAACTAAATACAAAATTTATAATAAATTATTATAATTAAAAATTATAAATTTTAATATATATGAATAAGGTTATTAAATAGGTTATTAATATATATATTCTTACTATATAAAAGACAAAATCACTTTTTTGTAAGTTGAGAGTAATATTAAGGGTGTTTAATCTTAATTTCCCTTCCTTGTGGCATGTTTTGTTTTATGAACCTAATATAATTTAAATGGTATAAATTATGTCAATTAGATATATAATATCATAAATTATATTTTATTTATGCTCATTTATGATCAATTTAAATCTCACTTTTTATGGGGTTTATTTTAAAATGTTTCTTCATCTATAAGGGGTTTTCTTGACTCAATATTTTTTCCCAAGTCATAATGATTTCTATTTAACAATGGATTTAGAATATGGTTATAATTTATTATATAAAGATATTATAAGTCCTTTAGTCATTATTTTTTTTGATAATTATATAAATTTATTTCTTTCTTCGTAAAATTTTACAATGTGAATAATAATTCTAATTCTCTCTAATGAGATCTTTTTCTACCATATCTATATCCAATCTTTACTCTAATGTTTACTTTTCTTATTTTGAAATAAATATATGTCTTATCACTATATTTACATAGTGGGTTAAAATAAAGGTATTTACAAAATATTAAAAAATGTTTCCCTTTCAAGTTTGTATTTATATCTTCCACTCAATATATCCTATGGAACAACTTTATGTCATTTTCAAGTATCCATTATTGATGATTATTTTTAAAAGTAAAAGATTTCAAAATATTTTACTTCACTTTTTTATAAAATGACTTTTGATTGTAACTTGTAATTTTTACTTTTACAACCATGGTAAAAATGTTTTCAAAAAAAATTATGGTTTCTTTCTCTATATGATCATTCTTATTTACAAATATTCATTCCACTATTTTAAAATGGGTTTCCAAATAATTTTAATTATTAATTATTTTGAAATAAAAATGACATATTTTTATAGTATTCAAAGGTATTATTTTAAAAATAAATTCTTGATTTTAAAATTTATTTTAGTGTATTTATTTTTTAAGAAAGGAATTTTAAATGTCATTGTTTCTTCTCGATAAAATTTTTTGAAAAAATATTTCTTTTATAAAATTTTATTTTTGAAAACCTTTTCTTGTTTTAAAGGATAATTTTTAAAATGTTTTATCAATAACAAATAATTTTTATTTAAATAAAATTTCATTATTGATTTTCTTAATTATTTCAAAAATGGGTATTTCATATTGTATTTCCATATTATTTATAAAATAATTTCAAAAGTGAATTTTACATTTATTTCGACATCCTTTGATGTTCCTTATGATTCACTTGAGATATGTTCCTATGACACCATTCACCTTATTTCTATGGATGGGTTATAAAATTTTCTATGAATGTTTTTATTAAACCTACCACTATTTTATGGGTTAATGAAGTGATTTTTGAAATATGAAAGGTTGATATCAATTGGGACTCATAAATATGGATTTTGATGGTTGGGGTCCTAAATTTTCATCCAATTCATTTCCTTTGTTTATATATCACATTAGATAAGAATTTTTTGTATGGACATGATTGTGTTATCCTTTTTCACAAGGTTCTTCTTGGACATGATCACATCACTCTTTGTTTGAAATGTTGTGTATGGGCATGATCAAGTTATGCTTTGTTCACAAATTTTTTCATGGGAGTGATCGAATAACACATTGTTTTAAAGGTTTTGTGATGAAATGTTTCTATTATTATTTGTTCTCATTATAGTTAAAGGGCATGATAGTTTTATTCTTTGTTCACATGATGAAGTGTGGAAATGTTCATAAATAGATTGTTTATATTATTATATATGGAAATTATATCATTTTTCTTTGTTCGTGATATTTTTCCTAGACACTATTTATCTTAATTTTTTTCACAATATTAGGATTTTCTATGACAATGATTTTTCAATATTTTTATGTCATATGACTATGATTATTATCCATAGGTGAAGGTCATTATATTACACACTTAGTTTATGGTACTTGTTTTTTCAATTGAGATTACATGTCTTTTTATCATGGATTATGGATAGGTCATGTTGTTCTATGTTCTTTTTAATAAGATATTTCTCCCATTCTCATGTTTTCTCAAATTATTTTGATCTTAATTTTGATGAAATGTTGATAGGTTTTTCCTTATTTTCTATTTCATGTCACTCATTTTTATTTCTCCATTCCCTCTATTATGAATATTAATATAACCTATGAGGAGTCAAAAACATGTCTAGTGTGGTTAAATTATAGAGAAGTGTTCACAAGTATCATAAAATAATTTTCTTAAATAACTGATCCTATAATAAAATAAACATTCCATTCTTGGTATTGTGTGTTTATTGTGAAATTTAATGTTCAAATTATGTAAATGATGTAAAATAATGATAGGTTTTATAACACCTAGATGTTTTGGAATATATTTTTCTCTAAATTATTACAATGCTCGATAGCTTATTTCACATACAACATAGAACTAACATTATTCACAACATATTGGATGAATATTATGATGAAAATTATTATAATAAAAAGATATCAATCAACTAAAATAGCATACACTTAGGTGAAATTAATTAATATGATTTAATATTAAAAAGGGTTATTATTTATCAAATAACAATTTTTTAATTGTTTTATATTTTATCCTAATAAATTAAATTTTTTATATATAAATATAATTATATATGAACTAATATATTGAATTTATTTAAATTATAAATTGATATAAAATAATATTTATAATACTTAAAAACATCATTTTTTAATAAAAAAATAATTCTTTATAATTTGTATTTTCATTTAAAATTTTCCAAATTTTAGAAGTTTAATTTTATAAAATGCACTAAATTTTTTAATTTATCCTATAAATATTATCTTATGATAAATTTTATGTATTTTTTAAAAGTTATTGATTATTATGTGAAAATGAAAAATATATTTTTTTATCAATACCATAGAGTTTTTTACTAAATAATTATCTAAGCATGAATTAAATCATTACTAAAAACTTTTCATGACCATGCCTTTTTTTAGGTAAAAAAATAATTCAGTTAAAAATACTACGTTGAATTTAAAAAACACATGTTTAAAATTTTGGAAACTTATGTAATATATTACTCTAATGAAAATAGTTTTTTGTTCTGTTTCTTTTAATTAAGTTTCCAGAGGGTGGAATTCTATATTGGTGTACATTAAAATAAAAATGACTATTATTTGGTTATTAATAATCTAAATAATTTCTTAATAATATATAATATAATTAATTCTAACTTAATTGTAATTTTTTTGAGAAGACCTGATCCTATCATGACTCAAATCCTTAATCAAATATACAAATGTGTTATTCCCTGCATTATGGTAAAATTATAAATTAATCCTTTTAATTTATTTTCTTTTCCTTCATCTTATGATTACTCAAAATCCAATCTACCCATGTTAGAATAATTAAATCAATATCATAATAATAATAATTAAATCTTATCATTTTTGTGGGATAATAATTTTATACCCAACTCCCAACCATACAAAAATGAAAATATTGCTTATGTTATGTGGGGACTACCACTAGTATGAGCAATGTGATTTGTTTTTAATGACCACCTTATATGGATGGTTCATAATGACCTAGTATTTTTATACATAGATATTACATATTTTTATATTAATATTCAATGAATTACACAAAAACATTACTAGGGACCGTAATAGTTTATTTTCTTTAGTGATTAGCCACATAACCTTCCAATTTTGTGAAATATCTTCAACATATTCAACAAATATCTTCTCACATGGTAGTCCTCATAGGCATACCATACCCAAAACATTCTTCATAACCTAGGGAAGGAAACACAATAAATGTGTAGTTTATATGCTTAGTAAGGGTAAACATAAGAGATATTAATCTATTATCATATGAAATCCTAAGGAAAGTACAATGATTTGTGATTGTGAACATAACATTGGAAGCTTATACCCCAAATGTCATAGACCATAAGAACGATTCAAGGAATAAAACATCATAATTTCTAAAAAATAATATCATAAGGGTTATAAATCATCATAAATCAATGATGAACCATAAAATCATGTCATAAAATTGTTTCACCGTTATAAATATTGAAACCCATTTCATATGGAAAGGTTAAATTCCAAGATCATCAACATAGAAGATCAGGATTCACTACGTATTTACTATTATGGATCAAGACATGCCTATTTCAAATAGTGGTTTAGGACACACCTATTTCTTATTATGGACCAGGACATACATATTTCTCATAGTGGATAAATTCCATTTACATGAATCCCATTATTATATCGTGATATATAAATATTTACCCAATGAATTCATGGGAGATATAGTTCCCACCCATCTTTGGTTATAATGTAACCATCATCCTTGGTAATAATTTAACTAGATTCCTTGGTTATAACTTAACCACTATCACATAAAGAAAATAATACATATGTATGCCACAAGATCAAAAAAATTATCATATCCAAACTCATGAAATGAAATGGGTTTCATAAAAATTTTATAATAATTTAACTAGTGTAAAATAAATAGGTTTCATAATCACTTCATCATTTCATAAAAGCATAACACATGGAATAATAATTGGGTTTCATAATCATTTTTCCATGGTATAACCAGTTGAAGAGAAATGGGGTTCATAAACACCTTTTCGTCATAACCATATATTAGCATCAGAAATAATTAGAATGGTATCCTTGGATCATATCCCCACTAAATCATAATTGAATTCAAAGGATATTATCTTAGATGGAAAATTATTTTGAAAGATCACATGGAACAATTCTTGAAAAAAATAAATTTTCATTAAAAATAACTTTTTTTTAAAACTCATAAAGTAATTTGAATCTAAAACTAATTAAAAATAATATGAAAATTTATAATTGAATCTTAAGAAATTTTTAAAACATTTCTTAATGAAACTATCATTTTCTTTTAGAGAACCACTTTTTAAAACATAAAACATTTTTAAAATCCTTTTCATTTTTAATTTATTTATTTAAAATGTAAAAATTTCAAAAATATTAAGAAAATACTTTTTGTAAAAATAAATTTTTAAACATTTATGTTAATCATGAAATCATTGAGCGTTCATTAGGGTGGAAAATATTTTTCTTGCTATTCATGTTAAAAAAAATATTTTTTTACATTTTCGATGAATGCACAACATAAATTTTTTTGAAAAATACATGTAGTTTCCATTCATAAAATTTTGTAAAAATTAAAAAATATATAAAAATGCCTTTTAAAAATATAGGAGAATATTAAAACATTTTTCAGAAAATTTTTAGAAAACATGATTTTGGAAGAAAAAGGATTTCTGACCGAAGAGGGGAATAATTTTGTCTTTTCTTAAAAACATTTTCTCAATTATTTTAGGTATCAAAGATTGGGGAATTAATAATATTACATTAAAATGTCATTAATAACCATATTATAATACAATAAATTAATTTATTGTGATATATTTCATAATATTTCATTATTGGAAGAAAAATCTTAAGAAATCTAGATAAATGATGAAATTTTAACATAAAACTCTTACCATATTAGTGACATTGAATTGTAATACCCAATAAAGTTATATCCTCAAAAGGATATTAATAATAACATTATTTTTATAGAAAATAATAATAAAATACATTCTAGGAAAGTATATACAACTCATAAAAGAAACATTTTGGGAACACAACATGTATCTCATAGAAAAATAACTAATGATCCAGAAATCCCTTACCTTAAGTCACAACTTCCTTCATACATGTTGAAAAAATATTTATAATAAATATAAGTTTATTATAAATATATTAATTAACCTTAATTATATATATCACACCATATATTATATACTTAGGAAATTTTATTACACATTTATTATAAATTCCATGTTAAAGTTACATTACAGGCAATAACCACTTCGTATTTCATGTATGTTTTGATTCATTATTTTCATTCCTCTTGCATTTATCATAGTTACATTATATCTTGAATAATAATCCTGAAATAATTATCATATTTTTACATCAAATATACTTTTAATACCAATTAGAAAAGTTTTTTAATGAATTATGTTATGATCGTGAAGATGGTAAGTTGTATATACACATGATTAATGTTTCCATTTTCCAATGACCATTATGGAAAAATGGTAAGTAATATATTATAATTCTAGAATAGTAATAATATAATAAATACCATAATATTTAATTAAATATACTTATACATATAATCCATTTTTTGGTGATAAAAAGATATTTGTATCGCTTCCTGGAGGAGGTATTCCACATGTAGACAAATGATGTTATCATCTTTCAGTGAGTGAAAAGGTAAGAAAAAATGATATATTATATTTTTAAAATGATAAATATGTCATTAATATCATAATTTTTTCATTTTAATCATATATATTTATTTACTTTAACCTTGTTTTCTTCTATGTAATGGGTTTGTAAAAATGAGTCACATCGCATTGCGAGTTGTTAGTCCTCGAAACACACAAACAATATTATCATATCCCCTATGGAATTGAAATAAATAAAAACTTTATAAGATATTATGTATTATTATGTATTATTATGTTATAAATATCATATATATACTTTCTATTCATCATCATACCCAACTATGAGAGGTGTAAATAAAAAATGAATGGTATCAGTTCATGAGGTGGTAGTCCACCAAACACATGAATGATGATTTCAAAACCCATTTCATGGAAGAGGATATGTTTGTGGTTAATTACCTTAACATAAAAACATATCATTATATTTAAGATTATTTGTTTCTTATATAATCATGGTTTAATAAAAAAATCATTTATGTGGAGGATGACATAAAATAAAAATGCTCATAGAAGAAACTTACCTCTTTTACAAATATCCTCATTTGGTTTACACCAAAAGCCCCAAAAGGTTGGATTTATACAAAAAAATATAGGATTATAAGTTGATAGAGGGAATTTTTATGTTATTTGGGAAATTATTGGATAAACTAAATCGGTTTGAATGTGTGAAGAAGATAGGATAGGGAGTGGACTTTTATAAGTGAGGTGAGTGGAACGCATATAATTTTTGAAATGAAAATTGTACACCCATGTTTTTCACAAGATACAAGGCACCAAAATGGATTTTTCTAGAGAAATAAAAATTATAGGGTCAAATATGGTCATATAATATATTTTAGATAAGTTTTTATGTCATTTTAACCCTTATATTCTTATTTTAACCCCCGATAAATGGATTTTCACATTAACTATAGTAATTTATTTTTACTATATTCACTATTCTTTTTGGTCAGAAATTTAGTTGAAATTATTAGATAATATAAATTATTTTTATTCCAAATATGGAATCCATTTTTCCAATTTCAATTAATAAGATTGAAAAAATATAATTTAAAATTAATTCCACCAATGCGATGAGAAAGCAGGTTTTCAAATAGAAAATGTTCAACATTTTACAAAGTTTTTATATCCAATTTCAATATGAAATTGATTATAATTAACTAAACTAGATTAATAAATATATATTTGAGATAAATTTACTTTAAAAATAATTTAAAATATTATTAAACATTATAAATAATTTGAAAAAAATATATTTTTCATCAAAAATTCAATATTTTTCCATATTCATCAAAAAATTAACCTTTTCCAAAAATACTAAAAAACAACCCTAATTTAATTTTTATAATTTGATTTTAAAAATGATTTTAATTTTTTAAAATAAATTTTCTAAAATGTTCAAAATTTAATTTTAAAATAATTGAACAAAATGGAGATAAACCACAATTTAGAAAAATAATGTTTTTAAACATAAAATTAGATTTATTCTTATCTCTTTTTTTAAAACCATATAATATGAATTATAAAAATTATATTGAATGCATAGTATATACATTTCATTAATATAATTCACAAAAATTTATTTTTTTAATTTATTGATGTAAAACACACTTCTGTGCATAAAAATAGTTTTCCAGAAAACATTTTCATTTAATTTCCAAGAGGATTTTATTTTCATTTTTAATTAATTGGTCTCAAAATAATTCATTAAATATATATATATAAACTATGTTTTCATAACTTATTTAAATAAATTCATACATTCCATTCCAATGGATACGTTAGAACTATCATATTAAATAATAGTATTTCACTAATAAATCACTTTTTTTTTAACTCAACATTTCATACAACTCAAGATAAGTTCAATGTTGTGTGTTACAAAATATAAAATTAGTTTTCTATGTAATTCAAAATATATAAAATATTAAATTTATTTGAAATTAAATCAAAAAATTCTAAGGTATTACATTATACCCCCTTAAAATGAATTTCTCTCTTGAAATTTCTCACTTTGGTACCAAAGACTAAGGATAATTCTACCCCATTACTTCACGGGATTACAATATAGCTTATTTGATATGGTGGTTTTTTTACAAAACATTGACCAAGTGAGTGGTCATATTTTAATTAACTTTCTCTTTTCAATCTAAAATCACCATCGGTAGTTCCTCATAAGAAAGATCATGCTCCAGTGGTATGACCTCTTAGTTCAGTACATGTAATGGATTAGGTATGTAATTTCATAAAAGAGATACATGGAACACATTATGGACACAATATATCTTGGTATAAGCATCTAAATATATTATATGATCCCAATATGATCAAAAATTTTAAATAGACCGATATACCTAGGGCTTAGTTTTCACTTATTTCATCCATAGAGAAATTCATAGAATGACCTTCTCACCAACTTCAAATTCTAGATTGAAATGATAATTATCATCATAATATTTTTATCAATTTGGTGTTTTCTATATGTGTTGCTGAATTTCTCTAACATTATCTTTCATCTCATCATCTAACTCAAGTCCCAATAGATTTCTGTTTGTTACTTCGTTCTAGTATGTTGGGGTTATACACTTCTTTCCATAAATGGATTCATAAGGAGCCATCCGAATTCTTGGGTGAAACATATTATTATAGTAATACTTAACCATATGAAGGTGTTGATCCCAACCACCTTTTAAATCCATAGACCTATATCATAGAATATCCTCTATAGTATTTATTGTTCTCTCAAACTGACCATCTATCTGAGGATGATACATAGTGTTGAAACTCAACTCTATATCAAGAGATTGCTAAAGACATTATCGAAACATCCTAGTAAACTTGATATCCAAAACATATACAATTAAATGTGGTACCTCATGCAATCTTACCACTTCTTCAATATATTCTTTCAAGATATGTCAGAGTTAAATTTTCTCTAATAGAAATAATGTGTGCTGACTTCGTAATATCATCAACCACAACCCCTATTTACCTCAACATTGAAGACAAAGGTTACCAGTACCTTTAATTATATTTAAAAAAGTATAAATTCATTCCTCCATAAATAAATTTTTCACCAAAATATATATAAATCCACAGTGTTATATTTCTGTAAATTTATCTTAAAATATCATTATTCCTAATAAACATCCCTCACAAAAAATCTCAAAATGGGTGTCAATAACAGTGAAGTTATTATCAACCCTATACGCATAATCCCATGATGGTATCCATAAATCTTAAGTTAATATTACCTAGACACATATATGATTCCAAAATATAATTCACGCTTTATTACTTAAAAAATCTCTTATCTTATACAAAATCATTTCCATTGGAATCATGGGTTCAACCTTATACAAGTAGAATATCAAATTTGATTTCATTATTCAATCATCCCTATAAAGGGATATAATAAATTCCCAAAACTAAAGGTTGAACAATATTATTTTCATATGGATTATTCATACAAAATCAAACATGAAATTATTATTTAAATAGTAGAGGATAATTATTCTAAAATTATCATAATTTGATTCAATAATTTTGATTTCATAAAATTTTTCATTTTCCATTGTCTTTAGATGTTATTATGGATTATCATTAAAATTTTCCCTTTGATTGGTGTAATGTCTCGTATTATTGAACAGGGTTAAAATACAAAAGTTTTTAAAATTTTTTTTTAGACGGGCCAGGTATTTTTAAAGAATTAAATTAATTCAAATTAAAGTAAAATTAAAATAAAAACCTAAAACGAATCTCACTCCCCTATCCACTCTCATTCGATGCAGTGCACCCCCAAGGGGGATTTCCCCTACGTCGCGTGATACCCCTCCATTACCTTCCTCAAATATTCACTTTCAGGATGGATTTCTTTGTGAATCTCCTTTGATCTTTCATAGTGAGTCTTCTCCTTCTCTCTTCACCTCGTTTATGGGTTCGATTCGACTTAATCATCTACCTATGTGGTTCGGCCGACCCCTAGATCCTTCAGGTTGATTTTGTTTTTGGGTTTCTTTTCATCTAGGGTAATGCAGAAGGTCTCTTGGGGTGTGTGCTTGCATGTTTTTGCAACCACTGTCAAAGGAGAACCAGTTCAGGTGGTTTCGATATGCTGGTTTTTTTCCGAGGTAAGTTTTTGTGGTTGTTTCTTGTTTCTAACCTCTTGAATTAGGGTTTTTATGTGTTATTGACTCCTTATAAATTAATCGGTAGGGATTTTCATTGTTTTGTGTGGTTTCGGGTCGATTTGGTTCATCAGCACCAACTGAGGTAAGGTTTTAAACCTTATGTTTGGTTTCATCCATGTTATATGGTGTTTTTTGTGTGTTAGAGTTTCTAGTATTTACCTTGTAGTGTGTTTTCCCCTTTCAAGTGGTTTCAAGTTTGCTGAGTCTAAGGCAACTCGCCTGCATGTGCATAGGTATGTAAATATATATATGTGTGTGTTCCCCCATTACATGTATAATCTTCCATGGCAGTGATTATACACGTATGGGGCTAGGTATACCCATGTATATATATATATATATGCATACGTAGGTGAGTGGATATGGTAATATTCATATATTAATATGTTTAAGGATCCCCTTGCGCATTCCCATGGTCATGCAGGTGTGTGCATAGGGGCTAGGTGTCCTTACATGTATGTGAAAATGCATAGGCTTAGTAGGGGATCCACAACCTTGAGTTATAAAGTGCCAAGAGCCAATGTGGACGGATTTGTTCCACTGTGTGGCTGTGTGGTAGGGTCCCTTTCCTTTCCCTGTTTATTTAAGAAAGCAAAAAATCTTTAATTTCTGGTTCTCGCACCCTTATTATATTCTTTCCAAGTGTAGTAGATTATTCTAAAATTTTATTCTTTGTTAAACCAAGTAAAAATATTTTATGTGATAGCTGTTTGATTAATGTGAAATTTCACGGTGTTATAATAAAACCCTTCCAATGGAGGTGGGCATCCTTAAAGATAAAAATATAGAATATAGACTTCAATTCTTGCTTGTTTTTCTGCATTGCTACTACTTGTGCTTTGAATCCATGTATGTAATGTGCCATGTTTAGGACACTGTCCTTTTTTGATGACTAGATGACTTTTTTAGAGAGACCCACTTGAGTAAGATGACTTATACCTAATGACAGGTTTTCCATTGAAATGTATAAAGATGGTTAAACATGAAATGGAATGGATTTGGGTGCTAAGACCATTCCTTGGGTAAATATCATAAGCTCAACTTATGGTAGTGAAATAATTTTTAGTAAAACTTGACATACATAGTATGGTATAGTTCATACCTCTCCCTTACAATCATAAATCACCACATGTCAATTGAAGTGTTTAAATGAATTTGGAAATGGATAATGGCTTGCATGATAGGTTTTTCCTCATTATTGAATATGAATATGTAACCATGTCTTTATAAATAATAAAGAATTTATGCCTTAAGTACACATGGGATGATTTGAATGATATTACTATGTAAATGATTTGATTGAAATACTTAAGATGGGTTTCCTTATGTATAAAGGTGAATATGTTTGCTTATGCATTATTGGAATGGGTTAATTATATGTATGAGAGGTTAATGCCTCATTCACTACATGTTGTGTATCATTACGCCATATGTAAGTCCTGGAGCCAAGGGACCATGAGATCCCTTGGGGAGGAATACCGTTTGAGCTTCTATGTTGATTTCCAAAGGACTGTGTGAGCCTTTGTGCAAGAAAGACTGTGAGATATTTCTTATTGACTTCTAAGAGACTATGAGTGTAATGACCCAAAAATTCATTAATGAAAATTCTTCTTGGTCTATTTAAATGTATTCTTATGGTTATGTAAAACATATGAACTTATTTGGTTATATGTTTTTTATTTTAAAATACTGCTAAGAATTTTGACTGTTTCTAATATATTCGTTGAACAGTGATCACTTGATTAGTATAAATATAGGGATTTAACAAATAAAATTTACTCAGAAAAAGGAAGTGATGGCCTCATCCAGATGAATTTCACTATACGAAGCCCATTTGTTGAAGCTTGTAAAGGAGGTGGAGACACTAGTCTTTGCTATTGACCAAGACAAATTTTATCTTGAATACGTTAAGCTCAAGCGGAACCGCCTATGAGAGAAGTGGAATTTGATAGAGGTTACCACTCGAGAAATGTTATTCGATCGACCAAAGAGTCTGTCACCATAGCGCACCTTACCATATTATCTTATACGGGTGTTTTAAGGGGTTATGTAACAAGACCCTAGCATTATGATTATGTACATTATTTTTTATATAATAAAGAATATACTTTCATTTTATTATTGTTACTTTGTAAATAGTTTTTAAAGCGTAAATAGTTTTTTAGTTAATATTCAACTAAGAAATCTATTTTGATGAATTAATGGATTTTTGAATTAAATAATATTTTAAAAAAATATTATTATTATTATTATTATTATTATTATTATTATTATAATTTTTATTAAATATAAATGGTCATTTAATTTTATGAATTCAATTGTAATTTTTATTATGTTTTGAAAGTTGTTTTTGTCAAAACCCATGAATCTTTGATAAATGTCAGTTTTTACTTTAAAATTAAAGATTCACATATTTAGAAAATTATTTAGATAAAATGAATATTATTTTTGGAATTAGGATGTATAAATTATCCAACGGTGAATTTTTTCTAATTTTATGAGACAGTGGAATTTTTGGGTAAAAATTAAATATCTTTTAAATATTTAATGTGTTTTATGACATCATAATGACCCAATAGTGATGTAATAAAATACTATAAATGATATCTTCGTCCAATATATGTTTTATCCTTAAAAAATGTGATTTTATATTCATTTTATTAATTTTATGATGCCTTAGTGGACCCTCTATGACTTATAAAAGATTTTATATTTTAAATTGTTTTTCATGAGAGTGTAACTCAACTCCACATTAGCAACCCTATTATTTTAAGAAGTTCAAAAATTGGACATATAAAATATTTTTTTCCACTACCCTTTTAAAATACCATGGGAAAAAACCATTGGCTGGTTTGTGGTTTTGATTAGTTTAATGTGTGGTGTCCCAAACCTATATAATAAATAATTCCCTCTCTTTTCCAATATAAACCAACCCAATATCCCACTTCCACTTCACTCAAAGCCTTTGTATTTTGTCCAAAATCTTCCCTCCTATCTCTATAATCCTCCAAAAGGCTCCCCAAGCTCCCAATAAGCCTCTCTCAAGCCTCCTCCAAGCATTTCAGATCACATTTCCAAGTAAGGGATTCACACTTTATTTATGTCCAAGTTTCCTTATATTTTTATGCCATTTTATTTTAAAATATAAATATTGGTGTATGATTTTGAACCTCCCCCATACTTCCCTCTTCATGTTTTAATAATGGGAGATCCCATTTCTATTTCATTAATGCCTTCCCTGTATACCCATTACCATACCAAAATTCTGTAAGGAATTTCTCTCTCCTCATTTACATTAATGTAATTCTTTTGTATCATGAATCTAAATTCCATTACAATTGTTGGGACATGTATATATATGACCCTCTTACTGTCCATTTCATGAACATATTATGATACACCCCTTTCCCTCTCATCAACCATTTTTATGAGTTCTTATGTCATGCTGTTACGCTACCAAAATTACACCTCGATTTTCCATGCCAAATTCATTGTGCAGTGAATACCATGCCCACTTCTCTATCAAGAGTATTCACCTTTATGAACATTTATTGTTTAAAGAGTTTCATGTATTAATTTCACACTCCTTTATCATGAAATAAATGATGATGTTTAATGAATCCATGTGGCACACTTATGCATGAAATGAAATGTTTAAGAAGGGTGAACCCTAATAGCATTCCAATGCATTGGGTAAAGTATAGTATCATGATAAATCATGTTAAATGAGTGTTTACTCATGCTAATTCAAGTGAAAAGAGGGTTTACTCTTTCATCATGTGCAATAAGGGTTTACTCATGCTCCATGTACAATGAGTCTTGGCTCATGCTAATTCCATGTTAAGTGTTGTTGCCACATTTCCATGTTATGATAATCATGAAATATTATGAATTTATGTTCATTTTTCACTTGAACTCCACTGATATTCCTATTGCCTAAATTTTTTGTAATCTTCATGTTATACATTTTTTACTCATTTACTGGACTCTATATCTCACCCTTTTCTTATGTGTGTCCTCAGGTTATCCCATGCAATGTTAAGTACGATGGAATGTAGTGGTCATGTGAAGGAAGTTTTCAATAAGGATGATTTGTTTCATATTTTAAGTCACTATGTAATGTTCCTAATCTCCAAAGACACTAGACCTCTTGATCATCCATGTTGTACCAAGTGAAATGTATATGTAATAAATCTTGTCTAATTGTGTAATAAAAAGAATGGTAGTTATAGTTGGTATTAGAGGACAGGTTTAGTTATTTTTGGGATTAGGATTAGAAACCCATAGTGAAAGTCCTATAGATAAGACTAAGTATAATAAAAAATTGCTATGTTTTGGTGAGTATTGAGTAAGTGGTTTATCAAAAAAAATGCATTCGTGTCTAGATACGACCAGGTAGAGGCAGCTCTAGCCCATATGTACCTAGAAGTAAAAACTCTGACAAGGAGTTTCAGGCATGACTCAGGGTATCCTGGTACATGACAATGGGCCTTGATGCACTTTTGGTTATGACACTCCAGAAGGATATTCTTTGGTAAATTAACAAGCTTAGTATGAACCATTATTAAGGGAATTTAAAATAACGCCCCTAAGAATACATGTTATAAAGTAGATCATGGATAACATAGATTGGAGATTATAGATTCATAAGTTAAGTCATCTGTTTTTGTCTTTGGATTACCATTTATGTTTTACCCCTAACTTTCATTTTCTTCCAGCCAATGGCCGGTAATAGAAGTACTCGGGCTAACAACCGATGTGAAGATCAATGTGATGATCATTCTAATGAGATTCCCAATCTGATGGGAGTGAGAATTGTGAACTTTGTCACGATTATCTTTCAGTTAACTCATGATTTGAATAGAAACCTGGGTCAAGTGGAACGTTCGACCCCCCCTAAGAAAGAACAAGTCTCTATCGAGAGCTTAATGAGAAAAAATCCTCCTAATTTTAATAGATCATCAGATCCTTCAATCACCGAAAAATGGATCAACTCCATTGAAAAAATATTCTATATCCTTCAATGTTTTGAACAAGAGAAGGTTCTCCTGGATGCTTATTGTATGGAGGGTGAAGCTGATCAATGGTGGACGTTGATCAAAAATACGAAGCTTGAGGTGGAGTTTGAGGCGTTGGAATGGAAGGATTTCCGAAAGATGTTTTTTGATAAATATTTTTCGTGCACCCTCTAGCCTAATATGGAAAGGGACTTTCTTGACCTCAATCAAAAAGATGACGAATCCATCAGAGTGTACGAGGCAAAATTTTCAAGGCTTTCACGATACGCCTCTAGCTTTGTAGTTACCCCCGAATGCAAGGTTGACCGCTTCTTTGGTGGGATGAAACCTAGCCTGTGGAAATCCCTCGTGATATGCGACTTTGACAGCTATGAAGAAATAGTCTTATGTGCCCTCAAGGTCGAAATAAAGATCAGTGAATCTCAGGGGTATCATGGGGATAAGAAGCATAATATGGATTTCAATTCTGGCGGTCCTATGGATAAATCCAACGGTACTAAGAAGATCTAGCACCCCACATGCCAAAGGTACGAAAAGAAGCACCGAAGAAATTTCTTGAAGGTGATGAGGAAATGATTTAGGTGTGGAAGAGAAGGACACCAAGTTGTTAACTGATGATAAGAAAAACTCACGGCTGCGACAGAGGATAGTAACGCTCCATTCAACTCTCAACGCATTGTTCATTGCTTCAACTGCAAAGAACCAGGGCATCTTGAAAATCAGTGCCCTAAGCCAACGGTTTTTGGAAGAAACCAACAACCTTCGAGGAAGCAAGGGTGAGCTTTTTTCATCACTACCACTGAAGTGAACCCCAAAAAGGAAGTGGTGATAAGTACGCTAGTTATTCAATCATGAATAGTGAACATACTTTTTGATTCGGGTTTTACACGTTCTTTTATATCTCGAAAGTTTAGTAGAACAATCCCAACACCACCACAAATCATGGAAGTAAAGATGTCGATCAGTATGGAAAATGGGTCAATCATTGCATCCCAGGAATATAACTCCTCCCCTATCATAAATTGAGGATTAAACTTCCCGGTGAACATCATCATACTCACTTTGGTGGAATTAGATGAAATTCTTGGCATGGATTGGCTTTCCCAATATAGAGCCAACATAAACTACCATGACAGGGAAATAACTCTCCATGTGGAGAATTGACCACTGATTCTATACAAGTACAAGGAAGAAGATGAATCTTTTTTAGCTACATCATTTAAAGAATGGATATTACTGCCCTATGAGAATGCTTATCTAGCTCATATGATTAAGTCCAAGGAGGCAACCATCCTTGAATACACACCTATTGTGAGGCAATTTTCTGAAGTGTTTCCTGAGGAATTTCCTGTTCTCCCTCCTAGAAGAGATATTGAATTCTCAATCAACCTTATACCTAGGGCGTTTCCAATATCCAAGACTCCATATAGAATGGCTGTTTTTGAGCTTGATGAGTTGAAGAAACAACTACATGATAATCTAGATAACGGGTTTATATGCCCAAGTGCTTCACTATGGGTTTCCCCAGTCCTCTTCGTCAAAAAGAAGGATGGGTCAATGCGCCTTTTCATTGATTATTGTGAGCACAACAAAATTCTGATAAAGAACAAGAATCCTCTCCCATGAATTGATGACTTGTTCAATCAGCTTCGTGGAGCACAATACTTCTTCAAGGTATATTTGTGGTTGGGATATTATCAAGTAAGGTTGAAGAAGAAAGATATCTCTAAGACTACTTTTCGTACTAGATACGGGCACTATGAATTCATAGTAATGCCTTTCAGACTCACTATTGATCCAGCAATCTTTAGGGACTTGATGAATAGAGTCTTTAGAGATTACCTTGACAAATTTTTAGTATCCTTTATAGATGATATTCTAATATACTCCAAAATCAAGGAGGATCATGAGGAGCATCTAATAACTATACTAGAGACCTTGTGAAAGGATAATCTCTATTAAAAGTATAGCAAGTGTGAATTCTAGTAGAAGGAGATCACATTCTTAGTCCATATCATCATAAGCAATAGGACATCTGTGGATCCCTCCAAGACAACTGTAATAGAGGGATAGACGATGCCAAAATTGGTAATGGATATCCGTAGCTTATTGGGGTTAGCTGGATATTATCGATGCTTTTTGAAAAATTTCTCACGATTGTCCAACCCTCTTATCAAGCTAACTTAGAAGGGAGTAAATTTTTCTTTGAGTGATAAATGTGAAGAAAGATTTAAGGAGTTGAAAAGGAGGATTATCACTGTGTCCATGCTCACTTTACCCACAAGTGGATAACTTTTTGTGGTATTCAGTGATGCTTCGAAGAAAGTATTGGGATGTGTGTTGATGCAAAATGACAAATCCATTGCCTATGAATCAAGGAAATTGAATGTTCATGAGTAGATTTATCCAACACGTGATATGGAGTTGGTTGCGGTGGCCTTTTCTTTAAAAAATTGGCAACATTATCTCTTTGGGGAGAAGTGTGAAATATATACTGACCACAAAAGCCTCTAATATATTTTAACATAGAAAGAGTTGAACATGTAGCAATGAAGATGGTTAGATCTGATCAAAGACTATGAATCCTCAATCCATTACCACCCTGGGAAAGTGAACAAGGTGGCAGGTGCTCTAAGTAGATAGGACCCAGCGATTCTATCATTGATGAGAATTGAGATGGATCCAATATTCATAGATTTGATGAAGATGGACATGGGAATCATAAAGAAGGGAACATAATCAATATTTTCACAAATGATCACTCAACCATATCTTTTGGAAAGGTTAAAGGATGATCAAAAAAATGATATGGAAATTCAGAAGAAAGTGGAAGCTATCTGAAAAGGGAAATCCTCGGAGTTCAATGTTAATGAAGAAGGAATTGCGATATTTTGGAAAAGAATATGTGTTCCATCAAGTACAAAGCTAAAGAAGGAACATTGGGATGATGCACATAGTTCAAATTTATCTATTCACCCAGGAAACCCAAAGATGTATCAAGAAATCTGAGTGCATTATTGGTGGGATAATATGAAGAATGAGATCACTGAATATACATCAAAGTTCTTGGTGTGTCAGCAAGTGAAGGCTAAGAGACAGAAGTCTAAGGGGACGATGTAACCATTACCCATACCATCACGGAAATGGGAGAACATCACCATGGACTTTGTCATCGGATTTCTAAAGACATCCAAAGGAAACAATTCAATTTGGGTTGTTGTGGATTGTCTTACAAAGTCTGCACACTTCATTGCAATTCAGGAGGATTTCTCATTGGATCAACTAGAATGGATATAAATCAGAGATGTGGTAAGGCTACATGGAGTACCACTATCTATTTTATCTGATCAAGATCCAAGATTCGCCTCTATGTTTTGGAAGAGTCTTCAACATGCTCAAGATATTGAGCTAAACATTAGTACGACTTATCATCCTCAAACTGATGGGCAATCTAAGCAGACTATCCAAACACTTGAGGACATGTTGAGATCATGCTCAATGGACTTCAAAGGGGGATGGGATCAACATATTCCCCTAGTTGAGTTATCTTATAACAACAATTTCCACTCAAGAATCTGAATAGAACCTTATGAAGCCTTATATGGGAAGAGGTGCAGAACACCTGCATGTTGGGATGATGTTAGTGAGCGTATGCTGCTAGAACTCAAAATGGTCGGTGGAGAAGGTGAAAACCATTCATCATCATATCAAGGCATCCCAAATTCAACATAATATTTATGAAGATAACCATCGGAAATACCTTTACTTAAAAGTTGGAGACATATTATTTCTATGCATATCTCCATGGAAGAAGGTCATGAGGTTTGGAAAGAAAAAGAAGTTAAGTCCTAGGTGCATCATCCTCTTTGATATTCTTGATCGTGTCGGGGATGTGGCCTACCAACTAGCACTTCCACCTACCATGGCCAATGTACATGATATATTCCATGTATCCCTCTTAAGGAAGTTTATACCATAACCTTCACATGTACTCTCTTTAGAGGTAGTACGGTTAGAGAATGATATTTCTTACCAGGAGAAACTAGTAAAGATCATAGATCATAGAGAAAAAGTACTACAAAATAAGACAATTCCCCTCATCAAGGTGTTGTGAAGAAACCACAAGTTTGAAGAAGCGACATGGGAATCAGAGGAAGTGATGAAGAAGAGTTACCCACATCTGTTTTAGTGTGGGAAAAGGAAATTTCAAGGGCTAAATTTTTTAAGGGGGGAATATTGTAACGACCAAAATATTCATTAATGAAAAGTCCTCTTGGTCTATTTAAATGCCTTCTTATGGTTATGTAAAACATATGAACTTATTTGGTTCTATGTTTTGGTTTTTAAAATAACTTTAATAATTGTGACCATTTCTAATACAGTCATTTAACAGTGATCACATGATTAGTATAAATATAGGGCTTTAACAAATCCAATTTACTCAGACAAAGGAAGTGATGGTCTCATCCAATAGACTTGACCCATACGAAGCCTATTTGTCAGTGCTCGGAAAAGAGGTGGTGTCATCGGGCTTTGCTCTTGACCAAGCCCAAACTGAGCTTCAATATTTTAAGCTTGAGTGGAACCGCCTATGAGAGAAGTAGAAGTTGATAGAGATTACCACTCGAGCAATGTTATCCAAGCCACCTTAAGAGTCTATCACCATCGCGCACCTTACCCTAAGGTCTTAGGTGAGTGTTTTAAGGAGTTATGTAACAAGACATTAGAATTATGATTATGTAAATTATTTTTGTATATAATAAAGATTATACTTTCATTTTATTATTATTACTTTGTAAATATTTTTTAAAGCACAAATAGTATTTTTAGTTAATATTCAACTAAGAAATCTATTTTGTTGAATTAGTGGATTTTTTAATTAAATAATATTTTAATAAAATATTATGATTATTATTATTTTAATATTTATTAAATATAAATTATTTTATAATTTTATGAATGCAATTGTAATTTTTATTAAGGTTTGAAAGCTTTTTTTGTCAAAACCCATTAATTTTCAATAAATGTCAGTTTTTATTTTAAAAGTAGAAATTCACATATTTATAAAATTATTTTGATAAAATTAATATTATTTTTGGAATCAAAATGTCGAAATTATCCAATGGTGATTTTTTTTAATTTTCTAAGACAGCCGAATTTTTTGGTAAAAATTAAATATCGTTTAAATATATAATGTGTTTTATGACATCATAATGACCTAATAGTGATGTAATAAAATACTATAAATGATATTTTCGGCTAATATATGTTTTATCTTTAAAATAATGATATTTTATATTTGTTTGATTAATTTTATGATGCCTTAGTGGACCCTCCATGAGTTATAAAACATTTTGTCTTTTTAAATTGATTTCTTTGAGAGTGTGACTCACCTCCACATAAGAAACCCTATTATTTTAAGAAGTTCAGACATTGTCCTTATAAAATAGATTTTTCCACTCCCCTTTGGAAAAAACAATGGGTAAAAATCATGGTCTGGTTTGTGGTTTTGATTAGTTTAATGTGTGGTGTCTCAAACCTAAATAATAAAGAATTCCATCTCATTTCCTATATAAACCCACCAAGGATCTCACTTCCTCTTCACTCAAAGTCTTTGGATTTCGTCCAACATCTTACCTCCTCTCTAAAAAATCCTCTCAAGGTGCCCCAAGCTCCCAGGAAGCCTCTCTCAAGCCTCTCCCAAGCCTTTGGGATCAGACTTTCATGTAAGGGATTCTCGCATTCTTTATTTATGTCCAAGTTTCCTTATATTGTTATGCCCTTTTATTTTCAATTATAAATGTTGGGCTATGATTTCTCACCTCTCCCATACTTCCCTCTTCATGTTTTAATAATGATATATCCCCTTTATCTCTCATTAATGTCTTCCATGAATACTTGTTACCATGCCGAAATTCTGTATGAAATTTCTCTCTCCTCATTTACATTCAAGTAATTATTTAATATCGTGAATCTAAATTCCATTAAAATTGTTGGAAAATATATCTATATGACCCCCTTACTATCCATTTCATGTACATATGATAATACACCTCTTTCTCTCTCATCAACCATTTTTATGAGTTCTTATGTCGCGTTGTTATGCTGACAAAATTGCACCGTGATTTTCCAAGCCAAAGTCATTATGTAGTGAATACCATACCCACTTCTCTATCAAGGGTATTCACCTTTATGCACATTTACTTATTATTTAAAGAGTTTCATGTATGAATTCCACACTCCTTTATCTTGGAATAAATGATGATGTTTAGTGAATCCATGTTTTATGATCTATGTGGCACACTTATGCATGAAAGGAAATGTTTAAGAAGGGTGCGCCCTAATAGTGATCCAATGCTTTGGGTAAAGTACAGTATCATGATACGTCATGTTCAATTAGTGTTGACTCATGATAATTCAAGTGAAATGAGGGTTTACTTGTGCTTCATGTGCAATGAGGGTTTACTCATGCTCCATGTGCAATGAGTCTTGGCTCATGCTGATTCCATGTTAAGTGTTGTTGCCACATTTCCATGTTATGATAATCATGAAATATCATGCCTTTATGTACATGTTTCTCTTGAACTCCATTGATATGACTATTGACAAACTTGTATTGTAATCTTTATGTTTTACCTTGTTTACTCCATTACTGGGCTTTATAGCTCACTCTTTTCTTATGTGTGTCCTTAGGTTATCCCATGCAATGCTGAGTACGAAGGAATGTAGTGGTCATGTAAATGAATTTTTCAACAAAGATGATGTGTTTCATGTTTTTTAAGTATTTATGTAATGTTTCTAAGACCTAAAGATACAGGACCTCTCGATCTTCCATGTTATATCAATTGAAGAGTTTATGTAATAAATCATGTCTAAGTGTGTAATAAAAAGGAGGGTTGTTATAGTGACATCTCTTAGAGATGGACCTGGTGTTAGACTATGTGAGATTCCCCTAGTGAATGATGTCTGTGAGTTATGACATGGTCTATCCAGCATGTGTATCCAAAGATATCGTGAGAGATCTTGGAGCTAGGTTAAGGGCAGACTATGAGAGCTCCCTTTAATTTGGATGGTGGTGGTATGTCCGGATCCACCCCAACATATATCCATACGTGTATATATATCTACCAATACTACATATATATTTATATATATGTCTAGTAGACATGATCGGAATCTTATCCTAGCAATGATCCGAAGCTATTATAGCTATCAGGTATCCATTTAGGAACCTAGATGGGTGTTATTTATTCCATCCAATGGCCCGAAGGCCTTCCTTTTTTATTGATTTTTGATAATCCACCTTTAAAGGGGTGAGCTGGAACCCTTACGAGGCCCGTAGGTGTAAGTATTACATGGCCCGAAGGCCTTAGAGGAATTCATTGCCCATAGTCTTCAAACATTACATAAAACCTATACTAACTACCTAGAACTGCTCTCCCCCTGCATCTTTATCATGAATAAGATCTCCACCTTCGCATGACTATTCAGCTAGGCTTTCCCGTGCATGCATAGGCTTGTCCTGATGACAAGTGTCATACCCTCTCATTCTTGTAATCTGTGTAGCTTCTTCTGTGGTGAAAGCTCTTTGCTCATTTTCCTTTATAGATCTTGTTCCTTGTAGGTTTCCTGGTTTGCATCTACAGTTAAGGTGTCCCGAAGGCCTTGAGGTGGCCCCAAGGCCTTATTAGCCTAAGAGCTTGGGTGGCCTAAAGGCCTTAAAGGACTCGGAGGCCAAATCGGTGGCCCAAAGACCCAAACGGGGGTAAATTCCTGGATGCTACAGTGCCAAACAGTGTCTGCTACAGTTCTCGCTACTGTACTTGCTACAATACTGCACAGTACCTGTTACGGTATTGTACAGTACTGGTACAGTACCCCATAAATTATGCCTCCACCTAGATTTGATCCCGAGTCGCCTGGATGCACATATGAGTCCTCACCAACCGGGTTGTGGCTCATGTGCTGAGGGGTGTTATTTATTTATTTCATTTTGTCATTATCTCTCTATAATTGTTCACTGATTAAATAATATTACACATTCTAGATTATTCTAGACACCAGTGGTGCTGGCCTACTATGATTTATATCTCACCCCCTACTCGGGACACTATTGCACTGGGGTACACGAGTAGACCTTTCTTGTTCACATGACTGTGCACCTTGGTAGATTGCTTGTTGTTGTGTGCTCGTACACGGAGTTTGGAGAAAAGGACTGAGTTGGAGATTGGGATTCTTATGGAGTTTACCTTATGAATTTTTAGTTCTTTTCTTTATTGTATAGTATTCTAAGGCATGTTTTTATGTTTCCTGCTTTCGAATGTGTATCTCTACATGTCATACATTCATCTATTGTATAACTGGTGTTGGCCACTTTTGTTAAATGGTTATTATGAATCTTAATTTGCTTTGTCAACTATTTGTATGCTATTTCTGTTGTTTCTATAGTTTATCCTCTGATAATACCGATGTGAAAATCTGATATGAGGGTGTAGTCTTCCAACTATCACCTCTCGAGACCCTCCCTACTAATCGGTATCCTCTAGCATACAGAGAGACATGTTTGAGGCCATGTGACCCACCAATCTAGCTACTGATTCGATGGTAAGTCAGGTTGGGATGTTACAAAGTGTATCAAAGGTTGTTTTATTTCCTTTGTCTTACTATTTTGGCTTGGTAGATATGAGATTAAGAATGTGTCAGCACTTGGTTAATAGTCGTGCTTGGGATTGATCAACCCACATACAGGAAATGACTAAGTGGTCAGGGATGGGATTTCTATTCATGTTGTTTTCTATTATAATTGATATGATTTCACCATGAGTGACTTTTGTTTTTCCACTACTTATGATTTATGGAATTTTTGGCATTTCTACCCTTGGCTTGTTATAGAAAGGAAGTTGCATTGCATGCATCACTATTAAGCACATAGGAATTAACATTCCATGCATAGTTCTATGCCATGTAGCTACATGTGTAGGATGCTCTTTGATTTGGAATGTGTGCCCTGAATGCTATAACATGTTTAGGTATTTATTATTAGTCTTACTTAGATTGCATGTTTTGGTGACAATATGCCATGATTTTTTTAGCATGTCATGCTTGTTATATGCCATTATTTTATAGTAATTTCTATAGAGAGCATGCTTATACTATTCTGTTATATTTGAACTGGCTATGATTGTGATAAGACCTGATTTTCAGTCATAAGGTGTTAGGGCGCCTTATGGATGGGAAAAGGTAGCCTATGTATTTAAACTATTGTAAAAGGATTCTAATGTTTAAATAAAAATTTAAATTGATTTTAATTAAAGGGATCCAAATTCAAAACTATAAAGTCTATGGGTGCTTTACAGGTTGGTAGATGGGCACCCATCTGTTTGCACTACTGTATATGTATGTGAGAATGTTAACATTCTAATGTGATTTTGGTTTCAATAAATGGGTGCCAGTTTCAATCCATGATGTGTATGAGTGCTTCATGAATTGGGAAATGGAAACCCATGTTAAATGTAATGACATGATGCTTTCTAAAATGCATATTGTGTTCCAGATGCTTAATTTTGATCTAAAATTATTGGAGCAACTATTATAGGGTTGTTTTCTATGAAACCCAGGTTGGCTAAGA
Source organism: Viscum album (assembly GCA_963277665.1). Lineage (NCBI taxonomy): Eukaryota > Viridiplantae > Streptophyta > Magnoliopsida > Santalales > Viscaceae > Viscum > Viscum album. The sequence continues at coordinate 367,297,816 of OY728137.1, forward strand.
AAAACCCTTGAAGGTTTCCTTAACAGTTAAAAGAAATTTTATTATGGTAAATTGCATGTTTATGACGGAATTTCATTAAATGATTAAATGTTAAAAAGAATGTTTTGAGGAACATGCATGTTTTTCCCATGGAGAATTGTTTGAAAAATCAAGTATCAGGAGTTTTGTTCTAAAAAATGGTACTTGATGTTGAAACTAAATCTTCTATGTTTTTAAATATTTGAAAGTGATTAAATGTAAAAAGGGGTTGGAAATGGAACCTGTAGCAGTGTCCTCTCACTATGGGAAAAATAGTCTTTTGTGACGGGGTATTTGCGACGGGATTAGTTCTCGTCGCAAATAGTCCATTCCATGGGTTATTTGTGATGGGGGGGGTTCATCCCGTCACAAAAGGAAATGCGCGCTTTGGCGCGGGATGCACTCCAAAACGCTGGAAGGTTATTTGCAACAGGGGGGTCCCCCCATCACAAATAGTGTGTCGATCGGATGGTATTTGCGATGGGACCCGTCGTAAATACCGGCAGCGGTAAATGAGTATTTGCGACGGGATGTTGTCCTGTCGCAAACAGTGTGTCGGCATGTCACCTTTTGCGACGGGGCCAGTCGCAAATACCGTTTTAACCACTGACCGCAATTAATATGGGCAAAGTTATCTGTGACGGGCCACGTCGCATAAAGTATCTTTTGCGACGGGCTTACCGTTGCAACAAGTCTCGTCGCAACTAATCTAACCTATATATATCCCCCTCCGTTTTTCTTTATCTTCTTCTTATTTCTCATTTCCTTTCTCTCTCTAAACTCGAATTTTAGAGTGAAAATTTCTCTCAGTTAATTTTTTTACAGAGAAGTTGTGAAAGCGTTTACATCAATTGAAGATCAATTTTAAATGTATTTATATTTTATTTAGATTAGTATTTATTTAATTTTTTTTATGTTAATTTTAATTATTGTTGATTAGTTGTAATTAAATTAGATTTAAATTGTTTTGTTATCTGTATTTTAGTAATAATTTGAAATAAATAGTAATAATTTGGAATAAATAGTAATAATTTGGAATAAAAAGTAGTAATTAATAATAATTAGTAACAATTAGTAACAATTAGTAATAAATAGTAGTAATTAGTAATAAATAGTTGTAATTAGTAATAAATAGTAGTAATTAGTAATAAATCGTAGTAATTAGTAATAAATAGTAGTAATTAGAAATAAATAGTAGTAATTAGTAATAAATAGTAGTAATTAGTAATAAATAGTAGCAATTAGTAATAAATAGTAGCAATTAGTAATAAATAGTAGTAAATAGGAATAATTAGGAATAAATACGAATAAATAAGAATAATTAGTAATAAATAGGAATAATTAGTAATAAATAGGAATAAATAACAATAAATAGGAATAAATAGCAACAAATTGGAATAAATAGTAATAAATATGAATAAATAGGATTAATTAGTAATAAATAGGAATAAATAGGAATAAATAGTAATAAATATGAATAAATATTAATAAATAGGAATAAATAATAATAAATAGGAATAATTAGTAATAATTAGTAATCAATAATAATAATTAGTAATAATTAGTAATAATTAGTAATAATTACAAATAAATAGTAATAAATAGTAATAATTTATAACAAATAGTAATAAATAGGAACAAATAGTAAAAAATAGGAACAAATAGTAAAAAAAGGAACAAATAGGAAGAAATAGGAAGAAATAGTAATAATTAGAAATAAATAGTAATAATTGGTAATAAATAGGAATACATAGTAATAAATAGTAATAATTAGTAATAATTAGTAATAAATAGTAATAAATATTAATAATTAGTTGTAATTAGTAATAATTACTAATAATTAGTAATAATTAGTAATAATTTGGAATAAATAGGAATAAATATGAATAAATATGAATAATTAGGATAAATTATAAATAAATAGAAATAATTAGTAATAATTCGTAATAATCAGTATTAATTAGTATTAATTAGGAATAAATAGGAATAAATATGAATAAATAAGAATAATTAGGAATAATAAGGAATAATTAGAAATAATTAGTAATAATTAGTAATAATTAGTAATAATTATTCATAAATAGGAATAAATTAGAATAATTAGGAATAATTAGGAAAAGATTATAAATAATTAGGAATAATTAGGAATAATTAGGAATAAATTGTGATAAATAGGAATAAATAGGAATAATTAGTAATAATTAGTAATAATTAGTAATAAATAGTAATAAATAGTAATAATAATTAATAATTAGTAATAATTAGTAATAAAATAATTAGTAATAATTAGTAATAAATAGTAATAATTAGTAATAATTAGTAATAATTAGTAATAAATAGTATTAAATAGTATTAAATAAAAATAAATAGTAATAAATAGTAATAGTTAGTAATAAATATTAATAAATAGTAATAAATAGTAATAAATAGTAAAAAATGGTAATAAATAGTAATCAATAGTAATCAATAGTAATAAATAGTAATAAATTGTAATAAATAGTAATAAATTGTAATAAATAGTAATAAATAGTGATAAATAGTAATAAATAGTAATAATTAGTAAAAAATAGTAATATATAATAATAGATAGTAATAATTATGAATAATTAAGAATAATTAGAAATAAATTGGAATAAATAGGAATAAATAAGAATAAATAGGAATAAATAGTAATAAATAGGAATAAATAGGAATAAATAGGATGAAATAGGAAGAAATAGTACAATTAGTGATAATTAGTGACAATTAGTGAAAATTAGTGACAAATAGTGACAAATAGTGACAATTAGTGACAAATAGTGACAAATAGTGAAAAATAGTAACAAATAGTGATGGGGAACTACGAATTGTAATAATAGTGACGGGGAACTGGTACTGCAAACTGTTAATTGTAATAATAGTGATGGGGAACTGACAAATAGTGATGGGGAACTGTGAATTGTAATAACAAATAGAGAAAAATTGTGACCGAGAACTGACAAATAGTTACAAATAGTGTAAATATTGAGAATTGTAATAATTTTTTATTTTTTATTAGTTTAATAAAATTAATATTAATTTTTTTATTAATCATAATTTTATTAAATATATTTCTTTAGTATTATATTTTTTAAGGTCTGTTAATTTTACTAATAATTTTTTTTTATTTTAATAATATAAATATAATTTTTTCATTAATCACAATTTTATTAAAAAAATTTATTAATTTTAGTATTTGGGACGGGACCTTTTGCGATAGGCTCCCATTGCAAATAATATAAATATAATTTATTATTAATATTATTTGCGACGGGAGGACGGGCACGTCGCAAATACTCTTTGTGATGGGCCCGTCGCAAAAGGTTATTATATATATAATGTATATAATTGAAGGATTAGTTGCGATGGGGAACTACCCCATCGCAAATAGTATTTACGACAATCCGTCGCGAAAGGTTTATTTATATATATATAATGTATATAATCGGAGGATTATTTGCAACGGGGGCCTTTCCTGTTGCAAATACTATTTTTTGCAATGGTCTCATCACAAAAAATAATATTTGCGAAGCCGTTTTCTACAATGGGCTATTCGCGACGGGGCCCCGTCGCTAAAGCCAATTTGCGACGGGCTCCTGTCGCAAATAGCCCATTGCAAATACCTCTAATTCTGGTAGTGTCTATTTAAAACCCTTCTATAAGGGTAGTTTGACCTCTTCTTTGAGTGCCTTGGAACAGAAATAGTATTTTCTCTATAAGTCTTATCCTATTTAGTAATGGTTTAACAATTATGAATTTTGTTATACGTGACTCAACGTTAGGTTTGATGTTTGTTCTTCATTAGGGGCTAGCATGTGGTAGGTATCACCCTTAGAACGTGAAGGCCTTCCTAGTGTCATTTGTTTTATGATGTTCGGTGTCGTTTAGGCAGCGTTTTCCCAGGTTAGACTCTTTATTTTAGAATGAATCCCCTGTTCAGATGGGGATCATGTTATCCTTGACATTGTTATAGGCTTGAGCATCGGTTAATTTTGAGTTTCAGCTGGTTAGACCTACCTCGGGCATGGTTTGCTGTTTCTTCAATCATTTGACCCATTCTCTTTTCCTATGGTAGTATGTGTTGGTATATATTATACCATCAAGTGTTAAATGAAATAACGAACCAGTTTCGTTCGGTTATATCATTGAGTTTTGTGCCTATGGGTACAGTCTTGGGTCATCTCCATGTAGAATGACTTGAGCATTATATAAATAGGTTTGTTTTATAAAGAATAGAGTTTTTTGACATGTCGGTCTTGTTGGTCTAGGTTTTGACCATCCTTTTACTCATTTACGTTGTGATCATAGCTCAGATGAGCATCACATGTTCATTGTGGTGTTTTTATACTAGCGCACTTGTGATAAGCTAGTTGATCTTATATCCCTTCGACGATAAAGACTTTCCCAAGGTGGGGATCATGTTGTGTCAAATATAGTAAATGTGTCCTTCCACATAGAAGGGATACTACCTAAAATGGATTTTGGTAATGGTTGATCATCCTTGAATGCCTTTGAGGCTTGTGAGTTTTAAATGCTTGTCGTTTCTTGCTCGGAAACCTGTCTACTTGACGTTCTTATGTTTGGTTGTGTATACAACCCATGTTAAAAATCTATGGATTGGGATGAGCATTGGTGGTAAAGATTTAATGATCGTGGAATGCCTTGGTTAGAGGAGGAATGTGTTCATCTAGTGTTTTCATGTCGATAGGTGAACCTGAGTTTCTTCATTGATGTCGACCAGTGGTGGTTTGACCATTATTTTTCCAGTAATTGGTCAATATTGATTGGAATCTGCTAAATTACTCTTAGTGTACTCTGTTAAGTGGTGATCATGTCATACATGTTTTCTTCTTCTTAGAAACACTAAGAGAGCGCCGATATTTCGTTGTAGTGAAAACTTTATGTCATTGGGATTTTTTGGAGGAACTCTTTCAGTGTTGCACATGGGATGCATGGTTTCCTTCATGGTTTAACCACAGAGAATTACCCGAAGTCCATTTTGGGACTTCGGTGAGTTTTTTCATTGTAAAAACGAGATATCGGGGGTGAAGGAAACACAGTTCTTCTTAAAAACATTGGTCTTCAAAGCTAGATATATTCTTAATTAGTCAGCCATAGTGGCTTAACTCTTTTGATTCTTATTTAAATGGTTACAGTTGGTGAAGAACCATTTTTAAGGAACTTCATCAAGTGAAGAAGATTATGGTTAGTTTCATCCAGTTCTTTTCTTGAACAACTGAATATAAATGGAATCCAATGTAGGTGGGAAATCAACCATTAAATTGTTTTCAAATCATTCCAAGAGAATTTGCTAAACTCTTTAGGGCATGCTTATAGTGACAGTTCCAATGGTGGGTTGAACCATGGTGTTATTTTTTCCAAATAACATTAAAAACATAAGGTGGGAAGTACCTTATGCCATTTCTTGAGGAGGCAGTGATGTGATCATGTCTCAGGGTAGACAGGCTCAGGTAAGAGTTGTCTCGGTGTTTCAGTTGGAAATAGAGCATTGGGTCAAGTTTTAAATGGTTAAAGTGTCATTATCTTTTGAAATGCCTAAATGTGTGTTGAACGTTTGGAAATGTAATGCGACCATTTGAACGGAGCATCATGACCTTTGTAGGTTGGGTGATGTGTAATGGTGTTCTCGATGTCTTCTCAGGGATGTGATGTTTTTAATGTAGATAGATTGTGAATTCTCATGTTTTTTAATTGGGTTAAAATACAAAAGTGTTTGAACTTTTCATTTTTGGATGGGCCTGATCTTTTTAAATAATTAAATAAATTAAAACTAAAATAAATACATAAAACTAAACTCACTCCCCTCTCCCCTCTCATTGGACGCAACACACCCCCAAGGGGGTTCCCCCTATGCCACATGCTACCTCCTCCACGACCCTCCTCTGATCTTCACTTCTGTGCCAGATTTCATTGTGAATATCCGTTTATCCATCACTCTGAGTCTTCTACTTCTCTCGTCTATTTGTTTCTATGTTTTATTTGACCTAATCGTCGCCTGGTGTGGTTCAGCCAAACCCTATCTCCATTGGGTTGATTTTTTTCAATTTTCTTTTCTTTTAAAGTCATGAAAAAGGTCTATTGGGGCGTATTCTGGCAACAGTTATGAAGCATATCACAGAAGGGTTTTGAAACGAATCATGAACTCTCGCATACTGGAACTCCCATATCGAAGGGTAAGAAGCTCCTAGTGACTAGTCGCCTTCATGGTCGAAGAAAGGAACTCTACTAAAAACTAGTCTCAGAACTTCTCCCACGAGACTGTCGACTCCTCGTGATCCGTGAGGAACAAGAACAACCACTGCCTCATTGCTCCATGTAGTATCGCCACAGCTAACAAACCCCAGTGCTCCCTCTGAGCACGGATCGAACTGAAAGTTATCTCAACATCCTCCGACGAGTCTACTATGACTGAATTTGAAATGGAGCCCTCATACTTATGCAGACTCTGGTGCTAAAACTCTCAAAGTGTCCTCATTCAAGTGTTTTCATCATCGACCTCCACTCTGCAGTGATCTTTTGGCACATCCTGCTGAACATCTTCGGTGCGAACCTGATGAGGATGTCGACCTAGAGTCATGACAGCAAAAAGAACAAACTATTAGAGCTCATAAACCTGGAATATGGAATACTTAACATTAATTAATTATTTATTTGCTATCTTGTTAAGGTTTTAACCTATCAGAAAATCTACCCATTTCAAACATAGGTGCAAAGAAGAATGATATATGACCCTTTCCTGGGTCTCAACCCTACAACCAGTATCACTTTATTTAGTGGGCTCAATAAACTTAAAGATACGTGCATTAGATCATGGAAGGGGGCTAAATACCCATGTCTCATCTAGCCTATCTTGTTTACATTATTTATTAAACTTAGCTGACACAGTTTCCCTACCAACCCATGCAATCTCACTTGTGTTTAACTCAAAACTTCATCATATCCTTCAACCTGAACCTCTAATATCACTCTGTCGTGACCCCCTCCCCTCAAAGAGTACCCCTCCTAGGCCAACAATGAGGGAAGGGAGACGGTGACAGCCTGAGTCCCACCTACAGTAGGCCCCGGGTTAGCGACTAGAACCGAGGGTATAATAAACATACATATAAGAGGCATTACCCTCTAAGAGAACATAGGGAAGAGAGAGATAAGAAGGATACACTAATCAAACCCTGCACATACATATATATAGATAAATCTCAAGTGTAAACATGAAATGTCATATAGTACTATAACAACTGAAAGGAAAACTGTAAGCGCAAAAAGGTAAAGGTGGTAGCTACCATGAAGCTCAAACAACTCATGTAAAACCATGAGGTAGTAATATCTAGTCTGATCTCCAACATGCTCTGGCTAACCTGAAAAATAGTTTATATATATATGGGGTGAGCATAACAGTATACTCAATAGGATAATCTTTGGAGCCTCTCATGTAAAAGATAAAGAGAGCATGCTAAAGCATAGTTAACAATAGTGAAAATAACTCGTCGCCTAAACTGGTATACTAAGTCCATAACCTCACCATGGCTAACTCTCACCAAGTATCAAATATAATAGAGCATATAATATAATAATGAAACATCAAGGGTAGCCCAGTCATACTTCCCCACTAGTTTGTCACTCTTCCCCAACATCGCACATCTTGAGCCATCTCTCTCCAAAATAAGTCAGCCCAAAGACACCTGGGCAAGGAATCACAACATGCACCTCATGCCTCACATCATCAAATCATCATATCCACATAATTGTATATATTAACTGATTAGTTTTTGGGAGCCACCACAGCTCATATGACATGTATCATACATCATGTATTATACCTCAAGTCATCACAGCCCATATACTGAGTAAGTACGTCAATCCATCACAACCTTACACATCATACCTATAATAATCCTTTGAATACTATACCAAGGGATACATGTGTGTGAATAACCACAATCCATCACAACCCTATACACACATATATGAGAAAACTAAATGTCGTGCATACCAGTACAAGTAACTACCAAGTGAAGAGAGCGGGGTCAGATGGGGTAGTCAATCATCCATCCTCCCACCGGGATGTTGGGGAAAACACCCTCCCATAGTCCACTGGGGTTCAGTCACCCTAACTGACATGGGTGGGGTAATGTATGAAACCATAGAATATATAAGATATAATATAGCTCGCAACCATTCCATGGGCATTACCTAGTCTTAGAATCAACTTCAACAAACGTCACTCGGACTTTCAGTTGTCAATGCTAAGACCAGATATCCTATAAGCACACAAGCATTTAAAAGAGTTACATTAATTATTTATTTTCTTTTTATTATTTCCTTCAATTAATTAATTTATTATCCATTAAATTAACCATTAACATTATTTCAAGATACATTCATTAACCACCATTGTGAAGTCCATGCCCTCCAGACATAATCCAAACCAAGCCCACGATTTCTCAAGATTAACATCTTTTCAGCATTTTCATTCCAACAACCCAACCTCGTGGGTTAAGAATTATTAAACATTATTAGCACCATTCCATAATCTAAATAATCTAGGAAAACCATCCTAAGCTACCACCAAGAGGAAACATGCAACCAAGCACACTCACCTGCTTCAAGCAGTGGGGAAAGGAATGCAAATAAAACAATCAACCTGGACATCGACCATTAAACAAAATCATTTCAAGCAAGCATCCAGCTTTATCACATCAACGGGTAAGCCCAACTTCAACCTGTTTCATCATCTTTGATTCCATCCCCGACACCCATATGCATATCATGATGCATCTCGTCATCACAAGTGTCAATTGCAGCTACATCATCCAGGACTCCCCACCCACATCACAGCAGTCATCCTAGGCTCAATCATCTCGGGATCATATCACATTTAGGCCTCCTCGTCCCATATCACATCACATAGTGAACCTCACACCTTGATCACATCACAAAAGCAGCAAGAAACAAACATGCACAGCCAACATGGTAATCTAGGCCCTAAAGCAAAGAATTCAACCTTCACACAAAAACGAGCTCTCGCGACTCCAAACTCAAGGCACTCATCCTTCTCAAGTAGACGGGAAACTCAGGCCCTAACAATTATCTTTATCAAACAATTGGTTTTTATTCCTTCTTGAATTAACTGATTCATTATTCACAAGTTCTAACTATAGACAACCTATGGAATCAAACTATAACAAGCTATCAAAAGTTAAACATGTACTTAGCATTAAAACCAATTTCATCAAACTTTGAGAAGAACCATTCTCAATTAACATGCCTTTTCTTTTCATCAAAAAACATTAACATGCTTCACATTCGTTATCAAATTCCATTAACACAGGGAATTACATATTCAATTAAACATGCAATCAGCATTGATTTGATCGTTATCAAATTACAACAAACAATGGATTCATTAAACATGCCTCTTAATTATCTATCCAATTAATTATCAATTAATTCTGGCCTTAAGTTATTTATCATTTTCTATTAAGAACAACAAGCTAAAACGAGCATAACAACACGCTACATAGGCATAGCATGGATCACACACTGTCTAGAAAAACATGAGGCAAAGAAAACAACGACAGGTGATCGCAATCCAATTCTTTATTAATCAGGTTCAATCTTCATTAGGTTAATTCCATTGACACCCAAGGGGATAAACCGTGCCAACTTTATGATTGCATGTAAATAATTAAGAGAAGCAAAAAATATCATACCTCAAAGGTGTTAACATTCTTCGCACGAGAACAAACCAACATCATAGATCTCGATCACCCGTCCTGCAAGAGTTGTATCCCTCCAAGGATGTCACGCCACAACCTCACCAACAAAAAACCAAGAAAACTTTGTTAGAACGATAGAGGGAAACCACCATCGTAGGGCCAGAAGAAGTGGGAGAATCCGAATCAAAGAACCATGAGAGAAGAGGTAGAACATACCTCGGATCGCCACAAATCGAAGACAGGAAGCCGAGAATCGATCCCCGTCGAAGGGATTCCAAAATTCCTAGAGTGTCACGGATCACCTAGAAATTGAGAGAGAAGATGTAGGGTTTGAGAAAACCCAAGGCGTTGCATCTTATAAAGGTGCACTGCACAATGAATTTTCATGGCGTGAACCCTTTTCACGTTGTGAAAGTATCGAGTTTTTAAGTCTCGCTAAAAAACATGTCGCCTCAGACCATTTAATCCAAATTTATTTCACGTTGTGAATCACCCTCTGAACCAACCTTACACAAACCGTGAATCACACACTCACGACGTGAAACCCTAACACATCGTGATTCTCCTTGCTCCAGGTTTTAGCAGCCAAACACCTCCTAACCCGCTCTAGGCCTCCTATGAGCACCATGGACTTCAGAAACACGTAAAGGGTTAGACTAGATAGATCCAAACCCTTACATATAAATTCGCCATAACTACTTAAAATAAAAGTGGGTAATGAATATATACCAACACTGTGGTTAGGAGGTGGAAATATCTTATCCCATGGTCTCTAATAAGCATCATGTCTATTAGAATCACAATCACAAGAAAATAATATTAACATTAGAAAAAAAAATTTAGAGAAAAACTTGAACTTGATATGAGGCATAGGCATGAGAAGTTATATTTGGGAATTTGTTTGAGATTATTTGTAGGAAGTTATAAGAGAAAGGTAGCCATTGTATGATCATTCGAAGAGGACAAGATAGTAGTTTGGTTAAATGTTGTGTAATTATTAACCTTTAAAGTAATCAATATGTGACCATTAAAAATATCTAACAATTATTGGAAATAGTATATTCAATACAAATAAATAAGGTTTAATTATACATAAATTATAATGTAAAATTATTTGTCATTCTTAGAATAATAAATATTTTTTTCAAATATTTGATTATATTTCTCCAAATCTATATTTTTATTGGAATAAACCACTTTTGGTTGACTAGGAACCTTACAAGACCAACCAAAATACAAAGAAATTACACCTTATATGAGGTCACCAAACCATTCAAAAAAACTTAAAATGTTGGAACCATTATCCCTTTTGATACATCATTCAATGTGAACGTTATCTCACTTTGGCTCCTCATGGATGAGATCCTTGAAGAGGGTAGCCATATTGTCTCATATCAAACGATGCTCCTCCGAATTTATCTAACCTTCATTAAAGCCACGGAGTAGAATACGATCCTGAGTGTTGATCCAATCCGTTTGTTTTTTATTGGTTTTGACTTTAAGATTTCTTTTAAAAAACTTGGCTTCGTCTTCCTCTAGGGATTTAATTAGAAATTCCTCTTCCAACATCTCCTTGGAGTGAAAAAACAAGTCCATATAGGGTGTTTGGTCAAATTCTTCATGGTTTTTTCACATTGTGCCAACTCCTTCATCTAGTTGGACTTAATCTTCTTCGGCCTCGTTGACTGCTGTCAGTGATAACCCAATATCATTATGCTTGGTTGTGTAAAATTCTCCCTGATATTCCTTATCAGGATTTTCAATCAAGGGCTTCATATTATTCCCATTGTCTTGAGCTTTTGGGCCCTCACCCACACTATTGAAACATGGCTTTCCAGGTTTTGATTTTTTAGGTAGTTTTAGGGAAAAGATTATGAGGGACCAATCCTAATCCCATGACAAGGATCTTTAAATTTTACCCCCTCTTTACCCTTAATAGATACTCCCTCAGTCTCTGTGGGGCCAGTGATCTTATCTACTGATCGAGTCTTCATTGGTTTAAAAAGGTTAGAATTATCCATGTGTCATCTAGTTTTCTTCCCTATACATACTGAATAATTTATGGAATAAAAGCCACCCTTCTTCCCTTTCATTGTGCTTAATCTTGAACGAATATATTCTTTAACCTGCACCTCTTCTTTATATGTGGATGAAGCGTGGGAGCTTACATTAGTGGCTTTTTCAACATCAGTTCTAGTTGTTATTGAATCCTTAGTTTGTACATGGGTTTTAAACTTACTACATGTAAGTGCTTATTCTTTCTCCTAGACCCCACAGGCTGCCACCCTTTGTTCTCCCTGTCAAGGGAAACCTCCTTCAACTCTTTGAAATGATTACGGGTCTCAAATCTAGATTGGGGACCCTATACTGAATTTAGTGGATTGGCCTACCCTTTGAAAGTTGTCATGGACTACCCATTTCCATCATCCAAGAGCTTGAAACCTAGCCCAGTCTGAGCAATAGGAGTATTCATGGGAATTCCTAAATCAACGCGCAAAGTAGTAAATGTTTTAGAAATCATAGGGTCGAAAGCCAACCTGGTAGATTTCCTACTTCTAGAGTGAGGCTCCAAATTGGTCTCAAAGGAAGGTTTAGATTGGTAGATCTTAGCATAGTTCTGGTCATTTAGACCCATGAACACATCCTCCTATCTCTTGTTAAGCCCACTTCGCACTTTCCCTTCAAAGTCATGCCCTCTGCCAGAGGATACAACCACTACAAAAGCATATGTTCAAATCTCATTTATCAATTGTTCAATGCCTTTACTACTGATCACAGGATCCTACGAATGGCGATTGTCAACATGTGGCTCACCAAATACAATCAAATGCTTGCACGGTGCTTCTTGTATAACACCTACATCAACTTCACACTCATGTTATAAGCCCACCGGGGTTGGCCCTGACAACATCCTTACTACGATCATTATATCCATGTCTCCCTCCATATATATAGTAATTACATCTAGATAATCATTCTTTTTTGAGGTTAGGTCATCCACGTGAGAAGAAACAAGTCACCAGGAGGAACCTCTCAGTGCTAGCATCGGCAATTCTGGTCTAAGTTCCCCAATTGATTACAGTTCATACAGTAATCCATCCATTTCTTCTCTCTATCTTATAGAAGCTTGGATGAGTCTCAAATGAAATGTGTCAAAGTTAGGAAGTGAAACAAGTCATGATTCTCTACATTCCCTCTTTATTTTGTAATTAGTATACATATTCCTTACTATATATTCCCTATTTATGGTTTCTCATACCTATGGTATGGTTTATATATAAAATGTAATGGGAAGGATGTTTCAAAATGCGATGGAAGGTGTTCTTGGTTCAAACCTTACAAGGACCTTCAACATCACTCTTGGTATTAAAATGAAATGAATTTTTAATATCTAAATAACTAGTTTGTGAGTATATCCTTTAATTTTTTTTTTCAAATATCATGATGTTATTAGATACAAGGGATGCATACAATTTCCTTTTGAGGGATTTTTATTCATAACCCCTTATACAATCCTTTGAAATAACATCATTTCATGAAGTATACTTCTATCATTTACCCTTGATTTTTAAAAAAAAATATTCTCTACTTGATTGATAGCCAGACCTTTATTTATATTATTCTTTTATTGGAGATTCTTTGAAACCAACTCTCACTCCCTTTACTCATGGGTTAACCTTGGTGGTTGATCATATGTTATGAGCTCTTACATGTATTTGAAGTGTTGCATTGAATTTATGACATGTTATGTGATGGGTGAAACCAAAATTATATTTTCCCCTAATAAAATGTTAATTTTTCATCTCTAAAGAAACTACATATGAGGTACTAGCAGGTAACCTTAACCATTTTGATACAATGACTTTGTGGGTTGCATTTTCATATAATGTCATGTCAATTAACCTTGACAATATGTTTATGATGCTCAAATTTCTTGAATTACTTATGAATAGTGATTATTGATGATCCTTTTCATGTATTTATGATTATGTATTGATATTTCCTATGATATATCCATGAATCGTCCCCATTAAGGTGTCACACTACAAAACCCTTACTGAGCATTCAAGATACCCGTTCCTTTTTTACAAAATCCCAAGAAAAGTGGATCCCGTGATATTGAACTAGTGTTTGTAAGTGTTCTTTTATATGATTTCCATGGAAGAATTTGAGCTTGTAGGTTGAATCTAACATTATAACACAAAGCTAAGAAATTTTTTTTAAAAATACGAACATCAAATGTTTTCACTACACTCGGATTCCTTTACTTCAATGACTGGAAAATGCATCAGGAAAACATATATAAGACACTAATAAATAAATGAGGATCAACAACCATGAGAATGGTATTCCATGATCAAATTGATATTTTCAAAATTCTTCAAATATGGGTTCATAAAGTTACACTAATTAAAAATAAAAAATAGGATAATTAAACTTTAATGACAAAATTAAGAAAAGGTATATGAAACAAAATTATCTTCAAATCTATTCAAATGTATAGTTTCTTGTGTATTATACCCTAACTATTTTCACTCCAATGATTAAGTTAAAAATACCCATAAGAACATGACACATAATAGAACATGACACAAAAATAAAAATAAAACAGCCCAACAAAGATATGAAAATTAAGACCATTTTAAAATGAAATGCTCCACAGAAAAAAAAAATAGGTTACTAGTTCTCTGGTCAAATATTACTAATGAAAATGCTTTTCATGTAAGTTCATCATACCACATCGAGTGAGACAACCCCCTAGCCAAAATCTACATAAACTCTTCAACCCTTTTTTACATATGTTCATATGATAAGTCTACATTATACACAAGCTCTTATTCAGCTCTTAATATACCAAAATTACTCTTATCCAAGCACAATAATGACAGTTGTTGATATATCAACAGGTGTTGGTGCTGACTTTGCTGGAAAGGTGACCAGGAGTTTGGATATGCCTGGAAAATCTTGTAATCTAAAATAAAAAATTAAAGTTGGAATAATCATGTTTGGGGTTACATTTCCTAGTGTAAATGCAGTCAAAGGCAGATTGGCTGAAGTGGGCTATGAGACCTTGATTTTTCATTCCACCGGTGGAGACAGGACCATGGAAAATCTAGTTCCTGGTTTTGTGCCATCTTGGTAAGAAATAATCCTCGAGTTCTTAGTGTGGAAGTTTTAGTGCATGGTCCTCACTTTTTAGAAATTTTTCTGCTATTACCCAGTTTGTGGTGCCCACAACTCGCCATGGTTTCCAAGGGACGGGGAACTACATGTTCATTGGTTTATAATTCTAGTTATACTCCTCATCCAGCGATTTCATTGGACGTAGCTACATTGGAGTCTAAAGTTAAAAATGGATTTGATGGTTCGTCCAGTGAGCTGAATGGAAACTTATCTGAAGAATATTGTATAGGGGGTAGTAGAATTTGCGGCTTTGGAGTTAGTAATCAAGGCATTAACCGAGCCTCTGTTTTCTAATCAAGAGGCCTACAGAAACTACCGATTTTATGCTCTTAAATGGTGGCTGACCAAGTACCAGCTTGTACCAAGGACTGAGCGACCAAGCGGATGTTTGGTCCGAGTAGTGATTGCCTAGGGATTTTATGATTGCAAAAAAACTGAAAAATGATTTTGCAGCTGGTATGGTTGGATTTGTTTTTCGAAATAGCCATTGTGTTCCTGTTTTTTATGGCGTCGCCGTGTATGTTGAGTTCAAGGATGCAGTATTGAAGGCATACAGCGTAGTGCAATCTAAAAATTCTGGTGAAGTTGAGAAATCGATGAAGCGGTG
This sequence comes from Viscum album, assembly GCA_963277665.1. Lineage (NCBI taxonomy): Eukaryota > Viridiplantae > Streptophyta > Magnoliopsida > Santalales > Viscaceae > Viscum > Viscum album. Next base: position 367,313,380 of record OY728137.1, read on the forward strand.
GAAAAGAAAACATTGTAAGATGCCTCTACAGGGAAACAACAATATCAAGTTTATCACCTTGCGGACAAAGTGGTTTTTCAGCGCGGGGGAATGTTAAGAATGTGGTTGTCCATGGGATGTCAGTCGGTGGCAGGTGGGGTTGTCCAGGTGTGGGGCATTGCTGGTGGGGCTGTTCGAGAGCAGGGCATAGGAGTAGAGAATAGGAGTAATAACTATGAGGGGTAGATTTGTATTTTCCCTTTTATTTAGTCTGTTGTGTTGTCAGTCGTAGCAGGTGGGGTTGTTGGCTGAATAGGTGAGGTATTATTAAGGGCTTGGTGGTCGGGTAGGGGGAATTACGATTCATTCACATTTCTGCTTGGTAGTAGTGGGGACTGGGCCTTAGGAAGTGTCGACCATCATCCTCTGGAGAGTGGTCTTCATCCGGATGGAGTTCTTTTATCTCTTTATCCTTCTCTTTCTCCCCTACCAACCTATCATATCTCTCGATTCTATAGTTACAGTAAAGTGAATACGGTGTCACAGATCTGCTTCTTCAATCTCTCTATCACTCGAACCTATGAGTCCTAACAGAAACCCATTTTCTTTTCATGGGTTCTTTGTGATATGATGAATAGTTGATTTTCTTATGGCACTCATATTCATGGATGATGACGAGTGGGGTCTTATATCGCCCTTCAATGCATTAATAGTTTATATCTCATGAGATAGGTATTTGCGAGTACATTTTAGTTACTCGTAAGCATGGGAATTGATGGTGTGGCACATTAAAATTATGTTCCCTATACTAATGTATGTGTCGTATTTGAAATACGTTTCACAATTTTATGCTTATTCCCATGATTATGATGGCTCATGTTTATTGACTCACTCTTTTGATTCATGTTTTATTTTATGTCAATCTTTATGTCAGGATTTATGACCTAAGCTTTGTTGGGTAAGATTTTCTTGTGTATCTTGATTATACTCATATATTCATCTTATTTTCACTTATGATATTTGTTTATTATCGCTTATGTTTACCCTTATTAGGCATCTGACCTCACTCATTTCTTATGTTTCTATTTCCCCGGAATATTAAGAAAAGTAATACATGAGATGTGTCTAGAAGGGCATCTTATGAGAAGAATTTGTGAGAGATGTTGAAAACTTGTTATGAATTAAGCACTTTTTTATAGGTGAGAAAATGTTCGTTAGTTGAAAAAGATGTGAGTTTTGTTAGTAATGTTTTGTTCTAATTTTCTAAAACTCTAAATCTAAAAGGTCTTGAAAATGCATTGTAATGAAATATTTGCTTTAAGTCATGTAATTACCATACAATTAGGTCTGGAGTGTCATATTAAGCTCCCTCTGGATTTTTTATCAATACATTGTAAATCCATTTTTGTTTTAATAATCACTTATATCTCTTCAATCTCTCACTTCTATGGTCTCCCCTTAAATTCATTAAAATCTTTTATTATATACAATAACTCTCCCTATGGGCCTTTTATCCCACCCTATATTTATGTCTTTATATCTCCCTTTGACTATATAATCTAAAAGTTTATAGAGGTAAGGGGTTGGGGAATTATATCTCAACTTCGTGGATAAGGTTGACTTATCTGAATCATTTGTGGCTTCATAACATATTTAAAATTTAATTTTAGCCAATTTGGAACAATTTAGTAGGAAAGTTGGGAGCGTGCCCCTTTATTAAAAAAGAGAAAACATACAAACCCCTTTTGTGGGAGAAGGGAGAACCCAAAAGCCCATAACAAGCTCATAGGCTTAAAGGCACAAAGGCCTAAAATCTAATCACATTACAAATGAACTCAGTAGAAACCAACTCAATCCAATCAACGAAAAACCTAAGCCGCTTGATGGCAAATTGTCGTCGCCGACGAACCCGCAGTCGACCGTCGCAGGACCGACTCACGCTGATAAACCATCAACCACAACGGACCAGATTTGACAAGCCATGACCCGATCTGTGCCACCAGCACCGAGGCCTCCTCTCCTCAATAATTCATGCCACTTGATGTGTCCCTTTAAGAAAATACTTCAAATGCATTCTTCTCCCCCTTCCTCCAAAGGTTTTGATTTATTTTTCAAAGTGTGATTCTCTTCTCATTTGTAGGTCTCTCCCACAATTTCTTTCTTCTAAGTTGGTTTATTATACCAGAAAAAGATTTGCGCCCATAGTTAATACAAACCCAATAACTAATTTGGAATCTCTTACTCTTTAAGGTCATGGACATTTCAACTTTGCATGAGGCTTCTTCAACACTCTCATTCATATGTTCTCCACTCATGGAAATGTTAAATCTTTTCATGGATAGTGTTTAATTTTTCATCCTTTTACTTCGAACAAATTTTCCACCCACTCCACTCCATTGTTTCCCTCTTTCATTGCATTAAAAAACTCTTTTTGTGGTCCATTTCTTTTCTTCATCATCATGATTATGTCATACATTATTCATGTGTCTATATCGAAAACAAAAGCAACAAAAACCTTTGCTTTTGTTGTTTTTCAATGACAGAAGTCCGTTTTTTTACATTCTACTACCTTAAGGTGAATCACAACACTAAATATTTTTTCTACACACTTTGTAGGTGCATTTACTTGTGTGGTAGCCCCTCTTAGAATTTTTAACTACATTAACATTTTCCCTCTTCGAAGAGGTACATTAGAACACGCTTTAATACCATCCTTTGGATTACACATTTTTTAGAAGATGTATGTACAGAAAATTTTGAGATTCCATACTTTCTTTTAACCATCAAAATCTTCAACTTTTCCTTCTAAAACCATACGGGTTGGTCACCCCTTGATCAAAATCCATTCATTAATTTGGGTCCAGCGGAACATTCATCTCTTTTAGGGAGATTAAAGATATCTACCTTTTCTTCTTATCCAATTTCTTTTTGGGTTTCTGCTCTTTGGGAGTGTTCATCTTCTTGGGATCACTTTCCCTTTAAAGGAAAATTAACTTTTTTAATTTCAGCAGTCAGTCGCCTAAATTTATATTGTATCTAAATCTAATATTACCGATGGAACGAGTCCTTTGTATGCTTGATCACTCATCCAATTCCTTTGAAGCTTCCAGCCTTCTTTCATAAATAATAAATTTTAGAAACATTTAATTGTTCCATCAGAATTTTCATTTCAGATTTCAGCCGGATTATTTCTTGAAAGCACTGATCTGTCTCAACCACATATAAATTCTCCAAGATTTTCATTATCTTCTCCATGTCAAAGGCACCTTTCAAGAGATTTTATTATTCGCAAATCACAATTTCATGTCTTGAATCAGAATCTGATTTTGTAAAATAGTCACATTCATATATGTTAATAACAAGCTCACTCGAGGGATATAGGTTAGAGAACTTGATGTGAGATGCAAGGAGTGTCCCAATCTTCACGGCATAGGACACCGGATGAGGGGTAAGGTTCGGGTCTCAACGGAAGCAAGTAGACAACCAACGCTACAAATGAGCACAACCTACTACTTAGAACATTGCACTCGGCAACGAACAGTTAACCAATTCACATAACAATGCACTTGGATCGAGGCATGAATTAAGGGCTCTTTGATCTTGGATCACCAATCTAACTTGTAATTGACAAGACAAGAATGCACAAGAGCAAAGGAATAAATAGTAACAATCCTCATAATGGAGAAAGAACAAACTCATAGAGTTTTTGTTAATACAAACTAAAATGAAATACAAGTGTCATGGGAGTGGCTATTCATAGCCAAGGGTTGATACAGCGGTCAAAGATCTACTCCCACAAAGACAAAAAAAATTAAACCTACTTTTCCCCTTAAATGTCAAAAAAAAAAAAAACAAAAACTGAATGAAGATTTTCCAGAAAAAATAGCCCATGGATTTTGACATCAAGGATGTGTAGCACATGTCACCAAAAGTGTATGTCTTGACTTTGATTCCATAACTCACCGTATTTGACTTTGTTGCCAATGATGACTTTGTAGATTCTCTATGTGGATTGGGCATACAAATTCAAGCAACCTTGATGTTTGGGCTTCATACATCATATTTGGGCTTGAATATGGATGATAATAGGCTCATCTTCTCAATCCATGCAAGGTGAAATGCATTTAGCCTTTTAATGCAGCGAGATGGACTCTTATTTCCACTTATAGTCTCTTTGATCTGCCTTCCATTATTGAGCCTTGCAAATCCAAGCATAGGCTCGGTGCCTTTGACTCGATTCTCATCGCATATTGTGCAAGATTTAAATATTTTATATAGAGCCAATTATTTATCTATCTTTTTACATTTTGATTTGATATGTGTGAATCGTTTCATGAAAAAAAAAGGATTAAGGGAAAGAAAAGAAAAATCTATTGACTCATCAACTTGCTTTACAATACTAAATGCATCCATTTCTTTTAGAGAGACTCCAAAAAAAATAAAGGACACGTTTGTTATTTCATTGATTTCAACAGATCGTGGCAGTAAAGTCACTCTCCCGCTTATGGGGATTGCACACAGCCATCAAAGGTTTGCCCATCTGAACCCGCTGTTATATTCAGCTGTGTGAATGACTCTGGAAGATGGGGCCATGGAGGAATGTTTGATGCGTTGGCCAAACTCTCTGCGAGCATCCCTGTTGCTTATGAGCGGGCTTCCGAATTTAAGGACCTTCATCTTGGTGATCTGCATTTCATCAACATCATCAAAGGATCGGGGTTTGTGCTATTTTCGGCTTCCCAGCCATTCCTCTAATAGCCCCGGCGGTTCATTATCCAGATTTTCCACCTTGAGGGCAAGGTGTTTTTTTTAGGCGGGCGGAATTGATAGGAATGTGGCCAGGGGCTGGGTGCTGTTGTGATGGAGACCTTGGGCATGCGGATGAAGGTTCTGACTGTGCAGGGACATGGGAGATAAGTGCTGGTGTGCTGGTGTGCTGGAATTAATAAGCCGCCAAGGTAGGGGGCAGGCTGCTGTGCGGCTGGAATTCTTCAGCTCAGGCTACGTGGGGGGTCTTGGGTGCTGCTGCAGAGGGGTTTAATAATTGCCAGGGGCAATGTTGTAAAATGTTTTAGATGGTTAGTTGGGGCTGTTGGGAGCAGGTGGGGGTATTAAATAGGAGGGCTGCTGATGGCTGCTGATGGCTGCTGATGGGGGGATCTCACGGATATTTTTGTGGTGATTCAGCCAGGGCTGAAGGGGGCTGTGGCCTAGGGATTCGGGGAGCAGCGAATGCCTGGAGATTCTTCTGCTTCCTCTTCTTATCTTTCTTCTTCTTATCTTTCTTCTTCTTCCTTTGATTGTCTGTAAATTCTGCTGCTAATAATAGTAGTTCTTACTGATTTTCACTCTCTCGTCAATTGAAACATATCACCTATTAATTAGTATATTTATATGGGATTTTGTTATTGTGGTAGGAAAAGGTGCAAAAAATACATCTTATTTCAAACACAGCCAATTCCTCAAAAGGATAGGAAGTTGGAAAAAACTATTTGCTCAGAATCCTACTTCTGCCTGACAATTCCCATGTCTCCTCCATCCACTAGCATTTACAACATACAAATAAAAATAACTAACCTGAAACCACGGCAAATTAATCACCTGAAGAAACTTTCTGCTTCTTCCATTTGTAAGCAGCTTCAAGAATCTTGAGATTGGTAGTCTGGGTCTCCTCTGGGAATATATAGTCAATGTACTCTTCCATGCTGCAAATCCCAAGATTTTTAATGTCACCGGGAAGGCAATTTGCATAAAGGAAATAAAAACACAGACATATTTGGCTAAAATTGCCAACATACCCAGCAGGGCCATCTTCTGAAACTATCTGTCTCCTCTTCTTCAGTTTTTTTGGCATCTTAATCTGCACCAAATTAACATCCCCAAGCTCCGCAAAGCACTTCTCCATCTTCAACCATTCGTCAAGAAGCATTGCTCTTTCTTCCTTCAGCTCAGGTGCAGACATGCGATAGTAATTTAGAGATCTTTCAAAAACCCCTGATCCAAGGAGAAAATTGGAATGACATTCATTGATTCTGACAAGAATCGACAATAAATGGTGGTTGGATGACTTGCCTCTCGCACGTAGGAGATTTTGCATGTTTTGATCGGAAAGAGTTCTCGAGGCATCATCTTCATCCATTTTCAAATCACTTGCATCACCTTCCATGGCAGATGCTTCGAACTTAGCATAACTAATCCACACCTTCAAGTGTTTTGTTCGGTCCAGAAGCCTCTCGTAAAGCCCTCTGGTTCTTTCAAATTCACTCTCTGACATTTCAAAGTCAATATAAGCCTGTCATTTCATAGTTCAAATACAGCATCAGCATTTTGCATGTTTAAAACTCGAAAGAGACAGATAGGCAGGCAAACCACAGACACAGAAACACACCCACCAGTTGTGAATCAATAAAGGTCCCGCTTAGTTGGAGAAGGTAGGAGGGAAAAAGAAAAAAAAACAGCACAAAATAGAACATCAGTCGCCATAACCAAAGCAACCATTCGGCTAGCAGGACTTTTATAAACAGGAAAGGGGAAAAAACAAACAGAGAGAGAGAGAGAGAGGTCCCCTGTTACCTTCCACAACATCTCTGGCATGTCCAATGTGGGTTGTGCAATTGCAAGTTCAAAGATAGCCCTTGCCCGTTCTGTTTCACATAAAGATCTCTCCAGCTCTGCATACTTGGTCCATGCATAGCAATTCTCTGGCGACCACTCCAAATACTTCTCATAGAGTTTTCGGCAACGATCAATATTTCCAAGTTGCAACTCTATCTCAATATATTTCTTAAATATCTGTTTATCAACAGGAAAATCAGTACAAAAGAAAAAAAAAACTACAAAAAAAACATTTTTGAAATCCAAACATTCTAATATTTTTTCACAAGTAGCTCCATAAAAATGAAATATAATATATATATATATATATGATCACATTTCAACATATACTGATAAACAAGAACATACACCTTATCTTTAGGAGCCTTTCCTATTGCATTGCCCAAGATTAGCCGAGCAGCTTTTAGATTTAATTGTCGTATTTCAAATTGAGCAGCCAGCAACCATATCTTTGCAAGTGAGAAAATATCATGAGGAATCAACTTAAGACACTCCCTGATACAAAAAAAATATATAAATGAAATGAGCCATAATCAAAAGGGAACATCAAAGATTTGTTTTGCAAAGATACACATATTCAATCATCATGTCTTGGGCATCAGTTTCTGCTCAAATAGTTCCCTAAATGTAAGAAGAAAGAAACTAACATTTCCCAGCCTAGAGTGGATAAAATTGGACAAATATCTGAGCTTTAAAAGCTAGAAAGAAATGATGACTGCATATGAACACATAACCGTTTGACCTCTTCAGGTCAGGTGGTGAGTGCAGAAAAAGAACAGCCAATAAAAGAAATCATTGATCAAAATTATCAAAAATAGTTCAGTGATTCGGTTGAAATAACAGATTAAAAAAAGTTTATGCTTGGGCATTATTTAATTTTAAACAAAACATGTGTACTTAAGTTTTAGAAACCTATCCGAACACATGCTTACAACACAGGCAGAGTAAGATGAGCTAAAAAACAGCATTAAATGTAAAAATAGAGCTTGTGAAGAGCCCCAGCCACTCTCTGAGGTGTTCTACAGGCAAAAGTTCCTTGCAACATATCCATAAGCCATAAACGAGGACAGCCTTAGTAAAAGTAATTAAAATTTCACTTGCCTGTACACATCTCTTGTACGCTTCGTGTCTTGGGCATCAGTTTCTTCATATAAAGCATAATTAATCCTGATTACATAAAGAAGCATAAATATAAAAACAGTGGCGTAAAATACTAGTGACATGGGTATCGACAATCAGTGTGATGCATCAAATTAGCACTTACCACAAATAAATATATCGCTGCCAATATCTCTTCTCATTAGCCGGAGGAACATTAGCAATTGCCCGTTCATAAACTTCCCTGACTCTCTCCTTGATCCCCACACTCTCTTCCAACCTAATGTAATCAAACCAGGAGTCATAATTAAGAGGGTTTTTCCTGACCTCATCTTCATATTGGAACCGCCTCTTCCCAACAATAGCATCTTCTATTCCCTCCTTGTCACCGTACTGCTTCTCAAATGCCAGAAATTTCCGATACAGGTCTTCAGCGCGCCCTTTTGGAATGTGGTCCAACGCAAATTTATATATGCACCTTGCTCTCTCCGCCTCTTTGCAACGTTCTTCAAACTCTGCAAATGCAACAAAGAGCTTCTCAGCTTCCTCATCATCTGCCAATTTCTCCACTGACCGTTCATAGCAATGTCTAGCCTTCGCAACTTCCCCGTTCTTCATCTCAAACTTGGCATACCTTATCCACGCACCCACCTTTGGGTGACATTGCATGAACCTCTCAAAAATTTCTCTTGCACGATTGATTTCATTATAGCGAAGCTCAAATTTAATGTATGATAGCCAGCCTTGCTGGTCAGGCTCCCAGTTCATCCACCTCTCAAAAACCTGCCTGGCCCCAGCCACATTCCCTAGCATTTCTTCCATGTGGATGTACTTGTACCACAGTTGATCAACCCTGGGCAGGAGCGAAACAGCACGGTCCCAGACATTGCGGGCGTGATTAATGAACTTGTTCTTCATCTCAACCTCGGCATATTTCAACCACAGGGTGTGATTGCGATAGTCAACCTCGAGGGCACGCTCCCACACGGAGCGGGCACGATTGAAGTCCTTCTGGGATTCCTCCCACTGTGCATACTTGACCCAGACGCCCGTGTTCCAGCGGACGCGCCGGATGAGGTCCTCGAACTCCTTCCGTTTGCGAAGACGGTAATCTGCAAGCTCGGAAGGATCAGTTATTTTCTGTTTCGGAGGCCTTATTTCGGCCTCTTGGCGCTCCCGAGCCTCCCGGAGGATCTGTTCGGCGGTGATTTGGACGGGGGCGGGGGTCTTGTTTTTTACGCGAGTGGGGCGAGGAAGCTTAACCTCGGTTTCCTTTTTGGTTAGGTAGCCCAGGGCGGGGTCGGCCGCCATGGTTTCTTCCGGATCTGCGATGGGGACGGAGGCAGAAGGATCCGACGATCCTGATCTTTTCAAAGCCGAGGGTTGAACGCGCAGCCTCCCGGAGGTCGTCGCGCTGAAAGACCTCGCCGTACAAGGAGATCGATGCCGCGCAGCACCGCTTCGTCGCAAAAACAGAACCCCGACGCGCAGCCTTCGGTGTCAACAGAACCCTCGTCGGCTCGGATCTGGTTAGTCGCAAACCTCCCCGATCTGAACTCCCGCGGTCGGAGACCGCGGATCTGGTGACGCCGCAGCGAGAGAAAGGGAGCGAGAGAGGGAGCGTCTTCCCAGCGGCTCAGGGGGGTATCTAGTCACTACTTTATTAACTAAATCAAATTTCAAGCGACTATAGGTGAGAGAAAATAATGGTCATAGAAATATATTGTTTCCTAATCACTATTTTATTAACTATATCAAATCTCATATAAGTGAGAAAAAAAATAATGGTCATATAAATTAGTTAATGATATTCAATAAAAATATATATAAGTGACTTGTGAATTATTTTACTATTATAGCATACCATAGCTAATCTTGGGTAGTATGTTTTGTAACCCTTTAATCAAAAAATATAATGATAATTCTCATATTCCCTATAGTCCCATAAAAATACGAAATTATTTTTCATTTTAACCTACAAGATTCTCATTATCATCAAAAACAATAGTTTTCTCTCTGTTCATCCCATAGGAAGCTGGAGAACTTGGTAAATGTGTACAACAACATTTACCAAATCTTGATGTATTCTTCTTCTCTAAAGAGGTAGGGGATACTATTATGAATATTATGGAGGATCCTATCTAAAAAATGAAGAGACTCCAGAGTTTGATCTTATATAAAAGAAACTAGTGTAAAAAAATAGTAAATTAATATAAATAACAATTTAGAATGTTATATGGAATAAAAAAATTAATAAATTTTATAAGTGAAAGTAATGTTGATGAAAAATTAAATTATAACTAAATTATTTATATATAATCATATGAAAAAATTTCAAAATCATATAAAATAGTATAGAAACATGAAAACAAAGTCATGTGATGTTAAAATTGATATATAAAATAGAAAAACAATGTTACATTAAAATGTTATCTACTGTAAACTGAGACTCTCTATGTTGGGTGAATTAGGTTGTTACAATATTTATGATTCATTCTGATCATGAGGGTCTTAAACACATTATGAGCCAACGTAAATTGAATGCAAGGCATGCTAGGTTGTTAGAACTCATTGAATCATTTTCACATGTCATTGAGCATAAAGCGAGTAAGAAAAACATTGTTGTTGATGCTCTCTTTCACGGAGATATGCTTTTATATCCATTTTGGATTTTAAGCTCCTTGGATTTGAAATGATTAAAGATTTATATGCCATTGATGGTGATTTTTGTGTGCCTTTTATCCATTGTAAACCCTTGACTAGTTGTGAAAAGTTATATTCACATGATAGATTCTTATTCTAGATCGATAAGCTTTGTGTTCCCAATTACCCCTTTCATTTACTTTTATTACAAGTCGCATTTTGGTGGGCTAATGGGACATTTTGGTGGGCTAATGGGACATTTTGGCATTGCTAAAACTCTGCCTTTATTGAGCACTTTTATTGGTGTAGGATACCCAACGATATAGAAATGTTTGTGGGAAAATGCATTATGTACCATAAAGCCAAATCCAAACTGAATCCTCATGGATTATATATTCCTTTTTCTATCCCTAATACCCCTTGGAAGGACATATCTATGGACTTCATTGAGGGTTTATCAAGAACCAAGAGGGGGAGAGATTCTATCTTTGTTATGGTGGATATGTTTTCAAAGATGACACATTTTATTCCATGTCATAAAACTTTGATACCTATAACATTGCTCACTTATTTTTTCAGGAAGCTATGAGCCTACATGGGATGCCAAGGACAATTGTGTCTGATTGAGAGACCAAATTTTTTAGCTACTTTTGAAAACCTTGTGGAGCAAGTTAAGAACAAAATTACTATTTTCCGCCACTTCCCCCTACAAGCCAATGGACAAACTAAAGTGATGAACATGACACCATTTACAGTCTTGCGAACAATTTTCAAGAAAAATCACAAGAATTGGGAGTATCTATTGCTCGTGGAGTTTGCTTATAATAGGACCAAACACTTTATTTCCCAAATTTCACCTTTTGAAATTGTTTATGGATTTAACCCCCTTGCCCCTATTGATCTAGTCTCTTTACCTTTACATAAAAGAGTAAATGATGGGAAAAAGCATGCATAATTTGTAAAGTTAATCCATGAAAAGAAGAATAAAAGCATTGAGAAAATGATCCATAAGTACACTTCATCTTCCACAAGCTTCTTGATGAAGGTGATACTCCAATTGAATGTGTTTAGCTTGTGAGTGAAACACCAGATTCTTTGTAAGATGGATCACACTCTGATTATCACGAAATAACATTTCATTCCTTTGTTTCCTTTTGAGTTCCTCTAATAAACCAATTAGCCAGATTAACTCCTTCCCAACTTTTGTTGTTGTAACGTACTCAACTTCTATGGATGATAGTGCTTCTACCGGTTACAGTCGATACATCCAACTCACGAGTTCCTCCATAGATAAACACAAATCCAGTGGTACTCTTCCATGTGTTTGCATCTTCTCCAAAGTCCTCATCAACACAACTTTGCAACATATCATTCATTCTGAAGCACAAGGAAAGTTATTTAGAACCTTTGAGATACCAAAAGATCCACTTCATAGCTTCTGAGTGCTCCTTTCCCGGATTTTCCATGAATCCATTGACAACTCACATCACACGAGTAATGACTGGCCTTATACAAACCATGAAATACATTAAGCTTTCGACCACTGATGCATATTGAATTTTTTTCATGTACTTAGCCTCATCTAACATTTGTCGCGCTTTCTCTTTGGATAACTTGAAATGTTCGACCTATGGGGTAGTCATAGACTTAAATCCAAACGTTCCAAATATTTCTATGACCTTATGGGTGTTCTTCAACTGAGATAAGATCAATGTCCTAGTCGTCCAGTCCCTCCTGATTCTGATCCCCAAAATTTTATTGGCTTTATTGAAATCCTTCATCTCAAACCTTTCAGAAAAAATAGTTTTTAGATCCTCGATCCGATCTTTCCTCAAACCTTCCATAAGCATATCATACACATACCAAAAAAGTATGTTGAAACTTCTGACATTGAACACCTTCTGGTAATAAAAATGATCCACATTGCACCGGATAAACTTCTGTATTGCCATAAAGTCATTGAACTTCTAGTTCTATTGCCTGAGTTTTTGCTTCAGCCCATACAAACTCTATTTGTGCTTGCACACCATATTGATTTTAGATTCTTTGAATCCCGCCGAATGTTCCATGAATTTTTCCTCCTCCAAATCACCATGTAGGAATGTTGTTTTCACATCTAATTATTCAAGATGTAGGACTTCATCTGCAGCCATTCCAAGCTCCATCTGGATTGTTGTGTGCTTAACAACTGGAGAAAAAAAAATCAATAAAATTCACACCTTTCATTTATTGAAAGCCTTTCACAACTAACCTCGCCTTATATTGTTTCCTACCATCCGCTTCTTCCATCAACTACTAAACCCATTTGTTCTTCAATATTATTTTTCCTAGCATAAGTTATGTTATCTCCCATGTTCAGTTGACATGCAAGGAGTCCAACTCATCCTTCATCTTAACCCCCACTGTTTTAAATCACTAAGACTTTCTGCCTCTTCTAGGTTGTCGGGTTCTCCACCATCCATAAGAAGTAAGTAATATATTCAATTGTTGCACTGGTCTCCTGATTCTGGTAAACCACCTCAAACCACCTTGAGGTTCCGCTCCTTCTGGTACTGCATCTTTCAGAACTCTTCCTCGAGCTTCTACAGACCTTGTGCATTCCGATACATTTGGGTGTGGCAATACTTTCAGAAACTGTCGTCCATATTCCAATTTGTCTAGTAACTTCAGAACTTGAGTGCTTACTAAACTAATCGGTACTTCCAGATTTTTGTTCAGATCGAACTTGGTGTGCTCAAATTATTTGTTCCCAATTGAATCTTTCTTCAAGTTCAGACCCTTCCATAAGATTTCTCATTGAAAAGAACATTCCAACTTCTTCGTCCTAGAGCCGAAAATCAAAATCTTCAATGTCATAACCAACAAAGAAACGCACCTGGGACTTAGCCGTCTGTTTATACCTTTCCTTAGCATCGATGTGGACATAGGTGATGCTTTCAAAGATGTTCAGGTGAGAAATATCAACCAATATTCCGGTCTATAACTCTTTCGGAAGCTCTTGCCCCAACGGTGCAGATGGACTCCGATTCACGAGATATGTTGCACAATTGAATGTTTCTGCTCAAAATTCCTTTGCAAAACCAAAATGCAGCCTCATGCTCTGGGCTCTCTCATTCAGCATTCAATTTATCCATTCTGCCACACCATTTTTTTCTGGTGTTTTGGGCACTGTCTTCTCATAATGAATTCCCTCCAACATAACTTTCAAAATTCTTTGCTTTCGAACTCACCCCCATTATCAGACCTCAATCATTTTAGCTTAGTTCCAGCCTCCTTTTTCACTATAACCCTACATCTGATGAATGTTATGAAAACCTTGTACTTTTGATTGATAAATAACACCTACACTTTTTATGTCGCATCATCAATGAAGGTAACATAGTACAGTGAATCTCTATGAGAATGAACCGGTGTCGACCCTCATACATCTGTATGTTCCATCTCTAACTTCTGGTTCTTTGGTGGCTTACTTTTTGTATTGAATGAAACTTTTCGTTGCTTTTCAGGGATTCTTATTCACATGTTTTGTACTCCACGTGATTGATTTTTAGTATTCCTTTAGTAATCGTGACTTTTATCCTTTTCTCAACCATGTGATTGAGACAATCATGCCACAACTTTGTAGTTCTAGAAGTTACTATTTTAAAAAGCATTATACCTTCTGACCTCTCGCTAAAATGCAACGTTATGTCTTTCACACCTTTGACCATCACTATGGAGCCTCATATGATCTTCCACACACCTTCCACAAAACTTGTATAGAAACCCTCATCATCCAGTTGACCTACCAAAATCAGATTCTTCCATAATCTTGGTATGTGTCGCACCCCTTGCAACTCCAGCAAGCATCCACTTGATGTTTAGACTTTCACATCACCCTTTTCCATTATCTCAAGAGTTTTATCATCCACAAGATGAACCTTTCCATAGCTTTTAGAACTTTCTGGAAAAATAATTTTCCATGCATACTTTCTCGAACGTTGAGTGAAATGAAGCCCCTTAATCAATGATCCATAACTCCAATGGATTGAAGACACTTAACAACAAAGTGTTTTTTTTCTCAGCTACAATATTTGCGTAACTTTCATATGTGAGTCTTTCAGAATTGAACCTCTGGTCCCTACAATCCTTCTTTAGATTCCCCTCTTTTCTACAATGTCAGCATAAGAGTCTGGGCCCAACTAACTTCCCTCGACTCACTTCTCTTTTCTCTGAACTCTTCTTCTAACTTTTCCATTGAGCAAAACGTCCTCTCCCTTCTGCATCAAAAGCAGTTCCGGTAGATGGTTGGACTTCCTTTTACCTAATATTTTCATTCATAACAAGATCATAAATGTCCTCAAACACTAAGCTAGTCTTACAACTTGAATTACTCACCATAATAACCATCACATCCAATGATTTCAGAAGTGATGAAAGAAGAATCAATGCCCACACTGACCCTCCAAACCTCACACCCACAAATTCCAGTTGACTTCAGGTGCAATTGAAATCATCGACATGGTTAGCTAGTGGCTTACCTTCTGCTATATTCAGGTTGAAGATTCTTTGCATTAGAAAAACTTTACTCATTACGACAGACTTCTCATATTACGAGAGTGGGCATAAGTTCTGTAGTTGTCTTCACCTCTCAGATGTTGAAGGCCACGTTCCGGGCTAACAACATTCGAACAACCCCAAGTGATTTCTGGTAAAGTCTTTCCCAATTTTCTTTGTCCACTGCTTCCGGTTTGATGCTCTTCAATATAAGTTGAAGACCATTCTGGTATGAGCAATCCTCAACTTGCATCCTCTAAAATTTGAAATATGATCTGTCGAACTTGTCAACCCAAACCTTGGCTTCTTTCAATGGGATTCCCCCCCAAACAGAACTCCCACTTAATAAAAAGCATAAAGACAAGAAATCCATCAGAAGTTAACAATCTTCTCTAATACCACTTGTTGTGTTGAAATTGAAAAATTCTAGAACACCCTTCCAGAACCTCAAACAAGGCTGAAAGTTCCAAAATCTATGACACCCAATGTCAATTTTCCGGAAAATGGAACCAGGCTCTAAATTCTTACATTGAATCGCCTTGATCATCTTAACACAACTTTTGGAACAAAACAACACAAATGGAGGAACAAACTCACACACTCGAAACAACAAGAGAATTTACATGGTTCGAACTTAGTCCTACTCCACCGGAGAAAATATTGCATTTTTTATTAATAATAGAAGAATAATATAAACATAACAACACAATATTATAACTTATTGACCAAGTGACCCCCATTTATTTATAGATTCATGCTTTCGATCCAGCAGATTCCATCGTCATCCGATCTTTGCACTCCACTAAACACATAAAGTAGGAGACTGTTATTAGACAATTCCTTTCATCGGGAAAACTTGTTGCTTCGAAAACTCAGTGCTTGGCTTCCGGACCCTACTCTTTTATTGATCTACAACTTCTGCTTCTACGAGATTCCACAACTTTTGCCTTCATCTAGTTCCACAACATATTTTGATGTTTCTCCTTTCGTCGAAGTTATGAAAGCTAGAAAGTAAACTTCACACTTTCTAACAACCATGATGTTGTTGATGAATTTTCAATCCATGTACATTCTCCATGAACCATCTATATCATTGGAACTAATAGTATCAGTTTTGTACAAGGGCTCAAGCTTTGTCTCGCATACCCGTAATGCAACAACTCTTGGACTTGCCTTTGAATTTCTTTTGTCTCTTATAGGTTTGTGCGATAAACGAGCTATTTTAGAAGGGATTCTTTGGGTATGATATCAATTTGAAGTTCACTACCTTAAATGGGTGGTAAACCCAATGGCACCTCTTATGGATACACACCATCATACTTCTGCAACAAAGATTTAAAAACACTCTGTAAAAAAGATGTTGGGTGGTTAGTGTTTAACATCACCTATTTGTACACAAGTACTCAAGAGTTTTTTCCATGAAATTTATGTTTTCTTGACCCCATTCTTTTTTACATCATCACATTTTCCCACTCAATCACTTCCTTTTTCCCTCTTGTTTTTTAAGCTCAATCTCTTTTCCCCCCAGTAGCTCCTATTTCTTTATTCTATACATTTTCTTTTCCTATCATTTTTCATGCTCACTCTTTCTTTTCTTTTCTCTTAGAATTTGATCTTCCGTGATTTGTTTGGTGGAGAGAAGGACAGGGGTTATGAGTTTCCCTTGAAGTACTAAAGAGTGATAATTTAGAAATTGTTAAGATTATGAGTACGAAAGAGAGGTTAGGGAAGAGAGACATTGTTCTTCTTTATTCAGATGCAACAGAAAATGAGAAATATAGCGGGGAAGAGGAACAAAAAATCAGTGGATGAAATAGAAGATGCGGAGGAGGAAGAGAACGCAACTCAGTAGCTGAAACTCGGGAGAGCCCACCTCTAGGAGCACCATCCGACTGCAAACTAGAGAGAGACTACCTCTCTAGCACTCTCTGACCAGCAGGACCACCCTTCAATATTTTTTGTAATCCTCTCCTAAACAAATTATAGCCTTATTTAATATCCCAAACTGACAACCAACCACCCCCATCCTTCTATAGTTGGTAAGACTAATAATAAAGAACCGAATTACAAAACCACCCCTCTCAGCAACTAAAACAAAGCCCATACATGGCATGACATCCCTACCAGCCCCATACACGACAACCCTACCAGCTCCCACATACCTAACATTCACCCCAACTTAAAAATCACCTTGTAATCAAGGTTCCCAATCACTTCCACTTCCATTTTCATGTGCGCCACTGCATCAGGCAGCGGCTGGTTCCCCCTCTGTTAGATACTCCACAACAACTTCTATCCAAACACAAAGACCAACATCAATGGAAATCTGCTGGCAATTTAATTCAGTCCTCTGCAACACAACAAAACAACTTCCAAATGATACACAAACACAACAACCAACTACTAGCATCCAATAACCATGAGGATTGACCAATTGAGCTGCAACATCCACGATCATGGTTTATGTGGCTTTGCTACTGGTTAATGCAATTTTTTCACCGCCAAGTTGAGATACCCAAACTATAGGAGTTGCATGGCCCCATTCGGAGAGGTTATTTAGAACACCATCCAGTGTATTTACCACTCTTCTCACCCCAGTTAGAACCTCCTTTAGAAGATGCTTCAAAAAATTCTCCCCTAAAGTCACTACTTTCGGGCTAGAAACCACTATCGATGACTTTAGTTCCGATTTGTTGCTGACCTTCTGATTGAGAAATCTAGAGTGTGAGTCAATAGCACAGTGTTGAGCCCCCTCATGGAAATCCATGTTGCCTATGCACCATCTTCATTGTTTGGGTGTCGCCCATTTTCACTGTACACCTGATTTGCAGCTGCCTTCACTTTAAATGCAACCTCAATCATGTGAAAAGGAAGGCAGTCAACCCTCAGTTATTGGGAAAACAATCTTCGAATAGACTGCTTAACCCACCAGTGAGCATAGGAAGAAAAATAGAAACCCTTCGAGGGATCAAGAATTTACACACATCTCAGGAGACCTCGACACACTTCCTGAACTAGATCTTGGAGGTTCATCCCAACCCCTATATAGCATTTAGCAAATGTCATAATAAACTGTTGGCTGGCTTTAATCTTTCATTTTTTACAAATGACTACTTGATTTAAGAACTTCATGAGAACCTTCTTTTTGATTCCTGTAGCAACAACCCACTGTGCAGAAGTTGGTTTATCTCCAGTCCGTGCTTTAAGATCCTTAAGAACCTTCTCCAATTCCAAAAAGTCATGTCCTAAAATTCCCATGTTCCTTTTGAAAACTCATGTTCTTCTCTCATGGTCTGATTCTTTGTAGCATTATTGCTTCCTTTTAAGTAACCCAACTGATCAGTATACTCAACACCTTGTGAAATGACATGCTTTTTCTTGTAGGTGGAACCGTCATTAAAAGACACACCTCTTGCAGAAGCTTTCCTTTCCAACCGACGGTCAGAACTTGCAGCCATACTTTCCAATAACTGGACTTGCAAAGGCCCAATATCTCTATGAGTTTGTCCTAACTCACCCAAACCACCCCTTTCAAGCTAAGTGGATGAAATTTTGTCTATTATACAAACATTTTCTATGCTTCTATGTCCTCTATTGAACAAGCAAGAATCCGGTTTGGATGAAAAAGTTGAAGATTTATCTTCTGAGTTTGTAACCTTGCTAATTTTAATCATCGGAGCAACATTACCTGTAACCTTAACACCTGCTTTAGCTAAGGCATTTGCTTCAGCTGTAGATGCTGCTATTACAACATATTATTGTCCAAGAATTTCCTAATCCAATTCTTTTTGGAAATATTCCTCTTCAAGATCAACTATTTTCGAAATGAAATATATCAACCATGCTCCACTGGAGTTGAAAACTACAAAAAAATTTGTTCCAACCTCGACATCCAATCTCTCGTGTCCCTGCCCCTGGCCCATGCATCTCAAATGAACCTAAATATGCCCAGAAAATTTGAATTTCCTCTTCTTTAGTACTCTTCTCAAGCTTCCAAACACTCTACCTCTGTTCTTATAAACCTTTATTCCTCGGTTTTGCATAGCCAAACTATAAGCTGCCTCACACTGGACTGAAACTTCACCAATTATGGATGACGTTGGTTACCAAGTCATTGAACTAGCCTTGGGAGACACTGTCATGTTCGTAGAGTTGCAACATTTGTCACGCGTATTGTAAACCGACCCTACTAGTAATCTGCACAACCATGGTTTCCTAGCAACAATGGAACCCCCTGTGTAGAAAATACCCACCATCCTTGAAACCAGTGGAAACTCAGCCAAAGGATTCATGACTTGTGGAAAAAATTCTCGCATCACTTGAACATGACTTTTCTCCTTCAATAGACTACGGTCCAGTAAGCAGGCGAACTCCGCAATAGACACTGCACTTGTTGGTTTCTAAACAATATACTCTCTACTTTCAGCAAAATATTCACAATAAAAACCAATTTATACATCAACATTAGTAGTTCCTAGCTCACTTACAACATCACTGTCAGTTTCTGAAATAGTTTGTTCTTCAGAATCAGAAACAAACTCTTCCAGATACGTAGGTTTGACCCCTGTGTTGCTGTGAGCAGTTGGAAAAACAACATTCTCTATCCCTCACCACTCTTTTTTAGGAAGATCATTTGGAAACTTGCTTACACAACCAAAGGTTATGTTTGAATAAATTCCCAATGCTCTTCAGAACACTGTTGAATGGAAAACTCTGCTAGTTCCTAGAGTTGTGCCCGTATAGATTGTAGCTCCTCACGATCCCACCTGGCATACTCCACCCTCATCTTAGAAAATACTTTTATAGTCACTTGGAGCTCTAGTATTGATTCCGTCTGATCTTGTATCAAGTGTTCCAGTTACACTGTAGCATCACTCGACTCCATTTTGGTCGAAATTGTTCCAAAAACAAACGTCTATGGCTGCGATCACTCCCTAAAGTTGAACTCGTTTTTCTTCTATGTTCATCAACTACTGCAACGATTTTTTTTATTTTTTTTCATCCATCTACAATGCCAACATCGGATGCATACCACGGACAAATCGTTCTCCCTGTTGCGAACGTCCTTCTTCGTTTGCTCACTCAATCGCTTCAGCATCGATTGTTCCCGTGGCGTATGCGTCTCCGGTAGCGAACACTTCCCCAACGAAGCCGCCAAAATGTTAGGACTATGAGTGATGGAGATAGGTAAGGGAAGAGAGACATTGTTATTCTTTATTTAGATGCAGTAGAAAATGAGAAATACAGTAGGGAAGAGGAACATAAATCAGATGAAGAAATAGAAGATGCAAAGGTGCAAGAGAACGTAAATCAGTAGCTGGAACTTGGGATAGACCACCTCTAGGAGCACCATCTGAATAAGAACTAGAGAGAGACCACCTCCCTAGCACTACCAACAAGACCACCCTTTAATATTTTTTTTGTAATCCCCACCCAAACAATTTGCAGCCTTATTTAATATCCCAACCTAACAACCATCCACCCCCATCCTGCTACAACTGGAAACACTACTTATAAAGAACCAAATTATAAAACTACCCCTCCCAACAACTAAAACAAATCACATACATGGCTGCCCTACCAGCCCCATACACGATAGCCCTACCAGCCCCCACATACCTAACATAAATCATCTTTGTACTCACTGATGGTGAACAAGACCTTCACCTATTCGCTGACGTTCAACTCTCTACAACTATTCAACCATTGGAGCCAATATTGACATTGATGCTTCAGGGTTGGTAGTCCCAACTTTTCCACCTGCTCGATGCTTGTTGTATTGCTACAAAGTTCATCTATAGATAATGAAACTACATACCTTTCCATGGATTTGACAACTTGTATGGAAAAGGTTCTCCTGTTGATCATTTTCTCCGACCATCAATTGTTCTCTAAGAACCCTTTTAGTGATAAGGGGCTAACATTCTCCTGTAAATTCACCGCCATCCATCTCTGTGAAATACTATACTCCGTTCTTGAAGGTTTCTCTATCATTCTTCAATTATCTAAATTTGTTGATGTCCATGGATCATTGGTTTGGGCACTCACTTGTGATATTCCCTCTTCATTAGCATTTAAAACATTGAATGCTCCTATTTCTTGATGGGTTAACTAATAGATCCCAGCCCCTCTGTGAAATAACTTCCTGTATAAAAGAAAAATTATAGGAGAAAAATAGAAGAAGACTCGAGGGACCCCAGGTCCACTCACCCAAGCCAAATGGCCGACCCCTTAACAAAATTATTCTCTCAATATCCCCTCTCTCTAGCCCCTACCCCTTCTTATAAGCTATTTTATTTACCCCCCCCCCCCAATGTGGCCTCCAACAGAATAATCCATTTAGAATGTACAGTTGTGCTTTCTCTCCCTATCATGACACTTATGCCCCCTTCTAGAGGGGGCCTTCCAGGCTGTGATGTTTAGGGCTGTCCCCAGCTTGACAAGGTCTTTATCACTCGCCTCTCCTTGAAAATTAGTCTTACCCTCAAGACCGAGGAAAAGAAACTAATCTCGGTCCCCAAAATTTCCAAGCAATATGCCAAATGGTTCTCCCTGCTTCATGGGCCTAGAGATCTTGTTGGTGATGCACCATGGATTCACCTACTCTCTAGGAAATCTCCCAGATGGTCCTTCTCGAACTTTTGGACACCGTGTGTATTGTTGTCCACTGTGTTGCGAGGTCCGCCTCTGAGTGCCCTCATCCCACTTGAAATAGTTGTATAGCCTTACCCCATAACCATCGCCGCAAACCAATTTGCATGACTCATCTTGTTACTCCTATCAAAATTTTTCCGCATCCCCTTATTCAAATACAAATGACTGCTTGACTTGAACGATATCAGTGAAATCCACCATCGCTCCTATATTCAATCTCAGTGCCTTCAATTCCTCACTCATCTCTGAACGTACCGAAGTTTGTCGATGTGTTTCCAGAAGGGACCTCTCTTCAGGATTCACCTTCTGTAATGATCGCATCTCCAGGTGATGCCACGTATTGTTTGTGACTGCATCACCCAGTGAAATTTTGGCGTGGTTTATTTGAGTTAGTCTAGAAACCATGCTTTCCCTGCCTCCACGTGGCTGAAAAATCTCCTACCAGGAAGTCAGGAATGTATTCAGTAGTAATCATGTGATCCTTGTGTGCCCCCTTAGTGATGTCATCATCTAAAAGCATGTCGCCGGTTTTTTGTTTTGCCATCAAATCCATGGGTCACCCGAGTGTCGATCTAAGCACCGCGACGTCATCGCAGCCTAACAACCTTATTTCACCCTTGATGTCGCCAACTCTATATGCCCTGGAGTCGGTCTCTTTCAGCACAGTTGGCAACAAAAGTGGAAGTACCACCTGCTGCAACACCATCTTGTCTGATATTTCCAAGTTGTCATTATTGTTCAATAGTGCACCTGATTCCTCCATGATCATAGATGGTTTTTTGTCCTACAGGTATGGTCATGTTTCAGGGCATAGCATAGCTCCAACAAATAACTTAAAATTTGTTTGCTTGTGTGCGTTATGTTCCCAATAATGTTGTTGCTGCTTGAGGAACTCCATCGTCGAGGTGATCTTACCTACAAAAGCTTTCAATTCTGCCATCTTTATGTCAATGGGGTCCATGTGCTGCTCCTCTCTATTAAGGCGAGCGTCGTAGCTTGTTTTTGTCACTAGAGTTCACATCCTCCCATTTTTTTTGACGGCGCTACTTTATCTGAGTGAAAAAATGGTGAGGCTTCCTCCTGCATGCTTGGGAGGATCTGACAGTGCTCATAGTATCCACTGTGAGCTCCCTCCTACGACACGTCTCCTTTGCTGATGATTCCAACGACTTCTTAGAGTGTGCACCATAGATGTGGAATCAGACGGTGCATGCCGCCTAAAAAAATGAGTTGGTTGGATGCATCTCTGTCTAGTGATGATCCTAAAAAATACGTCTCCTCCATTCTAGAGGAGTCCGACAAGAAAGGGGATACACCAGTAGTGCACACCTCCTCTATGCACCTGCTCTTGTGTGCTTCGTTCAAGTGAGTTTGTCCCCTCCTATGCACCAACAGTGCAAGCCTGTTACTCCATTGAGCAACTATGAGGAATCTGGAAAGATGAAGCAATTAATAGATCCCAACTCCTTTACAAACAAATTTCTTGTATAAAAGTTGAATTACATGAGGAAAAAAAAGAAGACTCGAGGGACCCCAGATCCACTCGCCCAAGCCAACCAACTGACCCTTTAATATAATTATTCTCTCGATATCCTCTCTTCACCCTCTTCCCCTTATTATAACCTCTTTTCTTACCCCCATGTAACCTCTAACAGAATTATCCCTTTAGAATGTACAGTTGTGTCCAACTGTACTTTCTCCCCGTCATTACTCTTATGCCCCATTCTAGAGGGGACCTTCCAGGGTGTGTTGTTCCGGGCTATCGCTGGCTTGGAAAGGTATTTATCATTATCCTTAACATTAACATTCTTAGGAGGAAGAGTTATCATGTCACTCTTATGATCAATCACTTCCTTTTAATTTGATGTTTCTCCAATCCCCATCTTCGTGTTTCTCAATGGAGTGAAAGGGGTAGTGGATTTCATCATGTTGCACCTCCTATTTATTTGTTACTCAATCTTTGTGTCTTCGTGAATCATATCTTGTATCTAAACATGGTGACACATCTCCACTTGATCAGCTATCTCCTGATTAAGGCCATGTAAAAACTATGCCATGGTCACCTTTGGATCCCTCCATGTTTTCTTTAATTATTGCAATCTGCATCTCCTTAATCTTCAACACTCAAATCCCTTGGGTAAGATGTTGAAGTTTGTTGTAGAGATCCCTATGATAGTGTGAGGGAACAATATGCTTCCTCATGTAAAACTTCATGTTTTCCCATGTATTGATGGGGCGTTCATTGTATCGAGCTTGCTCCTTTTGGAACTGGTCCCATAAAATAAGAGCATAATCGAAGAACTCAAGGGAAACAATTTCACCTTTTTCTACATAGCTTGGGTGATCTACTTCGGCTTTCTCCATTGTTATCATGAGTAATTCTCTTCCCATGACCTCCTTTCATGATGATCACACACACAAATGAGGAAAACACACACGATGATACACACACTCACACACCCAAACATGCACATACACACACATGCAGAAACACATGCACACCTACACACACTCTTGTAAGTATACACACCCACACACACAAAAATGCACAGTCACATAAAGATACACAAATGATTTTTTTTCACACTCGACTCTCATCACTCAAATCAAATCGCAAGATCTTATGAAGTTTTTGCCTTGTTTGTGGAGATCACATGCTTCCAATCCTTACCCAACCAAGATTGTGATGAGAAATGGATTAACACAACTCTTTAGGGTGATCAAGGGTTAAATGAAAGGTAAAGGGTGTAAAGGAGTGGATGGATATGATATGCAGGCTTTTCCCAATAGTTATAAACTTTTTATGATTACAAGCCAATATAAATAATAAAGAGATGAAAAAAAATGAAGGAGAAGAATGGTGTAATATGATGTGAAATTGAATTGTGCTAATGATGTAAAACACAAATCAATGAAGCGGGAGAGTGGACTTGTTGCCATAATATGTTGAAATCAATGAAGTAACAAACGTGTCCTTTATTTTTTTGGGAGTCTCTCTAAAAGAAATGGATGCATTTAGTATTGTAAAGCACAATTTGATGAGTCAATAAATTTTTTTCTTTCACTTAATCTTTTTTTCATGATACAATTCACATATAGAAAATCAAAATATAAAAAGAAGATAGATAAATAATTGGATCTATATAAAATATTTAAATCTTGCGCAATATGTGATGAGAACCAAGTCAAAGGCACTGAGCCTATTGCTTGGATTTGTAAGGCTCAATAATGAAAGGGATATTAAAGAGACTATAAGTGGAAATAGGATCCCATCTCACTACATTAAAGGTTAAATGCATTTCACCTTGCATGGATTGAGAAAATGGGTCTATTATCATCCATATTCAAGCCCAAATATGATGCATGAAGCCCAAACTTCAAGGTTTATCAAATTTGTATAACCAATCCACATAGAGAATCTACAAATTCATCATTGGAAACACAGTCAAATACGGTGAGTTATGGAATTAAAGTCAAGACATACACTTTTGGTGACATGTATTATACATCCTTGATGTCAAAATCCATGGGCTATTTTTCTGGAAAATCTTCATTCAGTTTTTGTTTTTTTGACATTAAGGGGAAAAGTAGGTTTAAATTTTATGCCTTTGTGGGAGTAGATATTTTACTATTGTATTAACCCTTGACTATGAATAGCCACTCCCATGACACTTGTATTTCATTTTAGTTTGTATTAAAGAAAACTATATGAGCTTGTTCTTTATCCATTATGAGGATTGTTACTATTTTCTCATTTTCTTTTATGCATTATTTCCTTGTCAGTTACAAGTT
This sequence comes from Viscum album, assembly GCA_963277665.1. Taxonomy (NCBI): domain Eukaryota; kingdom Viridiplantae; phylum Streptophyta; class Magnoliopsida; order Santalales; family Viscaceae; genus Viscum; species Viscum album. The sequence goes on from OY728137.1 coordinate 367,338,697, forward strand.
AGATTGGTGATCCAAGATCAAATAGCCCCTAATTTAGGCCTCGACCCAAGTGCATCATTGTGTGAATTGGTTAACTGTTCGTTGTTGAGTGCGATGTTCTAAGTAGTATGTTGTGCTCATTTGTAGCTTTGGTTGTCTAATTACTTCCATTGAGACCTGAACCTTACCCCTCATCCGCCATCCCATGCCATGAATATTGGGAAACTCCTTGCATATCGCATCAAGTTCTCTAACCTATATCCCCTGAGTGAGCTTGTTATTAACAAATATGAATGTGACTATTTTACAAAATCAAATTCTGATTCAAGACCTGAAATTATGATTTGTAAATTATAAAATCTCTTGAAAGGTGAATCTACATATAGTTATTTGACATGGAGAAGATTATGAAAATCTTGGAGAATTTATATGTGGTTGAGATGGATCAGTGTTTTCAAGAAAAAATCCAGTTGAAATCTAAAATGAAAACTCTAATAGAACAATTAAATGTTTCTAAAATTTATTATTTATGAAAGAAGGTTGGAAGCTTCAAAGGAATTGGATGAGTGATCAAGCATAAAAAGTATTCATTCCATTGGTAATATTAGATTTAGATACAATATAAATTTAGGTGAATGACTGCTGAAATTAACAAAGGTAATTTTCCTTTTAAGGGAAAGTGATCCCAAGAAGATGAACACTCCCAAAGAGTAGAAACCCAAAAAGAAATTGGTTAAGAAGAAAAGGTAGATATATTTAATCTCCCTAAAAGAGAAGAATATTCTGTCGAACCAAAATTAATGAATGGACTTTGATCAAGGGGTGACCAACCCATACGGTTTCATAAGGAAAAGTTGAAGATTTTGATGGTTAAAAGAAAGCCCAGAATCTCAAACTTGTCCATACATACGTCTTCTAAAAAAAGTGCAATCCAAAGGATGGTATTAAAACGTGTTCCAATATACCTCTTCGAAGAGGAAAAATGTTACTGTAGTTAAAAATTCTAAAAGGGGTTACCACACAATTAAATTCACCTAAAAAGTGTGTAGAAAAATTATTTAATGTTGTGATTCACCTCAAGGTGGAAGAATGTAAAAAATGGACTTCTGTCATTGAAAAAAAAAACAAAAACAAAGGTTTCTATTGGTTTTGTTTTAGATATAGACACATGAATAATGTCTGAAACAATCATGATGATGAAGAAAAGAAAAGGACCACCAAAAGAGAATTTTTTTAATGCAATGAAAGAGGGAAATAGTGGAGTGGGTGGGAAATTTGTTCGAAGTAAAAGGATGAAAATTTAAACACCATCCATGAAAATGTAACGCCCCGACCCCAGAAGTCCGGATCCGGTGCTTTATTATATAACATTGGCATGATTACAAGGAATCAAATCCCGAAAGACCGATCAGTTTAGCAGTCTTGGAAATAAATTACATACATGAACGTTACATTACATTATAAAATGAAAAACAACAACAACATTGTCTCCATTGACCACATTCATATCCCTTAGACTATCCCTGCAGGTCAGTCATAATACACTTCTTAGAAATTCTGGGAAAATAAAACATAAGAAATGAGTGAGATCAGATGCTCAGTAAGGGTAAACAATTTAGCGGAAGATAACATAAACAATAGGCATGGTGAATAATTGAAAACACATGCATTTACAAATAATAAACATGAACACTTTATGGCAGAAATATGAGCTGGGTAAATAATGTCATAATAAAACATAGTCATGGGTATTCTACTAGTCAAATAACCACATGAACCATCAATATTATTTTCATAATGAGAGAATGTATAATGTCGGACATTCTAAAACATTTTTTCAAGGCCTTGGCCAAGACATCTAAAAATGATTAAGGTCTCGGCCAAAACCATATATTAAATTGGGAAAGGCCTCAGCCAATTCCATGTCTAATTGTCTCATGAGACTTACTGATGCACCGAGGAGCTATAGAGGGCTTCACCCGTCACATACTAAGTCCAATACACTCCTCATATGAAAAGGTTAAAACATAATATAAACATTCGTATTAAAACTAGCATACGAAATGTCAATACTTTAACCATAAACCATGAATGATATATAAAAAATAACACATCCACAGTCAAACATATCACAAAACCTTCAATACAATATGAAAGATTTTTATCATATTAAATCAACTTCAAACAAGTTTAAAATCCATCAAAGGATGTTGACATAGATGAAATGAAAACTATTTGAAATAAAAACCTCTTTCTATTTTGAAACCATTTAAGAGTCACATAATTATAAAATAAAACATTTATTTTGAAAATATTCTTATAATATTGTAAGGTAAGATTCGATGATGTTATAATGGCGGAAAATAGCCGCACTCGCCGTATAAGTTAAAAAAACATTCTTACCTTAATTTTGTCGAAAAGGTCATAAAGTACCTTGTTTGGAAAATGATGGAAAGATTCCTTTCAAAACATATAAGGTCAAATAAGGGTATAAATGACTTTAACCCATAGTCTAGTAAATAGTAAAAATGTTTTGAAATAAATTTTTAAGAAAACATGGATGTGGATGATAAAGAGGTCCCAGTAGATACTTACATAAACACAATCTCGGATAATAAAGAGATTGTAAAATTAACCCTTACCTTGTACTTTTATTTAGTAGATGGTATATTAACCTCCTGTATAATAGTTAAAACATTTTTATTAAATTATACAATAACTATATACATAAATATGATCCTCTAATATTGCTTTATTAATAATATTTCAGTAGTATCATCATTCCGGGTGTTAACTGATTCGTTTTCCTTTATATGCTTGGTTACGCAAGCCATGTTTGTTATGGATAGGATGTATTTTATTCATATCCAGAATGATATTATATTCTTAAACATTATTTTTAATCATAAAATTAAAATTATTCTTGAATGATTACGATGGGGAATGAATCTCATCGCGTTCTTGGAGACGGTAATCCGTACGTACGCACGAGCGACAATATCATTATATTGATGGAGAAATCGTATGTAATTGGATAGTATATCATATATACAGAATCATTAACATGTTATATTTATTATTTACATCAGTTATACTCATTATTATACCTATCCAAATAATGAAGTGTTTGAATAATAAACTACACCACGACGTGGAGACGGTAAGTTGTACGTACGCATGTATAGTGACGTTGTCATTTATAGGATGGATAGAATAATGAATATAGTTGTACCATTTTTATAATAACATCAAAGTATATATAATATAATGGAGTTATTGTTTTATAATGGAAACAACAAAGAAAGAGGAAGTGGAAGAAGAAAAGAACTTGAAAAAGGTGGTGAAATATTTACCTCTTCTTCGGGTTCTTCCTTTTGATTTGATCAAAAGGGATCCTTAGGTTGGATTTATGATCAAATTAGGGACTCTAGGTTGATTTTAGGGAAGTTGGGAGGATATTTGAGCAAGGATTGGCTGATCCAAATGGCTTTTGAGGTGTGAAATTAAGAGAAGGGAAAGTTCCCTTTTATAAGGGGGGTGAGGGTCATTTTAGGAAAAGATTAAAATATTAATTTATTATACAATCATATTCGGTTTATAATGGCTCAAAATGAATTTATTTCAAGAATTAGATGGTTATGGGTCTAAATACTCTCAACAAATAGGTTTTAGACAAGTTTAGCTTACCATTTTAACCTTATCTTTTAGATTTAACTCTTAGTTAAATAGTTTAACTTTTACCGTGTCTTCTTATATTCTTACACTATATGGTTAATAAACTTACTCTAAACTTCCAAGAGAACCTCAAGTGATTCATTAATGACATATATAATATTATTTAATCCCTTTGGCCGAACCTTATAATTTTTGGAATATTATATCAACCAATAATATGGTGTTTGTTTTAAAAACTGATTTATATCAATTTTGACACTATTTAGTATTTGGTTTTTGTGAAAGTCATAAAAACTTGATTACTTCGAAAAAAATTAATTAAATCAATACTAACATGTCATATTCACCTATAAAATTCCTGGATGACATCAAAACTTTCTAATTATATTTATTTTAATATTTACAATATCATTTATTTGATTCTTTTATTAATAAGGAAAATACTGCATCATTATTGTGTCATAAATAAATATATTTATTTTATTTATAAAAATTATAAATAAAATATCATCATGTAGGAAATCTTTTTAGATTTAAAATTAATATTTATAGTCGAAGAGATCAATTATATAACCCCATATAAAAATGTTTTTCTAAAAGATGCATGCTTTTGTTATTTTTGTCTTTACTTTAGATTAATTAATATAAAATGTCATTATCACTACCAAGTGGCTCCATGAGGTCCTAAAATCAACCCAAGGATTCTCATGGTCGGAAATGTATCAGAAAATAGGGTTAGGACATGTTTTAGGGTAATTTAATATTATTATAATATTATTTTTTTACCCTTATTTACCGGATTTACCCTTTAACCATGGTAAATAAAATATTTACCGAATTAATTATTCATAATGTCTAAAAATAAAAGTTACATATTTACACAATTTGGACCTCCTGATTACAAATATGGAATCCATTTTTCCAAATTCAAAACACATAAGTGGCAGAAATTAATTTAAAATTAATTCTCGTTGTCAAAATAAAAAACGTGTTTTTAAGAAATAATAACTATCAAAAGATCGACACTTGTTCATGTTCAGTTTAAATGTAAAATTACACACAATGACCTAAATTATATTAAATGATAAAAATATAATCTAATGATACATTAAAACCACTCAAATGTATAATTTAACACTATAAATTATTTCGATTAAAAAAGTTGTTTCTAATTAAAATTTATTATTTTTCACTATTCATCAAAATATGAAAGTTATCAGAAAAGTACAAAAAATTTATCCAAACTAAATTTTTATATCCATTTTCTAAAGAATAATTTAATTTCACTAAATTTAATATATAAAAGTGTCAAATATTGGATTTAAAAAGGGTTCACCATTAAAAGGTGGAAAAACTGCATTTTTTTAAAATACCTCTTTTATCTTAACAATTGAATTTTTCTTATATTATGTCTAAGAAACACAAAATATGAATGTTAAAATTATATAGGATATATATAAAATTTAAAATTTGGTTAATACTATTCATAACCTATTTTTTTGAACGGCTGGTTTGGTAAGTTGTGATGCGCTCGAACTCAGTGTTGCGTGTAGCGCAAGTTATTGAAATACTTTGAAGAGATAACATACTATGAAATCTTGGGGTGTTACAGAAAAGATCTAACATTTAAATGAGTGGAGAACGTATGAATGAGTGTTGAAGAAGCCTCATGAAAAGTTGAAATGTCCATGACCTTGAAGAGTATGAGATTCCAAATTAGTTATTGGGTTTGTATTAATTATGGGAAGAAATATTTTTCTTGTATAATAAACTAACTTAGAAGAAAGAAATTGTGGGAGAGACCTACAAATGAGAATAGAATCATGATTTCTTTGAAAAATAAATCAAAACCTTTGGAGGAAGGGGGAGAAGAATGCATTTGAAGTATTTTATTAAAGGGACACATCAAGTGGCATCAATTATTAAGGAGAGGAGGTCTGCCATGAAGAAATATGTTCCAATTTTGAAATTTAGAAAGAGTGAAAATTTTAGAACTTTCTATATGGATAAGTAGACAAATCTTTTAAAAAATAAATAGAAATTAAAATTTTAGTTAAATGATTGAGTATAAAGTTAGAGTACAACAATACATAATTTTGATCTCATAATTGCTAAATTTGTGCTTATTAAAAGAAGAAAATAAATTGTTCCAAAGTGGATAAAATTAAATTTTAAATATGTTATAAAGCCACAAACGGTTCAGATTAGTCAACCTTATCCATGAAGTTGAGATATAATTCCCTAACCCCTTACCTCTATAAACTTTTAGATTATATAGTCAAAGGGGGATATAAAGACATAAATATAAGGCGGGATAAAATACCCATAGGGAGAGTTATTGTATATAATAAAAGATTTTAATTAATTTAAGGGGAGACCATAGAAGTGAGAGATTTAAGAGATATAAGTGATTATTAAAAAAATAGATTTATAATGTATTAATAAAAAATCCAATGGAGGGAACTTAATATGATAGTCCAACCTAATCGTCCAATAATTACATGACTTAAAGAAAATATTTAATTACAATGAATTTCCAAGACCTTTTAGGTTTAGAGTTTTAGAAAAATAGGACTAAACATTAACTAAAAAAACTCACATCTTTTTAAACTAATGAACATTTTCCCACCTATAAACAACTACTTAATTCATAACAATTTTTCAACATTTCTCACAAATTCTTCTCATAAGATGCCCTTATAGACACATCTTATGTATTACTTTTCTTAATAACCCAAGTAAATAGAAACATAAGAAATGAGTGAGATCATATGCCCAGTAAGGATAAACATAAGTGATAATAATCAAAGATCATAAGTGAAAATAAGATGAATATATGAGTATAATGATGATATATAAGAAAATATTTCCCAAAAAAGATTAGGTCATAAATCATGACATAAAATAAGGCATGAATCAAAAGAGTGAGTCAATAAACATGAGCCGTCATAGTCATGAGAATAAGCATAAAATTGTGAAATGTATTTCAACTAGGGCACATACATTAGCATAGGGAACATAACTTTAATGAGCCACACCATTAGAGCTCATGCTTATGAGTAACTAAAATTTACTCGCAAATACCTATCTCATGATATATAAACTATTAATGCATTAGAGGGTGATATAAGACCCCACCCATCATCATCCATGAATATGAGTGCCATTAGAAAATCAATCATTCATCATATCATAAAGAAACTATGAAAAGAAAACGAGTTTCTGTTAGGACCCATAGGTTTGAGTGATAGAGACATAGAAGAAGCAGATCTATAATACTGTATTCACTTTACTATAACTATAGAATCGATAGATACGATAGGTTGGTAGGAGAAGAAAAAGGATAAATAGATAAAAGAGATCCATTCGGATGAAGACCACTCTCCAGAGGATGATGGTCAACACTTCCTATGGCCCAACCCCAACTAATACCAAGTGGAAATGTGAATGAATCGTAATTCCCCCTACCCGACTACCAATCCCTTAATAATACCTCACCTATCCAGCCAATAGCCCCACTTGCTACAGCTGGAAACACAACAGACTAATAAAAGAGAAAATACAAATCTACCCCTCATAGTTATTACTTATATTCTCTACTCTTATGCACTGCTCTTGGATAACCCCACCAGCAATTCCCCATACCTAGACATCCCCACCTACCACCGACTGTCATCCCATGGAAAACCACATTCCTAACATTTCCCCCGCATTGAAAAACCACCTTGTCAGAAAAGTGATAAACTTGATATTATTTTTTCCTTACAGAGGCATCTTATAGTGATTTCTTTTCTACTGCTTCATCATCGATTTCTCAACTTCACCAGAATTTTCAGACCACGCTACATTTTATTCCTTCAATACTGCATCCTTGAACTCAACACACACGAAGATGCCATGAAAAATAGGAACATAATGGACATTTCTAAAAAAAAATCCAACTATAGCAGCTACAAAAGCATTTTTCAGTTTTTTTCAATCATAAAATCCCTAGGCAATCACTACTCGGACCAAACATCCACTTGGTCACGCTCATTCCTTGGTATTATCTGGTACTTGGTCAGCCACCATTCAAGAGCATAAAATTGGTAGTTTATATAGGCCTCTTTATTAGAAAACAGAGGCTTAGTTAATGCCTTGATTACTAACTCCAAAACCGCAAATTCTACTACTCCCCTATACAATGTTCTTCAGATAAGTTGCCATACAGTTCACCGGATGAACCATCAAATCCATTTTTAACTTCAGACTCCAATGTAGCTATGTCCAATGAAATCGATGGATGATGAGTATAACTAGAGTTATAAACCAATGAACATGTAGTTATCTGTCCCTTGGAAACCATAGCGTGTTGTGGGCACCGCAAACTGGGTAATAACAGAAAAATTTGTAAAAAGTGAGGTCCAGGCACTAAAACTTCCATACACAGAACTCGAGGAATATTCCTTACCCATACGACAAAAAACCAGGAACTAATGCAAGGAATAACATCACCTACCCAGAAATCATCTATTTGGGTTGACTCCAATGTAATGTATTGAACACCCTGAAGTAAGCTTGATCAAACTAGATTTTCCATGGTCGTGCATCCTATACTGGTGGAATGAAAAATCAAGGTCTCATAGCCCACTTCAGCTAATCTTCCTTTGACTGCATTTACACTAGGAACTGTAACCCCAAACATGGTTATTCAAACTTTAATTTTTTATTTTAGATTAAAAGATTTTCCAGGCATATCCAAACTCTTGGTCACCTTTCCAGTAAAGTCAGCACCAACACCTGTTGATATATCAACAACTATCACTCCAACTTGAGACGTTTTTGTAGGTTTCGGGCGCAGCGGAAGCGCGTTGGTGGGTTTGCCCAACTTAATTTTTCGTTAAACAATGTTCAATTCGAGATCTGTCACGATATAAAACGCCGAATCTTCAGAATAGAACGAAGAACGAAAAGAAAATATGAGTCCCGGAACCCTTGAGGAGGATCATCATATGTTGATTATAATTAATTTAATTAATGCATAAGAATTACCTCGTTGGAATTCTTTCTTCGTTGATGTGTCCGGTCACGATTCGGTGATCCGTCGTTGCGTCGTAGAATCCAAGTGTAGGATTCCTCTAGCGGTGATCCACATGTGTGTCACGTATCTCCGGACATCGCCGAAGAGATCTCCGGGTGCTAGCGCGAAAGAACCTTCGCTTGCGATGTCCGCCTTCGACCTCCTTGATCCGGTGGAGGATCTTGCTCTCGTAACTTGAGGGAGTTCTTGGTGGAAAGGGAATTCTCTCTTGGCTTGAGAGTATTTCCAAATCCGTTGTGCACAACAATGGCTCACAAAAAATGTTGGGGTTGCGAGGATATTTATAATCAGGTTTGAGGTTAATAGAGTTATGACAATAAATAAACGTGTTACGCGTTTTATTTATTTCATTAACTCTTATTGAAAACCCCCATGTCTAATTATTAATTCCTTGACATGCGCCCACGCTGATTATAATAAATATCATTTAATAAAACAATATTAAATCCTCAAAATCCCAATTGGAAAAACTACACGGCGTGTAATAATTAATACACGGCGTGTACTTGTTTTCCATAAAACTACACAGTGTGTATATTTAATATACACGACGTGTACTTTTATTTTCCATTTTTCTCCACCACATTTATTAGACCTTGAGTAATGACTATTTATTTCTTAAATAAATGTAACTGTATTACTCGCTAATAAATATATTATTTTATCCACAGTATATTCTCTCGAATAACTAGTGTCAAAATAAATGCGATCAGACATCCTTAAATAATTATTAAACCACAGCCGGGAATAATATTTATTTAACTTGTTAAATTAATATTTAACTGAGATACATGGACACACTTAGTGTGTGACCCTCTAGGCCTGTTTCTCAGTGGCATTAGGCTGAGCCTGCCTAAAGTCCAAGGTTAGCGTCTAGCAACACGCCAAGGCACCCATAGTGAAAGAAGTTAACGCCACAATGACGTGTCACCTCCTACGAACGCTTACCGTGTAATATAATCCCTTTGTCTCGATATCTCCAATCAAGCGGGTTGCATGCTAGTGCCATCAACCCATGTGCTTGATTATTCTTTCTTTGACTTCCCGGAATTGAACTTTCCCATACCTTACCATGGCCATGTATTTATTTAGGCTATATCAATTCCATCAAAGGGCCTGAGATATCTACTTCCGTTATGGAACGGAAGGGACAAATCCTTTCTCGCATTATCTATTAATGCGGTATTACTCGTGACACACCCAACGTATCCTACCTCGCTGCGAACAGTGTGTCGTCACAGTTTTCGTCAATACATTTAAGTGCGCGAGTTGTAATACCCATTAATAATAATCTTAAAGTATAAGGATCAATACACACGTCCGTAGATAGGAACATCCAATGACACTATGAAATGTGGATTTCCTACTGGCGGGTCTCATTCTCATAATATCCTCCTGGATATTACCAAGGGCGCACACCATGAGAAGGTGCCTCAAAGTTTTATGAGTCCTCACCCCTAATGACCTGTATTATTTGTGTCCCTCAAATAATATCATCCGGCCATAGAACATACATTCAAGAACAGTGTTATGACACTTTCGGGTTCTCATCATAGCAGGGATCCGCTACGACCCTTTAATGCAACAGCTGTCCTTAGGACATTATCACATGACATGTCATGCAGAAGAACAATCAAGATGTGATAAGGCTTTTATTTAATGAATAAAGTACAAAGTAGTTGGTTCTAGACCACCAACTCCAACAGTTTTCAGTTAAGATGCTACATATAATAGATCATGTAGTTCCCCATATAGAGATGATACCCACAACTTCGTTCTGGTCCTAGGAGTTGCTTCCATGTTCAGAAAATGAATACAATGGTTGCGTGTATTGAAAACTGATCCAATAGGCAATCCACCCATCCTTGGAAACCAGGTTTCTACACTACCCTCATTGTAAATTATCTCCACCATCACTGTAGCGACAGGTTGCTCAGCTTGAGTTCGCTTGTCTTGTGGAAGAAGACCTGAACACACCTAAATAGGCTTTTGCTCAATCATCACCAAACCAAGCTTCCTCAAATGTTACCCAGTGATAATAGGATCCAAGAAAAGTACAACAACACTGAAGGACTTGACTGCTAAACTCCCTATTATAGTTGGTTGAGTTGCTAGAGTTTCTTTACTTTCCACCTCTACATCTGTAATTCCTATTTTGAGTAGCTTGCTCAACTCACATGAAACCTCAGGCTTCTTCCTCAATGCAACCACTGCTAGTAAATGTATAGCAGCTCTACCAAAATTTGCTTCAGCTTCCTTAGCAGCTATAACATTGAGTATTACCAGAAAAATAGGTTCGACTCTTGTCGAAGCAAGATACGTGTCTGCCTTTACAAAATCATCTTCAGCCATGCTTGGAACCTCATGTCTCAAACTAGGAAATTGTAGAGAGAAGTAGGCTTGGGGTCGTACTCTATTCCTCACCACTCCTGTGCAGTTGAGAGTTCAGTTGGTCTGATTTCTTTCCCAGCAAGAGACTTTATTTGTAGAACTGGAACACGCTGCTCCTTGCTGCACATCCAAAGTAATGATATTTCATCATTTTGCCACAACTGTACATTTTCTGAGCAAAAATACTCATTTTCCATGTTCTAGATTATACAAACATTATTGAATAGTTTTTAATATTCACAGTATACTTCGCTATTGACTCAACTGCAGGGAGAGAGAAAGAAATTGCACAACAATTTTTTTTTCTCCAACACCGTTTGAGACTACCTCAGCAGCGATCACATCCCACTACTGCAATTGTTTCTCCAGCAACGTCTACTTCCACAAAAGTAGTTACATATCATTGCTCCAATAATGAACCAACAATGATCTTCCACACATGTCTTCTTCCTCTCAATGTCCGAAAAGCTTCATTTGCCTCAACATATGTTCATTCGTCCTCAGCAGCCCAAATGGTTCCATAGCGCACGTGTTCCCCAACAGATTCTCCAAATTGATAGGACTCATATGTCACGACCCGACCCAACGGGGCTCGAGCCGTGACTCCCCAAGCCCGCCTCCAATAGGCCAGGGGCTGGCGACCAGCGCCGAGTAGGCTATCACACACATGGGAGACATTAGCCTAAGGTACCTGTACACATGCACCCACAACACCTCCATGCAACAGTGCAGAGATATAGAAACTGAAAAGTAAAAGCATGCATACAATCTATCCTAAATTAGAGTGCAACAGAAAAAGTACAAAGGGCAAAACAGGGCCCACCAAAAGAAAACTACAAAGCGCGTCCAACCTGCTCTGAAGAAGGAAAACGCTGCCACAAACACCCGCCGAAAAACTCCCTCGGCACAACTTCGGTAAACACCCCGGTCAACTCGCTCACTAAGCTCCGCCTGCTTCGGGTCCTCCTGGGACTCCGTCGAAGGGCCTGTGGTCTGCACAAGACACAAACATGTGCGGGCAAAGCCCATGCAGGGATGAGTATAAACATACTCAGTAGGCACCCCAAAAACCCAAAACCCAAGGGAGAAACTGAAAGGCAACAGTCCGCTCAACCCAGCCAGAGGGAACCCAGACGAGAGAGAAACTCCACCTCGTGACCATTCTCGGCTAAACACAACTAGTTAGCTCAGCTCAGCTCAGGTGTATGCCCATACATACACCTTGAATAATCCAGATATACTCAGCTCAGGCCACAAGCCACAAGAGGTACCGACCTCATCACCAGCAACTGTCCACAACCAGGAGAATACACCGCACGAACACTGTCATACCAGATGACACTCATCCGAGAGATACACTCCATCAGGTCCCAAACAAACATCTCAGACGCTCACCCGAGAGACCACGCTCGTCAGATAACATCACTCGCTGAAACAACATAACCACCAAAATCCTCGGATAGGGGATCGCCGCTAGGGTCCGCTAGGGGATACCAAGACCCACTCTGATATACGTAGCTCACAGATAGGGGATCACTCCTAGGGTCCGCTGGGGGATACCACAACCCGATCTGGCATATGTAGTTCTCACAGATAGGGGATCACACCCAGGATCCGCTGGGGGATACCACAACCCGATCTGGCGCTCGACAGAAGCACATCACTCAGATAGAGGATCGTCGCCCATATAAAGGTGGTCACGACGATACCAGAACCCTATCTGGTATAACTCGCGATGTAGGGGATCGAACCGACGATGCCACAACCCTACCGAAACCACGCGCTGAGTAGGGGATCACATAACCAACGATACCGTAACCCTACTATAAACCACATGCTGAGTAGGGGATCGTATACCCGACGATGCCACAACCCTACTGAGCACGACCCACCGCGTAGGGGATCATATTTCCGATGATGCCACAAACCCTACGAGGTTAACCTGCTAGATAGGGGATCACCGCCCGTAAATAAGCGGTCACAACGATACCAAGAACCCGATCTAGGGTAAAGATGCTAGAGGATCCACTCCGGGCCCACCGGAGGGATACCACAACTCTAACAGTTTAAACATCCCATCGAGAGGATCACAAACCCATACGAAGGTTGTGATGCCACACGAACCCTCGTAGGAACGAACCAAGGGAGAACCCTCAACCACTGCTGGTCCAAACGTCGCTAACCCGAGCGACCCGCCACAACGCCACACTACGCACCTCCTAGGCCAAAACCGAGGCCATCATCACGTTCCATGCGGAAAAACACACAGGATAGACTGTTTACTCGCCCGAAACGGAGCACCGGTGGAAAATGAACTATTCACCGTAGCTTGCTCGTGCGGGGCCCACACAACGATCCCGAAACCCATCGAGCGGATCACACCACGGAGATCCCCTCGGAAAAACAAGCGGAATCGACTACTCGCTCGTCCGAAACGGACACCCGGTGAAAAAGGCACTATTCACCGAAGCCCAGCTCGGGTGGGGCCCACGCCTGGATTCTGAAACTCAATGAACGGAACACACCATTGCGTTACTCTCGAAAAAACACACAGGATCGACTATTCATCCGCCAAAATCGGACTCCTGGTGCAAAAGCTGCGTTTCTCCGCAAACGCCAAAACCCGGCCTCGTGGGGCCCGCACCCCATTCCCATTCCCAACACCCAAAAACCATCACAAAAAGTCCGTCGTACCATCAGGGTCTCAACGCCACTGACGACACGTCAATCGGACGCTCCGGGTAGAAGTTACAACGGCCCTAATTCGTAAAATAATAAAATAATATTATTTTATACGACGTTTCTAACTCCCGGGCCACGATCCCGAACCCTTAAACCCTCGAACCCACTCCGGGGGGTTTTCCTCGTCGTCAGGGTCGCGTCGCCGCAAACGGCACGCGAATCCGGCTCTCGGATTGCAAGATACAGGGGTTTAAAGACCCCCGTATGAGAAAAGAGGCCGGCCTGGACCGGCCGCCGCCGCCGGCCCGCCCTGGCCGGCGGCTCTCCGCCGCGCTTCGGCGGCAGGGCCGGCGCGCCGACGGATCTTCCGCGGACCGCCGGGGGCACCCCGATGGTCCGTTTTGCGATCCGGAGGTGTCTACACGACCCTCGGGACCCGATCTACACTACTACGGCTTCAATTTGCAGAAAAACGCAGCAAAAACGGGATCGGGGGTTAAAACTCAAATCCGCCTACCTCGCGGGCGAAACGCCGATGTTCTGCCTCAGATCCGCGCTCCAGAGCTTCCGCTGCGCACTCCTGGAACATCCACCGTTGAATTCCGAGCTCGTGGGCGCTTCGTTTGCTCGATTCGGCGGAGTGGCGGCGAAGAACGGCGAAGAACGTCGAGAGGAATGATAAGGGGGGTGATATTTATATCAGCCGCCCGCCGGCGCCAAACCCGCCTCGGACCCGACGCCCGATGCGAACAAAAATAAGGTCACCCCTAGGGTAAACGCGTCGTTATGAACACAACGGCGGACTCAGATTTTCCATCTGATACTCCGTTCAGAAGTTATTTGAGCCGACGCCCGCACACTAACTTCGCCACTTATTTACGAAAACGCCCCTGGTGGCGTTTCTCACCGCAGGCCCGCACCCGCAAAGTTTACACCCCGCCTAGGGTAAACGGCACATTCCGGACGCAACCGTGCCCTCAGATTCCCGTTCTGAGCTACCGTTTAGGAGATATCACACCCCCACCATGTGCATAGTATAAAAAAACTTAATATTTTTTATAAAATTAATTCCGGGCACACCGGGTCTCGGAATCGCACGCCGTCTTCGCGCCTAGCTCTGGAATTATTCCTAGAAATATTCCCAAGTCTGACAGGACCAAAAACCCGAGTCGCTACATCATAGGTTTGAGTGAGAGTGATATTGAAGAATCATATCAGTAACACTGTATTCACTTTATTGTAACTACATAACTGAGAGGTACAATAGGTTGGTAGAAGGAGGATAAAGAGACAAAAGAGCTCCAACCAGAAGAAAACCACTCTCCCGTGGATGATGGTCGATACCTCCCAAAGTCCAACCCGAGCTGATACCAAGCAAGAATGAAAATGAATTGCCATTCCCCCTCCCTAACTATCAAGAACTTAATAATACTTCACCTGCCCAACCAATAACCCCTGCCCGCCACACCTGGCAACACAAAAAAATAATAAAAGGGAAAATAAAAATCTACCTGATATGAAACCAATAGATAGATGACATTGACTTGATGGAATGTGCAGAGTTGGAGTTGAAAGACCTAATGATGAAAGGAAAATTAAAGAGATTACAAGTGGAAACAAGGGCCGATCTCGCTGCATTAAAAGGCCCAAACCTCAGGTGCATGCATGGAAGTGGAAAATGGGTTTATTACCACTCTTATTTAAGCCCAAATGAGATGCATGAATCCAAAGAAAAATGGTTGCATGAATTTAGAATCCCAACCACATTAGAGAAGCCCCAAAGTCATCCATGGGGATAATAAAGTCAATTTTGGTGCTATAGAATCAAAGTCAAGATCTACACTTTTGGAGTCATGTAATTCTTCAAAAGTCAATATTGGTGTGATAATTTTCTTTAAAGTATTCATTAGACTTTAGATTTTTGAATTTAAGGGGACGTGATAGGTTTAATCTTTATGACTTTAGGGTATTAGACCCTTGACTTTTGTATCACCCCTTGGATATAATTAGCCACCCCCATGACACTTGTATCACCCCTTGGTTATAAATAGTCACCCCCATGACACTTGTATTTCATCTAAGATTGTAACAAAGAGCTTATTATCATGGGATGAGTGTCTCAGCACAGCGGTTCACCCATGAAACACCCCAACCCCCTCCTCGATGGATGGGGTTCATCCATCCAACTCTTCAAATGATGTGAGGTTCACTGGTTTTGTCCTGCCATGGACTCATTAGGAGAGTGACCCTAACTCACAATCGGGGTGGTATCGGTATTGACACACACCATCCTCCACATTGTTGGGGCGACTTACATATCTTTGATAAAGACAAACCACATGAACCACAACCTTTATGTTCTTGCTATCGCGGGACAAGACCCCTATGACTGGGTCATGACATTTTCCCACCACCATTCCATGCACGCCCTCATGCATGCTGGAACGTGGACTTGAGTGCGTCTGTGAAATGGTCCACTTTTAACTAACCTATTTCCAATCATGGCTAAGGGGATTCTCTTTCCTCATCATCAACTTCATTGTCCACCCACTCTCTTTAGGCTCCAAACCATTGTGTTCCAACCTCTCTTAGGATCAAAAACTACCTCCTCAAAACTCACCCTTCATAATGGTGTTTCTGCCTCTGACATTGACACGAGCACAACCATCTCTGTCGTGTCACCTCTACAATGACACCTCATGACTCCACTCCCACCACCAAGGTCCAACCAAAAACATTCCACAAATATCATGAGGCACATTCCCTTTGATACCACTTGTCATGGGATGAGTGTCTTAGCACATTGGTTCATCCGTGCGACACCCCAACCCCCTCCTTGATGGATAGGGTTCAACTATCTAGCTCTTCAAATGATGTGAGGTTTATTGGTTTTATCTTTCCATGGACTCATCAGGAGAGTGTCCCCAACTCCCAACTAGGGTGGTGTCAGGATTGACACACACCATCCTCCACATTATCAGAGCGACTTCCATATTTTCGATAAGGACAAAGCACATGAACCACAACCTTGATATTATTGCTGTCGTGGGACAAGAACCCCATGATGAGGTAAGGAAATTATGATTTGTTTCTCTCTGTTGTGTGAGGATTGTTCTGATTCCCCTCATTCTCTTGTGTATCCTTTCCTTGTCCGCATCTCAACCCAAGTGCATTATTGTGTGGATTGGCCATCATATCCCTTCCTTGAATGTGTTGTCTAAGTAGTAGTTCATGCTCCTTATAGTGTTGGTTGAATACCTACACCCACTATTTATACCCATCACCCGACACTTAGCCCTAAACTGCATCCTTCATCCTCCGCTCTATGCCATGAAGATCGGGCCACCCCGAGCTTCTTACATCAGTTGGTATCAAAGCCAGGTTGACATGGTAGACATCTATCACCCTTTTTCTATCTCATATATCCACTACCCTTCTTATCTTTCCTTATTATTCACCCATTTAAAAAAACCCTTTTCTTTGAAAACCTCCAGCATTGGCCTATGTTGTGCAAGATTAAAATATTTTACATTGAACCAATTATTCATCCATATTATTTTTGCATTTAATTCTCTATATGTGATTTGTATCTGGGGAAAAAAATCAAATTCTCCCACTTCATCATTTTGTGATTTTCAAAACTAAGCACATCCTTTATTTGATATATTTCAAAAAAAAGTCTTAATCTCCGTTCATCATCTTGTGCTTTAAAACATTAAGTATAAATCCTTTGGGGAAATTTTTCAAAAAAGAAAAGAAAAAGTTGATACAATTACTTCTACATGCTTTACATTATTATCACTTTCTATTTCCATAAATCAATTTCTCCATCATTTTACTTCATAAACATAACATATTTGACTCATATTATCATCAATTTTTCTTATCTTGCACAATTAGACAAAACCCTCATACCGCACCTTTCTACCCCTTTTCCACTTTTTACCCATTTTTTACCCTCTTTTCCACCCTTTAACATTTTTTAACCCTTTACCAGTCAAAAATTTTGTGTTAATACATTCCCCTATATTATCTTGGTTTGTTAAGGATTGACGACTCATGATCTCCACAAACTAGGTATTAAATTTCATAAGAGCTTGGGATTTGAATTGAGTATTGAAAAGTTGAGAGAAATAAGCAAAAAAACATTGTTGAGTGTATATCCTTGTGTGTGTGAGTGTGTACATCTTGTGTGTGTGAGTGTGTATCCTTGAGTGTGTGAGTGCGTACATACTATGCATGTGAGTGTGTATCCTTGTGCGTGTGAGTGTGTACATCTTGTGTGTGTGTATCCTTGTGTGTGTGAGTGCGTACATCTTGTGTATGTGAATGTGTATCCTTACATGTGTGTGTATATATGTGTGTGCGAGTGTGTGAATGTTTTGTGTGTGTGAGTGTGTGTTTCTCCCTATGTGTGTTTTTGTTTGTGTTACTTATCATGGCAGAAGATCGTGGGAAGAAAATCATTCATGCTAGTGATGAAGCTGAAGTAAATCTCTCACACCGAAAGCTACACAACTCCAAATGAAAGCTTTAGTGATCCATTTCAAGAAGTTTCTTGATAGGAAGTTGAAGGTGCTATATGAGAGGATTGATAACCTGAAGAATCAACCAAGCCAAGGACGATCCATGATAACCCACAGAGCACTATGACACCATGTTGTCCCCACATCATAGAGTAGAAGATGGAGAACATTGATGATGATTTTGCAGATGTCCCATAAAGGAGGAGGTTGTTCCAATAACCTAGAGGAGGAAAAATGAGACCAAATGAAGATGATATCCCTGGAGGTATTAAAGTGAAGGTTCCCTCTTTTTAAGGTAAAAGCGATCTGGAAGCATACTTAAAGTGGGAGATGCAGATTAAGCAAGTGTTTTCATGCCATGCATATTTCGAGGAGAAAAAGCACAAACTTGATTCCCTTGAATTTTATGATTATTCTTTAATTTGGTAGGATAAAATTAAAAAGGATAGGGATAGATATCAAGGATGTCCCATCAATACTTAGGACATGCAGTTTTTTATGCAGAAGCATTTTGTTCCCTCACATTACCATAGATATATACACAATAAACTTCAACGCCTCACCCAAGGGAGTAAGAGTATTGAAGATTAATACAAGGAGATGCAAATTTCCATGATTTGAGAAAACATTGAGGAGGATATGGAGCCAACCATGATGCGTTTTCTACATGGACTCAATTGGGAGAATTCCAATCAAGTGGAGATGTATCTCCATGTGGAGATACAAGATATGATACACCAATCCACCAAGATCAAGCAACAAATAAAAAACAACAATATGAGGAAACCTGCAACCCTATTCACTCTATGGAGAAATTCAAGGAAGGATATTGTATAATCATTAGTGTTTAAAGATGTGGTTGATCACAAAAACGATGTGGTAATTCTTCCTCTTAAGAAACCTACTTTTGAGGATAACCAAACATGGAATTGGGATATTCAATGTCAAGGGTTCACATTGCTAGTGAATACCCAAACTGGTGCACCATGACCATCGACAAGTATGAAGAATGAGAGACTGATGGAGAGAGTTCATAGTAAGAGGTGGGGGATTCTCTAAAAATCGATAATGGTGAATTTGCAGAAGAAAGTGAGCTTCTCATCACAAGCCGGGTTTTAAGTGCTCAAATAATGTACAATGAGGAGAAAAGGGAGAACCTTTTCTATACTCAGTGCCAAATCAATGGGAAGGTATGTAGTGTCATCATTGATGGGGGAAATTTTAGAAATGTGGCGAGCACCGAGTTGGTGGAGAAGTTAGGACACCCGACTTTGAAACAGAAAAATTCATACCAGCTTTAGTGGTTGAATGACTGTAGAGAGTTGAAGGTCACCAAACAAGTGAATGTCTTATTCACCATTGGGAAGTATAATGATAAGATACTATGTGATGTGGTACCAATGAAGGTGCGCCACTTGCTTCTAGGTCGGCCATGATAATACTATCAACATATGACACATGATGGTTTTCTAAAATGTCACTCTTTTGTACTCTGATGTACAAAGAGGCAATGCTAAATACTAACCACTTAACACCATCTTTTTCTAATATTGTGGAATCTTTGTCACATGTGTAGGATAGTTTAATTCTTGAGGATCCATCATGTTTTCTATATATTAGAGAGAGAGAAGAAATTCAAAGATCCATTAAAAACATCATTTGTGTAAAGGATTGGAAGGACTATCTACCGCATGTGGAGTTTTCTTACAAAAGGAAAGATCACTCTACAACTCAATTTTATCCATTTGTAAGTCCTTTTGGATTTATCCTCCTTACCCCTATTGATCAAGTTTTATTGCCTTTATAGGAAATTGGAAATATGGAAGGAGAACATCATGTTAAGCAACACCATGGGAAGTAAAAGTAGTCAGAGAGGTTTCAAAAGAAACATAAGTCAAAGCACAAGATACATGGAGATGAACTATACTTAGTGCTTGATATGATTGGTTACAAGATTGCATTGCAAGGGGAGTATGATGCTATTTTTAAAGTCAATGTTACCAATATTTCTACATATTTGGATGCAGATGATAAAGAGTTGAGGCTAACTCCTTTTCAATAAGGGGAGAATGATATGAAATCAGTAGATGACATTGACTTGATGACATGTGAAGAGTTGGAGTTGCAAGGCCCAATGATACAAGGAAAATTAAAGGGACTAAAAGTGGTAATGGTATCCCATATCACTGCATTAAAAGGTCCAAACCCTAGGTGCATGCATGGAAGTGGAAAATGGACTTATTATCACTTTTATTTAAGCCCAAATGAGATGCATGAAGCCCAATAAAAATGGTTGCACGAATTTAGAATCCCAACCACTTTAGAGAATCCCCAAAGTCATCCTTGGGGACAATAAAGACAATTTTGGTGGGCTATGGAATCAAAGTAAAAATCTACACTTTTGGAGTCATGTGATTCCTCAAAGTTAATATTGGTGTGATACTTTTCTAGAAAGTTATTTTTTACTTTAAGGGGACATGGTAGGTTTAAATTTTATGACTTTAGGGTATTAGACCCTTGAATTTTGTATCACCCATTGGCTATAAATAGTCACCCCCATGACACTTTAATTTCATCCAAGATTATAATAGAGAGCTTATGCTTTGTTTCTCTCCGTTGTGTGAGGATTGTTTTGATTTCCCCCTGATCTTGTGTATTATTGCCTTGTCGATCTACAAGTTAGATTGGGGATCCAAGATCACAAAGCCCCCAATTTCATACCTCAACCCCAGTGCGTTGTGTGGATTGACCATTATATCCCTCCCTTTAGCATGTTGTCTAAGTAGTAGGCCACGCTTCTAATAGCGTTGGTTGACTACTTGCATCCATTATCCATACCCATCACCCTACACTTAGCCCCAAACCGCATCCTTCGTCCACCGGACTATGTTGTGAAGATTAGGATACCCTGAGAAGCTCACATCACCACCCCTCATAGTCATTACTCATATGCCCTACTCTCGTACAACCCCACCAGCAACGCCCCACACCTGGACTACCCCACCCGCCATCGACTGACAACCCATGGACAACCACATTACTAATAGTTTCATTCAAAACATCATAAAGAACCCATAAAAAATTATTTTCATATATTTTTAAAATGGATTCACATATGGAAATAATCAACATTATAAACCCATGAAAAATAAATGGGTATTCAAAGATACTCAATAACTTTCTAGGTAAATACCATTCAATCAAGATAATAAAACACATGAAATTTACATCATATAGATAAAAGGTATACAGTTAAGACAATAATTCTCCTCAATCAATTGATGTATGAAATCTAGGTGAACACCATTCAGTCAAATGAATCAGGAATATGGTATTCACAGAGGAAATACATTGGAATAAAAATTACGATTATACATGGAAAATGATTAGGCAAGGAAAAGGAAGTGATGAATCATTTCCCCAAAAGAGAAGGACATTAAATAAGACACCTAAATAAAGAAGTTGGATGGTCACATTTAAAAAGCATCCTCGATCAAGCATAAGATATGTTAAAGGATAATGAATTAGATGAAAAATACTTTTAAGGAGTTTTAAAAAAATCACTTTAGAAATAAGAAATATTATTGATCGTTTTGAAATAATTTTAAAAGATATATTTTGTAAAAATAGGATAAAAATAATTTTTCTTTTAGAAACCATGAAAACATAGAGAGAAATTTTCAAATAAAATGACAAAGGTTATTAAAAGATGTGTTTCCATAGAAAATGTTAAAAAAGATTCTTTTTACACTTTGATGAAAACAACCCATACAAAAAATGTTAAAAATTTCTTTAAAACTTTTTGAAGAAGATCAAATAGTAGAAAATGACATAAATCAATTATAAAGATATTTCAAAAATCATTGGATGAATTGAGACTTGTAAAAAGGGAGGTCATTGATCAAAAAAGAATATATAGGGTCAATTTCACTTAAGAGAAACACTTCTGGTAAAATAAGAGTCAAGGGGAAATGAAATATTAAGGGAATATATAAAACCCCATGAATATACAATGAAAATTATGGGAGGTTTTATAAAGGATACAAATTCCCCAGATGGATTATATTTCAAAAACAATCTTGATTTAAAAATAAGATTGACAATGAATCCCTTACGGTTTGAGTAACATTTTTTTATCAAAAACACTTTCAAGTTGGGTATCTTTTGAATCGATGAACATTTAAAGAAGGTACACAATATGAATTTTTAAACCACATGAATATGGTAAAATATATTCATTAGTAATTAATCACACTATATTAAAGGTATCATAGTTCACATTAAGAAATAAGTCCCAAAAAATTAAATTTGAGACAAAAAACCCCTTACCTTGTTTCCTCGCTTGATCGAACGCACTATAGGCTCCTGTATAAAAAACATAAATATTTTAATCACCCATTTCAAAACCTTTTTCATATACAAAACCTTTTATAAACATAATTTATAATTATTCTCTACATTTATATTAGTTAGTTTTTACCCATTTTCGATGTCGGGTGTGGATAATCTTGATCGTTTTGAACTAGTTTTGTATTAGCAATGTTGTTATTCATTATTCTCCAAAATTTCATCATTATAAGTTCATTAAAGTTACTATAATGGGTGAATTATAATGATTTATGAAGTTTAAATTTACTTTCATGAATACTTTACTCTTTATCCTAGATGATAAAATTGACAATGTGCATTTTTCAGTGATTTTTAACCTACAAAGGGTGTTTTCTTAATTAATAAGTTAAATAATGATGTATCATTTCCAAAACCAAAACAAAATAATTATTTACATATTTATATCATATTATATCAGTAATTACATTTTCATAATCACTATTGGAAAGTAGGTATATCCCCACGCATCTATACCCACGGTTTAGAGAAACCGTGGGTATAAGTGATATATTCTCGTCTATTCCCACGGTTTTGTTACAACCATAGAAATACATTTCCCTAATTACACAATTTTATCAGGCTTCCCTGAACGGTTTCTGATTTTTTTCGGGCTCCTCCTCTCCTCCCCTCCTCGACCTCTGCCTCCTGGCCCTCCCCGCCCCTCCCTGACCTAGACCTCCCGGCCTCCACCTCCCAGCCCCCAACCCCTCTCGACTCCCTCTCCTCCAGCAACGCCCCCCCTCTCAGATCCATCTCCTCCAGTGACGTCCCCCCACCCCTCTCGGCTCCCTCTCCTATGGAGACATCCCACAACCCCTAATTCTATCTAGTCGCGTGCGACACCCCCCACGGCTGAACACCCTGCACAACGTCCCCCTCTCTCATCTCCCTCTCCTTCCACCATCTCTCTCGAATTTCTTGAGGGTTATTGGTCGGTACTTTGATGTATGAATTCATATTATTTAATTATTTAATTTGTTAGAGTTATCCTACTCTATGGAACATTCCTGGTTTTTTATTTAGGGATTCCATAACTAGTATCGAATATGATTCAATCTAGAGTAGGCTTCAGCCAAATTGAACAGGAAAAGACAAAGCCTTCATCAATGAACATAACCTAGCCTCACACCCACAACCACTACCAATAATGTTGTAAAAACAACCTTTGACAAAACCACTATAAGTGTGGAAGATGCCACCACATCCTGAGGGACTGAGTGTACCTAAATCCACATTGTCAACATTAATGTTGATCCAATATAAAATGGGCGGGATCTTTCAGATGAATTTAAGAACTATTGGGTTTATACTCTTGACAGAATCTCAAAGTATACACAAAATAATCAAGTTAGTGAAATCATTAGCCATCAAACCTTTTTGGATGCCAGATACCACATGAGCAGCATTATGGGTGGCCAAACACCACATTGGAAGAATCCCCTTCTGTTTTTAAAGGAAATAGCATTGCAGGCTACCCATATGTGACCCAAAATAGTGGAAGCCTCTATGAGTAGAAGGTTGTGAACCTTCTGGATTGGATCCAATTCAGTAATAAATTTTTAAAGATCTGTCACTTAGCAACCATGGCACAACTCAATTTGAAATAGATTTTGGATATATTTCCATAGCCTGGCCGCATACCCGCACTGTACAAAATGATGTAGTTTGGTTTCTTCATCTTGTAGGAAAAGATTTCATCCCAAGGAAAGTTGTAGTTGAGTCCTCTTAATATAACTATGTAAAGGTAGCCTACATTTCCATAACATCAATAATAGAAGATGCTTAGATTGGGGGATAAAAGGTCTCTTGAGTTTAGAGAGACAAG
The DNA here is from genome assembly GCA_963277665.1 of Viscum album. Taxonomy (NCBI): domain Eukaryota; kingdom Viridiplantae; phylum Streptophyta; class Magnoliopsida; order Santalales; family Viscaceae; genus Viscum; species Viscum album. Next base: position 367,363,244 of record OY728137.1, read on the forward strand.
ATGGAGAAATTCTATTCTACATTTTTTTGTGCCGGTATAAGTTTATAGCAGTGATCTTTCCTACCAAATTTGGTTTCCATATGAGAGTGTCAATATAAAAAAATAGTACCTCTTGATTTCCAGAATGAGGTGAGAGGGGAGGAACCCAACAATATCATCAATCCTATGATATATTTTAGTAATGGACACATGTTTTTTATTTTGAGGGTGTGAGGCCATCTGATTTGGTTGTTTATCCAGACAGTTAGTATTCCAATAGTTCAGGTTAGAGTTATTTGAAATAGCCTTTTTCGACATGGACATTAAGTCATTAAAAGTGGATCTGATGGTAGGCCAAACTGATGATAGGAGATAGCCAGAGTAACCATTGCATAACTTGCGAGTGAATCTGTCTCTTAGGAAATCCAATCCTTCATCTTGTGAGGTGATTAAATTCCAACCAAATTTCTCAAGGATTGCTTTATTAAATTTACTAAAATCCTTAATACCCAATCCACCCATGTCGACTAGTTTAGTGCAATATTTCATAGCTGCGAAGACCAACTTCTTCTCATTAATACATCCAGTTGAAGAAAAATTTCTAATATTGGATTGCAGGGTTTTGATAAGACAAATGGAACATTTATTTATGGAGAAGGCATGCACAAACATCAAATCGATGACATAATTTATCTAGAATACCCTTATGGATTGGGACATGCATTTCCCTTTTCAGCTAGCTAGTTGACTAGTGATCTTGGTTGAGATTTTCTCTAAGTGGAAGCATCTAAACTTCCCCTATAATAGAGGGATACCAAGGTAAATGAAGTGTAATGATTATCATTTCACACCAAGGGACTTGGTTATTATGATTTGTCTGGAGGCTGAAATTCCTTTTCCAAAGACCATGGAGGATTTTTTACAACTAGTTGACTATCTTGCAACTTTCTTATAGTGGTAAAAGAGCAATTTGATTGAAATTATGTTTCTATTATTATCTTCCCTGAAGATAATAATATAATATATATATAGAATATGTGAGGGAACATGCTTATCCTTTTCTACCCTTATTGGCCTATAGAGACCAGAATGGTAGAGATTATTGATGCATCGAATCCGATAATCTTCAGTAATAACCAAAAAGAGACCTGAGAGTGGATCCCCCTTCCTAACACCACATGAAAATTTGAAAAACCCCTTTGGGGAGACATTTATCAGGATCGACATCCTGGTACTGCTCAGAATGGTACAAATCAAATTGATGAAAGTGCTAGAAAAGCAATATTTATTGAGAATGTTTAAGATGAAGCTCCACTTTATGGTGTTAAAGGCCCTCGAGATGTCATGATTGAGGAAAAAGTTACCATGTTTCATTTCTTTCCACATGTCATTGATGCCTTCCAAGTTAGTAAAGAGTCAATTTTGAATGCTCCTACCAGGAAGAAATCCAAACTAGTTAGTAGTGATAAAATTTTGTAAAAGTTTCCCCATCCTCATGGTTAGAATTTTGCTGATGATATTTGGATTGGTGTTACCAATGGTGATAGGGTGAATTTATCTTATGTTAATTTCATTTTTAGTCTTTGGGATCATATCAATAAAGTTGTAATTAGCTCCACGAGGAATTTTGTAGGAAATAAAAAATTCATTAACCACATTCACGATTTACACTTGCATTATACCCTAGTAAAACAGAAATAAAATGTTGGTGAAACCCTTTTCCCCCCGATGAACTCCCCATATTCAGTGAGTACTAGGTGGATTTTACCTCTTCTTTAAAAGTGGAAATAGTTATAGCCACATTTTGATGGTCCTCAATGCATGGTAAAATGGAATCAGTAAGTTAGATAGGTTCCCCAGTAACATTATCATTAAAGAGTATCTTAAATTAGTCCACTACCACATTTGAGATGTCATTTTTAGATCTGATAGTAGATTCATTGATACAAATAGAAGTTTTTCCTCTATTTTCTCTTTTCTTCTTATGTAAATAGTGGAAGAGTTTGGAATTATTTTCACTATATTTGATTCACTTAACACTGAATTAAATCTTTCTCAACCTCTCTTTGAGAACCATGTGGTCATCATGCTTATAATGAAGCTAAATCTCCTCACGAGAAGGTAATTTTTGTTCCTGGTTGGTGACCAGACAGTTGGAAAGCTAGATTTTAGCAGCATTGAAGTCCTCATCCAACCAATAATAGAAGATCTTACTCTATTCTCTCAAGAATCCTTTGATTTTTTTGAGCATGGAAGAAACAATAAAAATAGGGTTTCCATTATAGTTTTTCTTCTAGCCATCAATGACCACTTATCAACATCTTGGAATGGTAATCCAAGAATTGTTAAACATCAAAGGAAAAGGAATTGACCTCATGGTATCCACCTTTGTGTCAACAATAAGGGGATTATGATCCAAGTTGAATTTAGGAAGAGTGAACCCCAAAACAGATATGGGGAAAATCATTTCCTTTATTTGAATTAAGAATTTTCATGATTGATTTCATGTCTTCCATTGATAGTAAATCATCACCTTGTGAAGATAGATCTAGAAAAAGGAACTTCATTAAGATTTAAATGGTAAATATTGCAAGAGAATTCATATGCGACAATTCTTTATAAATTTTATCAAATCTTCCCATTTGGACTAAGAATAGAGTTTAATTGACCGATAATAAGACAATTATGATTCATGTTCTCATTCAGTTGAATCATATCCTTCAAAATAATCCTTCTCCTAGTGTACAATTAGGAGGAATATACAAAGGAGATAGTGAAGGTAACACCATAGAAGTAGAGTGAGAGGGAAATGTGATGAGGCCTTATATCCTATGAAAGGACTTGTATGTCATCATGTTTCAAAACTCACAAGGTTTCCAAGGTTGACTCATTCATATTACGCGGGACAAACTATTTTCCATGGTTAGCCCAATTAAATTCCTTTCAGTCTATAAATTTCACCTTATGTTCGGCAATTCCAATCAGCATTGGCCTATAGGAAAGAAGAAAATGCCAAAGGGCTGAGGATGTAGGAGCATTCTCAAGCCCTTGGTAGTTCTATAACAAGATCTTAATTAAATCAAGGGGTTTTCCCCCTAGAGTGGGGTGTATTCTATTTTCCAATAGTGGAGTTGTTATTTTTATTATTATCTTTTCCCTTATTTCCTTTCTTATTAGGAGTACCTATAAGATTATTAGGGGGATGATTAATTATTAATTTATCCACTTAGTCTCCACATTTAGGGGGTCAAGTATCATTAACATCATTATCCTATAATTTTTCACAGAGTGGGGTGAATTTTTTGCTAAAGGTTACTCCTTACTTGGACAGTCCATCACCTACTTTCCATTTGGTAGCCTTGTCTGAGGACACCACTATGATGGAATTTTCACTTAGATCATGCATAAGAAGCCTATCTAGTGTGACCACTTATTCATCATGTTGGGGACTCACTACTAGAGATGGAGGAATATTTCCAGGAGAAATTGATAGAGGTGTTGCTAGATTACCCATTTTTCTTGAAGCTTTTAATCTTCATTACTGCATGTTTATCTAGTGTTCCCATATTAGGGGTGCATCAAACCATGAATTCCATGAGATAATGATATGGATCAGCCATGAAATTGAATATTAGGAATTTGGGATTCCAAATGTTAGGTGGAGGACTTATGTCCATCTAATCAGGGTATAATTTTATTTTTAGATATATTGATGTGCATCACCCCTCCATGGATCCAATCCATGTAGCAAGTGACTTAATGAATTCAAGGATTTTTAATGGATATATCTCCTAGGTCAATTCCCAATTAAAGGTAGTGGGTAGAAATAGATAGGGATGAATTTAATTTAACTATTGTTGATATCCATCTTGAGTCATCCAAGGGAACCTTTCTACAAATATTGTTAATTTTTTCCTTAGGAGATGAAATTTTTCATAATTTGTGACTTTCAGGGTTAAGTAGACTTGTTTTTTTGGATCCCAAGTTGGCCAAATAACTATATTCCAACCTCATTTATCAATAAGTTCCCACATTCAATGGGGGATTTAATAGAGTAGATATATTGACCTTTGTGTGCGAGTTTCATTCAGTGGGAATATTTTCCCTAAACAATTCTACATTGATTCATCCCAATTTATCAAACTAAACATCATATCGATAAATTTTCAACTTATTTTAAATGGTCATAAATTATTTGGGTTTCATGTGGTCAATATATATATCAAAACCTTTCCCTTTATATTTAACTGAATCCCATTTAGTGGGTGGTATAAGATTTAGAGGAACTCACAGACCTGAAGACAATTTTTTGTCAGGTTCACATTCCTTCATGACATATTTCAGTTTGAGCCATGTTTTGGATGGATGACACCACATAATATCTATCTTCATTAGTGCCATGCCCCTTATTATATGTGGGGATAACACTGATAATATTTAGTAATGAAAATCACGTAGTGGAAATCAAATCCCCACTAGGGTTTTAGGGGAATTTATTATCCTTTGAATATCATTCAAGAAACAAATCATAATCCTCATTATTTTATATCATAGTGTTCTATTGAAGCTTATATCCTCTATGAGGATCCACCTGTTCCTATCGATATATTTTAGTAAAAGGTTCATGGATGATGATATCAAGGAATTCTCTAGCATCTTTCGCTGATAGTGGTCCCAATGATGGATTAAAATCATGAAGTAAAGAATCATTGAATGTGATTCTTATAAATGGAATCCTAACATAGAGATGCCAAAATTTCAAAGAGAATAGGGGTAATAATTCCTTATAATTGTGGGATAGGGTGGATCCTATAATGCTGCTAATTTTTCTACAGTCATCATATTTTAATATTTTCATATTTTTAGGAATATATTTGAGTGTGAGTTGGATGCATCATCTTTTCAGGGTGATATATTCCAACCATTGGTGGTTTTTATAGGACTACAAGTTTTGTTTTCCTTAGGTAATAATTACTCAACATTGTGGGATAGGGTGGCTCCTTAAATGTTGTTAAGTTTTCTACAGTCATCATATTTTCATATTTTCATATTTTCAGGACTCTATTTGAGTGTGAGATGGATGGGAGACTATGCAATATATACAGGAGAATATGCAATATATATGAATTCCCAACAACCACTGCCATGTGTGAAGTGTTAAATAAATAAGAGACAACAACATGAATGATTTTTATAAGGTTTATCCCCTATGTGGAAATCGACTCCTTGTTGTGTCTACATTTAGTATTAAACAAATATTTCATTAATTGTGTAGAAAAGTGTTTACAATTGGGTTATTAGGTATCATATTACACTCAACACCTATACTAGTCATGAGAAGGCATCATCATTGTTCCAATGATTTTTCGTGAGAGTATATATCTCCATGAATCACTTTTGTATTCTAATTGGTATAGAAACATGTTTAATAGATCTCTCTAGTATTATACTATCATTCTCAAACTCATGAATAATATCAATCTTTGGCTATCGGATGTCACTACACCAATTATAAGAACGTCTTCCTCAATAGTAGGTCTTCCACTACTACTGAATAGAAAAAATTCAACTACATGAACATTATTCATGTTCTCACAGCCCCCTTCCTACAACCCCTACCCCCAGCCCCCTACCTACAGAAGACCCCCTCCCCTCCCCCACCACCCTGCACTGTCTGCCCCCCTCCCCTACCCCCACCCCATGCATTACCTGCAGCTGCCTCCCCCCCTCTCCCCCCCTGCATGCCCCCTACCTGCAGCTGCCTCTCCCCCTCCCCTCCCCCTACCTGCCCCCTGCCTGCCTGTATCCCCCCAGCCCCTTGCCCTGCCCTGTAGCTTCCCCCCTCCTTCCCTACATGGAACTTCTCCCCTCCCCCAGCCCCTGCCTACAACAGCCCCCCAACCCCGGCCTACAACACCCCCACCCCTCCCCTCCCTTCCCCCATCCCCATGAAATGCCTGCAGCTGCCCCCCCCCACCCTCCCCCTGCCTGCCCCCAGCCCCCTACCTACTTGCAGCCTCCCCTGCCCTATATGCAGCTGCCCCCCTGCCTGCAGCTGCCCCCCCATCCCATCCCCTTACCTGCAATACAACAACCCCCCTCCTAACCAACCCCATGCCTGCAATGTATCTTGATCTATTGTACATACATGAGGATGTATGTATACCACTGCATTTTATACCACTTCATTTTGTTATTTGAAAATAATCGAAAACACTAATAATTTAGGATCACATTGTTGAGGTCCTTTATAATATGCCCTTCCAACATAAAAATTCCTAGAAGTCTCCCATATGCTTCTCCCTATTTTATGATCCATGATTTATTTCACTACAACTGATTATTCACAGTGGAAATGGGATCTAAACCAACAGTTTTATACCCACAATTTCTCTAAACCGTGGGTATAGAGTATCTCATCTGACCTATACCCATGGTTGTTTAAAAAACCATGGGTATATTCCTTTGCACATCCAACATCACTCAGGATCCTTCTCCCCTCCCACTTCGACGAGCCCTCATCCCATCCTATGGGCTCCAGCATCCCCGCCCCTCTTAGTCTCCGCCTCGACCTCGACCTCCTGACCTCTACCTAGACCTCCCGGCCTCCGCCCATGCGTTGAACTCCTGGCCTCTACCTCTGCATTGACCTCCCTGCGTCCGCCTCTACCTCGAACTCCCGGCCTCCACCTCCATCTCGACC